>JAEIFM010000247.1:5740417-6968334 GCA_018901885.1 Zaprionus kolodkinae | reverse complement strand
AGAGAGAGAGAGAGAGATAGAGAGAGAAAAAGAGACAGCAAACGGAGTCAGAGAGCAAAAGAGAATGCGCTTGCAATTTGCATTTGTTTTGGTTACAAGTTGTCGTCGTTTGTCAGTTGTCCTGGCAACCACTTGCCGCAATGCCCGAGCGAGATAGCAGCTGTTCCTCTCTCGCCGTCGTCTTGTTCTCGCCCATGTTTGTTGTTGCTGCTGTTTTGGGGCATTGTCTAAGCAACTGACATTGCCATGCAGCAGGCAGAAGGCAGCCGAGGCAGCAGGCAGCCATGCTTGCCACATAAATGCGCACATACTACGTATGCAGCGTCGTTCGGCTGCCTGCGGCTGTCATTATTCAGTTTCAGCATACGAGCTTGTCTTTAAGGTTATCTTAGTGGAAGCAACAAAAAAAAAAGAAAAAAATATAAAGAAGGGAGAGAAAAAGGAAACGAAAAAACAAAACTGTCGCATAAAGCGCAGCAAAAGCTTAAACAAAAAAAAAAAGAAATCGACAGTTGGCTCTGTTTTTGTTGTTGTTTAAAGTTGTTGCAACTATTTTTTACCGGCTTGACAACCCTAAAGTGCATCAGTGTGCGTGTGCATGTTTGTTTACTGTGTGTGTGTGTGTTTACTATATGTGTGTGTTTACTGTGTGTGTTTGTTTGTTTATCTCCCTTTGTGTTGGTGCCACGCACTTTTACCGGCAAAGTTGCCCGTTGCGCGTTGCCCGTTGCTATTGGCATTTACCGTTACACCATTAGAGCACCGTTAACGGCATTGCCAGACCCAAAAACAAATTCCATAGAGCGCGGAAAACTTTCACCCGCAAAACTTTACTTTGCGATTGGTGATTGGCAAAAGCTTTTATAGCGCCAAAATGCCAACACATTCTCGACTACAATCGATGTGTCCAGTTGCCAGCTAGATTGATATTAAATACAGGGTATTTATTTGAAAGGAAAAATATTAGGTGAAATGGGTGTCTGTATTTTATAATTAATTTTCGAATTTACTTCAGGGAAGAATAACTTTTTTTTATATTTAAAATGTCATTTAAAGACTAATTTTAGTATTTCTTCTTTTTTAAATAAATAATTTTGAGTTTTTTTAGTATACAGTGCATATTAGCAAAATTAGCTAAAAGACTCTTAAGGATAAAACTATGTACCAAATATTATATTAGGAATATATATATATATATTACTCATTTTGATTTATTTTGTGCCTTTAATTCTCTCTTTTGCTTTCATTTGTTAGAGATTTAATTTAATTTTGATTTCAATTTGAATTCCCTGACTGTGGTCAGCTGCAATGTCTGTTTGTGTGCCTATATTGCGATTATCTATCCAATTAAATGGAAAATGTTATGCATATGACCTTGTCAAAGGTAGGTACATGCGACCTTGTCGATGGATATCTATTCAAATATTACAACTGCCAGCTGAATGCAAACATGTTGTAATTGCATCATATTATGCGCATATCACGACCGGCTAATTGCACTAAATGCTCGACTATAATCCATGTGTGTGAGAGGAAGGGGAGCGGGGAGGGGGGAGGGCACGGAAATAGACAGAGAGCTATGAAAATTATGCCAATCGGGAAGAGATGTTCTATTAATAAAATAGACCTAATTGCGGCCATGTGTTACCATTTAAATCGCATTAAAACGATAACAGAATATTGCCCATTTCTATGACAATGGCGGCGGCATTTCCGTTTCGTCCGCTCGCAACTGTGTGTGTGTGCGTGCGTGTGTGTGTCTGTGTGTGGGTCATAAAAGATATTATAAATATTCAGCAAAGTGAGTGAGAGTCAAAGAGAGAGAGAAAGAGAGAGAAGTGGAAAATATAAAAATAATGTGCTAAGCGAAAGCGGGTAACTTTGCACATGTTCGGCGAATTTTGTTTGCTTTTAATGACAATAGATTGACAACGTGCAACACAAACAACAACAGCAACAACAACAACAGCAGCAGATATAACAACACTATTAATAACATAAATACAGCTACAACAACAACTGGAACTCAACCCGCAAAAGGGGAGAGAGCAACGCGTTGCCAATGTCAACCGACCGACCGAACACCCCAACAAACCTCAGTCCCCTCGAGCGTTCGTGATATTGTTGTTTTTTCTTTATTTTCTCTGCTGTTGTTGTCGGCATTTTCAATGCCGTAGAAAAAAAAGAAGAAGAAAATTCCGGCTACGGTTACGACTCCGGCGTATGTACAATAAACAAACTTTATTAACATTGCTCGGCGAACGGACGCACAGTTTGCCGCGTAATTAGCCAAAGACGCGTGTGAAACATGCCCGAAATGTGCTCTAACTAAACTTTATAAAAGACAATAAAAGTGAATAAAATAAAAATAAAAGAGTAAAGGAATAAAGAAAAAACTTTAGATTTAATTCAGCTACAAACCGTCTATGGACAAATGGTTCGGAGAGAAACGTCTATGGCTGTTTGGTAATCATCTTCCACTTCTGCCCAGAAGGTAAGTCTATTAGCTCATCTCTCAGCTATGCTATAGAGTAAGTTACAAGGTTTTCCCAGCTTGGCATTAGTGCACTTTGTTGCCTCCGAATGGGGTCGGTCCTTGGCACATTGCACAAATACTTTTTGGCCTGAACTCCGACGGGTTCTAACCAAGTTCAAGATTGACGCGCAGATAATTTGCCCCAAAATTGTGACGGAATTGGAAGTGGCCCTGATTTTGTTTGGTTTCAACCTTAGACGGGTCTGAGACCTTGTTACAAAGTTCTTTGACACTGACAATATTAAATACATACGATTTTCAATGCTTTGCTGAGGGAATTTCCATGTAAACAACAGTTAGGGGACATTTAAAAATTGTAATTCAAATGAGAAGAGATTTTATCTCCTTTTTCTATATCATTATCTTTTTGATTTTTTTTTTTTGGAATTATTTTAAGATTTGTATGTGTTTCCTTAAGTTTCCATAGTAATTTGTACTATATACTCTTTACTCATTTTTATAAAATTAAATTTAACTAGAATATTTTAACGATTAAACTTTTTGCACACTTTTGTATATTGCATTTTTTTTTTTGGTAAAATAAATTAATACTCGTATATATACTATATATATTATGTATACTATAAGAAGTATTTTGCAGAATGTAGTGAATATTATTCTTAAATGAAATCGCTTTCAATTGAAATTTTTCCACACTTTTCCATTAGTTTACACTTTCCTGTTGTCACTCAAGGGCTCAAAGCGCTTATCCCACATACCCGAAAGTATCTCATAAATAGCCAAAAATTATGGAAAATATATTTGATGCGTTGCATTGCGATGCTGCTCGTTAAGCGAAGCCCTTCAAATGGTTTCAATCAGACAATCATGATTGAAGGAGAGGAAGGAAAAGGGAAAGAAAGAGCCGGCAGAATTACAAGCGACCGCATGGCCCGCGAGCTTGCAATCAATTCGAGGGAGGGCGGATTGGGGGTGGAAATATTTTTCCATATTTTCACCAGCACATTTTCCATGCAGACGCGCAAATGGCATTGACATGTGCCTGCAAAGCAAAGGTCTCGCATTTTCCCCATTTCCCTATTTCCTCTTTTTTTTCGTCTCTGTTTTGGTTTGCCTGCGCCATGGAGGAAGCATTAAAAACCGCTAAATCATCCGCTGCCGCTGCCAATAAGTATGCAATATTCCTTTTGAGCTGTTTGTCTGGCTGTCAACCATTCTTCGCCGCCCTCTGCCGCTGCAGCCTGCACCAGGTTTGAGTCAGTCAGCGCCAGACCCGCAGACCCGGACCGGGATCCAAACCGGGAGCCGATTCTAGTTGCCGGATTCAAGTTGGAGAAGCAACAGAACGAGGCAAACAAAAAATTCAAACAAAGCGTCGGACGCATATCAATGCAATTTGATGTCTGTGTACATCTGCTCCTTCTTCTCTTCTGCCTCCTCCTTCTCCTTCTTCGTCTTTGCCATTTTATCACATATTCCTTTTGATTGAATTTCAATTTGATTGCAGTTTTTTGCGAGCTATGGGTGGGAAATATCGGATAGTTGAATGGTTAATAGTCTATTGGGTTCTGTTGGGTTCTGTTGGGTTCGGTTTTGGGGGTTTTTGGCATGTGGCTCATTTCGTTGTCAGCCAATCGAGTTGTCTGAAAAGTTTTTGCTCAGTTTGTTTATGCCATATTGATGGATTGCTCGTTGGACAAACTGATAAATTAGTTTGGCTTGTAAAATATTTTCATTGTGCTTGTGGTTAATTCATATTTAATAATGAAGGCTTGTGTGTAAAAATATATTTCAATTCAAACCGATATCCAATTAACGTGCGCAATTCGATGCTCTTTTTACCACAACAAATACAAGGATAAAGCAGATATGGTAGATATATTGAATTACAATGATTTATTTATGCATATTAAACACGATGAAATGAAAGTAAAAATTATGCTAAATTATTTATCATAATTGGCATAATTTGCCATTGATATCTTTGGCCATTTACAATGATAAATTACTGCAAACAATGAGTGGTTGGAAAAGCAGAAATTGGAAGAATAAATTAGTCAAAATGTTGGATTACAGTTGAGCCTACAAAGTTGGCAAAAACTAGCAATATTAGCTGTATTAATCAATTAAATTATTTTTTTTTTATTTATCCATAGTAGTTTTGAACATACTTAAGCATATAAATATGTTTCTATCCACACGTGAAAATAAATTCCATATCATATTTTATTTTTCCTTTCAGCAAATTTTCGCTTCGCTTTTTGCCTTTGCCAATCCCCATCCCAATCCCTGTCAGACTCAGGCAATTTCATTTCAACTCAAAAGTCTGTCTACCCATATTGGAACCCTCTCCCTTCGGGCTCCTCCAATAGGTTGGGTATGGCATTGCTTTGGACATTCATGAGTTTCATTTTGCATGTGCTGCCGTGTGTTTTCCTTGAATCTTTTTGACTGCCACAACGCGACTCTCACTCTCGCAGCGAAAGGTGCAGCAGGTGCAGCTACTTTGCACTGCCTGCCGATTCATTTGCATGTCTTTCCCCTTCCCTACCCCTGCCGTATGGCAGCTGTTTACTGACCCCAAAAAGAGGAGAAAACAAAAAGCAGAGAGAAATGAAATGAGAAACAGACGGAGAGAAATGGCGACGCTGAGGCAGCACGAAACACACATCACAGTCAAAGCGGCAAGCACACCTCATTGAGGGACAGAGAGAGAGAGAAGAAGGGCACAGATATATAAGGAACAAGTGCTGCATTAAATATGCATCATGTCCGATGCATTTTAAAGCGAATTTATCGATAAAATAGATAGACAGAGTCCGCTGGCGTAGTCTAGATTTGGCGCTGCCATTGAGCAAACGTGCTGCTGCTGCTGCCGGAGACGGAGCCGAGTCCGATTGTGAAATGTTTCAGGATTATTATCTGGCACAGTCATTTCAGGACTCATTCCTCTACCGGCTGATACAAAAGATACAGGTGTGCAATGAGCCACATCCTCTAGGTGCCAGGCAGCGCAGGTAGGTCGAAGTTCAAACAAAAAAACATATATATCGTGTTGCATTTTGAGCCACAACTTTCACCTCGACTCGTAATTAGCTTTGCTTAACTTTTGTGAAAGTGAAAAATGTTGCGAAAACTTTGCGCCAAAACGAAAGCTCTCAATGACATTTACCAACGCAACGTTGTCCTTGGCCTTTGTTACGCATACGCCGTGTGCGCCTTGTGGGGGCTGCCTCATTGTCTGCAGCGCCCGCAAGTATGCAACGTTTTCTTGCTCTCGCCTGTGCGTGCATGTGCGCCTGCACATTTGGCATTAATAGCTTGTTATTTATTGCGCTCGACGCCTGTTTTTCTTACCCACAAGGACACGTCACTAACACCACAACACACCACACCACAACCGAACCGTAGTAAAGCTGAACCAATCCCTTAAGTTGCCACACACAGTTTCCCACCGGCACCGACCTCGACTGCCCATTTTTACCCTCACTCGCACATAGGGTAAAACTTTCACCTGGCATTATTTCCTATTTTTTGCACACACTTGGGCAAAAGTTTTGCGCGTTGTGCTGATTATTTTTAAGCCAAGTGCACTCTTTATAGGCTACCTGGAAAAGGTCAAACCAAAGTGGAATTAAAAATAAATGCAACTCATGATTTAAATATACCATAAACTATTTTGGCAATAATATCTGCATTTGCTGCCTTCTCAAGCAACTTTTCAAGGCATTTCCTTGCCTTTTTTTATTTTTATAAAATCAGGAACTCATTCAATATTATATTTAATAAAATAATCACAGTTCAATAGGCTTTTCTTCGGTTCATCAAACTGTTATTCCATTTCGTAGACTTCACCCTGTAATTAACTGGTGCTTTTCCGTGCTGCTCGCACGTGGCAATGCGCAATCAATAATCAGACAAAAGGCATTGTCCAGGAAAGCTGGTTAAAGCACCCCAATTCTGGAGGGGTCAAGAATATAATATGGCTTAGCCAGGTGTAAAGAATGTAATTAAGAGGCATGAAAACAACCGAAATTACACGAAAGAAAACGCAGAAAAATCGTAGGCATTGCCTAGTTATTTACCTGAGGCAAAAAACAGTAGTAAAAATAGTGTCCCCCTCCCACTGTGGTGATTATGCAAATTGAATGGCGAGAAAGCGATTCGCCAAAAACAGCGCAAAAAGGTCAAAGGCCGAGGGCAGTTGAGCTGCAGTCCGCGCTGAGAGTTGTCTGTACAACAAAGTGCAACGCTGCGTATGCGTGACAATGGAACGTAATTCATTTGTGACTCGCAGCCTAGCATGGATTTCAATGCATTTTTGAACATTTCTAATGCATATTTAATGCCACACGCAATCCCACAGCAGAGCAAACCAAAACAAAAACAACAACAACAGCAACAACAACCGGAAACGACAATGTCCAACGCGGCGTATGTGCAATGTCCGCAGATGCAATCAAGTTGAGCGGCCATTTTGGGTTATTTTGGTGCCCGTTGCCTACGCCCTAACTTGGCTTACTCTGCCAGTTGGCCATTTCATTGTTGGCCCCACTCAGTGTCCCAGCCGGGACAAACTTCAGTCTTTTGCCGGCTCTTGCCACATCGACATCGCCTTCTCGTCTCGTGCTTCGTTTTTATCGTCGTTATTGTTGCTACTGTTGGCGTTGGCGACGACGCTTTTGTCGCTTTTGCCTTTGCTTGTCTTTCAGCGTTATTATTACCGCCATTACTTCAAAAGTCACAAAGGTGATAAAGCAATAAGAAAGAAAGAAAATACAAAAAAACAAACATTATTTACAACGTTCACCATGAAAATGTTTGAGATCTCCAAGCTCTTTTCGCTGCGAAGGTGAGTCCCATAAAAAATCTTACAGACAAATATATACAAAATGTGGCAGAAAATAAAAATAGTTTCTTGGAAGAAAGGCACTACTCTATAAAGCCAAAAGGTTACCCAGAATAAATATTACGAATTTTCATCGATTTTATATATACAATTTTAAAAAATAAACTGGCTGTTATATATTAATTATATATCATGATATAACACATTTTTAAGGTAGTTAACAGACAATCACGCGATGTTTAAATCGTTGCACGAATTCTAATTTCATTGCCTTTGAATGTGTAAATTTTAAATCAACCCTGGAAGTCAATTCATTACCAAAAGCAACCCCTTAAACTTGTAGTTAGCCAACAACTTGTAAACATAATTAAAACTACTATCACATAGCCCAAAAGTTAACTAAGAAGAAGAGTGCAGAGTAACTGTAATTGCCCCTCATTATGTATTTATTTTCCAATTAGCCAACACCAAGTGGGCCATGCTTATATCTTTCTCAAATATAACCAGACATTAATAACTTGTAATGCCTTGAATAATCGAGCTAAACGAGTCTTCTCTTTCCAACAACACCCTACCGGAATCCCATTGCACTGCTGCACCAGTTTAATAGTCTTCCCTAGTTTTTTCCCCCACAACTGCGACTCAAGAAGTTCCGTTTCATAGCACAGTTTAAAAGGTTCCCCAGTTCGCCAGCAAATGCCAGGTAACCTCAAAAGAAAAAGAAAGAGAAAAAGAAAAGAAAAAAGCAACATCGCCTCAAATACTTTCCGGTAGTCGTCGTCGTCGTCGCGTCCCCTAACAAAAACAAATACAACAAACTGTAGCATACACCCCATAAAGGGGGAGAGAATTCTAGGAATGAGGAGAGTAGGGGAGTAGGGGGGTGTAGCTCCTACATGGAACATGAAACTTCTTGAAAAACTTCAGAGCAGTGCGCATGGTTTGCTTTTGTTGTGGTTTTTGCTTTGTTAACTTTGGTCGCATTGCTATGACATTGGCTCGCTCGCGCTCTCTTTCTCCCTCTCTCTCTCTTTCTCTTTCTCCTCTATGGCATAGAGGGCTAGTAGCGCTGTCAGACAGGTCGAAAAGTCCGGGAAATCAGTCGCTGGTTGTCAGTCAAACAAAGTACTGGTCGCACACGTCGAACAACCTAACCACAAAAATCTCAAGAACCAAAAAAAAAAATAATCATATTGATCGGAAGGCAAAAAGAACTTCCAGAGTATTATATGGTGTGTATTCAAAATTCGGTTGAACGAACTGGTTCTAATTTCTTGCTAATTTCCCTTCCACATCAATTGTGTCATTTGTATATTCGATTCATTTCCAAAATTCCAATCAATTTGTTCATTTCACATCATCCAACTAGTGGCAAATACGTCAAATTCTAGCCAGATGGATACCGACTAGGTAAGTGTTAGATAGAGAGAAAGAGAGAGATTTCCCTTCTATTCCCACACTCTATATGCACTTAGACCTTGTACCCGCACATGAATATTTAATTTAATTGCATTTTCCATGTTTACGACTCGCACACATGTCATGGTATTTTAGTATTCGACAGTAAGGGAGGTAGGGGAGTTACGACCGGGTCTGAGAGTTCAGTTACCCCTTCAGAGCACGACATTGAAATGCCAAAACTAATGTTGATTTTCGAGCTTATCAAACCTATGAAATCAGCTCAAATAGTCTCGAATTTTCAACGCCATTTTGACAGGAAAAAGGACACGCATTACCTTCGCTACTAACTAGAAAATCGATATAGTTCCCCACCCTACACTCTGAACTCTGACAATTCCTAGCTGCAATATCGTGTCGAGCATATTAACGTTATCGATTTTTTTATGATTATGATGTAGCGACAGTCGTTGTAGGAGTCACTAATAGAGTAAATAGATTAGGTTACGTTTTGGGGCTAACTCAGAGTTGTCTAAGAAACAGGCTAACAAGATAAAGGGTTTTATTAGAACTATATAAGCTTTTGAAAATATTTAAAATAATTTAAATTTATTTTCTTATTTATTAATATTTATTATTATTATTATTTTGTAGAACTTTGAAAATTTTCGTTTACAAATTTATTTGAGCTTTATTTCCTACAAGATCCCCCTACTTCATACACACTCGCATTGAAATAACTCATTAAAACTTCTCTACTTTCATTTGTTTTCGTTGCAAAAAAAAAAAAAAATAAATAAAAATAAAATAAAAATCCAAACAAGATTCAAAAATCAGAATCATCAAACTTTGGACATCAAGCTAAAAAGAATTAAGCAAAAAAAGCAAAATCCAAAAAAAACTCTGTAAATACATAATAAAAATCGCCATCAATCAAGATCAAGATCACCTCGATTCCATATGTATATTCCATATGCATGCTCGTACCATATGTGATCGTGTTCCCTCATGTGTTCGTGTCAGACAAATAACATCGTTAGCGTTCTATGTGCTCAATGCAAAGCAATGCGTCGTGCTAATATCAAACGTGGTCAATGTTTGAGTCTAAGGTAATCAAAAAGTAGTGCGATCTATCTATCTAGCTGTATCCCGATGTTAACCATGTGCCATATATGTATCTGTGTATCTCTTGCGATCCGTTGTTAATTTTATAATTCTTTCAGACCACAAGGTAGCAGCAAAATGGATCGTTACGAGAAGCTCAGTCGATTGGGTGAGGGTTCCTATGGCATCGTGTATAAGTGTCGAGATCGGGAGACTGGCGCCTTGGTTGCGGTGAAGCGTTTTGTAGAATCAGAGGATGATCCGGCTATACGTAAAATAGCATTGCGAGAGATAAGGCTACTGAAGGTGAGTCGAAGTATTATCCATTTTATAGAAACTTTATATGAATATATTGTAGTAAAACTAATATCTTAAGTTTGGAATGGGACTTTATTAGGGCTACTCACTATAGGGTTTTTACCAGACTTTCATATTAGATGATCACTTAAATGCTTAAATTGAAGTACCTTAGGACCTTTTTAGCAGCTCTATATATAACGAATAACTATAGAAATTCTTCTTTTAAAGATCTTCTTCTAGGATCACTTTAAAGCCATAATATCTTTAAGGCTTTAAGCCATATAGTATCTTTATAATATCAGTCACCTTTAAGTCACCTTTACCAGAACTTAAGGAAGGATCTTTAGAAGCCCTTTAAAACTACTTTATAGAGCATATACCAATATTTATTGATAGAAACTTTATTGGATTCCCTTAACTCTTTTTCCACAAGCGATTAAAGAGATCTAAAAATTGGTATAGAAAGTATATACTCATTTTGAATATTTCTGAAATTTTCACAGAATCTCAAGCACCCAAATCTGGTGTCTCTGCTGGAGGTATTTCGACGTAAGCGTCGTCTGCATTTGGTCTTCGAGTTCTGCGAGCTGACGGTGCTGCATGAGCTGGAACGGCATCCGCAGGGTTGCCCCGAGCCGCTGACCAAACAGATCTGTTACCAGACCCTGCTGGGCGTGGCCTACTGCCACAAGCAGGGTTGCCTGCATCGGGACATCAAGCCGGAGAACATATTGCTGACGGCGCAGGGTCAGGTGAAACTCTGCGACTTTGGATTCGCACGCATGCTCAGTCCGGGCGAGAATTATACGGATTATGTGGCGACACGCTGGTATCGAGCACCCGAGCTGCTTGTGGGGGACACACAGTACGGCACGCCGGTGGATGTGTGGGCCATAGGTTGCCTCTTTGCGGAGCTGGTGCGGGGCGAGGCACTGTGGCCGGGACGCAGCGATGTGGATCAGTTGTATCTGATACGCAAGACACTGGGTGACCTGCTGCCACGGCACATACAGATCTTCGGACAAAATGAGTATTTCAAGGGTATTACGCTGCCGGTGCCGCCAACGCTGGAGCCGCTCGAGGATAAAATGCCAGCGAAGGCTCTGCAGAATCCCCTCACTATCGATGTGCTCAAGAAGTGCCTGGACAAGGATCCGGCCAAGCGTTGGTCCTGCGACAAGCTAATCAAGCACTCCTACTTCGACGATTACATAGCCAAACAGCGGGAGCTGGATCACATCAGCAGCCTGGAGGCGGCCACGTTGCGGCAGCAGCAGTTGGCCTCGCAGCAGTTCATGCTGGCCACAGCCGCTCAGCAGTTGCAGACTGGAGCGGCACAGGCGGCTGCCATTGCCGCAGCGCGTGATAAATCAAAGGTGAGCTGGGAGAGAAAGGCGGGAATCTCTTCCTTTCCATTTAAAGCCATCACTTGCTCCTTTCAGACTTCAAACACCTCGTTGCCGCTGCTGCCGAGCACACAGCATCATCCGCATCATCATCATCAGACGCATCAGGATTACGTAAAGCTGCAGCCGCTGAACAAGAATGCGGCCATGCTGCATCGCACCGAGCATCATCTGCCCACCATCTGAGCAGGAGCAGGAGCAGGAGTCAAGCAGGATTAAAATCAAAACTATAGCTTATCTGTATATGTGCTAGATTTACACAGAACTTTGGGTCAGGGGGAAGGGGGGGTCAGTTCGACATGCTAGGGTATTCTAAGTGCGAGTGTGCAGAGTTGTGCTGCCTAGAGATCGTAGAGCAATCGATAATATCGATACATTGTTTGTTTTCACCTACTATCGATTGTTCAAATAATAAAATTCATTTATTTATATATTATATAAATAATAATAATAATATAATTTAAATAATTTAACTCAATAATAATTAATTCAAATAATTTATATATTAGAACATACAATGTTATCGATAGTATCGATTGCTCCAATGAATTATCGGGCATTTTGCAGCAGAGCAATCTTTCTTTGTTTACTTCGAGAATAAATGTAAAGTGTGAGAAAATCGTGTGTGGAACTTAATTCAGTTACAGGTGCCGTCACACCCAGACACTTGTTGCCTCTCTCTCTTTCTCTTTCTATCTCTCTCTTCCTCGCATACCATCACGTGCCACGTGCCAATCGTCTGTGAGTCTGTTGCCAAGGCTCGACTTGCTTTTTTTTGGCAAGCTAATCCGGTGCTAAGCAGCCCCGACAGATAATCAACGACACGTAGATGCTTACGTGTGTCCCCAGCAGGTCCAAAAAGAGAGTGGATGATAAGGTAGCGAGGGAGAGAGAGAAAGAGAGAGAAAGAGGGAGAAAGAGATGGAAGTGGGCCAAAATAAATAAATCGCTAAACGGGCGATGATGGCTTGCAGTGCTCGTTAAGCTCTTCTCAATTGCTGCGTGATGTGATTATTGAAATCGTCTGTTTATATTAAATCCTTCAGCTTATATAGTTATAATTCTATTTACTATAGATAAGGTTTGTCTAATGCAATTTTTATTTTGATTTCTAATACTTTTAATTTATTTTTCTTTAGGGAAATAAAACCAACTGTCTTCGCCTTAGTTTATGTATCTGTAGATTTGGTTAGCTGACCTGTCTATTTCTCCTCCCAAAACTAGATAGATTTTAGGAAAGTATAAGCTAGCTTAGGTAGTTGTTTGTTGCGTCTATAGTCTATAGTCATTCTCTTCCTGTCTTTTGATATATTATATACCTATTTATCAAATCTAATTCAACTGGATGCACTGGGTCAATCAAATGTTCAATTAATAACTATAATACTTTATTATAAATTATATTTTATTAATTATAAATAATTATTATTTATTATTATTAACTAAGATATTTTTATATTATGTTTAAATTCAGTTTTGGCCCTCAAAATACAACTGTTCCTGCTGGAAATGCTAGTGAAAGCCTGCTGAAAACTATTATCCTGCTGTCCTCGTTTTGTGCTCCCTAATGACCCGCACTCGCTCGACTGATTGACTTTTGTTTTGTAGGCAAAAGTTTTAATTAAATTAGTGACCGAGTTGGCAGTACTGCAGCGGGAGCAGAAGCGGGAGGGGAAGTGGGAGCGGGAGCAAGTGCAACTGTCAACATAGCATTGAAATCTCTAGGGGAAGTGTGAAGCAATGTGACCAGAATTTTGTGTGGGGAATCAAATGCATTGGGGACGGACAGACATTGAAATTGACTGTATCGTCTAGTGCGCACCCGGTCTGGAGCGCACTCGCTCTCCCTCTCTCTCTCTCTCTCTCTCTCTTCGTTCTTCGTTCTCCTTCTCTGTTGCGCTTCTGCTCGATTGCATCCGTTGCCAAGTGGCGGGGCACAATTGTTGGACACTTTGATTTTTCGTTTGGCATCACAATAGTCCGGAAAACTTTCCTCTCGCTTTTTATCGCAACGCGCTGTGCATTTGACTGCGAATGCAAACGGCAAAAAGCATTTGTAAGTCCCCCCGACTCTCTCTCTCTCTCTCTCTCTCTTTCTGCTCTGGCAATGCACATCCTGCTGCAGGATATGCAAAGTGTGCAGCGTGTTGTCGACTCGACTCGACTCGACGCTTGACAATCCCAGACAGTTGCATAATCTGTACTGTCGTTTATGCAAAGTGTCCCCTCCCCTCCACCCACAGTCCAGCTGGAGCGGCCTCACCGGGAAGTCTAAGGATAATGTTAAGAGGTGTCCCGAATTGTTAAGCTCTCTTATACGCTTTCGGGAAGTCTCTCTCCCCCTCTGTCTCTCTCTCTCTCTCTCTCTCTCTCTCTCTCTCTCTCCCCTCTCGAAGTGCAGTGAGTGCAAAGCGAAATCGAAGTTTTATTGAATAAGTTGATAAAGCATCGTATTAGTTTTATTCTCCATAGCAGTTTTATGGCATCCAATGGTTTTGCCAACTTTCTCTGATTGCATTGTATATACAATATATAAAGTTGGCCAACAACAGGTAACTAGTTAGTTGCGGTTTCTCTTTATTGCTTACTTTATCTTGGTTTATATTTCCAAAGAAGTTCTTGCTTTTTTATTGTAGTTAGTGCGAGGTTTTATTTAAGTTTATAGAGTATAAATATTGAAACAGTATTACTTAATATATTATATAAAAATAAATTGCATTATAGATTTCCAGATCTACATCCTGTTATATCGTTTTGTATCTACTCTGCAATTCTTTAGTTACTTATAGAGTACAAATATTGAAACAGGATTATTTAATATATATTATTTAAAAATTAATTAGTTTATAGTTATTATCATATTTATAGTTATTATACATTCTTTTATATCATTTTGTATCCACTCTGTAATTCTTTAGCTATTTGTAGAATATAAATATTAAAACAGGATTATTTAATATATTTTAAATATTAATTGGATTATGGTTTATTATCAAGATTTTCAGATCTACATCCTTTTATATCTCTCTGCGGTTCTTTCGAATTGTTTCAACTTACACAACTCACTTTCAGCTCGCTCAGCTCTCATATCTCTCCTCCTTTTGCTCCTATCCACATTCTGCTTCCCTCTACACCTCAATCTATTCCCTTCTTAACCCCCCCTAGTACCAACGATATTTTTGCGCCTCTGCGTACTTCCGATTGAGCGCATTCTTTCGCTCCGCCTGTCCCCCGACGCCGCGAACAAGTTCATTGCGTTGCCAATTGCGAAAGACCAAAGAGTCCTGGGGAATCTTGTCATCCGTATCGAGTGCCTGCTGTTGCCACCACTTCAAGTTCACTGCAGCCGGAGTCTGGACGGGAATGACGGATATCACTTGAGGTTGTGGTCGACGCGGTGGCCAGAGACCCAACTTGGCCAGACGTTTCTGTTCATCGATATCTGTCTCCTCGGGTTGATCCAGCATGTGCAATTGTTTTACAGAGTTGGGACTGCCATGAGTTTTCCTCATTATAAGCGGATGAAATGGATCATCTCCATAGAGCAGACGATACTTGGAACTTTTGACTAGGCCAATAATTTGAAACATTGCAATGCAAGTGATACAATTGTAGCCGGCAAAGACTGAAAGTAATCCTTATCAAGACTATATACGAGAAATATTTTGTATACTTACGGCAATAGAAACTTCCGACTAAAGTGAGAACAATTAGTAGACCCAAGTTAATTTGTTTCTTCAGCATAATCATCAGCACAATGTGGCTTACTGTAATTCCCAGAAAGTAAATGAATTCAAATAACGCCAAGGGTAGCAACAACCATTTGTAGAGCTTTGCGAGAAATTGTGAAATATATTAGAGCATAACTTTATTCCAAAATAAACTTGCGATATCAAGGCATATTGTCAACAAATTTGATACACCTAGCTCTAATAGTTACCGAGATCTAGGTGTTCATACAGACGTAAAAGGTTTTTCACTCACCTTGATGGAACCGAATGCAGCAAGAAGCGCTGCAGCTATGTGAGTATAGCACAAGATGTGCAGAAAGATCATGAGATTATCGGGAGCTGCATTATATATATATAATATAGTAATATATATATAAAGTAAATATAGAAGATATATACTCACTATCGCGAGCCCAATGAATCATCTTTCGCATTGCATTATTGTTCTTATACTGCGAATCATTCTCCAATAGGTCGATAAGTCCATCGAATACGTTCACTCCACGCATAAAGAAAATAATGCTCAATGTAACATTTATGATCTGCGAGGAATATGGAAGATGTGCAAAAAGATATGTCTCTATATGGTAGATATATTGTATTTTATACTTACTATACTCCATAAGGCCACGATTATAACGCCCAAACGCACCGAGCAATAGCACAAATAACTCTCCATAAACAACATAGTATTAAATAGGGTCGATTACTTCAATCGTTTGTCATAACTCAAGGTATAACTACCTGGTCGGTCAAAACTTGCGCAACTACTGACAAATGGACAATGAAAGCGAACGCAAAACGATTACCAAGAGGGGGGAGAAGGAGTAGGAGTTAAATGACAAAAGCTTGTTTCAAAAGATTTCCATCTATCTACATATCATACTGAGCTTTAGTCATATTTGCGTCTAATGCAACTCGAATGGGAAAACATTTTTCATTCGCCCGCAGGACACCATGTTGTCCACAGCGAGGTCTGTCTGCCTATCCAGGGACTCAGTCGCAGTCCAATATGTTGCTGATGGAGTCCTATATGTTCTGCGCATCGGTGCGTCTGGGTGTTATGATAATCAGTATATTCGCTATGGTTAGTAATCTCTGGAGAGTTAAGAGATTTCATCTAAAAAAACCTTGATTTATACATATATAATAATTTATTTATGCCTTTTAGTTTCTTCTCTTAAAAATACATTTATTTCATCTATATTTGTCTTTAAAAAATATTATTTAAATTTCAATATACTCTATTTATTATACATAATTTTGTAGCTTAAAAGCGTAATTATCATTGTTATAATCGGAACTCAAGGAATTGGATTTATGTTCAGCATAATTACAACCTACGATGTCAACATGAGTTATAGAGCCAGTTACTATTTAGTTAGGGATGCAATTACCTGGATGGAAAGGTGTAAGTATTGTACCAGCTTTTATTATATTATAAGATACTTTCATATAATACAGTTTTTTTTATAATTATCCTGCAGATCCGGGCGCAATTACCTTACTTCTGCATTTGTATAGCATTGTGCACGTATTTTCCTGTTTCGTTGCATTCTATGGTGCCTATATGGTGCGTTTAATAATTCCCTGTTTCGTTTTCCTTACTGAAATATACTTTCCTGTTTCACAGCTTAAAAAGAATTACGTGATACCCTTAGCGATATTTGAGTTTTTATATATCGTAGAAGTTGTAACTCTGGCCACATTATTCCTACGCATTTTGCGACATTTTCTCTATCTCTATCAATTGACTCTTCTAACACTTTTGGCCACATCCTATATAGGTCTGTATGAGAGCATATTTTCATTGTCTTAGTTTAATATCTTTTCAATCTATTTTATAGTTCTCGTAGTATATGATTTCTTTGCCCTGGTGGCGTATGAGCAAGTCGTGAGGCTGGTGAATAGCGATCGCTATCGAGAATATTACGGTGATGATCCTTTCAATCCCATACTAATTCGTAGGACAAGTAAGACAGTAGAAGAACTGCAACCAAAACTGATCTTTGTTGTACCGAAAATGAATCTCAAAGTGCGTCCCAAATGGTGGCAAGTGGCAAATGATGCCACACAATTGGATTCAAAAAAAGATGTTGGAAAATATTTTCAAAGTCACGAACTGCTGCCGGATGTAATGCTTCATAATGCCAATAATATAGGCTTTATGCAAAAATATAGATTTTAGTTAGTAATTTTAAGGGTATTTTTATTATAATTTTTTAATTTGGAATAAGGTTTGGAATAAAACAGCTATAAAAGCTCTGTGAATTTAAGCTACTCCCAAACGCCCTCTATCGTTAGTTAGTTGTAAACATATCCTTAAAGCTTTATTCCTGAAAAGCTTTTACAGTTTATGGATGAAGTATATTAAATTTAATTTTATAATATATTTTTTATTTAATTTAAATTTGTTATTTTATTTTTTATAAATAAATACAAATATATATTTAAATAAATATTTTTTATAAATATACTATAAAAGTAAAATGTATAGAAAATCTGAGTAGGCAATACATAAATACATAATACATATTAAACACACTTAACGAAATTCATATTGTGTATTTTCCTTTGAATATTACCAGATTCCTTTATATAGAAAGGGAGAGTAAAAGAGCGTAGGATCATGTTGCCGCTTGTTATAAAATCACCGTTCTTTAGGAGCATGCTCCTAGCATGTTGCTCCTTATTGTTGGTTGTGCATAGTATTTTAGAGATCAAAGATATGTGGTATAGAAAAGAGGTACAACCCAGAGGACTGTTGCGTCAACATGGCGAGTACTGGGTGTGGCATAACTATCTACGGGCGGAGAATAGTTTCAGGGACAATGACAGTATAACTATCACCACGCACGGTACTTTTGTGGATCTACATCTATTGTCCAATTTAGTAGCCAGGTAAGTTGAAAGCAAACCTTTCTCTAGTCTCTTCTAACTTCAACTTGACCTGTTTTTAGATGGCGTGCACCCATTAGTCTATCCCTATTCGTTTGTGATTCAGATTTCGATGAGGGCATCTTTGAGTTGAGATATCGAGTCGCCTGTGATGGATATCTTATTCGAAAATATGTTAGCATTCATCTGGTTTTCCATACTGACTATGAACCAAAATTCTTCAATGATTCTGCGCTATCGTGGAACTCTATGTTGGCACCATGCGATCAGACTCCACAAATAATTGAAACTTCACAGGTTAACACATTTTGGTTTAAATATAAATTGATATATCCCATTAATCTGATGCGAAACGTGGCACGTTATAATGCCCAGACATACTATATAATGCCGATAGATATAGAACTGTTGCCATCGTGGAATTTCGTTTCCGAGTTTATGAGTTATGTATCCAGAGAATGGAATGGAATTCCCTCGCCCTTCAACAGGTAGGTCATGCATTATATCCTAAACTTTATCCAAAATTCTTAAAATATCTCTATACGTAGCGTCTTTTGTTTACCCACCTTTGCGCATAAGCTGGGCGCACCGCTGGCCCTGAATAAACGAGAATTATTAACTGTTCTCAGAGATCATCGGATAAACTTTCCGATCTATAATCCCATGGAATTGCATGAGAAATGGCTCAACTCTAGCAATAACGGTAACAGACTGAGTACATTTATGCAGACCTCTATAATGGATATGTGTGTGGGTTATGTGAGTATCAATGCTCTGGAACCACTGTACGATGAGCTATGCGACATGGAATCAATATATAATCGTAGATCCCTACTTAAGGTTCGTAGCCAAAAATACTCCCGATAAACTCATTAAAAAAATCTCTTTTTTATCAGGCAAAAGTTCTCGAAGGACTCAAATATAACTTTTTTATTTTGGATGGCGCATTTCTTATTCGTCGTCAAAATCACAGCTGGAACAATATTGAATTTGATCAGGAAAAATTATCGGAAACATGCTCATTGAAGACTTGGCAAAAATTCTACTCAGATTTGCAAATTGGCTAAAAGTATTTGTTGGTAGTCTTTTTAAACTCTTTCTGGAACAAACTCTCTAGGTAGATTTAGTTTTTGTGCCTATAATTTTAATTAAAATCTTAATGAAAGATATGTGATTCCTTCAATTTGAATTCTCGATTCTTTTACTTGCTTAAATTTTGCACTCTTCATTCGAACCATAGTTTTCAATATATTCAGGTATGATTGACGCAGAGATAATGCGATCCATCTCTTCTTCCAGTCTATTGGGTAGAGGATGATCGGGTGAGTTGGTTAGGCGCACCAAGAAACCCGGATGCATCAGGTAATACTCATAGCCCGATAGACACATAGCAAAGCTCTGGACACGCTGATTGTATCGTCCCAGCGATGTGATGCGATCTTCGAAAAAGGGTTCCCTATTGTTGCTAATGTAGTAGGGTTGCCAATATTTGTGTGCTTCGTCGCGAAATTGCCTATTATATATCTCCATAGCTTCAGTATTATTTGACGTATAGTTTAACCACTTGAGATAATCTGTCACCATATCACAATACGGACAACTTTCCGAATTTATAAGATGAGCCTGCATATTATCATAGAGTTGTGCCAACTCCCCCTTACTATCAGGTAGTTTCCTATCTCTAACCTCAAAAACAGGCAAAACATAAACCCTTCGATTGTGATTTGACTCTGTGGCAAACTTATCCTTATCGCGATGTACCATATTCAGAAATTGATCCACAATACCAAAACTCGGAGCAAGTTCTATGTCACAGGATAATATGAAATGCGTATTGACGGTTTTTCTTGCAATATTCCGACCCATATTCAGGGGATCTTTCAAATAGTTCGAGACGGGCTCTCTATTGTATTTCTGTGAGAGGAAACTATTCGTAAGTCCAATACAAGAAAATGGGGAATCCAGAATATCGGATATAGGTTCCATGTAGCTTGGCACATAGAGATGAAAGGTGACAAAAGAACGGATTATATCACTGTGATCCAAACAGTTTCTCACATATTGTAGGGCATCCAGAGTGTCATTAAGTTCCAGCTCCGATGAGTATATGGCAAAACTGATGGGAGCATTCCAGCTGAAGGTAAAAAGATTGATAGATGAACTCATAGCCATATTCCAAACTTCCAACTTACCGCACTGCAACCGTTTCCAAATTCCGAAGACTTGTGTAATCTCCATTTGTCACATACGTTATAGACTGACCACAGTGTATAGTTTGACTCTCCGTACCAATAAATATATTTTCATATACTCTTGTCTCTTTCAATACATATTTCCTAGACTTCAATAGACGATTTCTGCACGATACCGTTCTCTCTATACTCCATGATCGTAGAAATTTCTTAATCGCATCATCATTATCTGGCACCTTATGTCTTTCTTCTCGTTCTGCAATCGATTCTCTCCAATCGTTGATGATCAGGGTTATTATAAAGAGCGTGGTGAATAGGATCAGCAACAGAATTGGCCTCTGGTGGCGAGGTTTTAGAATATCCATGATATGTGTATACATTTATGTAGCTTCGAATTTATGTATAATAATATTGTGGGTGTTATGTCAAAATAAAAACCTAATGGGAAATATGCTTCAAAGTGAACTAACTAATTTTTTTTGATTGTAACTGTGAATAACTTTGGTATTTATTTTCCAATAGGCTTGAAATTTAGAAGATATATGCTTAGAAGAATATTCATCTAATGTGCAAGAAACAAGTCTTTAAAAATTAGTTTATAGCTGAGATATGACTTCAAACTATCAAACAAAGGAATTTAATTTTTGTGTATTACATTTTTGCTCGATACAATACAATTGCATTAAGTTCTCCTAAAGTTCTCCCTTTGTTAATCTGTATTATATTAAACAATACTCATTTTCCCCATAAATAATGGTATATGTTGGTTCGATTTTCCGCACCATGTAAAGCGAAAATTCTTTGCCATTTTTTGTTAGCTTCATATTTTTCTCTGGTTTTTTAATGATCGGATGATGGGCTAGAAATGCTGGATGCAGTATATAATACTCGTATCTCATCAGGCACATGGCATAGGCCTGTTAATGAATAAATAATAAATAAAAGAATTCTTGAGTTTTTTGTAGAGATTTACCTGAAGACGTTTGTTGTATTCCCCCTCCCATGGGACACTCTCCTCGAATAACGGTTCATTGTTATCGCTAACAAAGACGGGCTCCCAGGTAACATAATCATTTTCGCGCAGTGTCCTCTTAAATACAATCAACTTATTATCTGTGGTATTTGCTGCCATATTTATCCAATTGTTTAAGCTATAATTATCACCTGCCATGGGTTTGGCTCGTTTCCCCTTCAGGGCCGACAACAATTCGATCCTGTTCCTGGGTATACGTTCAGCTGGATCGATCTTAAATATGGGTACGGCATATACTCTGGGTGTCTGATCGGGATCATCGACAATTAAGCTTCTATTCAGATGCAGCATATCCAGAAACTGTTCGACAAATCCCTCACTCGGATATAACTCAATGTCACAGGGCAATATGAAATGCGTATTAGCCGCCTCTCGAGCTATATTCCGAGCCACGTTACTATTGAATATCACATTGGCTTGCGTGTGAAATATTTCCGGATCTGGCTTTATCAACAATCTGGAGTGATTATAATGCTGACAAATCACGGGCCAATCAAATTTTTCAATATTATCAAATTGCTTTGTATTCGTCCAATGTTTGGCCGGAAAGTAAATGTGAAAGCTAACGTAATCGCGTATCCATTTACTTCCCGGTAAACAGTTTCTATAATATTGTATGGCATCCAGCGAAGTATTCACATCTTTAGTTTGGCTGCACACAGTGAAGCTAATGGGAGCTCGCCAACTGAAGAATATAGAGTATATAATATCTATAAAAAAAAGAAAAACTTCATTCGACTCACCGCTCTGCAACCTCAAGCAAATAGGCAAAGGATCCATAATCCCCCATCGTGGTATATGTTATAGACTCGGCACAACCCATGCGCTGGCTTAAGGCGCCCATGAAGAGGTTCTTGACTACAAAAGCTGTACTCTTATAATATGTCTGGCGCTGCAGCACTTGATGCTTACATCCTACCCATTTCTGTATAGATTGTCTACGTTCAATTCTCCATAATAATTGTGGAGAACGATCGACGGATACTTTGCGGGAAATACGCCTTGGCCTACCCAGTGTTCCACCTTCTTTGCTGCAATTGAGTATTACGAATACCATGGTAGCTACAATAAGTAAAACTATCCATTGACGACGGCGTGTAGAGATCATGATGGTTATGATAAGTTGAATTATATGTATTTATATATATATATATCTGTATTTGTAAACGATTTAGAAACGTATTTTCTATGTTAGGGCCAACAAAAAACTCTATAAACTCTAAATTTTATTTTTGATATATTTGTTTTGATTTATATGTCAATAACTAATCGATTGTTTTGTTATTTCCATAAGAACTTATCGTTTCAATACACGTATATTTCAATAATAATATTCTTATTGATTTTAAAATTTCAATAGATTTAGATTTATTTTATATTTAAGTATTATCTACCACACCTACTACCTATACTATACAATACTTATAACTCATATCATATACGACATTTCTTATTCACTCCAAAGAGTTCTTTATACTCTGGCTCGATTTTGGACTTGATGAGCCTCGTCATTTCCTCCACATATTTGGTTCTTGTATTCGCAGGTTCGTAGGTTCTCTTGATTCCCGGATGATGCACAAGAAAGGCGGGATGGAGGACGTGATACTCGTAGTTCAGCAAGCACATGGCGTAGCCCTAAAAAGAAAATCATATTTTAAATATTCTTTAATTAGATAAGGTTACATTATAAAGGACTCACCTGTATGCGCTTATTAGATTTTCCCTCCCAGTTGACACGTTCATCGAAATAGGGTTCCTTGTTATCGCTAACATAGACGGGCTCCCAGTGCCTATATTGTCTTTGGCGCAGTGTCATACTAAATAGTTCTAGTCCATCTGTTTTCTTAACCTCCCTACGTATCCATCTTTGGAACCCGGGTACCTTGTGGCACATCCCACACACTCTACGATGAAAGAGTCGAACACGATGCTTACGATAGAGATCCATTAATTCGGTCTTATTATCGGGCACATGCTCACTCTCAGCGACCTCGAAGACAGGCAATGGATACACCCTGGGCAACTGATCCGGATCCAAGGCAAGTACGCTGTTATTTCTATGCACCATATCAAGGAATTGATCCACAAATCCCAAACTCGGATATAACTCAATATCGCAGGCAAATATGAAGTACGTATTGACCGCTTTTCGAGCTATATTACGAGCCACATTAATGGGATATGTCAGATTGGCCTTCACCTTGTACATTTCCGAGCGCTCCTGTCGATAAGGTGGTGGCACAGGGATTCCTTCCTCAGTCTGGCAAACCATGGGCCAATTAAGTGTCTCGCTCTCATTCTTGGGCACATATTCAGGTATATGATCATGGGCAAAGAAGATGTGAAAGCTGACGTAATCACGAATCAATTGACTACCGGGCAAACAGTTCCGCACGTACTGAATAGAGTCCAGGGTGGACTTAAGATCGTAGCCAGGCGTGTGTATGGCAAAACTGATGGGTGCCAGCCAGCTGGAAAATGCAATAAATTATCTTATATTCGTAGAGTTAAGATATCGTTAAAGAATATAAATCATACCATACTTACCGTTCGGCAACAGTTTCTAGATTATCGAAGAAGGTAAAGTCCCCATTTGTGGTATACGTAATGGATTCGGTGCAGCCCATGCGACGACTTTGGCTGCCGATAACAAGATTATTGATAACCCAGTAATTCCCATGTTTTATCTTTTCAAGTCTCAGTTCATGATTTTGACAATTGAGAAGCTGCTGTAGCTTACGAGTGCGCAGACTGGCATATCTTGGTTCCTCTGTGTTGGTCGGATCCAAGGGGGATGCCTTACTCAGCTGACGTGTACTCGGGAATGTCTCACTCAGCTGAGGAGTACTAAGATCCGATTTCAGATTGAGCTGTATAATCTTTTCCGCTGTTAGGCTGTTCCTCAGATTTCGCACCTGCAGCTGATGTCTCAGTACAAGGAACACTCCGAGGTAGCCAAGTAGAAGCAGCGTAATATATCGTAAATTACGATGAATCGCCATCGAGGTACGAGATATATCCCCGATTATATCGGAAGCTCAGAGGGGATTTTTGACAACAGTTTAACAATTCAAAAGTGTATGCCTACTAGAATTTATTTTATAAGATAATAGCCTATTGATTAAAATCAAAAAAGGTATATAGGGGAACCTGCTTGAAATTTCAAAGATCAGTCGAAAGTCTCTGACTTTTACTTTTACTTTTAAGGCTTTTAAAATTTAATTTTTATATAAATATTTTTGTTTATAAATTAATTTCTTATTTATTACTTATCATTAGTAAAATCTTAACAACTTCGATTAATATTAATATTAATATTAAGTGACTTGTACCATTTATCATGTGAAACATTTTTTATTATCTCCAAAAAGTACTCGATACTCTGGCTCGATTTTCGACTTGATGAGCTTCGTCATCTTTCCAGCATATTTCAGTCGTATGGGATCTGGTTTACCCTTCTTGAAACCAGGATGATGCACAAGAAACGCAGGATGCAGCACATGGTACTCGTAGTCCAGCAAGCACATGGCGTAACCCTACAAACAAATAAGGGGAATATAATAATAATGGTTTTGTTTTAGATTAGTTCGGGAACTTACCTGTATACGTTTATTAGATTGTCCCTCCCAGGTGACACGTTCATCGAAATAGGGTTCCTTGTTATCACTAATATAGAAGGGTTCCCAATGCTTGAAGGTATCCTGGCGTAGTGCCATACTGAATAGCTCTAGCTTATCTGTTTCATTAACTGGCTGTGTTATCCAGTTCTGAAATTGGGGTACTTTGTGGCAATATGGACAAACATGTGCATGAAATAGCTGGGCTCGCTTCTCTTTATAGAGTTCCATTAATTCGGTCTTATTATTGGGCAAACGCTCATTCTCAGCGATCTCAAAGACAGGCAATGGATACACCCTGGGCAGCTGATCCGGATCCAGAGCAAGTACGCTGTTATTTCTATGCACCATATCGAGGAATTGATCCACAAATCCCAAACTCGGATATAACTCAATATCGCAGGCAAATATAAAGTACGTATTGACCGCTTTTCGAGCTATATTACGAGCCACATTAATGGGATATGTCAAGTTGGCCTTCACCTTGTACATCTCAGAGCGATCCTGTCGATAAGGTGGTGGCACAGGAATTCCTTCCTCTGTCTGACAATCCATGGGCCAATTAAGCGTCTCGCTCTCATCCTTGGGCACATATTCAGGTATATGATCATGGGAAAAAAAGATGTGAAAACTGACGAAATCACGAATCAATTGACTACCCGGCAAACAGTTCCGCACATACTGAATAGATTCTAGGGTGGACTTAAGATCATAGCCAGGCGTGTGTATGGCAAAACTGATGGGTGCCAGCCAGCTAGAAAATTCAATTAATAGTTAATATTAATATTTATTTAAAATTAATAATATTTAAAATTTTCATATATTAAATAAAATATTAATATATTTTAAAAGAAATATTAAAATATTTTCAATACAATATTAAAATATTTAAAATGAAACTAACAAATATAAAGTTTAGTTTGCAATCCAGTCATTCATTTAAAAATAAAAAAGTTTTTTTTAAAATCAATAGATTGAATCAACAAATATTATTATCAAGCACCGATGGGCACTTCGTAATTCTTAGATAAATATTAAAACAGTTGCTCTCTTAAGAATCGACTTACGCATTCTGAAGTTTCTATAACACATTTCGCATGTAGTGATGGTACAGTAAATAATATCTATTCATAACTCTAATTGTTACTAACTTGTAAATACAGAAAAGGTAATCGTTTATAAAATACATACTACATATATAACATTTATAGAAGGAAAAGTTGCTACTGAAATTGAAATCTTCCCTGTGCAATTATTTGATACAATTTAGATAACAAAGCAGACCGATAACTCAATAAAAATGTATTAACTCTAGGCGCTACCTTCAGTTATCTCTCTCTCAAGATTTAACAGGTAACATAAAGTCGGAAGATAATATAGATATAACTAAGAGATATACTCATGTAGAGAGTAATAAAATTACACTCACCGTTCGGCGACTGTTTCTAGATTATCGAAGAAGGTAAAGTCCCCATTTGTGGTATACGTAATGGACTCGGTGCAGCCCATGCGACGACTCTTGCTGCCGATAACAAGATTCTTGATAACCCAATAATCACCATGTTGGAATTTTTCAAGGCGTAGTTCACGATTTTGACAATTGAGTAGCTGCTGCAGATCGCGAGTGCGTGCAAGATTGGTAGATGATTCCTGGATTGGTTGCTCTGTGCTGGTTGGAGGACTCAAGGGAGGCGCCTCACTCCATGAACTATGAAACTTAAGATCCGATTTCAATTCGAGCTGCCCTAAGTTATCCACAGTTGAGCTATACATCAGATCTCGCGCCTGCTGCTGATTCCTCAGGATGAGAATCACCGCCAGGATGGCAAGCAGAAGCAGCGCAATGAAACGTAAATTAACTTTAACCGCCATCGAGGTGCGATATATATAGATCTATATATAATCGATAACGTAGAACTCAGTGGGTATTTTCCAATGTAAAATTGATCAAGTCAAGGCAAACGTTTGTGCATGATAATTCCGTATCGAATTGGACTCCCCTTAGTTTCTTAACAATCTTTGGTAACCTCATCCGAGAAACGTGCTGCAAGTTGTCCACGACGAACTAAACTGATAAACACTGGAAGAATCATACTAAATATGAACAAAGGTGTATAATGACTTGGCGGAATTCTTTTTTTTTTATTTTTTATTGTCGGTTTATAAAACGGATGAATTAAGGTACGGTCATATATATTTATATGACTTCTATGTACCCTGCGGCTTATCGCGAAGCAATAAATATATGATTTCGATCTTTCAGAAGTATTTGGTTTTTTAACCGATCGGTTATCGGCAATTAACCATATAGGTTTATATTGTATTTTTTTTTTAATTGTTTCACAAACTCCGCTATATATGTTTTCATATTTTCAAATACTAATATACACTTTCACTCTCGAGTGCAGGGTATAGAGTCGAACAATTGTAATTCGAATTCCACGAAGAATTGAATTTTTTGATTATAATTTGACCATAAACTACATAAATAGAGATTAGAAATTGAACGGTTTGTTATGAGATGTTTCTACTTGAGATAACGTTGACTTTCTCGGAATTCTCACTTGATATTTATATTGTACAATTAAAGTTAATTGAGTGTCTACACATTTTCTTCCACTCGAAGATTAGGGGAGAGGAAAATTACTCTTAAAATATATGTTTAAAATTAGTATTTCTTATCAATGGGACTCGTAACGCGTATTACTTCAGTTAAACTATATTGCGAAATGCGCAGGTAAAACCGACGATGTCAAATGATGGAAGCGAACTGTGCAGGCCGCGTCGAATATTGTGTGAGACTTGGTAGTAGTGCCTTGTGATAAGTCCGATTAGACCAGAAAAATGGTGAGTGAGATATGTATAGTATGTACTTATCGCTAAGCAAACACTTCAATCGCCTTATTAAACTCTGCTCTTATAATCTCTCAATCTCTCTCTCTGGCATTGGGATGGGTCAGTACGTGCGGTATTTTCTGTAATACATTAAAGTCAATATTAAAAAATGATCTTAAAAAAAATATAAGATTATAAATTCGTATACTATAATTGCTGCAGTTTATTTATAACATTTAATGGTTTCTGTTCTGTTTCTGTTGAAGCGTGTGTGAGGGAACGAGGAAGTCTTTTGAAGAACTACGACTAGATTAGGCCCGTCTGTGCGCGTTCCAGTAGCTGGGTCAGTGCCACAGGTTGCCAATTGGTCAGGCTGCTGTCGCTGAGCATGCAGACATTGCGATCGATGAAGCAGAAGAGTTTGCCCACGCGGTAGATCTGCAGAGAGAGAGAGAGAGTGAGAAATGTAATTCCAGGAAAACTCGGTTGATTTTCTCGCACGCTTCACTCACCTGTTTGCCCAGTTCACGTCGTCCCGGCAGTGGGGCAAAAATGATGCCCAATTCGGCGCATTTCTGTGAGACAAGCTCCTTGAACTCCAGCTGAGCCGGCTGCACCACATCCACCAGCATGACGGGCGCCAGCAGCACGGGTGTGGGTGCTGGGGGCATGGGCGGCGGCGGAGCTGCTGTCGGTTGCAGCACAGCATCTGTGGCACGATGCAACATGTCAAGCGCACGACGCAGATGCTCCTTGATGCATGGCTCACGCAATATGGCCTCACTGAACATACTCTTCCAGCCGGCATACCAGCGTGAGATCTCGGCATAGTCGGGCGACTGATTGAGCCACATGACCAGCACCTGCATCCAGCGTGGAAAGAAATGTTTGTCCAGCAGTTGTGCCATGTGCTGCGCTGGGATTAGCTCATTCCATTCCCACACCTGATGCCATAGCTCCAGATTTTGTTGCAATGGATTAATGACGAACTCGGCCAGCACAGCCTGCAGCTTGGGTATGATGTGACGTAGGAGAAACTGCACCAACTGCTCCTCATCGAATGCCGACTTCCAGGGCGTCAGCATGGCGCGTGCCGAACGATCTTGCGGTGACCAGGCCTGCAGTGCCACGCCCAGTTTACTGCGTATCTGCGGATAGATGGTCTCCTCCAGCTTGGCACCCAATATACCATGCCAGGGTAATATCCAGCTGTGAATGGGCACCGTATCCGTGAGAGGATCCCATTCACAGACACCCACCGTGAGACGTGGCAGCACAAGCTGCTCCAGCACAGAGTCGAGCACCCAGGTGGGCAACAGTGGCGCCCAAGCGTCGAGCAGTGCGGCCATTAGAGCATGCTGCTTGGGCTGCCAACTGGCGGCGCAGGCACGGAACGAGGGCATCACTCCGGCCCAGATGAGGGATGAGTACGGATCAAAGACATTGCGCGATTGTTGGCCATCGTTGGGTTCGTGGTCGGACTGCAGGATTGCACGCCAACGTTTGATCAACTGCAACGGTTTCGTGGGCTGCTCCAGCGGCTGCCAGTCGGCCAGTTCACGCTTCACAAGCGGCGCTATCACACCCGCTGCCAGATCGGCCAGTCCGAACTCTTTGTATTCCGCCGCAAAGTCATGTTGCAGCTCCAGGAACAATTTCTCCGCTTGCAACAGACTCAGATCGGGATTCTCGCTTAGTTCCTCCAGACGTGCCAGAGCTCCCTGCAATGTGGTCATGTGATTCCGTTCCAGCTGCACCAGTTCCTGCAGCTGCTGGTGTTCGTGCTCCAATGCGGCCTGTCTATCCGAGCATTCCCGCTCCGCCTTGTCTATGGAAATGATCTCCTGCTCGCACTGGCTCACCAGCAGCTGCAGATTGTGCGTTAGTTCCGGCATGCTGAAGACACTCACTGGTGGCGCCTTGTCTCCACCCGTCTCCTCCGCTATACCCTGCGCATCGTAGAGCGTCTCATCGGGCACAATCTTGTTCTGGGCGAGGGCATGGTAACCGCTGAGCACACGTCGCTCTGGACCGGTCATGTCTATAACGGGCACATTCCCGAGGCGTTTGCTTAGCTTCTCGGACAGCAGATGATCCGACTTCTTGCCCTTGGCTATGACCTCCTCCACGGATTTGTAATAGTAACGCTTGGAGCTCTTTTCGCGCGTCTCGTTGCCTGCTCCTCCTTTTTTCCATTTGTTCAGTTGCTCCTTGAACTCTTTGGCCTCCTTGACATCTTCATCGATTTTCAATGCCTTCACCTGGCCACCCACACTGGCTGCCGTTTCGGGGCCATAGGCACCGATGGCACCGCGTCCCTTGCGCACATGCGCCTGCACCGGCTGCGAGATACCCTGCAGATCCTTGCCCAGACCCTTGCCCGGTTCGTAGCCCATCTGCAGCAGCAGCTTGGCACCTATGCCGCGTGTATGCTGCTCCCAGGCACCAACATTTCGATTGCTGGCAATATGCGAGTTGTGCCTCAGGCCCGCCGTGTTGCGTGCCGAGATTCCCTGGCGCGGCTGCTCGGCCTCGGCTGCTTCGGCTGAACTGTCCGAGCTGACGTTGTTGGCGTCGCTGTTGTCCAGCAATTGTGGTTGCTTGCGGCCAAATGAAGGACGTGCCTCATCACTGTCGTCCGCCTCACTGCCCTCCGCCTCGCTGGCGGCGTCATCCTGTGGTTTCTTTTGCTTTTTGCCGGCCTGCTGAATGCCGCCGGCTACGAAGCTCACCGGTGCGGTGTAATCTTTGGACTTGCCCGACGTGCCACCACCCAAGCCACGTCGTCCACGTCGATTGCTGCTCTCGCCTTCGCTCTCATTGTCGCTGTCATCGGCCCAAATGCCTGAAAAAGATTTGGAAAAACATTATAATTTTGTGGGGCACGTTCGTTTTTACTTACCGTAAATTTGCTGGTGCTTGGTGTGACGTCTTCGCGGTCTGTTTATATTGAATTCATTGTCCAGATCATAATCTGTGATCTCAAAGCGTTCGTATTCATTGTCCGACATATTTAATTGCCATGAAAAGAATTCAAATTCTTAATAAAATTGCAAGTAAACAAAACGTTTGGCACAATTGTCGTGCAGTGTTGCAAAACGAATGCAGTGCGGCACTTAACATAGGTATTTTTAAGTGCTTACCGTTTATTGTTATTTTTTGAACCACAGTATAATTTGTATTGTGGATTTTATGTTCCGCAATTATTATGATTATTATTGTAGAAATTATTATCACAATTTCAATATTAAGAACAAGAGGAATCGCGGTCCTGTTAACGTTATTTTATTATAACAGTGCTCTTTTTCTTGTGCAGCGCCTCATTTTGCGTTAACAGCAGTGCGTTTTTGCGTTAACAGCGCGCACAGATTTGCGCTAACAGCATGTTTTTGCAGCTGTTTATGTTACAAGTTTTATAACCAAGTGTCTACAAATTATTTTTAATATTTTTATTGTTTTAAGTATTCTAGAAAGTGAATTTTTAGCCCTCACTTTAATATATATTGGTTACATAGATTATATAAATCAAAACTAATTACATCTCATAGAGCTTTTAAACTGGCGCCAAGTGTACAGCAAGTGCCCAATATGTGCAATCGTTATCGCTGGTTTACAGATTCTGTTATTCGCTCGCCTATCGTCCATCTCTATGTCATACACGTGCATTGCCAGTTTAGCGATAACATAACATTGTTCTCGATGTTCTTGTTGCGTGCGGTTCATTGTTTGGTTTTAGCGCACGGCAATCTAACAACGCGTCCCACGCACAACGCACAACGCACAAATTAAGGCAGCGTAAAGTGCAACCTCGCAAGCGAAACATATATTAACATACATAACTGCAATCAACAATAACAATTGCATTCAGGCCGCGCCGCCAACGACAAACCGCAAATCGTTCAGTTCACAGTTTCTTCATCGTCGTCGTCGTCGTGAATTGCATTTTGCATTTAATATTCGACTCAATTGCAAAACACACACACACACGCACACACATGCACACACAAACAAATGCACAAATGCAAAAGTGATTTAAAAGTGACATAAATGAAAATACATACAGCAAGCAAAACAAATTAGTGAAATAAATAACACGTGCGTCTTCCCATTGCTCCCGCCCGCGCTTGCTTCTTGCTGCTTTTTACTTTTTGTTTTGAACGCGCTAACGCTAACGCTCTGCCGCTGTCAACGTCGACGTCAACGCAGCAGCAGCCGGCTAATTTGTCTGTGGATTAACCGAGAAGAAGAACAAGAAGAAGGAGAACAACAACAAAAAAAGGGAACATAATTGAAATATTAAAATGGTTCAGGTGAGAATTATCTCATTATTATTATCTCTCTATTATTAAATATAATGAAATGTATAAAAATTTATATATTTCTTTGGCTTACTCATAGTAAGGGCTTAAATCATGTTTTTCTTTATTAATAATACTAATTAATATATAAAAATATGTTCTAATACATTTTAATTTGTAAATTTTAGGTTAGAAATTTCAATATATTTTTTTTTAAATTAATTGTAGATAAATACAAATCAAAAATAAAATATAATATAATAATATTAATAATATAATGTATAATAATATAATATAAATTATAATAATAATGGAAAATTCAATTTTAGTAATTTTCGAAAAATTCCACTATAATAAATTTCCATAAATATAGTACTTCATAATCCCATCTGGCATAACTTTCCATTTTCGTGCATTGAATTGAACTTTGTAGAATTTAAAAGATCAGAGAACCCCTGCTTAGGGAGATATGCGGCGTCGTAAAATCCTTAAAAAGTCAAGCTACTCAGTGGAAAATCAAAAACAAACGAGAAGGCAAACAAAATAAACTCGACTCACAATCGGACTTCAAAACTTTTCATTTTTTTTTTTGGTTGTTGTTGTTGTGTTGCAGCACCACCCCATTTGAAAAATCATCCTCCCGTTTCCTGACCTTTGACGTAACTTTTGTGCCAGAGTTGCTAGAGCAACCCCCCAAAAAGTGAGAAATCCTTGCACGGGACATACAAAACAAAGTTTGTGTTTCGAAATGGGAAAGCAGAAAAAAATTCAAACTGCCTATGCAGTTTTTCCGCATTTCCAGCGCCATCAACCCCGCCGCATTCACTTTTGCTCCCCTGTCCCATACGGGAATCGAGAACAACCACCGTGGCCACCAGGAGCAGCAGCACAAGCAGCAGCAGCGGCAGCGTCGCCGGCTGTGACACCAAAAATTTGCTCGCATAGAAAAACCCAATTGGACTCGTTTTGTGGCGGGGTGGAGTAGAGAACGGGATGTGCAGCAGGATGCATGGACACGGTGAAAATTGGCCCATTTCACTGTGTGTGTGTGTGCCCGCGTGTGTGTGTGTGTGTGTGTGTGTCCACCTCGCCCTGCTCTCCGTAATGAACTCGAAACGTTGCATTTAGTCAATTTTCCAACCACCATCGATGAGCGAACGCAACTGCAGGCAGTAAAAAAAAAACAGCAGCAGCAGCATCTGTCGTAATATGACAGACTATTAGATACGCTGTATGCAGTTTAAATTTGAAATCACTTAGCTTAATAAAAAAAGAATATTTTAATAGGGGTTTCACTGACTGATAAACAATTGATATATCATATCAACTTATATTGTATATTTACACATGTAAAATATATGCAAAAAAATATAATATAGAATTATTGTATATAAATAATCTTCATAATCATGCTGCTTATTTATATATAACTACAAAATTGCCTAAGCCTGTGATAATTCTCTGGATAGACTAAATACCTCTATAATTCGATGGGACTTTTTTTTTTTTTAATTTACAAATATTTTAAACTAAAATTGCAGAAATTTAAGCAAATATTTCCTTTCGATTTTTAAATATTTTTAAGCTAACAAATAAGCAAATTAGTTGAAGAGTTCTTAAAACTGTCTAACTACAAAATAAGCCAGCTTGTCTGCATTTTATAGGGAACAGAGCTGTGTGCAGTTTGTGTTTATTTTCCAGGGTATATAATTTTTCAGCAAACTAAATAAAATGAAAATAAATGAAAACAATTTAATTTTAATCAATAAATGTCTGCCTAGGCTGTTTAATATTTCCCTCTACTTTGAAGCTATTTGCCTAAACTGCTAAATATTTTCCCCTATTTTGAAACCCCTTTTTTGTGCAGGGTATTCAAAAAACGAATATGCTGCCAACTCTCGGCTACCTGCCTTGGCGAAATGATTGAAGTTCCACTTTTCGATTTGAAATGCGTTTTGCAACTGTCCCCACACACACACACACACACACACACACACACACACACACACACACACACACACGCACACATATGCACACACACACGCAGATACAGTTATGTCAAAGCGCATTTTCCACATTTGCATTTGCCTGTTAGGGGGGAGGAGGGAGAAGAGCAGGCGAGGCGTGGCTGGGGCTGCAACTGGAGCTGGAGCTGGAGCTGGGGCTGAACGAGGCGATTTGCGGCTGTTTCTCTCGAACGTTTCTGATGTTTGACTGAACTTTGTTGCTATTTCTGACTGCCGTTAATGGTTCTGCGACTGTGTGTGTGTGCGTGTGTGTGTGAGTGAGAGAGAGGGGGGTCTAATAGGCCTATATGTAACCCTCTCGCTCTCCCATGTTATTTGTAGCTACGTTCATGCACTCCTAACCAGTTTCCTGGCCAAGATTGGGCAGTGCATAAAAGTGTCCTTGCACATAAGAACTCGCCGTTATAATCGTAGCTAGTACTACCTATGGCTTGCTTAAATTAATCGAATCATAATTTGATTCCTTTCCCACAGTATTCCTTCCCGTTTTGGGTGTGCCCTTTCGAGCAGGAAGCACAATCTGGGACTGATTAAAAGAAGTTGTCAGCACAGCGACAATTTGATTATGCTACTGCATAATGTAGATGAGAACAGGGCAGGCTAATATATAATAATTGCAGAAAATATTTATTGACATATTATAGCATAATATTAAAGCTAGAACGTTCAGTTTTGGTATGTATATAAATAATCAGTCTCCAAATAAGTTCTCAAAATTTAGTTACAATTGCAGGGTAAACTTGTGAGATATTTAAGAAATGCATAATGGGGAAAACGTTATTATGGAATAACTAAGGTGTTTATGCTGCGAATGATTTGAAATTTGCTAGCTAGCTACATATAGTATCTATGCAAGTGTATATTGCAGCAAATAGTTAGGAGCTCTATACTTTGCTTAATAATTGCAAATTATCTTATTTTAAATAAACCTTCGAAATTTGTGATATACAGCAAGCTGACTGTCAAATTTGCTCACTCTAACTCTGTTAATAGCTGAGATCTGCGAGTTTATACACATTAAAGACTTATTTTTTTTGTATACATATTTTTTTTTTGTCTTTAATATCCTTTAAACCTTAAAAAAATAAAAGAAAATTGCTGCAACTTAAGTTGAAAATATTTTCGATTCAATGCTTTCGAATTGTCGAATTTTCCTATTCTGTGCTCAAATGACAAGGCAACATTTCTATTTACTTGGCCTGCATTGTGTGTGTGTGTGTGTGTATGTGGCCTGCTAATCAACTTTTTCAAATGCCACGCCCAACTTTTCTAGCCTTAAAAGGTGCCATACGACGAATTGAATTTGTTGTTCCTTTTTTCAATTCGATTTGCCACTTGTCTTCCTCTCTCTCTCTCCCCTCTCCCTCTCTCTCCCTCTTTCTCCCTCGCTCTGTCTCTTTTCAATTAAGAACTGCACTTATTTCCTCCTTGGACTATGCCTTAGGCTGCGCGTCGATCCCTGAAAATGCGGATTCCGATAGAGCGAAGCAATTGTTGAGGAACTGGAATCGTCTATGTTTCTACCAGATGAGGAGGAGGATGTGGTGGAGGAGGAGGAAGAGGAGGTCGCAGCGTTAGCCGAGTGTCCACTGTTAATGGCCACCGCCAGTTGCTCCAGCACAGAATGCGCATTATCCTCCGGCATTGTTTGCACCTCCTGACTGAATGTGGCAACTGGTTCTGGTTCCGGTGCTGGCTCCGGCAACGGCACCTGCTCCTGCTCCGTCTCCTGCTCCTGCTGATGCAAATTGCCGCTGCTGATGAAGCGTGCAAAGCGTCGTGGTTCGTGCAACTGCGCCATATGATCCCAGCGTGGTGGATTCGCATGCAGACGCTGGCGAAGATCACTCAGAGCACGCTGCGTCTCATAGTTCGATTGCACCAGAAACTCCTCGTTGCTCATGTAACTTCTTGGCTTGGGAGGCAGCACACAGCGCTGCATCTTGACGCACTGCAGCCTGGACCAACGGATGAACCACCAAAGCTCTGGCCAAGGCAGCAGCAGCATCAGGCAAAACATGCCAAAGCTGCGATTATCGGAGGCGCCAAAGATGAGGATGTAAGCGATAAAGCGTAGGAATCGATAATATGCCAATCGCACAAATCGATAACTCCACAATCGTTTATTATTCTGGCAGATACGCAGCGCGAGCCATGCGCCCGCAATCAGAGCCAGGGTCACAGCCGAGGGATACTGCTCGAGGAGTAACTTGAAATTCCCTCCCAGCGGACGCAGTGCCTGCAGCTGATGATCTCCGGCAGCGAGTAATGCGGCACAGACCAATCCGAAGGCGCTGCTATAGACGCCCAGCACCAGGGCAAGCACATAGCAAGAGATTAGCGATTCCCTCAGCCAGCCAGATGTGGCCCAGATCAATAAACCAAGGCCGAAACGTGCCACACGCTCCTTGTCACAGCTGACCTGGTGCAGCGTCAGATTATACGCTCGATCCGTATAGATGCCATAGCAGGCATGGGAGTGTGCCGGCAACATGACCGTACGCATCTCTCGTGTCCTGCAGGCGAGCAACTTGCTCTCATGACACTCCTCCTCCTCCACATGGGCACGTTGCACCCCGCGCGGTGTACTCGCCCTATATTGTTTGTATTCCAATTCCTGCGAATCCTTTCCAGATCCAGCTATCCACAATTGCAGACGATTGCTCTGGAAGATGTTGGACCAACGCAATCGCTGATCACGTCTACAATAGATGTGCACCATGTTGGGTGCATACCACGACTGCAGCAGGCTCAGCTCGTCCCGTGTGTGCGTCTTGCCCACCTGCAAATAGGTCACCTGATGCTCGTTGGATTCCTCCAGCTGCTGCGACGGCAGCGGGAGCAGCAGCAGAAGTAGATATATTATGGGATTCATTTCTTGACTACGTTTTGGAGTGGAATTATATAGAATGAATTTTAGGATATTTTGGACAGCAAAATCTATATTGCTAAGCTGCTCTATTTTTCCGGAAAGTAGGCTATGTTTTTTTTTTTTAATAATTCAATCTCAAATTCTATTATAAATATTGTTAATTATTTAAAGCAATCTGTGGGATCTTAAATGCAGATTAAAGAGTCTACTTGCATATATTGTATATCTCTCTCTTTTTTTTTTGTTATTTTTAAAGTTTCCTAAAGATCTTACGATTATCTTTAGATAACTCCTAAAATACCAAAAGAGATTGAACTCGCACTGCTGATTTTGCCAGTCTATAAGTGCACACACACCCGCATAAACTCCTTACCCCTCACACATAAAGACTCTCTCTCTGTCACTCTCTTTCTCTCTCCCTCCCTCTCTCTCTCTCTCACCTTGGCAGTCCGTCCCCCCCAAAGTGCACTTTATAGTCGCCTTTGAGGCATCTGTGGTATGCAGAAAAAGCATTAGAAATCGCACTTTGTGCTACATTTTTGCAGCTACCTACACACACACAGACACACACACACACACACACACGCACACACACTGTCACACGCACACACACTGTCACACGAAAACATTGAAATTTTCTACGAGAAATTTCCACAATAAATATTGTGAAAGTTTTATTGATCAAATTGAAAACAATTGCAGAAATTAGGAATTTTAAATGTCTACAAATTTACTCAGTAACTGCGAGGGAGAGAGAGAGAGAGAAAATAGAAATTGAAGTATTTCTTGCATATTTTATATATTTCTAAAATATTTACACGCTATAATTAGCATAATATGTATGTAAATATAATTTATATCTTTATATATATATATCTTATGATTAAAAGCAGGAAAGTAAAAAAGTTCCAGAAAAAAGCATGCTTGCTTTATATTTTAATTTCAAATGATTAACGCCTCTTAAGGGGGCGTGGCTGATTTTTTAAACAAACTTCAATATATACAAGTTTGTTTACAAAGTTTAGTTTATAGTCCCTGGGATCTAGACGTTCATACAGACAGACAGAGCAACAAATTTTTTTATTAGTTATAATGCCCTTATTTCTCTCTTTTCAAATAGTAATACTATCCCTAACTCTTATCTAACTCCATACGATTTTTCTTTGAGTGTACTTGTCTTCCATTCTCGTTGCTTTCGCATCGTTTCTTTCGATTCCTCTTCTGGGTTCCTCCTTGTTGGCTTTTCGGCCTTTTTCGTCGTCGTCACGTCCTTTGTGCCACATTTGGTGATTCTACGCGTTTCCATGCTGACTTTTTGTAGCTGCATACTACGAGAACTCACTAACAATGTGCGCCTAGTACGTAGTACTACGATAGACCCCCCGTACACCCCAAAAATGAAAAAAAAATAACCTCAATTTGAGAGCGAGCAAAAAAAGGAAGACAAAACTCAAGAGAAACTTGTGTAGTGTAGAGCAAGTCGCGTTTCAAAAAAAAAAAAAAGAGTATAGGAAAAACTAAGAGGGAGGGAGGGAAAAAAAAAAATTGGAAAATCTACGCACAACGTGGCAAAACGGAAAGAGGAAAAACAGGATGGAAAAAAGTGAAAAACGTGCAAAAAAAAAACAACAAGGCAAAAGCAACTGAAACAGCCGCAAAATGAAAACGAACAAGTGGGAGGGGGTAGGACAGGGGCAGAGGCAGTGGCAGAGGGGAAGAGAAGTGAGTGGGAGAAAAAGAGAGAGAGAGAGATAGAGTGAGAGAGAGAGGGAGAGGCAGCGCAGAGATAGCGAGACTGCAGCAGCCTTTTCAGCGTTATGGACCAAAAATCGAACTGAAATTTGTGCAATTTTTTTTTTTTGCTGCTGTTGTTGTTGTTGTTGCTGCTGCGACGACGACTGTGCATATCCATTGCCCCCTCCCTCTCCCTCTACCACCCACCTTCCCTCTCTCTCTCTCTCTCTGTCTCTCTGCTGCGTTTTGGGCCTCATGCATTTTCCCGTGTTTCGTTTTGTGCGCAAAATAAATTGGTAAACAAGCGAGGCGGCCCAGAGGAGCCTGCATGGGCAATGCAAGAGAGAGAGAGAGAGAGCGAAAGAGTGCGAGAGAGAGAAGAAGGCAGAGCGAGAGAGAGAGCTGGCCATAAAGAGGCGCCTGGTCAATGGAGGCGATACATGGTGCCATTCGCTGCTCGTACATAGCTCGTTTATGTGCGTATGCCTGACTGCCTGTGCCTGTGTGTGTGTGTGTGTGTGTGTGTGTGTCGAGTGTGCCGAGTGTGTGTGTTCGTGTGCGTGTGTTGTGCACATTTCATTCTGAGACTGCATTTTAGTGCCTCTGCTGTCCATTGTTTTTTGGGTGGCTCGTCCTGCTCCTCTGGCAATCTCATGTGGCAGCCGCCTCCCAACTCCCTGGATGGCTGCCACCTCTCAGCCTTCCCTGCCCTGCCCCCCTTCCCCGTTTATTGCATATGGTGCTGCGTCGCACGCATTGCGTGTGCTGCCGCCCCCCCGTGTGCCTGTGCCTCTGCCTCTGCCACGGCTTTTTTCCACGTCGTCGTCGTCCTCGTCGCGACTCTTCCAACGCGCTGCAAAACTGCGCCTGATCCACGCCTCCTCTTCTGCTGCGCCTGCTGCTGCTGCTGCCACAACACTCAACCCCCGCCTTGCCTCCGCTCTGCTGTTGTTGTTTTTCGGCCGCTTTTAGCGTTTGCCATTGTGCACACTGGTATGATATGTTCAAGATATGTTCAATATGAAATTAAAGTTGAACAAAAGAAAACTTATATATATTTATTTTTGTATAACTTTGAGAAGAAATAATTAAATAATAATAATAATAATTTATATTAATATTAATAATATGAAATATTCCTGTGATTTATTTTTTTTTTTGTAATATTTTTGTTAGGTTATGTTTTGTATATATTGATTTGTTCGTATTAATTTATAATTATAACAATTTCATAAATATTAAAACGTTTTTTCTTTTTTTTTTTCAGGTATGCAAAATAAAACTGTCTGCAAAAAGTAAGGTGAATTTTCAACTTAAACTTCGTGGGCTTAACATTTTGCGCTAGTAATAATGCTAGTAAGTTGGCAGGACGGTTATTTCATATCAATGGGATTATCGGTATGATATTATATACGACTGCGTTTACAAAACGACCAAGAGTAAATTTTTAAATTGTTACAATATTAGATTTTTAAATTGGGCAGAGAAGAGCCTTCAAATTTTCTTCGCAGTCGATTGAGGAGATAAAAGCTACCGGAAACGAAAATAGGTTTATCAAATTATAGACAAATTCATTATACTTTTTGCCCACCATAGTAAACCACTCAGAAACAAATCACACTTGCCCCAATGTACGAGTCCAATCAGCAAAAGCGAACGAAACGCGTCGCTGGCGCTGCCGTCGCCATTGCAATCGCAGTCGCTGTCGCCGTTGCCGTCGCCGTCGCAGTCGCAGCAACATGGCGCAGAGGCGGTGGTTATGTGTGCCAGGCAAAAGGCCAAACGCATGTGTGCTCAGTCGACCCTGTCAGGCAGAGACCACTGCCTGCCTGCCCCTCCCCCCTCTCCCCCTCCACTCTCTCTCTCTTTTGCATACATACGACCAGGCAGTGTGTACATAAACATGCTGTGCGAGCGAAATGCAGCTAGTTGCAGAGCGAGAGAGAGAGAGAGAGAGAGAGCGAGTGAGAGAGAGAGAGAGAGAGAGCGCATATGATGAGGCCTATACATAAAATGGCGTTGCATATGGGCAGAAAAAGCAATTGCAGCTGTGTGTGTGAGTGTGACCATGTGTGTGTGAGAGAGTGTGTGTGTGTATGCGTGTGTGAGAGTGTGTGTGTGTGTTAGCTACTGCTGCTGCTTCACCTCAAACGGCAAGGCAAACGCATTGAATGCGTATCGAGTCGTTGCCCAATGTTGATTGTATTATATTGCCAGAGCAGGCATCGGTACTCATTGCCATCGGTTCTCTTGCTCCTCCGCCTCTGCCACACGCACTGCCTCTCCCTCCCCCTCGCTCTCCCTCTCTCTCTGTCTCTATGCTGCTCCCTCCTCGCCTTACTCTAAGCACAATGTGCACTTTAATGCCAAAGCGCCCCCTCTAGGCTACAAGCTGCAACAACAGTCACGCACGCACACACACACACACACACACACAGCTAGACTATACACATGTGCGTATACTTACACACACACACACACACACGCACACCAGCAGCAAATTGAATAAACTCCCAAATCAAATTTTTCACCACTTTTGCTCAACTGACATGACAGCGACGGGCTGTGTGTGTGTGCCTGTGGGTGTGACTGTGTGTGCCTGTGTGTGTCTGCCTGTGTGTCTGCCTGTGTGTGTGTTTGTGTATGTGTGTGTGTGTACCGTGTGCCTGTATACGTTCATCTTTGCCATTTAAAGGGTCAATGAAATGCAAAAGCAAAATGCTGCATCTCCTTCATCCATGTCCGAGTTTGATTCCGTTTTTTCCGTTTCGTCCCTCTCCCCGCTTTCGTCTCTGCCCTCAATCCGCATCCGTATCCACGTTCTTCATTGATGACTTCGTTCGTTTTGACTGAGCGCCTTTCAAATCAATCCCTCCCGCTTTGCTGAGCATCTCCCCCGCAGCCCGCTATCTCTGTCAGATATTTCATCTATTTTTTCGTTTTTTTTTTGTCTTTTTTGTCATGTTTTGTTCCAGTTTTGTTCATATTTATTCTTCCCCTCTCTCTATCTGCTTTTCTCTTTCTCTGTCTTTCTTTCTCAGTTATTGTCTCTCTCCCACTCTCTATCTCTCTCTGTCTTTGGTTAAGCGCAGAAGTAGCTTCCCTTAGCTATTTCAGTTTTGATTTAGTTGCCTAAATTTATTTGCCTGCTGGACAATCTCTATAGAGAAAGAGAGAGATAGAGAGAGAGAGTGATCCCTGTACTTTCCCTGACCTGTGCTAACAATCTATTTGATAGTTCTCCTCCCTTTGGGCTAAACATCAATACGATACATTCTTTTGCTATTGAAATGTAGCTAAATTAAGGTCTTTCCTATGTAAAGATAGTTTGCTAGGGTTACAAATGGTTATAGGGTTGCTGAAAGATGACAAAGGTATTAGGTAGTTCGATAGAAAACAAGTTAGGGAATCCAAAAAGGCTAGAAGATAGCAGGTGGTATCTGGGAACCCTACAAAGTATGCTATACCTAGCTAATCATTGTAAATAAGCAGAACTGTCTGTATGAACACCCAGATCTCAGTGACTATCAAAGCAAGAGCTTTTCAAAATGGCTAAGAATATCTGTATCAATTGCATTTAGCTGAAGTTGGTTAGAAAATTAAGCCACGCCCTCTTTTAGTCTCTTAAAATTGAATTTACAGACCATATTTTGTATCTTTGTCGACCTTAAAGTGTCGCTGCTCATTTATAGCCTGAGACAATGAGCAGCATGCTCAAGTTTCAACAACATTTAACCTTTGTTTCCATTGTCTATCTGTCTGGGTGTGTGTGTGTGTTCCTGTCTGTGTGTGTGTGTCTCTGTGTGTGTGCAAAGTTTACCCAACTTTCTGACATGCTTTTGTCTTTTTTGGTCGTCTCGCCTGCAGCTTTAGTCTACGAAAATTTGAGGCAGAAAATTGTTGGTTAAAGCTGCCCGGAAAAGGAAGGCAACCATGGCAGTTAGGGCAAACAATATGGCCGAGACGAGTTCACACACACACACACACGCACACAGGGATACAGTGTGTGAGGGGGAGACACACGTACACACACAGACACACACACACACAGCTTGTTGACCGCAAAGTAAAGACGAAACATAAACAAAAACAGTTTTACCTTCATTAAATTTGCATATAAATATAAGACCTACTCTAGATACATATGTATCTACGTGTGTGCGTGTGCGTATGTGTGTGTGTGTGTGCATTTGTTTTGAAGGTCAAATTACACAAATTCACCCACAGCAGGCTGAGAAGCATAATATATGTAACTCTATCTCCATGTATGCAGTGTGTATATTAAATGGAGCGAAAGTTATAACAAAAACTTTGACTAGCGGCACTACGGGGTGGAGAGGGGGGCAGGAGTGAGGGGAGTTGAGAGGGAGGGGAGGGGGTGTGTTGAGTAGACTTCAGGGAGATGCTGCAGTGTGAAGGACACCAGACATTGTTCAAAATTTGTTTTATTTTGTGTTTTTTTTTTATTTGTCGAGACTCGTAAAACTTTTGTAGCCTACACTGAGGCGACTTGACCTACTCGCAACATGTGTGTGAATTTGTTTCTCCCTCTCTCTTTCTCTCGTTCTCTTTTAAATTCTAGCTCACTCACTCTCTGGGCTCCGAAGTTGATATTTTTGCACTTGAATTTAATTTCACACTAAGTTAAATTTATTTTCAGTGTGTTACGGGGCGTATGCGTAATTTGTGCTAGATGAGAAGAAATTCATGAATTTAAAATAAACTTATTGTGATTTTTGTGTGATATATGTATAGAAAAAGGCGTCTGCATCTTAACAGTTACTCAACTGTTTGATCCCGCTTTCTGAAAGCAGTGAGAGAGTATATTAAATATCTCTAAATACAATAAAATACGAGATCTTTTGATCACAGACTGCATTCAATAGTTATCTCACTTCGAATAGTGAGTTCTTAAGTAACTGTATATCCTCAATCTATTTTACCTGTGGTAAAAATTATAAGATAATTCTCTTATAGCCTGATTACCCTATCTTTCTATCTAAGCTAGAGTCAGCAAATTTGTTATCATCACCTTTCGGAATGGCAGTGCCTATTTAGTATATTTAAAATGTAACCACGCCCACTTGTGCCCCTAGTAAAACGAAATAAATTGTAAAAATTAGTTGGTATATTAAATTATTTTCATTATCCAATTAATTTCTAAAAATTGAATTGAATAGTAAATATTTATAGACATATGTCCCTCGTATACATATACTTGTCCCTCGTCTAAGCCCGTTTAAATCTTTTAGATACTTTTCATCGTTTGAAATATATAGTATATGTTTTTCTTAATTTTCCATACGCCGCATAGCAACAAGTTTCGAAGCAAATTTTCACGCACACTCTGGCCACAAATGCAGTGGTAAAAGTTTTCCCTTTATTTTTCTCTGCTCTCACGCGCTCTCTTTCCCTCGCTCGCTCTCTCTCTCTCTCTCTCTTTCGTTTTTTCACATTTTATGCAACTTATATAAATGGCAAGCGACACTTTGGCCCACAGCACCCACTTTATCCCTCCCCCCGCCTACACCTACACAACGTATACACACACATAGACACACACACACAAACACACAGCTGCCGAGCTGGCGTTGCTCTTTTCGTATTTTTCTCCTCGTCGACGTCATCATCATCGTCGTCGTCGTCGTCGTCGTCGTCGTCGTCGTCGTTTTCGTATTTGGCAAAGATAAAGTTTTGTAATAAAAATGTCTGTTGGCAGACACCGGCAGACTGTCTGCCAGCTCAACGAGCCAGAGAGAGTGGGAGAGGAGGGAGGTAGGTAGGTAGAGGAGGGGGGGATTCGAGGCAGCCAACCGGGCAGACATTCTGTCTAGCTGCTCCAAGCCAGAAGTGTGTCAGCAACTTTGCCACGTCCTCGACTTCCTCTTCATCGTCGTCGTCGTCGTCGTCATCGTCGTCGTGAACGTGTCCTTGTCCTTGGCCCCCACTCAGACACACTTTCAGATATTTATATACATTAGAGGAGGTATAAAAAAAACAAACAGAAGAGAAAGGAAAACTTTCGCTTTAGTTTTCAGCTGGGTTGCATTTTATATTAAGTTGTGCATGGGAAAACTTGTTGAGAATTATTCAAATTTAAGTTTCTTGAACTTCAAGTGACCTAAAGAAAAGGAAATTCTTTAAAATAAAATATAAATAGGTTTAAATTTTATATAATCTTTCTCATGGTATAGCTGTAGTTGTGAAATGAACAGAAAACTATTCTAAATGTTTTCAGAGTTTTTAACTTAATTAACTACAGAACTTATTTAATTGTGAGATTTAATTTTATATGCATACTTACTTTAGTTATTAAATTGTTTTTAGTGGAAAGTTAATTATACGATTATTTTCTCTAGTTTATTAAAACATCATTTGTTTTTTCGATACTCCATAGAAGAAATTTATTTATCTGTTTTATTTATTTTTTTTTTTTTTGGTTGCTTTGAATTGTTGTTATAAGGAATTTGCAGTTAATCGTGTGGCTAAATAATGCCCTAGCAAGTAATTTGTTATCATACATAGATGTTTCCTGCTCTGGGGCCTATTTACATAGGGTTGTCATATCAAAATTTTGGTACACCTGAATTCCTATTGAGCTTAGCTGAGGAAACGAATGAATGCGAGAATGTTTTGTTGCTATAAATATCTGTGAGACACCCTTTAGACCTTATGTTTTTGGCATAGACAACTCGAGAGGATTATACCCGTAGAGCCTGTCCATGCATAGATGAGTTATGTATATGTGTGTGAGTGTGAGTGTGTGTGTGATGAGAATCTGTGACATGCGAGTGATATGCTTTCGATAATTATTAAATTACATATAGATACTATGACAATATACATATATAAAATCGCCTATAGGGAAATTCTAATACGCTACTACACCTAGAAGGACCCCCCCTTTTTTTAGTAAGTAAAATGATTGATAACTCATTGAACCCAACTACGCTTTGCGTCTAATGCCCATCAGGCAGAGCACAAAGAATATAATGGTCCAGGCGGCCATTACAAGGAAACCGTTATAGACCTTTTCATTGGTAATACCCCAACCCTTTTCGATGACATTACGCGCCGATATCGAGGGTATGGTAAAGGGTAATATCATTACCAGATCCTGTAGAAAACGCGGCATACTCTCCAGTGGCCAGAGTAGACCTGAAATCAAAAGACTCTTAAGTATTCCTCCATCCCAGATAGTAATCGAAACCTACCGCAGAGTATAATCATCGGATAGAAAGCGCCTGTGGCCACGAAATTAGCCTCTGTGTGTGACTTACAGAACACCGAGATGAAGAGACCTATGGAATAGAGAGACACTAAGTTTCGATAATTAATTTCGATAACTCGATAACATACCAAACAACATGCCACAGAATGCTGTCAGCGTGAGCAACCCTATCAATGTAGTCGTATCTCCATTGTTATACGTATCGAAAACGATGCCAATGTACATGATGACCTCGAAAGATTGTAGTGTCATTATAATCAACTGAGTTAGCAGATGGGCCCAGAGCATTTCAGTAGCGGAGACTCCAGCCAGCAGGGTACGATCCCAGATGCCATCCATGCGTTCCGATATGAAAACAGCGGCAGTCATTAGGGTGGCCAAAAAGAAGACCATGCTGGGAGGAGGAGAGTGTTAGTTTGATCTTTAATCGTAAAATGCATCCTATTATTAATTAATTTATATAAATGCTAGTTAATAACATTAATATACCATAGTAATTAACGATAGTAATACCCTATCGGTAGACATACAATTTATCGATAGTCGTAAAATGCATCCTATTATTAATTTTATGTATATAAATGCTTTAATATTAATATACCATATTAATTAATGATAGTAATACCCTGATATCTATCGATAGGCTACAATTTATCGATAGTCGTACAATACATCAATAGTTATTCATAAAAATTATTATGCGAATATAAATGTTTTTTTGTATATTAATATACTATAGTAATTATCGATAGTTAAAACATTTATCGATAGTCATAAAATTTAACGATAGTTTTATACTAGACGGATATTAATGTTTTCTTTTGTATATTAATATACTATATTAATTATCGATAGTTAAACCATTTATCGATAGTCATAAAATTTATCGATAGTCTTAAACTTACGTCATGACAACGCCTGGAGCACAATACTGTTGAAACTCGATATCGGTACTGCCGAAAATGGGATCCTGAAACTGTACGGGTAACTTAACCAATGCGGCCGATACGTTGCATTCGTTGACGACAGCGTTCATGAAATCACTAAACCTTTCACGTAGCTTACGTTGCATATAGTACGCGACTTGTTGATCTATCAATATAAGAGTGAGAAAGGTCAGAGTAGAAAAATTAATCCACGAAACGATCAACTTACCCGTCATATCGATGTGCACACTCAGCTCGGCATTATCCACCGATCCATCGGCTGCATGTACTCCATCCTCAATCAGTTCCGCAATGGAACCACTAAAGTTATGTGCAAAATGTATATACCCCACGGTGAGTGCCTTCTTGGCATCGGCCAGGGCATCCGCCTCACTTGTATAATACTTTCGTGTGGCCACATCATCGCCCAATTCTCGTATATAGCGACACGATAGCTTCTCGAACTGACACGTATCGTTGACATTGTAAATGGTGCGTAAATTCTCATCGAAACAATCCGCATAGTTATCCACCTCGCCCGAGAAGACGCCCAGCTCGAGATTTTTGGGCGTTTTGCCAATGGCCAAATAGAAACAGGAAAGTTGTATGATCGGGAAGAGCAGCATGAAAATAATGCCACTAAAAAGGAAGCAGAATTAGTTGAATAATCATAAGAGATCTCTATCTCACACTTACGAGGGTTGCCTGAACAATTGCACAAAGTTCTTTGTCATCAGCGCCTTGATGCGCCCCTTGGTCGTGAAGAAAACCTTTTTGCGATTCTCATTTAGCGGTTCATCGATTGGTAGCGGCGGTTTTTCATCCGCTGTTATCGGTTCATGTGTATCGATAACTTCTGTGGGCAACACTGCTGTGGGTAGTGCTGCATTGTTGCGATTATGATCCAATATCTGTGCCAACTCATCCTCGTTACCCTGACGCTGGCTGAGTATGAGGAATGCATCCTCAATGGATTGTGTACCGAATTTGATCATGATATTGGTGGGCGTGTCCTCGGCCAGCAGTACGCCATTGCGCATGAGCCCGATCTGGGATTTGAATAAAGATGGAAGATGAGATATAACATGAGATAAGAGAAATTTGTCTGTACGAACGTTTAGATCTCAGAGACTAAGCAAGTTAGAGTTACCAAACTTGGTGATAATACTCTATGGTATAGCAGTAACTTCGAGTTGGTTTTGGAATTTGCTTAAATTTATAAAAACCCTGTGAAAACCTATTTTGAAGTTATAATCTTAATTATTTGCTTCTTTAGATATATACTAGAAATATTCTTTTGATCTTGAGTTCTCTTCTATATCTTCTTTAACTTCAACTCATATTTCCTCAGTTTAACTTACGCAATTCGCCTGCTTGGCCTCTTCAATATAATGTGTGGTTATGATCACAGCCATTTTGCTATTCCTGGTTGATTCCACCAGAAAGTCCCAGATTCTGTAAGAAAGGCATAACAATTGATTAGCCAAGCCATGGCATGACAAGATGATGTTCTATTCTCACTTCTCGCGCAGCATGGGATCCAGCCCGACCGTGGGCTCATCGAGTATCAAGAGCTCGGGATCGTGTATCATGGCGCAGGCAAAGGACAGACGTCTCTGTTGTCCACCACTGCATTGCTTGATCATTTGCCTTGCCGGCGGCAATTGCAGCAGCTCCTTGAGTAGCTTGAACTTCTCGCGTATACGCTCATCTGTCAGGCCATAGATGCGTCCAAAATAGAATATGGTCTCCTTGACGGTCATCTCCTCGACCAGAGCGATTTCCTGTGGCATAAAGCCAACCCTTGAGCCGGGTACACCGCTGCCAGGTTCACCCGGTTTGACACCCAGCACGGATACTTCGCCACCATTGAGACAACGTTGACCCACAATGCAGGAGAGCAGTGTGGTCTTGCCACAGCCCGAGGCGCCCAAGAGGCCATATCTAGAGAGGGAAGAGAGTGTGTGTGTTATCGATTAATCGATTCATTTTGCATTACAAATGCCACTCACATAGAGCCACGCATAACGTTCATATTCAGCTGATTGAGCACAATCTTGGGATTCGATTTGGAGCCATAGTACTTATAACCGTTGCGCACTTCAACGGCAGCCATCTTGTTTGTTTTTATAGTATATGTGTGTGTGTGTGTGTGTGTACTCTCTCTCTCTGTCTCAGTCTCGCTGACGTTGCTAATATTCTGTTGGGACGATCGAAAAAGAATTTGTATATATATTTAATCGGTTAATCACTTGCGTCAATAAATCTTTATACGGTTATGTATTTATTGATTTGCCTCGCTTTATGATCGACACGTGCCAAGGCACACAAAGCATTCTGGCAGCCAAAAAGTCAAACAAACAAAAAAATAACTTAAAAATATAATCGACAACGAACACACACACACACACCACATATAGTACCCCCGGGCCCCCCAAGATGGCGCCAATTCTAGACATATTTGCCTGGTAACCGAAAATCCCATTCACGTTCATTCTCATTCATTTCTGAAAGTGAAAATTAAACTGGCAACTTGTTAGCTTTAGCTTTAGAACATATGGGTTCAGTGCCCTCTCTACTTCTTCCTCTCGAATTGTATCTAACTCATTGTCATTATCATCATCATCATCAGTTAAATTATCGCAGTGTTTATTTTTGTTTTGTTAGTTTTCTGTAATGAGATTTGTCTATATCTCGCATGGAATGTTCTCTACAATTTGAGATGCTTGATTCGACTTTGAAATGGGATTCACAAACAGAACTTTCTGTTGATGAGAGAATAACATGATATGCCCTAATGAAGCTTCAATTTTCAGCTGACTCATCCACTTGGTAATCTATCTACCATAATTGTGGCAATAGTTGATCTAACTTTTTATTTACCTACACAGATCTATAGATCTTTAGGAAATCGTTTATGTCAGCAGCTAGAACCGCCTTCTTCTTGTAAACAAACCTTAATGTTCTGTTTTTACAACACAAGCAACACGAAACCAACCTCAATTGGTATAGTAAAGGCCATCTTGTTTATAGAGTTGCATATTTACCAATTTATGAGCAGAATTTGCTTTAAAGATGCGCAAATGAAGAAAACTTAACGAGGTTTTTGAGAACAACCTTGTGGCGTTTGGGGCGGTTACTTGGGGCTACGATGGGTCATTGAAATATCATGTAAAAATTGCACATTAACAGAGAAGACTTTGAAAGGCATATATATATATAGTATATAGTTAAAGTCAACTCGAACTGATTCAGCAAATATTGACAAAAGTGACAGATAACATGAACTGAAGGTGGAGGAGCTTGAGATACTCTCGTGTGCATGTGGATAAACAATGGATTGGGGGAATGGAGAAGTAAATTTCACTTTACTTACATACATTACTTATGCATGTCGGTAAATGCAAATTACAAAAGTGCCCAGAACGAACGTGGGGCACTCGGACAATGACAATACGGAAAAAATATCAAATGACGGCGCGCATGAGAAGACAAAACGTCTTGAATAACAATATGGCAATACGAGCCCACACTATCCCCTAAGAGTATATATATTCAGTATACTATAGAGTACTCTCAACTCTGAGTCTCTATCCATCACATACTGAAATCTATCAACGTCAAGGGCTACGTTCAGAATATGTAAATAAAATGCTGTGAAATGGAGTGTGAAAGGTGCAGGTAAATAGAATCTGCCTGGGATTGGGATTTTCCGGAAAACCGCTCTAAACTTGTGATTATCATTATTGCTTTAGTTAATGTGCAACCCATATATATAGTTCTATAATAAGTTCAAAAATTTACTAATCATCTCGAAATAAAAATTTCATCATAATTCACAAATAACATGTAATTAAAAAGTATACTAGATCGTTTTAATGAGTTTACCTAACTTATTGCCGTTTTAAATGTGTTGAACGAATTGAAAATTGCATTTTGTATAGTTTCCAATTATCTCAATATGCAGTAAATATTTATACTAGTACTTTGCGAACTCAACTATGACTGTGTAAAGTCTAGCCTCTATTGAGTCAGTCAAAATAACATTAACATTATTTAGATAACTTTACAGAATGAAACTAATCGTTGAAATATTCAAAATATTATTGTAATAGAATAATAATCTAGGTATTTAGATCATTATCTACCGAAAGCTGGCAACTCTATGTTAACTATAACATTTCTTAACTTGATTAACAGTAAAATAACATATGTTAATTGCAGAATGTTACTGCAACTGTTTAACTTGCAATGTTAGGTTCGATGTTATTCTGCCTATGTTAACTGTAACATGCGTTAATGTCATAACAGTGTATCATACTGTAAATAACCCAAGTTTAAGAGAAAATGATTTATTCTCTCATGTTATTTGTCTAACCTCTTTAGCTAACTTGTCTGTGTCTTACGAAATCCTTGCACTGTAATTAATTATAATTTAATATTGTCTCAAGTCTATTGGTAACTCCTGTTCGAAAAAATCAATGGCCTCGTTGTTAGACTTTGACCTACTTAAGTGCTATGCGGTGTGGTGTGGTGTGCCAGCTCATTTTCGGCTGAAATTCGAAATGCGAACACACATCACACACCACACATCACAGAGTTGGGACTACAGAGCTCTCTTATGTCTATCTTGGCATCTCTTAGATACATAATCAAATGAGCCGGCTAACTAGAAAAGACAACAACAGCATAAGCAACAATTATAATAACAGAAACAACACACACACAAACACACACACACACATGCACACACGCACAAAAAGCCCATAAAACGTTCGAAAGTCAAAACTCGAAAAAGAAATAAAAGCTTGTCCGACAAAAAACTTGAGTAAGGTTAGTAACACGAATTCGTGGTCATAAATTGACGTATCTGCTGCTGCTGTTGTTGTTGTCTCATTATTGTTGTTGTTATTTGCTTAACATTGTGCCAGATGACGCAAAGGACAACAATTCCGTCTTGATTCGGTTTTAACCTGCAAAATATTGCGCCTGCTCCATGTCAAGTGGGGAATGCCATTAAAAAACCGAAAAGAAAACAACATTACAAACACACGAACGATCTCCAAACTTCAGAAACAAAATAAAAAAAAAAAACACAATTTTGCGTAATTTCTGTGCGAAAAATAAATAGAAACAAGAATAACAAAATGTGTAGAGCAACGACTTTCGAATACCCTGCCCAGGTGTAGCCAAAATTAAATTAAATTGAAATAAAATGATTAACTAATAAAATCATTAACTAATAAAATGCAAAAAAATAAGAAAAAAAAACAGAAATAAATAAGGAAATACTTGGAAAATAGGCATATAATAGAAACTTTCAAATAAAATAATTTTTCCAAGATTTTCTTTTTTTTTTCAGAAATTAATACGAAACATAATTTTAAGCCACAAAGCGCGAACAAGTTTTATGCACATTAAAAACGCATAGTCTTCCGTGCGAACCTATCAATTCCCCCAAAGGTCGAATCAATTTTATTGACCTATGGAAATTCCGCTCTCTACTCACTCAGTGTGCAACTGAACTAATTATACCCCATGTAAGTGTAAAGTAAAATTAAAAACTAAATACAAAAAAAAAAAAAAAAAAAAAAAAACCCAAAATAATCAACCGAAAAACGCAAAGCGCAGCGCCAAAAACAAAACAACGCCAAGGTTGCGCCTCAACTGGTTAGCGACTGCAGCGACTGCGGGGCTGCGACGGCGACGTCGACAGCGACGTAAACGCGACGTTAACGTGTTAACGTCAATTGCGGCTTCGTTGTGGTTGTTCCAAAAATGTTGTTTGTTATATGCGCTATAAAATATCGATGTGTGTGTGATGTGTTATTGCTGTAGTTATTGTTGTTGTTTTTGTTATTGTTGCTGCGAATTTAATTTGCAAATTTGCAAAAAAATCTTTTGCAATGCCTGCACTATGGCCAAGAAGGCCCTGAGCTGCATTCGCAGTCCCCCTACCCTGCCCCTGCCCCTATCTCACATGTTGAAGAACGTGATTATGCGCTTGCCACGCCCCCTACTCTTTGCTAGCTGGCACCTTGATGCAGTTAAACGGCTTATTTAACTGTGCAACAGTCGCCCCTCTCCCCGCGCTTCCCGCACTCCTCTTTTGCTGGAGTGCTAGTGGGTATTTAGTTCGTGCCACATGCGGCAGCCACACTCTAGTCCATGATGCCACGCCACACGGCAACTGTGTGCGCAACTGTGGCCAGAGATCGTGGACAGTTGCTTCCTCCTTCTCGCTTGTCACCACCAGCCCGTACCGTCTCTCTGTCTGTCCGTCTGCGCGTCTGTTTGATCGTTCGTCCGTCTCCCCGTTTTGCCTTCACTTTTCTCTCTCTCTCGCGGTCTGTCTGCAGTTTCGGTTCGATTCGGTTTTGTGGCATGGCCACTTCTTATATAATCCAGCAGCAATCATTTCGGCCAAGCTGCAACACCAACAGCAGCAACAACAACAACAACAGCAGCAACAACAGCAGCAGCAATCAGCAACAGCTGTCTGAGTTAGTCTGTGTGTGTGTCTGTGTGTCTGTGTGTGTGTGTGCACTGTTTACATCATTCACACTTGATGTAAGTGCGGCATTTGAAATATCAAGTGCAACTTGCAAAACTAAACAAAAAGCGAATTTTTAAAACTATAAATACTATCGATTATATTTAACTATATTGAATCTCTAAGCAGAACTTTAAGCAGTGCTGCAAAATCATTGAAAACAATCGATAGTGTATAAAAACAATCGATAAATTTGTAGGAATAAATAAATTAATTGCGAGTTGAACACACTATTTGAGATGATATATGGGTAACTCCCTTAGCAGAAAATATCTCAGAAATATTATACAGCATTTCTCAATAAATGTTTAATTATTTTTCTTCTTTTTATGAATTTGTTTAATGGTTTTTACAATGAAAGATCCTAAAGTTCTACAAGCTGAATGTTTTTCTGTATATTTACTAAATATCCTATAAAAATTCTTTAATAACATAAATAATAATTGTTTTTTATTTTTAAGTGACTTTACCTACAGTTTTCTCTCATAAATGAATACAACTTCTTTTAAGATTCCTTAAGAAAATGGAATTGGTTTAAAAAACTAGTTAATAAATCATGCTTTATATTGACTTCTAAAAAAGTAACTCTACCAATCCTTACGGCCACATAACTCTATACATTCCCCATTGTGAATGATCTGTGCTGGCATTAGGCAAGTCAGTTAGTTTGTTAATTTCTTAAGCTCATTGTCTGCACATGTAATTTTATTTTTCTCTGATTATAATTTCTGCTTTTCATTTGGCCATTTTCCATTTTAGCCATTTTGCTTGTGTGTCGTTTGCAACGTTTTATTTGCATTTTGCTTAATTTCCTTTATTTCATTTTGCAATTATGATATTTCTGTGTTACTTCAGTTTTCATTGTTTTTTCTGTGTCATTTGGCGTGGCGATGCTTAATGTGAACATGTAACAACTTGCCTAAGTACCATGGTTAGAAAGCACAGACCATGATATGGCAAAAAGATTGGCAAGTGTTAGGGTAGATAGATAGTTACCAGACAGATGGAATGGGATAGGATGGCTCAGAGGCTGGCTATACGATAAGTGGGTTACACATAGTGTGGATAGGGGACTCTGATGGGATCGGCATGTTGATTGATCTCGACTCTCGACAAGTATTTCGTATGCATCAAAGTGTGTACAGTCTGTTTTTTTTTTTTTTTTCTATCTTTATATGGCAGTCATTGTCTGTTGCAATATTTTGCATTGCCCAATCCCGTCCAGCTAACTCTATATAGCCCCCCCCCATCTATACGCTCACCACTTGTGGGCACTTTTTCGAAATGTTATGAGGGAAAAACAAACAGAAAGAAGACGTAGACGGTTGAGCACAGTTAGAGGACAGCAGAAAGTGGACAGAAGAAAGAAGACAGTAGCTGGGGCACCCGCTAGACAGTTATTTCTCTTGTTGTTTGTTTTGTTATTTTTTTTTTCGTTGTTGAAGTTCAGTTTTTATTTGTTTTTGTTTTTGTTTTTTTTTTATTGCACTTTTTGCTGCAAGTTGAAGCGAAACAAAGCAAAGTTTTGAATAACTTCTTTTTGGGTTCGAGTCTCTTTTGCTTTTCTTTATTTGTTTTGGTCAATAAAACACACTCTGGCACACACAAATGCACACAAACACACACACACGGACACACTCGCACGCACTTCACTTGCGGCACGGCGGCTGCACACGCGCCGCGCAAGTTTGTGTCTTAAGTCTTTCGTTTCGTCTTGTTGGAAAAATGCGGAAATTTGATTTGAATTTTTTCTTTTTTCTGTTCAACTTTGAATTCGTAGGGCACTTTTAACACTCATGTTCCATTTCAAGGCATTTGCCTTGCATGTTTATTAAACTCTTTTTTTATTTTTGTTTTCTTTCTTTCTTTGCTTCTCGTACCGCTGCTCTTCTAATCAACTTCTCCTTGGGCAACACACGCGCGCGCCCGCTCTACACCGATCGTCGTCGTCTGTGTGTGTGTGTGTTGCAATTTTCTTTGCAGCTCTATTTTTCTTTTCGCCGACTCTGACTACCAAGTTTGGCCGCTTCGCGTACCGTTTCTGCTGTCTTGCTCTCTCTCTCTCTCTCTGTTTCTTGTTCACTTCACGCTCGTGCTCGCTTACTCTCTATCGCTCGCTCGCTCTCTCTCTCTTTCTCTCTCGGTCTAGCGTTGAAAACGTTGACGTTTCCGCTTGAGCCAAGTGTCGCGGCCAAGCTTCGTTTATCGACTGAACACCCAAAGCCGACGCTGTTGCGCTTGGAAGCTCGTAGAGCCGTCGAAAAATGAGAAAAAAAAAATACTTCAGACTCGACTTCGACTTGGGACTTGGCGGGCAGCGTGCGCAGCTTTCGCGGAACTTTTGAGCGACGCTTTTGCTGTGGCACAACGAACGAAAAGTTCATTAAAATGCGAATTATTTATATATTTTATATTTTTTTGCCTTCTTCCTCTTGAAAACGATACGAAAAAAAAGACACCATAAATCGTATAAATAAATATAATATAAAATTATTAATGCGCCATAGCATTTTTTTTTATTTTTCGGATCTGCTGGCTAGGTAAATACATATTTTGTGGATTTGGATTTCAATTAGAAATTGTTCGTAGAAATTGTCGAATTTTTACTTTTTCTATCGTACGTTGTAGGAATAATAATTTAAATTTATTTCGGGAAATATTTCTAGAGTAGAAAGAGCATTCTGTATACTCTGCGCTTGTTACAATTGTTATTCTGTATTCTGGTATGGGAAGTGTGTCGGCATGTGCATAATAAAGTTTGTTTTTTATTTGTTATAAAAGGATGCATCGTCATCAATAAAGTTTCCCGAAAAAGAACATAATGTTTTTTTTTATATTCTTGTCACATATAGAAGAAATCGTATCGAAGAAGACTTGTGTTTGGCAAATCAATTATGCATAATGATCCAGCTAAATTACGGTTAATTTTAAATTGATTATAAAAAAAAATTCAATTTGGAATCTCGTAACACGCAATCTTACGTGATTATTTTAATTTACCAAATTGCTAGAGGAATATTTTTCTATCTCAAGATGAGAATATTACAAACTGAAACTATTGTCAACATTTTAATTGATGTCTTAACACTTAAGTTGCGCCTTAATTATCATTTCCCAGACTTTGCACCAAATTGTTTGTGGGCAACTCTACTCAAGAGTCGCAGATCAAAAGTCAAGCATGAGGAAGTTTAGAAGAATCACGCGATCTTTGAGACGGAGATCATAGGCATAAATACATGTGTCAGGCAAAGGTTTATTAGAGGACAGAGATGCTTATACGAAAAGAAACTTGACAGCAAGTAGATTAGGCAGCATTCGTTTTTAAAGCATTACTTAGGAGAGTTTAACTTCAGATCTTCGAATAGATAAGACTCTTTTGAATTTTCAAGTAGGTACAATATACATTTTTATATTATAAAAATACCACTTAAAAAAATCATTATAATAATTTACTTAAGTTAATCTGTTGTTAAACCAAAACTACATTAATCTGCAACTAAAATAAACGTTTATCGATAGTGAAATAGGTCGATTTAGGTCTATATTCAACCAGTTTTCGCTGTGTACTCTCTCAACTAGGTACAACAACAATATTATATCATAATACCAATAAACCACCTGATAATAAATCAATTTTAAACCAAAACTAAAGCTATGTTCATCTGCAACTAAATTAATCGTATATCGATAGTAAAATAGGTCGATTTAGTTTTGTATTTTATTTTCTCCTCCCTTGTGCGCCGCAATTACAGCATAAGCACTTGTGATTCCCAACTGGTTTTTGCACAATTTCGTTGATATCGTATCCGTTCGATCAGCTTACATATTTCTTGAAGCGACTGTGACGTCACACACACACACACACACATACGCACACACGCACACTCTGTTGGAGTGTTGCACTTTGGTCCAATTCACTTTTGTCTTCCATGCGCGCATGTCAATTAACCCATTTGTTTCCCATTTAACCCCAATTTTTCACAACTCTCGTCGCGGATTCGCCTTTTTAGTTTTTTTCTTTTATCTGTTTTTTTTTTTATCATTTTGTATTTGCTTGCAAACATTTCGAGATGCTGTGGCTCTCCGTGTGTGTGTGTGTGTGTGTCTTGTTTTCGCGTGTCTCTTTTTCCCAAGCTCATTTGTTGCACAAGTTTGCAAAATAAATTGGTTCGAGAAATGTATATGGGATACGTTTCTCCGGGGTGGGGGGTAAGCCCAGTCAAGCTATTGTCTTACTCAAGCAAAAGGTTTATGATACGTTTTGAAACATTCATTTCTATGCAAAAACCCAAATGGTTTTTAAATCAAAGAGAGCAACATAGGAGGAAAGGGAAGGGGGACAATTATCAGAGAGCCGCAAAGTCGTATGATTTCTGAATGAGCAGCATCTTTTTTTATGTTTTACCTGTAGCATCTTCATCTTCTGCTTCTTCTTCTTCTTCTGCGCTTGCTTTAACCACGCTTTAACATTTCGTTTCGTGTTCAAGGCCGGCGTTGGCGCTTTCTTTTACAATAGCGTCGACCTTGACGACGTTCGACGGTGACGGTGACGGTGACTGCGCAAGCGCAAGCGCCAGCGACGACGCTGCCAGCGAAGTTTGCACGCTGTTATCAGAGAGGCGGCAGCAGCAGCAACAACAACAACAGCAACAACAACAGCAGCAGCAACAACTACAACAATGTTAACCCACTTAGAGTATGTTGAACGCGACTCACCTGCTCTGTCCGTCCGTCTTATTGATCAGCTGCCCCTGCCCAGCAAATAGCTACGTTTAGACCAACTTGACGACGGACTTGTAATATTTTTTTTTCTTTTTTTTTTTTGAGCGTTGAAATGTCGCAAAGTTTTTTTTTTTTGTTGATTGTGCAATGATTAACTAGCCCGCCTTTGCACGACTGCGTCGCTCTTTAGGGTCTGCGAGTGCCCTTTTAATTGCGGTCATGTTGACTTGCGCAGACAGTTTGAACAAGCAAAAATATTACAATACTTTGGAGTGAGGAAACAAGTGAAATGTGCTCTATAAAACTATGAAAAATTAATATAAATTGTGCTTTAATAAAAAGCTAACAAAATAAATATTTAAATTAATCATATTTAAAAAATAATGAGAAGAAAAAAATGACAGATGTTTGTGATATACCATTTAATTTAGTATAAAACAAAATTGGTTTTTATAGCCAATGTGTAGTAATATAAAACTTTGGGTAGTATAATAAAAAAAATTAAATATTTTCAAAAATATATTGAATACATGGTCATAAAATTATTATGTTAAAAATTATAGAGTAGAGTATACAGTGTTCGTCTAGTCTGCCCTTTGGTTACTTTTTCATGTTTAATTGCTGAAATTTAAGCATAAACAAAATATGAACTAATGAAACTGCAACTGTGCTGTGCTCTCCAAACTCAGCACTCGCTCTCCCCTTCTCTCTCTCCCCTATCTCTCTCTCTCTCTCTTTTTTTTTGTATCTCTCTCTCTCTCTCTCTGCGCTCGCTCTTTTATTGGTCTACTCTCTTGGCAATTGCAGCGAGGTTATAAAGTTTTGTAATATTTTATGAGTTTATTGTGCTGTTGTCGCGAAGTCTTTGGATTTAACTGCAGTATTTAAACAAAAAGCGAAAAAAAAAAATAAAAAATAACACAGTTAATAATAGCTATAGCCATAGTATATAAATACAATAGTTAGAAATTTTTTGTAAAATTACCTCGTATCATGTTTAAATGGAACTCTTCAGCTATCTCGGTTTATTCATCGAATTTTCTTTACACCGTTTTTCATGTCTTTTTGCAATAGATTTATCACAGCCATAATTAAATTGTAATTAAAAATTGTTAGTAAATACGTGTTTTTGTTTTTTTTTTAATAACCCCTGTTCAAGTTGTGATTTATCTTTTAGGGTCTAACGTTTCTGTTGTTGTTTGGCTCGAAAATTGGTTGGTTGCATTTTTGTAAGTGTTTTTCGAGTTCGCGGTTCAAGGTTAGCGCAATTAGCCTAACCAATTGTCGTCAACAACTTTATTTTTTTAGCTTGTAATATTTTAACCTTGATATTTACAAAATTATATTTATATAAAATATAATAATCTTTGCGATTCATTCAGAAGAAGTTCTTAAGTTAAAGCTCAAAAATCACACCTATTAACATGATTAAATTCTTTGGCAACACCCTTCAAATCAATTAAGACTTCTTCAAATTATCTGCTAATTAAAAGCAAAAACAAATCGCATTTTCGATTAATTAGTGAGCTATAGTCGGGCATAATATATAGTATATATCATTTAGCGAGTTGGCAACTCTATGCGAGCCTTCTCTCTCTCTCGCTCTTCAAAGCTCGCCTCTGCGTGCAACAAATCTGCAGACTCTCTTCATTTTTTCTTGCTTAAACTCACACTCTATAAAATTCAATTAGTCAACATGTGTGAAATTCCATTTTCATTTCTTATGCAGCATGTTGCGTTCCGTTGCCTGCTAAATGTTGCAGCAACATTTCCCAAAATAAAAAAGCTTTACACGCTACGAAACAATGTTGACAGCGAACGAGAGAGAGAGAGCGAGAGAAAGAGGGAGCGAGAGAATACAACAACAATTTGTAGGCAGCTTAATGAGCTTCAATTAGTTTAAATGAAATAGAGTTGCGGTACTTTGATGGATAGTGTAGACAGTTGCGTTTATTTAATTGAGTTCCACTTAGTGGCAAACTCTGTGGAATGCAACGAGTGTGGGAAGTGCGAATAGGGAGAGTTATTCTATGAGAGTGTGAGAGGGAGAGCGTGTGGACCCTATTAAAACAAACCTACAATGTCAGTAAATTAACTGCACAAGCTATTCAAAATTACTTTGTATAAGCCACAAGCCTCAAGGGATGCATAACAAATTAAATATTTAAACGCATCGATTTCAATGCAATGCGACTTTAGCATACTCTATGTGAAATATTCATCAAGCCTCAAAATATGCTACGAAAATTGTGGAAGCTTTCGAACTTCACACGATTAATAATATATCATACAATATAATATTTGTGAATATTTGATAATATATATAAAATGAATTTTAAATATTATAGTTATTTTCAATACACTTCCCCCTTATTTCGTAAAACAGTTTGTCAATAAAAACTATCCCAAAGTGATTGAATAATCAAAATGAATTATTAATGAGCGTGATCGATCGTGATACGCTTGATTCAATTAATTAGTTGTGTAAACCAACCTATTAGAACTACAAAGAAGCATGCATTACAAGCACTCTGATACTGATTGAATATGCAGATAATACTAAATTATAAAGAAAACTATCCACTTTTTAAATAATCTTATGATTTTGATTTATAAACAAACTGGTTATACTAAACAGAAGGCGGAATTTTAGAGCACAATATTCGTTGTATAAGTTGAAGGTTAGTTCTTAGCTTCTACGTAATTAGTTTTAAGGCTACCCCTACCGAGACACCCTGTATAAAAGCATTTTCTTGCAGCAATTGATGCGTATACCCTGAAATATTTTTTCTCACAAATTCTAGAGGTAATTCTCCATTACAATTTTCGTTGTATAAGCTGAAATTTGTTACCCTTACCGAGGCACCCTGTATAAAAGTTTACCTAGCAGCAATTGATACGTATGCTCTGAAATATGTCTCGCACAAATTCTAGAGGAAATTCTTCATTACAATTTTCGTTGTATGAGCTAAAATTTGTTACCCCTACCTAGACACCCTGTATAAAAGCTTTTTCTAGCAGCAATTACTACTCATGTTCTGAAATATATCTTTCACAAAGTCTAGAGGTAATTCTAGTAAATCTTAGCTGAAATTGTTTACTCCTGCCTAGACACCCTGTATAAAAGCTTATTATTGCAGAATTTGCCACTTAGATCTCTCGCAACACTTGGAAAACCCCCCAACTATCTAAACTCTGAACTGTAGTAATGTTACCAAAAAAAAAGAAGTAAAAACTAGAATTTGTAATTCATAAAAAGTGTAGAAAAGTAGGGGGAAATCTTTAGACAACTCGTGGCAATAGAGAAGCACAGACAGATAATGGATTCCATGCTGCAGATAGTGCTGCTCCAGCTGATCGTAGTAGTAACGACAAGAGGTCGTTCGAGTGTATCTGATGTGAATCTATCGACGCAGTTACTCGATCGTTTGGGTGCCAAGCGTATACCCTTTCAATACGATCACTTCGAGTCGGGTCTATACTATACAGATCTCGATTATAATCTTCGCCAGCCGCTGCTTCACCTACGGAATCTAACACAACGTATGGCAATCTCTGATTTCAAGTATATCCGGCAATGGGTACTCGAGAGGGGTAAACTGCAGAGACCTGTGCCCGCGGCGGTTCCCTTTCCATGTGATGTGCGGGGCGGACGATCCGCGAAGGTGCCCAAGCGGATCGATCGATTGCGACCCGGTGATATCGATATAATTGCCACATTTGGTGACTCCACCAACGCGGGCTCCGGCATGCTGAGTGTGGGACCGCTGGATTCGATTGTAGAGTATCGTGGATATAGTTATACGGGTGGTGGATTCGAGAATTGGCGTACAGCTCTCACATTGCCCAACATACTGAAGGAATACAATCCACAGCTTTATGGCTACGCTGTGGCCAACACGCTGGTTGTGGATGAGGCAGGATCGCGTTTCAATGTGGCTGAACCCATGTTGCATATACAGGATTTGCCCTTCCAGGCTCATGTGCTCATCGAGCGAATGCGTCGTGATCCCAAAGTGAATATGAGGGAGCACTGGAAACTATTGAGCATACATGTGGGTCCCAATGATATGTGCAACGATATGTGCAGCTGGACAGATGTGGATGCCTTTCTGAGACGTGAGGAGCAACAACTCTATGCCACGCTACGCCTGCTGCGTGATCAGGTGCCACGTTTATTGATCAATTTTATACTGATGCCCGATGTGGATAATGTACTGCAGACATTAGCCATATCACCCGCCGAATGTATACCACGTATTCCGATGTATTGTAATTGCCATAAGAAACTCAAAGAAAAGATCTATTATAATGCCGCCAAGAGATTGATCGATCTACAGTTGGCCATAGTCAGCATGCCTGAGTTTCGCCGTGATGATTTTGCCATTGTTAGCCATGGTATTCTGAGGAATCTCAGTAATCTCTGGTCGAAGCAGGGTAAATTGGATCGATCTTATGTTAGCAACGATTGCATACACTACAGTCAGTTCGGGCATGCTGTACTTGCCAAGACACTGTGGAACAATATGTTCGATAAGACCGATTTCAATTTAATCACAGCCTGGCAAAATCCATTCGAGCATTTTCTATGTCCCCGCGTTGAGACTCAGTTCATAAGAACAACTAGTGATACATTCTGAACTGAATCTAAAAAAAAAACGTATTTTTCGGATTTGAAAAGTTAAGATTCGTGCAAATAATTTCAATGTATTATTAAACATCATTGCGGAATCGTAGAAAGAATTTTAGAAACTCTTTTTAATAATACAAAATTAGTAGATATTTAAAAAAAAATAAAAAACATTAAAAATACTAGTATTTTATGTGTGTATAAATATAAACCAATTTTTTATACATTTTGAAAAGTTAAGATTTCTGCACCTGCTCAAATAATTTCAATGTATTATTAAACACGACTGCCAAATCGTAGAATGAATTTTAGAAACGCTTTAAAAAATTGGGAGAAATTAAAAAAAAAAAAAAAAAAAAAACATTATAAATACCAATATTTTATATATTATATATATATATGTGTATATTTGTGTATCAAAATATAAACCAGTTTCTTGTACAATTTCCAAATTGTTAGGAAGAAAATAAATGTTTTTCCTATTCAATATACGTTTTGGGGAATACCCTACATATTTAAAAGCTCTATCAACTGGAAAGAGATTCTATGGGGCTTTAGAGACTTGACCTGGTTATTAAGCTGCTCTCTCTAACCTCAAAGTATAATTTAAATGCGTGAAATATGAGAGAAAGCGACGGTAAAATACCCTGCAAGTGAAATACATAATATGCATTTATTATGCATTTTATTATTATGATGCCTTTTAAACTACCCCAGTGAGCGACTACTAAGGGGTGTCACAGAATAAAATAATGATGATGATATAAAAGCAACGCTTGAGTGTGGAAAGTTCTCAATGTAATTTAGTCGCCGTGTTTAATCCTCATGCCTTGCCACAGCTTACGGTACACAGTGCTGTGGCTACTGCTCTGTGTGGCTTGCGGCACTACGCGTCTTCGGAGTCCAAATCATTCGGAGCAAGTGCTGTCACGTCTGGGCATAGAGCAGGTGCAGTTCGATAGTCGAGGCATACGCAATGGCGGCATGTACTATACGAATCTGGATAATCTACGGGATGTGGTGTTGCGTTTGAGGAATGCATCGATGAATCTGCGACTTGGCCAGGCGCAAGAGATGATGAGCAGCAATCGGGAGCAGGGAAAACTACAGCCGACGGTGCCATGGAATGTGCCATTTCCCTGTGATGTGCGACATGGTCGATCTGCAATGCGACCCAGAGATATCTCCCGATTGCGACCCGGTGACATTGATATTATCGCCGCTATGGGTGACTCAGTGACGGCGGGAAATAGTTTAATCTCCGAGAATTTCTTTGATGTCTTCACGGAATTTCGTGGTTTCAGTTTCACGGGCGGTGGCAGTGAGACGTGGCGCACCGCCCTCACTTTGCCCAACATACTGAAGCTCTATAATCCTCAGCTTTATGGCTATGCTTGGACCCATAGCCTGGTGGCAAATAAAGCGCAATCGCGATTTAATATAGCCGAACCTATGGTCACTCTACGCGATTTACCCTATCAGGCTGAGGTGCTCATCGAGCGAATGCAGTCGGATGGGAAGGTGAACATGGCGGTACAGTGGAAACTTCTCAGCATTTTTGTGGGCATGAATGACATTTGCTTCGAGTTGTGCATGTGGGATGATACCGAGGCATTTCTGCGTCTGCAGCGTCAGCAATTGTATCGCACCTTCCGCCTGCTGCGTGATCATGTGCCACGCCTATTGATCAATTGGATAATGATGCCCAGCGTGAGTGATTTTCAGCGAGTTTTTCGCAATTTTCCCACATATTGTCGCACGAATTTGATCTGTTCCTGCCTCACTGGAGCCTTTTTGCCCCATTATCCCGATGTGCTGGAACGTTTGCAGCGCATACAGCTTGAGGTGTCGGCGTTGCCAGAGTTTCGTGCCATCGATTTTGCCATTGTGCCGCACACAGTGTTGAGTAACGTCAGCGGAATAGTGTTGACACAGGGCACACTGGATATGCGGTACTTTGCCCACGATTGCATGCATCTCAGTCAGAGATCTCATGCCATTGTCGCTGGTGCATTGTGGAACAGCATGTTGCGTCGCATGAATCCTCGAGAGACACGCGTCTGGCGGGAACCTTTGCGTCATCTCATTTGCCCCAACGAGCAGCGACCTTATCTGCGTATCCACACTTGAAGTGCGGAAATGCCCAGTTCCAGCCTCTTTTTCGAAACCTTCAGGCACACCCTACCATACATGACTCAGCTGCGGCTTCAGCTTATTTATAGATCACGCCACTCGATTGTAATAAATTCATTTAAATACATATCTTGCTGTGCAGGCAATAACCGATATCAAGTACGAAATAAATAGCTTGAAACTGGCTACAGTTTGCCTAAGTTCATCATCTACCTGTTTTTTGTTTTTTTCTATTTTGGCACACTCTCGAGATCGTTCAGTTCCTTCCCCCAAAATGTCTGGGTAAACAATTAGCTATTAACAATTCTCAAGTGGCTCGAAACAAGCCGAGCTTAATGTGCAAATATTTGGCTTGAAAATCTAGCATGACAATTGGGCGAACTTTGGCTAGAGAATTGCAGTGGCGTAGGCTCTAAATTTAAGAAGGGGCAAATTACGGATTTGCTAAAATGATCTTGCAGCTAATAAACTTAATTGAATAATAATTTATTCTATAGATTAAATTATAATTAACTAAACCTGTCTACAATAAAAATATTATGAGCATAATATCATTTCTGAAATTCTCGGGGCATAAACTCTATTAAGTTTCCTCAAATAATAATGTATTCATTCATTTTGTTATATATTATTTTTTTTTTTTCACATGAACATTTAGCGCCTATGACACCGGGATTCACTTTTAAATAATGACATAGTACAAATGGGAAAATGTTGTTGCTACTATATCATCATAAAAGTGAAGTCTTAAAGTTCTTGGGTTCTTCCTCCTATACACACACACAATCCAAAGTCTACGTCACTGTGCATAATGGAGCTCCAATTTATTTATAAATTAATTGTGTTCATTGTTTTTTATTAAAAACATTATGCGTCTATCTCTGCCTGTCTGTCAGGTGTGTTGTGTGTTGTGTAGTAGCATCAATGTGTTTTTTTTTTGCGGTCGCTCCAAGGTAATTATAATACTCGAAATTTAGGCAAAAATTATGTGTACATTTTTTCTGTTTTTTTCGACAATATCTTTGAACCCAACGCACTTATGTTGCCGGGGTCCAACTTTGGGGCACGGTTTGTCAGTCACTCAGTCAGTCAATGTCTCAGTCTATCTGCTTTGTCATTTCGCATATTTCAGTTTTGGCTTTTTTTTTTCGTATATCATACGAGTAGTTAATGTCTCGGTCAACTCGGATTCGAGTCAAGTTCTGTATACTACTCTACGATCCACGTAGATCTTTGCCATTGTTTTTGTTTTTAATGGATTGAATGAGTGCATGAATGAATGAGTGAGTGAGTGCTCGCTGCGAGCTGAGACAACAGTTTGTTGGATGATGTTGTTTGGGGTTCCATTTATAGGGGCATTTAAGCGCCTGGCGCATTTGACATTCGAGCGAGAACGCGTTAAGAAGTCGTTGTGAGTGCGCGGGTGCTGCTTAAAGGACTAGAATCGGTTGTATAACGGAATTACTGATTTATATGGCAAATTGAGATACGTTCCACATGCGATCCACACGTTTTTTAAATGTTGAACTACTCAAATTTACTTGATGTGCGCAAAGCAAACTGAAATACTTGAAAAATCTACGTTCCACATACGACCCACACGATTTGCACATGTACTACACGCCCAATTTAACTGATGTGCTCAAAACAAACTAAGAAACAGCAAAAACTTACGTTCCACATATGATCCACATGCAATCCACCATGTTAATTATGTCTCGCTATACACGTGCGCTTGTTTTGATGCTTCTCATCACCTGCAGCGATGCTCGCGTACCACGTGCACCTTATCCAGATCGCACAAATCAACTCATCGCCAGCCTTGGCATACGCGCTGAGCGATACAATCCACGCCAGTTGCCCAGCAACATGCTGCCCCAGCTAACCGATGTGGATCGTGACTATCGTCAACTCTTTCTCGACACACGTCGCACCACACTCAACTGGGCTCTGGACAATCTGGAAATGATCAATAGGCGTGCCAGGCGTGAGGGTAAAATGCAGAAGATTGTGCCGAAGCAGGTTCCATTTCCCTGCCCACTGAATAATACACGATCACGCACGGTGCCCACATCTGTGGAACGTCTACGACCCGGTGACATTGACATCATAGCCGCCATGGGTGACTCCATATCTGCTGGCAATGGACTCATGTCCACCAATGCGCTGCACATGCTCAACGAGTTTCGTGGTTTGGTTTTCTCGGGTGGCGGATTGGGGAACTGGCGCAGTCTGCTTACCCTGCCCAACATATTGAAGGTCTTCAATCCGAAACTCTATGGTTATGCGACGGGCAATGCTCTGGTTGTAAATCATCAGATCTCACATCTTAGCATTGCGGAACCGATGATCATGTCCCATGATCTACTCTATCAGGCACGTGTGCTCATCGATCTGTTGCAACGCGATCCACATGTGAATATGCAGCAACACTGGAAACTCGTCACGATCTTTGTGGGTAGCAACGATCTCTGCACGGACATGTGTCACTGGGATGATCCACAAAAGTTTCTCGATCAACATGCGAGGGATTTGCGTGCAGCCTTCCGCCTGCTGCGCGACAATGTGCCACGCCTACTGGTCAATCTGATCGCAGTGCCCAATATATTGCTCACTATAAAGCATATGCAACGTGTGCCCCTGCCATGCTACATGGTGCAGAGGATCGCTTGCCATTGCCTGGTCAGTGATCGCATGACTCCGGCAGAGCGTCGACAACGGCAGGAGACACTGCTGCGCTGGCAACAGATCGATCTGGCTGTCGCTCGATTGCCTGAGTTCCAGCGTGAGGATTTCGCCATTGTGGCCCATCCCGTTGTGACCAATATGACGACGCCCCTGCTGGCCGATGGGCAGGTGGATTGGCGTATCTTCTCCCATGATTGCTTCCACTTTAGTCAACGCACCCATGCCATGGTGTCCAATCAGTTGTGGAACAGCATGTTGCTGCCGGATGAGCTGAAACCGAGACCGAATCAATTGCCAGAGCCCTTCGAGAAATTTCTCTGCACGAGTGCAGAGCATCCGTATCTGGTAGTGCGTCCCAGTTGAGTAAACTCCAAGATCGAGAACGGAGAAGTTTCTGTATTGTGATTGTTAGTTTACTAGTTGAATGCATTCCACAAGGGTTAAACTCCGCTAGAAAAGGATCCAACTGTTTGTGGATTGTATTGGATTATTTCTGAAATGCTCAGCTTTTGTGGAAAAAGTTGAAAATTAAATTTAAATATGAAAATCGAATTAGAAATAATATTATTTAATTTAATTGATGGTATTAATAATAATATAATTATGTGGTTACATTTTAACAATTTGTTTTTGTAATGATTCCTTTTCGGGGAGTTTACAAGAGGTTTTATTCCAGTAATAATAATTCGGATAATCCTTAATTTTGATAATATACCCTAAGGATATATTTTATTTTATGAAATTACTGTATTGCATACGTAAATATACTTTCCATATTATTTGATTATATTCATAGGAACCTTCTACAATATATCATATCTTTGCAAACCTTTCGGCACATTCCGTTATAATTATGAAAATATTCTTTTGAAATTAAAGTATACTTCTTGGGATAATATTACCAACATGGCGTGGTACACGCAGAAGCTCCACCTGATTAAGGGACTTGCCACTTGTCCGGGCTTATCCAGCTTCCCTGTGTCTGTGTCCTCTCTCTTTCTCTTTCTTTCTCTGTCTCTTTGTTTACCCCCTTGGCCTACTCCATTTCAATTAAAATATTATGCAATTTTAAATATATTTTTAATTAATTAAAAAACACTAAAAAACAATACTCTGCCCAGCATAAAAATTCATTAAAAATACTTTCTGCTTATATGGCAAAAAGTATTTTTCCTGTTTGTTGCCAGGCTTTCCTCCTGCTCCTCCCCTCTCCTCCAGCCCGCCCCTGGCAACATTTGTTGTTGTACGCGTGACAATGCCGCCCGCTTATTATGAGCCCAGTCCAGTCCCAATCCCCTCCCAATGTCCGCTTAACCTCCACACCGAGCAGTGAATACAAAAAAAAGCAGTACAGGGAGGGGGGAGATGGCTGGAAAGGGGAAGGGGTAGATAAAAATACAAAAGCGTTGAGAGCATTTCGCATATGCAGCGAGGCCACCTGCAAACCGGACAGTTGCCAATGGGCGGCGACCAACCCCCAGGACTCTGCAGGCGGCGTATGTGGAAAAAATACATACACGCCCATTGCAAACAAGGTTGCTGTGAGTGAGTGGGCGGATGGAATGGGGTAGTATGGTAAAAAAAAATAAGCAACCAAAAAAATAAAAAATCTGAAAAAAATTGCGGCCGCAGCAGCTGAGCGGAAAAGGGAGAGAGGCAGAGAGAAGAAGGGAGACAGGGTATGCAGGAGCTGCAAAAATTATATTAAAAATGCACTGTCCGAAAAAAGGGCGTAACACACACGTACACTCACACACACTCACAGAGATTTTAAACCCTCGAACAAAAAAATGTAATAATAAAGTTGAAGCGCTCTGCTGGGGGGGAAATGTTGATACACATATATGAGCGAGTATATATGTATGTAAATCTCTCTATATATATTACATATTTAAACATTTACAGAATACAATGGAAAAAGTGTCCCGTTGAAAAATATGCAATTTGTGTGAGGGGGGAGATCGTCCCCAAAAGCAAATAAACCAAATAAACGAAATGGAATCACAAACACTCAAAAAAAAAAAAGAAAAAGAAGAGCATGCAAGCGGAAGGAACGGGGGATAAAAAATAAAAACCCCAAATGATAAATAAAATTTGAAATCTCGAGCCTTGATTAACCCAAACGAGCATTAGTACGGCCAGAGTGGTCACAATTTTCCATCTCATACACACAAACACACACAGACACAACCCTCTTTTTTGTTTGCCCAGCTAGAACCGGGGAAAAAGCGTACAGCGAGAGAAAGAGAGTGTGAGTGAGATGCAAACACTGCATAAATATAATATGATTGCAAACAAAAACATTTGAGCCATTTGAGCTTGTCATTTGTACCGAGTTTCTCGCTATGCTCGCGGCATTATCCACCTTCCCCTCCCTCCCTATCCCAGTTGCGTTCTGTGTGTGTGTGTGTGTGTGTTATATGCTATATAGGAAATTGGACTAGTCGCTCATAAAGGCAGTTTGAGTGCATCAACAATATCTGATGAGGATAGGAAACCGTGAGAGAGAGAGGAGAACAGATCTGACTGTTTCCGGAAAGGAAAATAAAATACAATAGATTTCTGTCTATAATCTATATAGAGAAAAATGTTTTATTTTGTGCAAAGTTTATCAATATATAAAAAAAAAAAAAAAAACAGTATTCTATGGATTCCTATGTCATAAAGCAGCACAATATGCTTCAAATAATTTTATGGAAAGCCGACTCATCAATTGCTAATGCATCATAATATAATAAATATCTATGTATATACATACTTCTATTTAAATTGCTTTTTTCAAATTTAAAATAATATTATAACACATAATACCAAAAGAAAAAGCTATCCTTAAGCTGTGGTATTATTGCAATGCAGTATTTCAAATGAACTTCAAAAATCGTAGCCGCCTCTTGAAGAACCCTCATGGTATAACCCTCCCCTCCCCCCTTCCACAAACCGCCACGACTTTAGTTAGCCCAGCGAACCGACACTTAGCCAGACAAATCCATCAAGACAGCGTATCAACTGGGCTGGAGAGGGAAGCAGGGGAGAGGAAGTGGGTGGGTGTGGGAGTGAGGTGGACGCGGAAATGGGCAATACGCATTGGGCATGAAAATGTCTGCAGTTAGACGGGCAAACAAGCGAAGTGGTCAATCTGGAAGGAAGGAAGGATGCAAGGGGGGGCAGAGTTACGCGGGTCATCAACAATGGTGCTTGGCCAAGAGGAAAAAAAACACACACATACAGAGGCACACACACACAGCACACACACACACACACACACACTCAGCCACTTGAAGTGGTAGAAAAAAGTCAACGCTTGACATTAAACAGCGACAACATTTTCGCTTTGCATGGCAAATGCCGGCACAAAGGCGCACAGGATGACTAGAGAGACTAGCGAGGGGGGGGAGTAGGATGAAGGGTACCGGGAGGGGTAACTGGGGATGCCGCGAGTCGCATAAAGCAACTGACAACCGCACTCGGTGCAATCGGTGGCTTCTCTCGCCCTGGCCGCCATTCATCTGATCCGGCTTCGTTACTTCAGCTCGGTCTGCTGTCTCCCTCTCTCTCTCTCTCTCTCTCTCTCTCTCTCTCTCTCTCTCTCTCTCTCTCGGCTCACCCCTCTTGGCTCTCCGCCGCCGCCCACGCTAACGAAGCGCTAAAACATCAGACCAGACGATGGCGGAAATAGAGCAAAGTTTCTCGCTTGCCCAAGCGACGCGTCGCACAATGGAAAAAGCGCAAAAAAAAAAACAAAAAAGAAAAATACTGGACAGAAAAAAAGACCAACTAGACGAAAATACTAAAAATGGCACACAAGCTACTTGAGCGGAGCCAGCGTCCGGCACTCACGTCGGACTCCTGCTCTTGCAACTCCTCCTCCTCCTGCTCCCCCTACGAACTTCTTTTTTCCGCGCTCCACTCTGACCATGTGGTTGACGGGTTAAGGCGGACAGTTGACCACCACAGTTGGACAGGAGACGACGGCATCTTCCATTGTTGTTGTGGGTATTCCTGGTAGCTGTTGCTGCTGCTCCTCGTACTCCTCCTGCTGCTGCTGCTACCTTTGCCCATTCCCGGCTTAATAGCAATGATTTTGACGGCTCTTTAGCGCTCCTGCTGGCGAGTCTCGGCCACTTTTGGGACATCGTTGCCGTTGTTGGCCGTCACTAAGGCTAATGGTTGCACGCTGTTGTTGGCCATCTTGTCGTTTTTAGTGGCTACACGAATCATTCGCTGCAGGTAGTCCACGTCGTTGTAGCAGAAGCGTCTTTTAATCAGCCTGTAATGGCAATGAAAGCTGACATCTGCTCCAGAGGGGGATCAGTTTCATGGATGCGGACAGCCCAAAACCCACGCAAATTACAGGGGTGTGTGTGTGTGTGTGATTGTCACTCATGTACGTTGGGGTGTGTGTATGTGTGTGTGTGGTTGGATAGAAAGGAAGTACTAACTTTAACCTCCGTAATTGATTAAAATTAAAAACTGGCAATTTAAAATTTAAAAAAAAATGGTGATGAAAAATCATAGGGGGGACCCTTACTCAGATTTCCAAAATTTCACAAATTTTAAAAAGTCTATTATGATTTTTTTTAAATGTAGAATCACTCAAAACATAATCGAAATGTCATTCCGCGTGAAAATCGTTAGATTTTTAAGAAAGTTACGATCGGTGTAAATTTGGTGTTCCTGGCCCGTTGAGGTTGTTACATGTCTAATTTTTTGACCATTTCGACATGATTTTTGGGCCAAATTTAAGTATTGTCTAAAATCGATTTCAACACTTGTTTAGTACTATTTTTGACCTCCGCAATCGATTAAAATTAAAAACTCGCGATTTAAAAATTTGAAAAAAAAAATTTGGTTGAAAAATCATAGGGGGGACCCTTATCTAAATTTCCAAAATTTTGAAAAAGTCTCTTATGCTATTCTTTAAAAGTAGAATCACTTAGGTTGTCAAAACATAAACAAAATGTCATTCCGCGTGAAAATCGTTTGATTTTTAAGAAAGTTACGATCGGTGTAAATTTAGGGTTCCTGCCCCGTTGAGGGTGTTACATGTATAATTTTTTGACCATTTCGACACGATTTTTTGGCCAAAATTAGGTATTGTCGAAAATCGATTTAAACACTTGTTTAGTAATAATTTTGAAATCCGCAATCGATTAAAATTAAAAACTCGCGATTTAAAATTTTGAAAAAAAAAATTTTGTTGAAAAATCATAGGGGGGACCCTTATCTAAATTTCCAAAGTTTCCAAAATTTTGAAAAAGTCTCTTATGCTATTCTTTAAAAGTAGAATCACTTAGGTTGTCAAAACATAAACCAAATTGTCATTTCGCGTGAAAATCGTTTGATTTTTAAGAAAGTTACGATCGGTGTAAATTGAGGGTACTGGGCCTGTCGAGGATGTCACATGTCAAATTTTTTGACCATTTCAACATGATTTTTGGACAAAAATTAAGTATCGTCTTAAATCGATTTAAACACTTGTTTAGTACTAATTTTGACCTCCGCAATCGATTAACATTAAAAACTCGCGATTTAAAATTTTGAAAAAAAAAATTTTGTTGAAATATCATAGGGGGGACCCTTACCTAAATTTTCAACAAAAAATTGCATGCAGTAATAAGACATATTGTTACCAATTTATATAGTCCTTACTCCTATAGTCTCTGAGATCTAGGTGTTCATACAGACAGAACTTTTGGTAGTCTCGCGTATTGGCCATATAAAAGGTTTTTGGCTATACAAATACATACAACTCTCGCTCCCCTAATGGAATAACTCGTCAAATCCTTTTAGATAACTCAAAATTTTTGCATTTGACCAACACTGGACGCAGTCATGCGAGTAGCGAGAGAGAGGGAGATAGCACTAAGCGTATGCGAATAGAAATTGGAATAGGTATACGTAGTGCATGTGGATGGGAGGAAGTGAGTGTTATACAGATTTCAAATATGTTCCACATATGTATATCCATTTGCTTATGCCTTTTTGCCATTGTTTGCACTACACTTCAACGCACTTTCGTCATTGAACCGTTGGCGCTATGCAATCCACACACACACACACCCGAACACACACACATACACACACATGGAGCCACAATCCAACTCAAACTCCAATTGCTGCAGCATTTTTTCCAACACACTCGTGTCTATCTCGAGGTTTTTATTGAATTTACCTCCCCACTTGCCCCCAGCACGCGCCCACTACCCTCTCCCCCCTTTTTCTCCCCCTCCCCTGGCCTCTTGTGAAGCACAACTGACCGGGCCAACTGGTTCCACGTTCGAGGCTCGTTGCATTATGCCGGGACATACGTTTTCAAATTCCATTCCTGCGTAGAATTTCTTCCTTTTTTTTTTTGCTGTTGCTCTCCTCCAGCTCCTGCCATCACTCATATATGCATGCCTGCTGGAGGAGGAGCAGGAGGGGGCCAGGGTTGCCAGGTTGCCACGTGCAGAGCGACGGCGCTAAGCTTTGACTTGGGATTTGCATTTTTTACGCGCTGTGGACCGTTGACGGACATGGGAGAGAAGCAGAGGCGTAGCAAAGAGGGGGGGGCGGGTGTGCATGGTCAGCAGGGGTACCACTTTTGCTGATGTTGTGATTTTATTCTTTTCTTTTTTTCTCTCTCTCTCTCCCTCTCACTCTTTGTGTGTTTTGGGCTGTTGACGTTTTTGCTATGGGTTTTTCCTGCTCTTCGCTGTCATAATTCTCCACACACGCTTTCTTTGGCCTTCTCTTTCCCTTTCTCTCACTCTCTGCGCCTGTCATTCTTTTTGCTTTTTTCACTGTGTCCTGTTTTGGGATAAGAATCCATTTCATCAACGGGGTTTCCGCTGGTTTCTACTTCTTCTCAAGCTACGCCTTTATCCTCTCTCTTTCTCTCTCTGTCTCTCCCGCTTTGTCTGATCGCGTTGAAATTGTAATGAGATTTCTGCCAAGGGTTGTCTGCAATTTTACGGTAATACGCCCAGTCCCGGTACCCGGTACCGGGGACTATTTAATTTATGAAATTTATCTGCGTCTCTCATCGAGGCGTGTATGGTCGGTCGGTCGGTCGGTCTATTCGCTTTATTCTTTTTCCAGAAATGGAAATGCATTCATCACTCAACAATATAACAAGTTGGGGAGTTTCGCGGGGCTGGTGTTCCAAGTACGGGTTCCCTCATTGTCAGTCAGTCCCGTTTTTGGTTAATTTCGCTCATGTGGGTTTTAATAGATTAGACGCGTCTCCCTCTCACTCTCTCTCTCGCACTCTCTCTTACTCTGGAGTGAGAAGATTCCAACCTGGTTGGGGGAAAAGATGGGGAACTTGACGGCTTAGAGACTTGACTGGCCCGAGTGGATTTGCGGGACATTTAACGCTCTGCGGATGTCTGTGCTGTATAAAGAGGGTTAACTGTTGATTGATTGCCATGGTCCTCGAGGGGGTAAGGAAGGGAAGGGGAAGGGAGTGGTTTATAATGCAGTTGCGGTTGTATATGATGAGGTGTTTAGTGGTATTTAGTGTAAATGGGCGTACATGATAATTAAAGCAGAAACCACAAGCAGTTGGCAGCAGTAATTTGCGTTATAATAAATTTTTGAATATTTTAAAATACAAAGAAATTACTAAAATCATAAATAAATTTAAAAAAGAAAGTGCATGTAGATAAAATATAATGAAATATTAAGATAAAATAGCTTAGTACTAATATAAAGTGATAATCTTATAATAAACCTAAGAAAATTATAAAAGAAAACTTAAAATTGAAGTAATAATTCTTATATTACGTTTAAAAGTAACTCAAACCAGCAAAGCTCATGAAATTTCAGTTATAAAAATATAAAAATAATTGCATTGCGACTATTATGTTGAATAGTTATTTATAACATAATATATGATATATATATAATATAATAAATATAAAAATATATAATATAGTATGCATGCATATTGCTTATGTAGTGATGGGGATCGTATGCAAGCTGGAAAAATGTATACTACATTCGGTATCTAAAAACAATTCACATATCCAATTACTCGACAGTTGTTTCGACGTCTAACTCGTACCCCCCTTCTCTGTAGCTCCCCCTACCCCCTCCCCTCCCTTGATGTATGCTGTGGAACTGTGAGAGCAGGAAATGCGACTCTGACTGGCTCTGACGACTTTGGTCCTTGTTCGTTGTTGTGTCCTCGTTGTGTGTTCGTGTTGCTGTCGTTGTTTTTGTTGTTGCTGCTGCTGTTGCTGTTGCTGCTGCTATTGTTGCTGCTGTTGCTGTTGTTGTTGTTGTTTTTCGCGGGGAGGCTCAATAGCAAATTGTATTTAAAATTTATATAAAATGCGCGTCGTTCTCGCTGTCGCTGTCGTCGTCGCATTTGTTGCCATTGCTGCTGCTGCTGCTGCTCTTGTGACAATGTGTCTGTGCTGCCCCAAACTCACCCTGTATAGAGCACAGACATTGATCCCCACTACCCCCTCTCTCTCTCTCTCTCTCTCTCTCCCTCTCCTCACTCATACTAACAACAACAAACAGCCACCAAACGCGGTTATTTTTGCCATACAATCAACGCGGCCAACGTGAAAAATTCGCGCGATTTATGCATGCATGAAGTACCCGAACGAGTGTGTGTGTGTGAGTGTGTGTGTGTGTGTGTGTATGGGTGACTCTGTCTGCCCCTCTCCCCACCCTGCCAGACCCGATCCCAATCGCATTTCAGAGCCCTCAGCTATGTGTCCTGCCCGCCCCCCCCTCGTTGTTTGCCATTTCAACTGGCGAGTCACCAAAAACTCGACGCTTGTTTATTTTATTGGCACGTAAATTTATATGATGCCACCCCTTACCCACCTGTACAACTGCCACAACTCCCGCCCCCCTCAATTTCTGGCAGGTTTTTCATTTCTGCATTTATTGTACCATACTATACTTCAATATATAGAATTGTGTTTGTTCCATCTGTGTGTGTATTTTATAAATAATTTTTCGAACCCGGACACACCCTACGACGTTATGGAAAATAAAATATACATATGAAACAGCAGAGAATCCAAGCGGGAGAGAGAGAGAGAGGGAGAGAGAGGTTATTCAGAGAGCGCGAGATATTCAGACATGAAATAGTGGAATGACACACTGGGGTTGGGCCCCAGATAGCATCGCGAAATGGAGTTTATAGCTTCTGGAATGGGCCGCACACCCAAACAATGCAGGGCAGGTGAAGAGTCGCGATATCTACTATATATATATATATATATATATAGGTATATGTGTATGGCAACTGAATCTGATGGCCACTTCATTTGGATTATAGAACCGGTTAGGGGGGGCGTCAAAACAAAACAACATAGATGGGGGCGCAATAAAAATACTGGGAATATACTAGAGGGAAACTAACATAGTTGTTGGAAACAATTGTTTTAACCTGTTCTAGGAGAGAAAATATACGACCTAAGAGGAACTATAAAAGAGATATGACAGATAACTTAAAAGTATATAAAATATGACTAAAAAGAGGATAACAATTGTTGAAAAATGTTATATAATTTGTATAAAGTTCTCTGCTCATTGATATTTAAATAAACACTTATAATATTATATTAAATAAAAATTAGTACTATATAATATTATATCAGTTATTTAAATTGACATTAGTTATGAGAAAGATGGTAGCATAATACGGTATATAATGATTTTCAAAAGATAATTTATAAATACTTTATAATAGTTGTATATATCAATTATTTACCTTGATATCATTAAGGAGAAGCAACTCTAAAGAGGTTTTAAAAGGGTTTTTGTATAAGTTTTTCTAGCTACGATATATGTATTGATGTATATAACTCCTGCTTAAAGCTGAGCTCCATTGTCTCGACCATGTGTCCCAGTTCCGTGAGGTGCGCTTTAAAGCGCCATCTACATCTCATGGCACCTTTTGCCTGAGCCAGGGCAAGGCTTAACAATAACTAACAGCAGGGAGGGGGAGGGGGGGCGACAGGCTGAAAGGCGTAAAGAATAAAGGAAAGAGAGAGAGTGAGAGAGAGAGGGGGAAGAGAGATAGCAACATCGTCATCAATATGCAAAGGCCTCCACACACACACACACACACATGGCGCAGGCATATGAAAAAAGGCTGGCAAAGAGAACGGAATTGTAGCTGCCATTCAATGCGAATGCCGGAGATGCTGCTCCACACACACACACACACACAGCAAGCGACACACACACTCACACATACACATATACAGGGTGCTGTCCAATTATGCCCCGCACATGCAAATGCAACGTGTACAAGCTCCCTCGTCGCAGCACTCTCTCTCTCTCTCTCTCTTTCTCTCTCTCCAACCTCTCCTTTCCCTGCCACCCACTGCTGCCTCCCACTCCCCTTCCCCCCGCCTGCTGGCAACCACTCAGCGCGCTTGTTGTGCCCGCGAGGCTGCCCTGAAGCGGCACTGCGACACGAGACGAGGCCGAGCAGAGCCCACACTCTCTCTCCGGTCTCTGGTCTCCGCTCTTCTGGCCTGGTCAGTTCAGCCTAGGCTCAGCTCTCAACTCTGTTTCAATTTGCACCCACACAGACGCAGCAATCACTCAGCGTGCAACGAGCCTGCCTGCCTGCCCCAACCCCTCCCCTGCCACGCCTCCCATCCCGCATCGTTGGCCTTTTTTCGCGTAACGCAACATTTTGGCGAACTGAGCCGAACTGAGCTCTGGAGTTGAGGTCCGCGTTTGGACCCGGTCAAAAGCAGCAGCTGTCTCTGTCACACCGCCTGTGCTCGCTCTCTTTCGCACAACCGTGTTGTTCTTGTTATTTTGGCTGCAACTCTGTCGCCTCTCTCTCTCTCGCTCTCTCTCTGTGCGTTTGTTGAAACAATCGATTTATTTTCGGTTTCATTTCTGATTGGCAATATTTCATAGCGATGTTTTTCTTGTACTCTCCACACACTCTCCACTCTCTCCACTAGGCTATTTTGCCATTTCATATATGCTATATGGTTCTTTTCTTTTTTTGTATTCTTTTTTTCTTCGTTTGCTTGTATCTTTTTCAAGGGGTATGCCAAGCGTGGTATATCTGATTTTTTTTGCTGCCGCTGCTGCTCTTCATTTATTTCATTCTTTTTATGTTTGTTCTCTTTTTGTGTGTGTGTTTGTGTGTGTGTGTGTTCCTCGTGCATTTTTAAATATAACTGAAGTCTGACATATGAAAACGGAAGAGATGGATTCCATATGGAACTGTCTGCAGATTTGATGAGTTTTCTGCCTTTTTACATCACATTTCGTATCGAAACCTTTTGCGGAAATATTTCATTTTCAAGCCAAGTGTGGCCAGAGCTTGTAGAGACTTTAAACATGTTTTTTAAAAATTATAGTATTATATTTTAGCTCTTATTTATTAAAAATCGTATTACTATATTAATAGTCGCGTTGACATTGAATAAATAAATTGAATTAGATTATTTGAATTTAATATAACTATATTTATTACTACATAATTTCTGAATTAATTTTGAGTTCGTGTTTTAGTTTTTTCAATATTTGGAAATAATAAATAAATTTAAAAAATAAATTTGATTTTTGTATATTTGTTTTTTAAGTTGCATCCAGTATATTCTGATGCCTTCCAGAGAGAGCATTCGATAGAGAACAGCAATAAATATGATACATAAAAGTGCAGGCAGAATAAACAAAAGCAAAAGCAGCTACAAAAACAAGGAAAAACGAAATGAAAAACGAAACTGTAAATATTTGTGCAAGTGTCAGCGTATTAAAAATGGCTGCAATGCGCTGGCCAAAAACATAAAAACAAAAATGGTTGTCACAATAAAAAGTGTACAAAGAGGAGAGAGAGAGATGAGAGTACACTTGCGATGCATTGAGAGAGAAATGGATTTTTATATTCACCGGATAAATTGATTGGTGCCATGACATGTACGAGTATATAGAAAGAAGTTCACAAAAAACGCAAAAAAAAGCAGACACTTTTTATATAATAAATAATCATTTAATTAAATCAAGTAGTGGGAGGCAGTGCATAAGCAAAACTATCTATACATGGCCGGACTAAAATATTTTCATAATTCCATGTAATTGAAAGTAAATAAAGCGAAAAAAACAACGAAAACATTATAATAAATTATGGTTTAATTAATGGAAAAAAGATATGCTTGTAGGCACTAATTAAAAATATGTTTGACAAAAAAAAAACCAACTGAAAAAAATATAAATTTGCAATTATAAATTTCTCTGGGGAAAATATTTTGCAATTATTTTATAATTGCGATAAAAGAAATGAATGTGATTATATGGTATAAATTAAATGGCATTAAAAAAGCACAAACGGAATGGTTTAAGGAATGAGATTTTGTTGTAGAATTTATTATAAACATTGCATATGTTATTTTATTTCGCAAAACAAATAGTTTTCTTAAATTTGAACAACATTTACAATCACATTAAATATATTATTTTTTCAAACTGAAACACTCTCAGAACTGTAAAACACAACATTCTGGCATTTGCCTCCAACTCTTTTGCCTCTTTAATTTAGTTATTCATTAATCGGTTAATCAAATCAATAAATAAACCGTTTGGGTGTTGAAAACCAAGGGCGAAGTCCATTAAAAAAACGTCACTTTCCGTTTTATTCAATTTACTTATGAGATTACTTTGGGTCCTTCCACTTAATGACAGACACTCCGGTTTTTTTTTTCACTCTGATTCGTCACATTTTTGCTTGCTCTTTTCATTTGTATTCACACGTCCTTAACCCGTTGACGCCCATCGCTCGACCGCGCCCCCTTTTGTTAATGAAAATTGCTTTCACAAAAGCGACGCCCGTTGACGCCTACAAATATGTGCGTCGCTTTGACACTTTGTTTGTTATGTTATGTTGTTGTTGTTCTTCTTCTCCTTCTTGTTGTTCTTTTTGTTGGCAGCTTTGTAGCGGAATAAATGAAACAGCTGCGGGGGGTGGGAGGGAGAAGGCGCGAATGAAAAAAATTGTTTTGCCTCTGAGCGGCAAACGCGGCGTATGCGCGACGTCGCCTCAAACCGTTGCCCCGTATGTATAAACAATTGCAGTGCGAGTGTGTGTGTGTGTGTGTGTGTGTTCGTGTGTGTGTCTAACTGAATAACTGTCGTTCTGTCATTGTATCTGTAGCCAAACGACGAATTCGTCTTGTCATTTTTCCCATGTTGTATATTTTTTTTGCGTGTTCCTCTCTTCATATCTCTTTTTCGCATAACTTGGCATTTTTTGTAGTCGCTCTTCTCCTTTTTTTTTTCCCACTCACTCTTTGCACCCTGCTTCATGTTTGCGTTCTGTTCTGCACTTGTTTCTATATGTTTGCTCAACTTGTCCATTTGTTTGTCCGCCCATCAACGGCGCAGCGGAAACAGCAACGAAAACAGTCAAAAAAGGAGAAGAGAAGAAGGAGAAGGAGAAGGAGGAAGCAGGGGAGGTACGTGGGTGTGACACGCCTCAGTGCGATGTGCCTTACGGGTCGACGAATTAGTATTAGATTAGATTTTTTCCCAAATTTGATTTTGTAACTCATTGAATCGTACTCGATTTTTTTTATTAAATAATTTAAATACAATTTATAAGAAAAATGCTGATAGGTTGACAGGTTTACTTCTTCGTTTATTATGAATATAGATTATTTGTATGCACCAAAAACGATCATTCTAGCGGGCCATTCAATTATAATAGATCTACGAAGGCGTTAGGGGGCGTGGACGATTTAATAAACAAACTTCAAGCACTTTCATTCTCTGAGATCTTGTCGTTCATACAGACAAATATGTCTATATTCTACTCCAATCTTATGCAAATAAATTTTAGTTCAGCTGCATTTTATTTCATGCATACTGAGCTAAAATTTAAATTTAAAAAAAAAAAAGGTTTATGAAATTCGTTTATTTTTGTTAACTTGTCAGTCTGCCCATCCTGAAAATTTAGATAGAAAACCATAGTCTGGATCTAGCTTAATATTCTGAAAACAATCGTTTTCTACTTTTTTCTTTCTCTCTCTCTCGCTGGTTCCAGTCAGACATTTATTCTAGTGCCTATTTGAACAGAACTGCGGTTCTAATCCCTCAATATGCCGCATTCGCTATTCATTTATTCAAAAGCCTCGTACAACCCCTACCAGCCCAACCATCTCAACCACATTCGATATGCTCTTTTGTCTGCCCCAACGAGTTTGGTATTTTATAATTATTTTTTATGGTAAGCCAATTATTTAAATAAATAATGGCTGGTCGTTTCGAAATGTTTCTCCTTCTCCTTGTCCTGGAATAGAGCAGGAATGGGAGGGAGGGGAAAATAGGGAAAAAAGCAGCGCAGCGCAGCGCTGAATTGAAAATTGGCAAATGCCAATTGCGATGTTTGTTCTGTGCAACGCTGCATGAAATATGCAATTATATTTGCAGTTCCTCTACATAAGGCATTATGTATTGTATTTCTACATACTATATACGATATATGTATATATATATATATAAATAACGTGCATGCACATGCATGTCTGCATCTGCTATGTGTGTGTGTGTGTGTGTGTGGTTGGATGGTAATGTTCGTGCATTTGTATTTTGCGCGACCGCAAAAGTTTCATTTCCGTTCAGCGCGCACCTAAAAACACCTACCTCTCCCCCTCCTCCCCTAATCCTCCACCCGGCCTGTATCACCCTGGTAACCCCCATGCCGAAAAGCCGAGGCAAATAGGAGAGAGAATACAACAAAATAATATGACACAAACAGCGCCAAATGTCAACAATTTCTGTCAGTTGCAACCGCAGCGAGAATCGCAGAGCTATAATTATGGTAGGTGTTATGGCGGTAGATGTTCCCCGATTGTGAAATTACCTGCATTTCGCCAATCCCAAACTAATTAGTTTGCGTGTCCCCCCAGCTAGAATATGCAATGAGGTGGGAGATACTAGATACGATATGAATGTGAACTGAAATTGGAAATAAATAATTTAATTTTAATTCGAATGCTGCTCTCAGTATTTGCAAAGTAAATTTTTATCTTTGCTTATAAATTGGGAAATATATTTATATTTAAAAAATAAAAACCTGGTTAATATTGTATTGTAGTTACAATATTAATGATGCGTAGATCCCATGTTTAAACCCAACAGAATTTAAAATTCATATGCAAGTCTAGAAAAATTTTAACAATATTGCCAAATAGGTTTATTCTTCAAGTTAAAAAGTCCAAAATATATTGTAATAGAAAATTAAGAAGCTTAAAATAATCTCAGAATGCCAATATATTTATAATAATTATTAAAAAGTAATAATATTAATTTCATTCTTCTCTTCGATATTGTAGGATTACATATAATAAATAAATATAATCCCAAAATAAAATTAGTAAAAAATATTCACAATAGTTATAGCTTACAATGGGTACAGCAAATACTTTTAAAAATACCTGTACAAAGTGTAGAACAGTTTCTTGGCGAAATCAAGTAAAAATCGCTTGCTGGAATGGCGCATTGTGTGCTGCAAATTTCTGCTGTGGTTTGTCAATTGTTAACGAGCTCGCGTTCTTGCTGTAGTTGCTGTTGTATTGTTGTTGTTGTAGTTGTTGTTGTGCTGCCTATAATGTCTAATCAATATTTTGGTTATTGGCAATGCAACAACAACAACAGCAACAACAACATCACGTACATGATGCCACAACTGGTGGTGCAAGCAGAAGACAACGACACGTTCCAACAAGCGCTGCATAAATTTGAATGTGACTGGCCAAAAAGTGGAGTAGAGCGGGACAGGGGCAGAAGGTGTACTCGTACAGTTTGTAGAGCGGGACAGGAAGGCTATAGGGGGGAAGGGGGTGGCAGGTGGGGTCTGACTGCGGTTTGCAACAGTCGCGCGTATTTCTTCATCAGGCGCCGCCGAACGACGCGGCCGCCAAACATTGTCGTTCACGTTGTTAACCGACCCGTACCACTCTCACTCCCCTCCCTGCCCTTCCCAGTCTCCCACACTACCCTCACACACACACACATACACACACACATCTGCATATGCAGCGAGCTGAGCCGAGCCAAACCGAGACCCTTTGCCAGCTCATATTTCGGACGCTGCAGCAGCGGCATGTTGCCTCGTTATTTACAGGCTGCTGTCGAGCTAACCTGCACCCCCTCTCCCTGTTCCCTTTCCATCTGTCACTCCCCCCCTGCTATGCCTGCTGGCAATTGCCACGCCCATGTTGTCGTTGGTTCGCTGGTTTTACGTTAATTTGCACAATTTTTGAGTTATGTCAATCGATTTCTAATGGCCGTCGCGTAGATGTTTCCTTACCCCTGTCCCCGCTCCCCTCTCTTGCTCGATTTCCGCACAGCTCCCTGTGCCTTCCTGTTCCCTGCTCCGAGCTCCCTGCTCCCTTAGGGAGTCCACTGTGACTGCAGCTGTCTCTCGCAGCGCGATGCACAACTTGCAGTTTTATAATTGAAACAAGTGGTCCCTTTTGGGATACCCCATTGGTTTGCAGCCCCTTCCCCCCTCCCCCCACTGAGCGTTTGACTGACTGCTTTGATCTGTCAGCCATCTAAAGCTAATCCCAAAATCGAAGTGTATCTTTAGTAACTTACTTTGACAGACTGCTATAGTAATCGTACTCTACTATTTTGTGACCCACAAACTAAAAAAGGTTTGTGGGGTGGAGCGTATTTTTGATTGAGATAAGAGTTGTAAGAGTTTGAAGAGGGATTTTAAATTGGATGTTCTAAGGGGAGAATAAATACCTAGTAGTATTAAACTTCAGTCTCAATAGATTCTCTGAACACATTTAATCATAAAAGTCTTGCTATTTAGAGTTTTCAACTAAGAGATTAATTCTACACAAATGGATGCAATTCAGATCTGTATCTTATTTAAAATCGTTCTATAAATTTGTTTTCAAATAAAAAAGGGCTTGTTTATGCATTAATAAGTATTAAATCTTCAGTTTTTCTGTTATTATGCGCAATATTCGTATATTATATTAATATATAATAGTAGTATTCATTAAAATGCCAGCTAATTCCCCTGTTATCTTAGAATATACTATGCGATAAAATATAAACACATACTAATGTTCTACAATAATGTAATATTATAGATAATATACAACTATTATGCATCCATATTCCATAAATATTAACAATGCACAAAGTGCGCTCTCTCTTTATTTCAAATGCAACGCCCATAAATATGCAATGCTTTTTCCCAATTATCACAGACATCCGCCCATTGCATTGCATTGTTCTGTTGTGTTTTGCTAATAACCCACAAGAAAATCAGGAGGAAAAGGGGAGGTGGTGGTTCAAAAAAAAATCGAGTGATTATAAATGCAGCCGCAGCTATTTTATGTGAACATGTGGAGAACCGCAGCGTGTAGCTGGGCGTGGCTGTCATTAAATTTGGGTAGAATTGTAGAGGGCAGGGAGACTGTCATGGGGATGGGAGGCAGGGAGTTATTATAACCTGCGCGACAGACAAACAGAAATTGCAATTTATATTTTATTCAAATGTGCAAAAAAAAAAACAAATAAACACACACACACACTCGAGGAAAGAGACAGCAATATGGCAGTGTGTATATGCGTGAGAAGGGGAAAATCATTGCATACTTGCAGGCGCCAACAGGAAATGCAGCTGTGGAACTGTGTGACAGTGTGACCAGAGAGAAGAGAGGCTGCTGCTGCTGCTGCTGCTGCACATAAAATGCATTGCCAAATAACGGTTAATGCAAATGCGACGACACCGAAACAAGTTGTTGTTGTTATTGTTGCTGCTGCTGCTGCTGTTGTTGTTGTTGTTGGCGCTGCTGCTGCTGTCGTTGCATGCGCAAATTAAACAAAAAACCCCACGAATTTTAAATGATTTGGCACATCGAAAGCAGCGCCCCAAAAAAAGAGGGAGGAGAATGGGTGTGATTGGCTGTCCAAGTGTGTGTGTGTGTGTGTGTGTGGGTGTGCATGTTGGGGTGGGTCGGTTAGTTTGCCATTTTGTTGTAAATTGCCTTTGGCAGCTTTATGTACAATTGTTGTTGCTGCAACGAGTCAACATTTATAATCGTGCATCGTTATACGCATGCAGCAGGCGGAGCTATTGCGGTTTTGTTATGCTGCACTTGCCACACAGCGCCCACATCTCGCTCTCTCTCTTTCTCTCTCTCTCTCTCACTCTCTCTCTCTCTCGCTGTGTGTGTTTTGTCGTTATTGTCATCGCTGTTGTTGTTAGCCCCTGCTTCACCCTGCTCCCCTCAGTTCCCCTTTTGCCATTGTTGTTTATTGCTGTTGCCAGGCCATCAGCTTTTGCATCGGCTGTCGCCTAAAATATGCGCGCATTTTATTTAACGCGTTTTTTGCTTCAACCAACAGACACACCCCTTATGGGGCACCCACTTAACGCCCAACAAAGTAAAGTGCGTGTCGGCATGCCTAATTGGAAACGCATATTGCCAGGCTTATAAAGCCGCGATAGACAGGCAGCCCCATATGTTGCTTAGGATATCTGGCTGTGTTTACTAACTCACTTTAAGATCGTTTAAGAATCAAACTATAATATAGTATATTTAGGTTAAAAAAATATACAAAAATATATTAACATGTTAAGCGTACAGTTTTCACATTTTATGTATAATTAATTGTACATATTTATATATTTTTAAATTTATATATAAATACATAGTTACATATATCGCCCCAATAATATTCTCAGCGATCATGTTAGATCCAATGCCAACAAATCGAATAAACTTTGTACAGTTTTAGGGAACTAAAAATGCACTTTGTGCTACATTTACTAATATGAAATTCAATTTGCAATATTGAGAAAATATTCATGAATATTTAAACAGAGTCTGCAATTCAATTAGCGGAGTTTTTTAATTGAAATAACAGAATTTTCGATTCGTTATACGTTGCATTTGAATTTCAAAATTTACATAGCGCCAGCTTGTCAAACAGTTCAATTATATTGAATACCCCCTTACCGCATACTTCCTTAGCACTTTGTTATGCGTTCTGTGCGCGCACACACAATGCACAATTAAATTTATTTTCCAATAATAATATGCAAATTGCTCCAAAAAATGCATAACATCAACGTGGCGCCAAAACAAACTAAACAAAAGCACTCGAAAAATTTGTTATCACAATAATTATAAGGGAAATTGTATTGTAAATTGCTAAATTTACCGCAGACATGGCACAGTGGGATAGTTTTACAAAGTAAGAGAAAGGGATTAAATATTATATTGTTGAGAGAAATTGCCAATAAAATAACATTGCTATATATTTAATATTTTTTTTTTCATTCATTTTTGCCTACCCTTTGCCCACTGTGCGGCTGCAAATGACAAAACCAAAAAATATATAACTATTTTATGCATTTTACAATTTGCAATTAATCTCTCTAAAATGTGTTTTTATGTATATGCGGCCCGCACACACCTGCCCCTCTCCCCCCTTGCTGGCCCGTGCATCGCTTTATAAATATTAATTGAAAATAAATGCAGCATAAGCTGCGGCGGTCAAAAGGCAGGCGACTGCATTTGCCAGGACAGGTCACAGGAGCCAGGGGGAGGGTTGTGGCCAGCCGGTAGGGGGAGGGGAGGGGGTTGAGGGAGGCGCGACTGGTGCTGGCCGTGGCCAAAAATTCAGTAAAATGCAAATAATTAAATGGCAACCAATAAAATATGCAAATGAGTTGTGCGGTGTCGCGCACGCACACACACACACACACAGACACACACACACAGAGGCAGTGGCAGCGGCAGTCAGAGCGACGGGGACAGAGACAGCATGCACCACAAATAGGCGGGCAGTGCACACATATGGATAGAGTGGGAGTGAGAGCGGGAGGACGAGAGTGCACGCTGTTTATGGCATTTCATATACTAAACAACTTATTCGTTTCATGTATTTGCGTAGCAAATTTAATTTCCTGTGCAGCGAATTTGTTAAATATGACGATGATGATGGCCAATATCATAACAATATATAGAGACACTGTGCGTGTGAGTGTGGGTGCAAGCGAGATGGCCTGATATGTATGCAGGGCCCCAATAGGTGTCGTCCATTGGCTGACGTCGAAATGGCAACATAATTAGTTAGGCTCGCGATATATAGCAAATGTGGCAGAAGAAGTGAACATTGAATATATTCATTATTTAAAATATATAATCTCTCTCTGTATGTGTGTGTGCACGAGCGAGCTAAGCTGCAACAAAAGCAGCGAATTGATAAGCTTAGTTGCAATTGTTGACAATCTCAGCTGAAAATGAGACTTGTTCAGGTGCAGGTAAGACACCTGAGCAGCGTTTAAGAAAATAAGGAAAAGCTAAAAACATTTAAATAATTTAAATTCTTTAAAATACTAAAAAGGCATAAATAAATCTGCTTGCACTTGCGCTCTCTCTCTCTCTGTCAAGTTGATCGCTTAGCATACTGTTAACTAGTTGCTAACTTAACATACTGTTAACTAGTTGCTCACTTTACATACTGTTAACAATTCGCTTACATTACATACTGTTAACAAGTCGCTAACAAGTGTTATCCTGCTGTTAGCTGCAAATTACATAATTTCATTTTACAACACTTCTGTTAACTCTGTCTCTGTTAATATATAACTAGAGGCGACTGTTAGATTGATCAGATTAATCAACAGTCTGTTAACTAGCAGTTGTAATCGAAAATTATTTAAAAAACTGTTAATATTATTTTTGATTCACCCATTAAATAAATCAATTTATTTCCCTGCAGGCACTCGACTACGACTGTGAGGTGCAGGGTCAGCAGGATATACCGCAGGCCATCCAGCTGCTGGGCGAGATGAACAGCAATGTTAAGCAGGTGACAGACCTTGTCGAGGGTATGTTGCAGCGTGTCAAGCGTGGCGAATTGAGCACAGAGTACGGCCTGAGTTTTCTGGAGGTCAAGTATCACATGCTGCTCGACTATTTGATTAATCTGACATATGTGGTGCTGCGCAAATGCTCGGGAGAGACCATCGAAGGTGATCCCTCCATCGAGCGTTTGATTGAGATACGCACTGTACTGGAGAAGATACGGCCGATTGACTACAAGCTGCGCTATCAGATTGATAAGCTCGTGAAGACAGCAACCACTGGCGTGTCGAGCAGCACAGATCCCATACTCTACAAACCCAATCCGGAGGATATGCTTAGTGCAGCTGGAGCTGATGATGAGCAGGACAACGAACAGGATGGCGACAGCGACAGCGATGAGGACGAGGATGAGGATGATGAGGCTGGTGCTGCGAAAAAGCCCCGCAAGGCAGCCACAGCAGGCAAATCGGGTGTCTACGTGCCGCCACGCATCAAGCCCGTCTACTACGACGGCGATGAGCGTGATGGGGATAAGGAGAAGAAGGCTCTGGAGCGAGCCAAGAAGCGGGCAATTACGTAAGTTGAAACGAAACTCTTCCATCGAGTTGCTAGCTAAACTGTCTTCTACTGCCCTTTCAGTTCATCCATGCTGCAAGATCTGAAGGAAGAATATTTGGATGCGCCCACTGAGATCTCATCGGGCTCTCGTGCCCAGCAGCAGCTCTCGATGGAGCAGAAGGAGAAGCAGGAGTACGAAGAGAACTATCTGGTGCGTCTGCCAGTGACCAAGGCGGAGAAACATCGTCAGCGCAAGCTCACCACATTGGGTAAGTCCAAACTGCAGCTATGCATATTATGGAGTACCGACTAATCCAATCTTGTATCCTCTGCAGGCACTCTTGGCGATGAAATTCTTGGCGAGATACGACGTGAGTCGACGCAACGCGGCGATGGATCCAGTAAAAAACGTAAATTGGCCAAATCTCGCGGCAAGGGCAAGAAACGTGGTGGCAAAAAGCGAAAAACCCATTAATCCATTATCGTATGGAGGCCAAATAGTTAGTTTTTACATATATCATTTTGACTTAGATTTCTTTGTTGTTTTATAATGATATTATAGTTTCCACTTGATTATTGTTCCATAAACGAGTTATTTACGATTTAGTTTCTGATTGTGTTTTTGCTAACCATAAAGTTAAGTTTATTTCTGATTTTGATTCATTAAATGTGGATAAGTTTGATAAAGAATTCTTTTATTTGTTTTATTTTCTTGTACACGTTACAGCCCCCCCTTTAAGGGGGTATAAACATTTATTATTATTATTATTTTTGGACAGGCAACAACAACATGCCAGAAATATGCGTAATCTATGCAAAGTGGAAACGAAAAACTAAAAAAAAAATAAATAAAACAAAACAATATACTATCGAAAGATCACGTAATGCGCATTGTAAACTGCATTAAATTTAGGCCACAAAATTGAGCACTTAATAATTTCCCTTCGACTTAAGATTGCAAAAGAAAATTTGATGGCAAAACCAATGAAAACAAAAAACAAATTCAAAATTGTAACCCTTGTGGAAAGCAAAGATAGCGAGAAAGTGAAAGAGAGAGAGCGGGAGAAAAACCAAACAAAAAGAACGTCTAGTAATATATTGATAAACGAAATTTCCAATTAAAGTAACATTTAAGGCACAGCAAAAAGAAATACTAAAACGTTTCGTTGTTTTTAGGAGTCAAACAAAAAATGAAATGAGAAATTCAATTCTGGCTGCTTATGATATGCTTTACGAGAACTTGATAGAGAGAGACTTGCCGCACCCTCAGTTGAAATAGTGTTTTGCAACAAAATTCCAAAAGAAATCTCAAAATGCAGTTACCCAAAAAACCAAAAACTAAACAAAATTATCACCTTGTAAAAATTCAAAAATCGAAAGAACAAATCACACGCTCACACACATACAAATACAGATACAGATACAGAAACAGATACAATTACAGAAACAGATACAGAAACACATATGACAAAATCAGTAACAAAATGCAGTTGCCTTATCAGAAGATACAAGAGACCGGTTCTACTTACAGTAAGCAAAATCAACCTAAAAAAGAAAAGAAAACCAAATACCAAATCGAAATATTTGACAACAATGTTTTTATGTTGGCATAGAAGGATCTGGATAATTGTTATATAGCATATGATAAACGTAAGCCCCACCCAAAAACAAAAAAAAACTAAAGAAAAAAAAAATGAAAACAAAAACAAAAAAGCGAAAAACAATTACAAAAGTTATTCAAGCAAGAAGTGAAACAAGTTTTGATGATACTTTCGGAACCATTCCGGAGAGTTCTTACGTTTCAGGCCGTATCTTGTTTTACAAATGAAAAATACTAAACAAAAATAATGAACAAAAAAAAAATGAAACTCCTAAAAACAACTGAATTTAGACACAAAATTTTATATATTTACTATACATACATACTACATACGAGTATAATAATGATTAAACTAAATTTAAGCAAAGCATTTTTGAATAGACCCCGAAACGAAGCGAAGACGACGGATAAAGCGAAGAATGAAGCGAACGTCCACTTGAAAAGTTTTTAAAAATTAAAAAAAAGAACTAAGCAGTTTATCAAGCGAAGCGCATAAAGAAATGAAGGAAAAAAAGAAGCAGAGAGAAGGGAGATATTACAAGCATATAATTATTACCAATTAATGTAAATGAAAAACAAAAAAAAAAAGAATGAATCCAAATAGCATTAAGTTAAGTACATAACGAATACTTTTAACAAAGCAAAGCAAACTTTTGGCTTTTACAACCAACTTTGACTAAGGATGAAAAATTTTTTCCAAATTTTCTTCAGGCGGCGACGGTTGCGACACAAGCAGCGTTGCCACCTGACAAGGCAAACTTAAAAGTTTTTGGCTATAAATTTTAATCAAACGGAACGTTCGAGAACGTAACGCAACGTAGGGCAGACACAACGGAAATTACCACATAAATGCAATAGAACACGAAATTATTTACAGGCAGCAGCAACATTTTGTAATGCGATCGAATAAATTAATTTAATTAATTTATTTACGTTGAAAGCTGAAAGACTGAATATGTTAAATGAAGAAAAATAAAAATACGTACGAAACGGTAACGGAAACGGAAACGCAACACGCAATACGCAAATACGCAACACGGAAAACGGAAACTTTTCTCCAAGCAAAAAACGCAAACGTAATAAAAAATTGTGAAAAGCGTGAAAGGAACTTAAATAATTTTAATAGCCGAATTTCTAGCACAAATTGTAATGACTAACGGGAAAATGGTTTATTTTTTCGAGATAATTATGGTTATTTATTTTAAGTATTTGTTTTTTTTTTTATTTTATATTTCATTGTTCTTTTCGTTAAATTTTACTCAAACAGCAAATGCAAATTATTCGTTTTTCATTTGAATGTGTAAAATGTGAAATGGAAAACTCAGACAGAAACCGAGACAGAGTACCGCGAACAGGGAACCGACAACGGACAAAAAAACAGACACAAAGCAACAAATGTTGAATATATTGCAAAATGTAAAACACAAAGAAAGCAAACAAAGTGAAACAACCAAACAAAAGTCGCCTTAGCCAAGCACCACAAAACAAATCGATACGAAACGAAACTAAACAAAAACAAAAACCAAAACAAAAAACAAAAATTTGTAAAACCAAAAACAAAGCATACTCTAAACAAATAAAAATAAATGAGTAAATTTAAATAACAAAGCGAATACTTAAACTTAAATATCCATTATTTGTTGTAACTTAACTACAGACACAAACATACAAACACACACGTACACACACAGACAAAGACACTCACACACACACACACACACACACATGCAGAAAAAAATAGTGCAAAAGTTCAAAAAGCAAACCTAAAATGTAACTTAATTTTTATAGCCAAAAAGAGGATGAAAATAAAATGAAACGAAAACGTAAATGAAAATGAAAACTAATCTTAGCGAGAAGGAAAAGGAGGATTAGCCGGATCTTTGGATCGTTTAGTTTAAGCATCTCCAATCAATTTTACAAAAATCAATTGGTTAATTAGTGATAACAAAGAGAGAGAGACAACATGTTTTTTAACCAAAAGAAAGAGAAATGAAAAAAGAAAAAATAGCAAGAACAACAAACAAATTCGAGCTTAAATTTTGTTTCGAAAAACAAGCCAAACATTTAACCTTATTTCGTTCCATTTGGTTCCATTCCGAACTGGAATTGTTTAAACAATATACAAGAGAAATATGAAAATGTAACGTTGTATAGAATTGTGTGAAAATGGTTGGAAACATATGTAAAATTGATATTGATATAATTCGATTTAATCTACCCATAATTCATGATAATACAAGTAAGCCACAGACATAAACTAACTAACTAAAGTAAAATCGACAAATGATGATAAAACTAATAATAAAATTTAAATCTTACAAACCTAAAGAAAGAGTTCTAATATATTCCTGATGGGTTTTAAATTAAAGATCATATTTAGAGACATATATATAAAGGAATAAGTATACTCGTATCCGCTTAGGAAGTGTGATTTATTTAATAGACAATACGCATAGAGTTACAGGTATTTACAGGAAATAACAAATTGCACAACTCGGCAGCCTCCTCAGCCAGTTTTAGAAAGAGATGGAGAGAGAGTGGGGCCTAGGCCAGGTGCTCTGCCAGGGCGGGCACATTGCGCTCGGCCTTGAGCTTCTGCTTCTCCTTGAGCAGGGCATAGCACTCGGGCACCTTGCTGTAGAAGTCGCAGAGCTTCGTCTGCGCATTGAAGGCCAGATACTTGCCGCAGTTGTAGAGACGAGGATGTCCATTGACGCAGACGAAGTATTTCTTGCAGGTCTGCGGATGGCGATAGTAGCGCAGCTCACCCTCGGGACTGACATCCACCTCGGGTGCAATGCCATCGGCATCCAGTTCGGGTGCGGGGCAATTGAAACCCAAATAGGCCTCGGCATTGCAGCTGCCCACTAGATCGGGCCAGTCGCACTGGTAGGTCTCTTCGTTGAAGGCCAATCCCTCGGGGCATTTGGTCAGACTGGCCACGCCGTGGGCACAGTTGCGATAGACACCGCACTTGGTCTCATCGCCATTCGGATAGAAGCCAAACTGGCGGGGACATTCCTCGGTGCCGTTGGCGGGCTGTAGACGGGTGCGCTCCTTGCAGGTGGAGTAGGGCGCGTAAGTGCATTCACCGGCTGCCTTGGTGCGCTGATGGAAGAGCAGACCTAGAGCCAGAGAAGCAACATCAGTATTAACAGAATATCAAAGGGCAGGGCGTGAAAAGGATTATTTACCATCTGGACAGAGCTTTGGCACGGGCACATCATCCTGGCATTCTGTGTAGGCATCGCACTGATCCCCGGAGGCAAAGCGTCCATTTGGAGTGGGGCACTCGGGCGAGGCAAGAGCTGCAAGCAAAACAGAAAAAATAGGCGTGGCATTTAATATACATATTTAATTTCTTTTCTCTATCAATGTTTGTTGCTTGAAACGAAAGACTTAGGACACAAACTTGTTGCAGAATTATTCATCATTATTTTTGTGGTTTTTGTTTTGTTTTTATTGTGAGCGGAAAAAAAGTTATACAATAAGTTTGGCACATCGATTGGCACCCTCTAACTACAGACTAGAGAACTCGAGCAACTCATAGCGTGCTTGGCATATTTAAAAACCGACTCCAAATCCTCCTCCTCCTCCTTTTCCTCCTCCTCCTCCTACTCCTAGTCGTCCTACATCTATTTTAGTGCTTGATTTGGCGACGAGCAGCGGCAGCCGAGGCCCGCGCAGCCTTGATCTCTGCTCCCTTGGCCCTAACCTCGGGGCTGCAATTGGGCACATTATCGATCTCATCGCACTGGTTGAGCTCCTGGTTGAATGCCTGATCCTCGCCACAGCCAATGCGACGTGGGCGACCCTCAATGCAGATGAAATACACCTGGCAATCGCTGTCCGATGGATGGAACGTGTAGTCCACCTCCTGCTCGCCAAGCAGTTCTGACTGGAGTGCTGGCGCTGGGCAACGGAAGCCCAGGAATGCCTCAGCATCGCAATCCTCAACCTGATCGGGCCAGTCGCACTTGTATGTGGCCGGATTCCAGGCCAAGCCCACGGGGCAATCGAAGATGAAGCCACGTCCCGCTGCGCAGTTCATGTACTGACCACAGTGGCTCGAGTCACCCATGCGGTAGTATCCAAACTGATGTGGGCAATCATCGCTGGGCTGGGCGGCCTGCAGACGTGCCTGTGGCTGATTGCACTCCACATCGATGGGGTAGCCGCAGGGATAGCCTGTGGACTTCTCGTTGTACAGCAGTCCGTCGGGGCAGAGCTTCGTCTCGGCCACGCCGTTCTTGCACTCGATGTACTCGTCGCAGGAGCCGGCAACGGGCGCCGTTCCGTTGGCCTCGCGGCATCCGCCGGCTGCTGCATGGGCTGCAAGAGACACAAGGCACAGGAGAGAGGTTGGGGTTAATAGGGTCGGGTGTGGGTGGGGAGCGCGCTTACCTCTAATGATTTATGATGGTAACTGATGCACGCGAGCGCAAATTCGCTTTATTTTTCTTTTTTTTTTTCAACAAATGAACAACCGCGTAAAGAGAATTATCAACGGATTTTGGAAAGAGTTTTTGGAAATTCGTATATGAATATGCGAAATACATATAGTAGGGCACTTATGATTATAAATGTATATTTTCAGGGTACGTAAATATATTCACATATTATAAGATTTGTAAAACAATATTGATAAATCATATCATTTTAAATTATTTTCCAAGCCCAATAACACTTTATATTACCATACTATCTACCATACATATCTAATGTAATTGCTTAAATGTCTATAGAGTTGTCTATAAGTCCGTATCGAAACTTGTTCCCATTAGCAAATTGAAAAAACTCGTACAAGTTTCCTACATTAATATTTTAACATAGATCCCGTTGTGATTAGGTTGCCTCTTTTGCTTTGCGGCACCTTTTGTAATGTCAAAAATTTTAATGAGCCATCGGGTATTACGTGTCGGTACACACCCCGTTTGTTGAACCCGCGTGGGCTGCGTCTCTCTGCGTCTTGGAATGTTTTCATTACCAGCGCATAATGAGACTACACAGCGTGCCTCAGGTAATTGTTATGTGTTATGAAGATTTGTAAGGCGGGAAAAACCCCTGCGATGGAGTAACTTGTGAAAACATTTGTATGACATATATAAAGTGTGCCAACTAAGACAGATTTAAAGTGTGAAATCAATAGCAGAAATGAAATCAAAATTAAATCATATTTGTCTAACCTGTTTTGCTCAAGAAATTCATTGTTTCAGCTGCTATCACTCTATAAAATACATATTCAAGCTTGTGCAATAGAAAGGATGTGCTAATTGCTGTACCTCGATTATACCGGATCTCTTTTAAAAATTAATTGCGGCTGCATTCCGATCGTTTCCCAAACATTTACGAACACATTCACTCTTCGTGCGGTACTTGTGCCACAAATGGGCATTATCTATCGCCGCAAATTGAATTTAAAGAGGTATTCGAAATGGGAAACCAGCAGAAACCAATAAAGATGAATGCAAAAGCAAAAGCAAAAGCACTCAAAGGTCATCTCAACCGGCTGGGCACGCATCGAGCCACAGAGTTGGCCGGGTTTAAAACGGGTTTCTCGCCATATCAATAAAAGCAACAGCAACAACAGAAGCAGCAGCAGCAACAGCAGCAGCAACTGTTATGTAATATTGATTTTGGGGCTACTAATTTATGTGTGAATTAATTTCTGAACATCTTCGATGCGACCTTGAAAGCTGAAGACACGCACACACATTCGCATATATGTATATATATATATATAAAATTATGATATGATATGATTTTGTCGTGTTTGATGCGGAAACCTCTGGGCAAGTTCGTTGCCGACAGTCACTGCGCTAATTAGTTGCACTTTTCTGCTTCTGCTCTACCATTTCCTGGTATTTGTTGAGAAATACGAGGGGGCCTAATTGCGCGATGACGTTGCCCGATCGGACCAACTGAATTATTACCGTGTGCAATTGAAGCGAATACAATGTATTATAGTACACCCCACAGATGAGCGAGAGAAACGCCTCGATTTTCGATTGTCAAGCTGAGAGATGTGTAAAGCCTCGCGGCTTCAAGTATTTTAATTGTGGCGCCTGAAATTGTTGTAATTACGATTGTATTGCATTTCAAAAGATCGTGGGATGCCAAACTAATTAAACGTTTAGTTTCCGTTGCGCTTGGGAAGCTTTGCTGGGCCAGTGATTTCAAAACACTATCTAGCAGAAAGATCTACGAGAATTTTGAGTGGGAACAGTATAGAATTCGTTGAATTTTCTTAACAAACTAAAAACTTTAGTTATATATGTATATAAGAAAAAAAATTAATTTTTCTTATTTGCTTAGTAATGTCTAAAGAAATTCTGGTTAATAATAAATATTCAAAATTCCTTAAAAGTCATTTCAATGCTTAAAGATTATAAATCGAGAGCCCATTAAGAACGTGATTAAATGATCTTGTTTTCAGCGTTTGATTTGCATTGGAAATTGATGAGTAAGAACTTAATTAATTTGTATATCAAGATCTGTACTGATGATCGTATGAATTTTAAATTAAAATGTTATATGTATTATTTATATTATTATAATACTATTTTAATATGCTGTAGACAAACACTTTACAATATATTCAATTATATGAAAGTGTATCACAAAACAAATTATAAGAAATATAGACATTTAGGATACAAGTAAACTGTTTTAAGTATGTGTAACTTTTGTCGAGAAATACGACGCATTTGCTGCGCACTGGAATTCGTTTGGACCCAACACCAATTGGAATACACAGTGGCATGTACAAGTTTGTTGCCTAAGTCTTTCGTTTCAGTTTGATATACTTTTGTTTTATTTTTATTAAATTGAATTTTTAATTCTACTAACCCAAAGAGCCAAACATGGCCAGGCACAATAAAGCACTGATTATTATTTTAGCCATAGTGTGTGTGTGTGTGTGTGAAAGTCCTTGAGCACGACGTTCCGTTTTGTAAAAGAGCGGAAAGCGAACGCGATGTGCAGGCAACGAGCTGACAATTTCGACTGTTTTGCGATAGATACGAGACGCAGATCTTAACTGGTAAAATCGCAGGCGACGACTTCTGCTGATGAGCCGAGGCTGAAGCTGACGCAGTAACAACAAAAGCAACAATAGCAGCAGCAGCAGAGGTAGCAGAGGTAGAGGCAGCGGCAGTGGCAGCAGCAGCGACGCTGTTGATCTTCTTCTACCTCCGTTACGTGTGCGACCACATCAAGCGACAACTTTTGTCGCCTCGATCACTTGGCGCTGCTGTTGCAATAAAAAGCAAACATGTTAATAAATAACCAAATCGCATAACAACAAACAAGAAAGAACGACTTTCTATATACGTTGTCCGAAATGTGAATACACTTGCTCATTGTATTTTTAGTGTTTTAAAGATATCGAATAACGTTCGAATGATCCACATAGCAGTTTATCAGAGTGAATCATTAAATTCCATTAAAAGTTTAATTATAATTACCAGGTATTTTGTTCCAAAAGAGAGCAGCTTTTTATTATCATTCAATAAATAATTTAACTTACAAAAATACAGTTTTCGCCACAAATTTCTCAAGAACTGTCTATAGTGTATGCAGCAAGACAACCGGCATGTTCTACTTAGAGGCCGAGCGTCATCAGATCTCTCGTCATCTTGCTCGAGATGACTCACAACAACAAGTTATTTTCGATCTATTAATCTGGCTGGCAACTGTATTGATATTAACCAAAATGTGTGCTTAATTTATGTTAAGTAAAGGCTAAAATACCATAAAAAGGAAATTAGCATTTTTGGCACTCTTGATTTCTTCGAAATAAACTAAAATATTGAACGTGAAAACAAAAAATGAAAAGCAAAAAAAATAAAAACCGAAAACCAGAAATTATCAAGACGAGTCAGTCGTCTGTCTTAAAGTCAAGGACGGGGACGAGCTGCGCCCATGCGGGCCTTAGGCTGTGCCAAGTGCGGGGCTACACCATTGTCTCTGCAAGACTGCTTGATCTGGTCTTGAATCGTGTCTTGAATCCAGCTCTGGGCGCAATGCTGGCAACATTGGGGATTTTTTACGAATATCAGACAACTTGTCTGCATATAATTCATAGAAACTGAAACCGAACCCGACAACGAACAACGTGTTGGTCTATCAGATTAACGCGTCTCTTTAATTTGATTTTGATTCTTGTTTTTCTATTTTGAATATGCATAATTTCAACTGCTCTGTCGTCATAGTTTTTACTGCACCACGAGGGCAAACAAGTTTATAGAATTAAATTAACATTAGCTGAATGTAATATTTCAAAGCTTTCGGCCCCAACGCAAGTTCAAGTAAATCACACGCAATTCGAAATTGTTTGACATTTTTTTGTTTTCTTTATTTTTACATTTCTTATGCTTAGATATATTTCTCTTCAGTTTGTGAATTTCCTTTTTGTTTCAGCTAATAGTCCTTGCTCAGCAATTTTTGTTTTTTAGTTTTCGCTAATGGAATTATAAAGTTTTTGGAGAATCTAAACTGAAAGTTACGTTGAAAATGCTGCGCTCAAATGAACTTAGAAGGCCTTAGATTAGAGTAGAGTTTATGATATAATTATGGCCTAAACAAGGTTAATAATAGTAGTAGTAGTTCGTATGACAATAATTATAATAATAATAATAATCATAGTTTTTAAACATAAAGAATTGGCAGGCTAGCTATAAGAAGACTCATTCAATAGGACATGACATCGACTAACTGCAGCTAGAGAAAATCTTCTCGTTAAGTAAATCAGTAAATGAATTCTTGAAATCCTCACGTTCATATATCTATATCGATATATGAGCATACACATATATATACAAATCGCGTATTTATTAATATTAATTATTTACATACAAAAATAATGTTCTCTTCTTTAAGTTCTCAATCTCAATTTGGCCTAAACAAAACGCCGCCAAGCCACAAAAACACAACAAAAGGTGTTCTGAGAATTGTTTATAAATGGAAAACTGATAGTTAAATGACAAATTAATTACATATGTTTCTTGGTTTTACTTCATATATTCATTTTCCTTTCATCATTTCATCTCTTTCTAAGGCACTTTAATACTTTAACAATAATTTGAATTTCTTTTTAATTTCATTATTTGTAACATATTTTCATTTTTTGTTTTTTTTTCGTTTTTGATTTATTTAGCTACATACATCCATCGTCAACAATTTGATATTTTCATTTCATTTTCTTGTATTTTAATTTGTATTTAGCGAGTGTTTTATTCTTTTTTTCCGTAGTCTGGCTAATTGTGATGGGAAATTGAAATCAAATCGACGCAAGTTTTTTTTTTTGTTGGACCTAAAGATAGTACAATAAATACAAACACCAATTGTTGCATGTTGTTCCCAAGACACTCTCAAATCAGTATGCATACTACATCTATATATGTAATATATATATATATATTCAATGCAATCGTTATTCCAATTCTATACTCTAGTTTCAACAACACACTAAGCTAGACAATTCAGTTGTAGCTTCTGCTTATCGTCTTCATCTCGATCTATCGAAAAAGCGCCATATAAATTTCTACTTAAGGCCCGACATGCCTATTTCAGATTCCATCTCGTTATGTTTTAAACATTTATATGTGCACAAGTTTGACTTTAAGTTCAACACTAAAAAAAGCATATACAAAACTAGTTTAATGCATATCAATTTCTCAATTCTCATCTTGTTTCACTTCATTTTGTTATTTGTTTCTTATTAGTTACGTTGTTTCTTGTGTTTTTTATTTTTGTTTTCTGTTTCTCCTTTATTTATAATTAATGCTCAAACTCAGCTTCTTCATCTTCTATGTCGCCATTACTAGTACAAATATCACGGTTTGCGTCTTCACGCATTACGATTTAAAACGTAGTTCTTCTCAATTAATTGTTTAATTTTAGGCATCAACTCGATCAACTCTTATCGTGGTAAGCCTGGTAATTCTATATATATTGTATGCATGTATTTCTTCAGCATTCTAGGTAAGGTTTTAAACGTTTTTCTGCAAGTTTCCCATTTGACATTCAAGTATTTCATTTGTAGCGGCTCTCTAAGTTTACTTCGATCTATAACTATTTGTTGTCCATTTCAAGTAAACCTTATGCGAATTAGGTATGTAAGTAGTACTAGTAGTTGTATAAACACAAAATGGTTAGACTGTTTTGAGGCTAGGAATTCGTTCCGTTCGACCGTCTGTCTGTCTGTCTGTGTGGACTATGCGACCATTAGATGGTCTGGTTGGTATACAAAAAGTTGGTATGTCTGGAGTAAATGTTGTGAGTATTCTATGTAAATCATAAATAAAAATGGCCTATAGTATATATAGTTAACATATACATCAAATTAAGTGTGTGTATATATGGTATATATGTATGACTGCCCCTATGATTATGTAAACAATGCAACTAGTTGGGATGGGACATCTCTTTCGATTGATGGTAACTGCAGTGGAACTCTATCTGGATGGTCTCCCGTCCTTGGCCTTTGCCAGCCGTATGGCAGCTGCTGGCCAAAGTAAGTGACTAACTACTAACTAACTAACTAACTAATAATTCAGCATTAGAAAAAAAACCAACAACTAACTACGTTTAACGTACTTAAGCCGTGCTCCCTAAGGCTTTGCTTAAACATCTAGAGTAGAAAAACAACCGATCTCCGATCTTCGGTTTCGCTTTCCCTAATACTAGGCTAGCTAAACTAACTAACTAAGACTAATACTAACTCTAATACTAGTACTAATACTAAGAAACGCACACACATACAATGCCATAAGAAAGGATCTAGCATAGAGTATGGGAGCAATTGGTAATCGATAATCGGTAATTGGATTGGTATCAGCAACTGGCAGCGGGCAACTCCATAATTCATCATATCCGATTCTCTATAGCATTGCAAATAGTAATATTGTGGCTCGTCCTTCATCCACATCCGCTCCTGTTCGAACTGTTCCTTCGTGTTGCTTCTTTAGTAGTCTTTTAACAAATGTCCCGCTTGAGGTCGATGCTCAAGTGTGTCCCAAAATTAGTTACTATATTGCGCATCCCTTACGCATGCCGTACATGATCTTTAGTTCCGGATAGATGATCTTTCGTATCAGTTGATTCGTCTTGCCCGCCAACATCGCTCTGCGATTATCCTTTTTCAGCACTTTGATGCCAGGTTTGTGAACCAGAAACGCATTGTCCAATATGTGGAACTCGTAGTCCAGCACGCACAGCGCGTATCCCTAGATTAAGCACAAGGAATTAAATATGGATTCTGCAATCTGCATACTCTGCCACTGCTTACCTGCGTCATCTTATCGCTCTTGCCCTCCCAGCTGAGCCGCTCATCGTAATGGGGATCCGCATGCGTGCCTATGTAAATTGGCTCCCAGTGCACATAGTATCCCGTTCGCTTGCCTATGTGAAACACACTCAGTTCGTCTGTTTCATTGGCCGCCATCCATTCCTTGGACTTGGGTACACCGTGGCAACTGGCACACACACGCTGATGAAAGGGTATAGCCTTGCCGGTGCGCAGAAACTCCTGCAATTCCGTCTTATCGTGCGGCACGGGCGAGGCTTCGTCTACTTCGAATATACTCAAGGGAAACACTCTGTGTGGGATCAGAAGAGAATATAGAATAAATTAATGGGTAAATTCACAATAAACAATTACAGATATGAGGATCTACTGCAGTTATATGAAATCTTACTTACATACATTAAATATAAATTATTCATTTTAATTTTAGTAAATTAAATTTAATTACTTCGTTTTTCTTTAGTTCTTGAATTCTTTTTTCTGCCTGTAATATGCATTACTTATCTAACTATCATAATTTTTGTGGCCTTAACTCACCTTGGCGCCTTGCGCCGCAGATACTGCTCGTTGCGAGCAATCATCTCGAGGAATTTCTTAACTAATCCCGGATTCGGATAGAGTTCAATATCCGAGGCGAGTATGAAGTGTGTGAGCGCTGCATCGCGTGCTATGTTGCGGCCCACATTGACGGGATACAGCAGCTTCTTTTGCGCCTTATAGAGATGTCCTGAGCTGATATTAAAATACGGCGCAGGCAGCGAGCAGTTGTAGGGCGTCTTCAGAGCATCTTGTGCCTTGGGCACCGATTTGGGTATGTGCTTGGTGCCAAAGTAAATGTGAAAGGTGGCAAAGGAGCGAACCAGTTGATTGCCAGGCACACATTGCCGCAGATACTTGATGGAGTCCAGTGTGGGCTGGAAGTCAGTGCCGGGCGCATGCATTGCTATGCTAATAGGCGCGTTCCATCTGCAGAAGAGGGAGGGAAGAATAATTAGTCGATTCAGAAGAGTCTATACTCCTATCTCACCGTTCCAGCAAGGGCACCAGATTATCAAGAAACGTGTAATCCGCATGCGTTGTATACGTGATGGACTCGTGACACTTGAGCTCGCCATGCTCCGCCCGTACATAGTTCTGCAGCACCCAAAAGTCACCGCGTTGCAGTGTCTGTTGGTTGTAGTCATGTTCGAAGCAATTGAGCAGTGTGCGCACTCGATCGTCCAGCTCCTTCTCATCGCCGGTGACTATGTAGCTATCCGACTGTGTGTTATTCAGTTCTGCTGCAGCATTGCTCCCGCTGCTGCCGCCGCCGATGTTGCCCACAACTTGCCCAGCCTCGGGAGCCAAATTGTCGCTGATCACCTGCACAGGTGGAGGTGCTGCAGCGGCTGCTGGCTCCGAATTGGCATTGCCTGTGGCTACCGCGAGCAGTTTGTCCTCAACGAATGCCGCCTCTGACTACAAGTGAGACGCGGTTAAATTAATTATGTATGATGATTTTTATATTTTTTTTACTTACATTTGTATTTTTGGGCGTGGGCAAAGAGGAAGCCTGCAGGGCAGATGCCGCTGGCTGTTGTTGTTGCTGCTGCTGCTGCTCCTGCAGCAGGAAACCGCCGCCGCTGGTGAAATTGTTTCCGCCTCCAATCATCACATGGCTGCCAATGTAGAGCAGCACGGCCACATTTATGAGTATGCTACAGCGCAGCAGCCAATTGCGGCGTGTAAACATTTTCTGTCCCAGCGGTTCAAAGCGCATATTGTAGCTGTAATAATAATAAAATACATTTAAATTAAATTATTTTTTTTAAAAGTTTGCAATGCACAGCGCGCTTTGATAAAGCGCCTATTGCATTTGAAGCAGTACTAAAATGTTTTGCCATTCACAACTGCCAAGCGTTGCCACTTGGCAATTTCTTACAGTCTGTTATATTAACATTTTCTGTGCGATGAATGTATGCGATAGCTCTGTTACTATAACAGCTCATCGCTATCACATAACATTTTGAGCATTCGCAAACAGCTGTTACGCGTCGCCGGCATTTCAGCGCCTTTTTTTTTGCGCACAACGTAGTAAGTTATATTATTATTTTCTAATGTGCAAATTGTGAAAAAAAATAAAATTTTCGCAGTTCCAACAAAATGTCTTTGAAACAAGCTTTGGATGATTGCTTAATCGACTTCGATAGACGTGTGCTGGTCACCGATTTGCTGGAAGAGTACAAATTAACGTACAAAGAAGCTCACGATGCGCTCGAGGCGCACATCAGGGAGCAGGAACGCGCCAGCGCCAACAAGTTTGAGAAGCGCTTTCTCGTGCATGGCCTGCAAACAGCTGGCGACGGCGACGGCGACGATGCTGCAGAAGCTCGGGAATTGTTCAAGATTGTGCAAGGTGAAGACAAGCTAAAGGAATGGCTGGGCAAATTGAAAAACTCACAATCTCAGCTTTATTCCGTGGAGATTGCTGGTGGTTCCAAAAGTGCTGCGCCCATTTTTAAACCCATGCAGCAGGTGCAGGTGAAGCTTGCGAAGCTTGAGCATCGTGCAAGCGCCACACCGAAACCAACAACAACCAATGGCGTGGCCAATGGCACCACGGCTGAGAGTGCTTCCAAACCCGTTAGCACTAAGGTGGAGCCCAAGGCGGAGACAAAGGCGGAAGTGCCAAAGAAGACATCACCACCCAGTGAGCAAAAGGCCAAGGGCAAAGCGGCTGCTACTACTATTGCTGCTACAGCCAAGAAGGGGAGCATCAACAGTTTTTTTAGCGCTGCGCCAGCAACCAAAGCGCAGCCACCCAAGGAAACCAAACCTGCTACCACCAGCAGCAGCAGCAGCAGCATGGAGAACTTTTTTAAGAAGCAGCCCGCGGCAAAGAAGTCACCGCCCGCGGCAAAGAAGTCACCGCCCGCGGCAAAGAAGTCACCGCCCACGGAAAGCGTGAAGAAAGAATTACCTGCTGCCGCCAACACTTCCGTGCAGTTGTTTGATGTGGAGAGCGAATCTTCCGACGAGGAGGAGAAATTAGATAAGCTGCGACGCAAGGTAGTTGGCTCTGGTGATGAATCAGACGACGAGGGAGATGTCAAGCGGGCAAGCAGTAAACGGCGTCGTATTTCGGACTCTGAAGACGAGGAGCAGCCGCAAAAGAAATCCAGCGAGCCACAAAAGATGAAACAAAAGGATGCAGAGAAGAAGCCACAGAAGGAGACAGACGATGAGGCGATGGACGTGGATGCAAACGCGAAAGCGGAGGATGCGGAGGTGGCAACAAATGAAACATTTCTAGATGATGATGGCTTTGTTATAACTGTGCGCCCGAAGAAACAAACGCCTAAGCCGGCCAAGAAGAAGACATCGCCGAAAGCAGCCGCCGCTGCAGAAACATCAGCGGCGTCTGCGTCGAGTACAAAGAAAAAATCACCGACAGCTGCGGCTGGCAAGAGCGTCAAGGAGACCCCCAAGACCAAGCAAGGCAACATCATGAGCTTCTTTAGCAAAAAGTGAATGCAACCCGCCGAGCGCGGGGTTGCACGGATTTAGTATATTAGAATTAATGTTACTCGTAGATACGTATCTAGGTTACAACTGAATTATATATACATTGCATTTCCACCAGGGAAGCATATCTTGTAATTACTTTGTAAATTATGTTTAAAATTCTCAGAGATTAAAAAGTATTCTTATTGCTCTGTTATAAATCTTTTCAAAGAGAGTTTACATAGTTTTATAATTTTGCTCTATCGCAAATTATTTCATGAATTGTATAGATTGATTTCTTATAAAGTTTAATTAAAAGAAAATTTGAGATAGTTGTTTAATTTTTGAATTGTTTGGCACTTTTGCAGTTGAGCTTATTTTATTTTAGATAAAGTTAAAAACTAGTATATGACTTTGGTTCACTCTATTAAAAAAAATTTCCACTCCTACACATTGTAAATAATTTTTACGGATATACCCTTTAGTTTTGTTTTCATTAGTTTTATCTCAGCCTATTTTTGCACATAGTATTTATTTCATTTGTACACGACCCGTTTTAAGCGTTCTCTTAATCTTTATGCGACTGTCTGGAGCTGTCTAGAGCGGCACATAAAAACAAAAAACAAACGACTTGCTCAGGGTGTTTCTATGATTACGCCTCCATTATCAGGCCCGAAGAACGTAGCGTTCCGTTGCAATACGATGCGCGATGTGCGATGAGCGAGAACCGTTGCTGCGTCGGGGCGTACACAAACTGTTTCGTATCTGGACTGTGGAAAGTTCTTTTAAGACTGCCCGGACTAGTTCTACGAATGCTGGAATTGTTTCGACTACGTAGTATTCAGGGTTCCGTTTGTTTGCTCTTATCGCACGTCATGCTTATTGCGCCACTCGCTTGGGCTATTCATAGCTTGTTGTTTTGGGATCTAAGTAAGTTAGTTATCAATTTCCGCCTTGGATATCACACACCGGCAATGCTACTGTTTAAATAGCTCCCCCATAAACGTATGTACGTTCTTAGACCCTCTAAATTGTTTGTTATCAAGCGTTGCTAAACGAGTTTTTTTTTTTTTTTTTTAATTTGATTTCAGAGAGTGCAACGACTTTTGCGCCGAGATGTCATTAACATTAGTCACAGCGTCGAATAATGTGAAGAATCCGGGAAACAGGAAGCTGTTCTTGTTGTTGTTGTTGTTGTTATTTTATAATATAATATTCTGTTTTTATTTTTAACTTGCCCAAAGTGCCGGCAAAAATTTAATTAGCAACAGCAAAAGCAACGGCGGCAGCAACAATTACCTAAGTTTCCCACATTAATTACGCGCACGCCCTTAAGGCCCCCAGTACTGGACCGGACTGGATGTTGTTGTTGTTGTTGTTGTTCCTGTTGTTGTTGTTGTTCTTGAGAACTTGGCGAGGACAACATTTAATTACGGTTTTACTTTGCTTTAGTCTTGACTCTTCCTATTATTTTTTATTTTGCTGTAAATGACAAAAGTTGGCAAATTTATGCAGGCACTTTAAAATATTTATTTATTTCACTTGGAAAATATGATGTGCTATTAGAGAAGAAATGCTCCTAACTAAGATGAATTTAAATTAAATATGATTTAAATTGCCAATCTCATGCAAAGCTAAAAATCAATGAGATTTCATCTTAAATTCCTGTCTTTTATCCTTGTTTTAACCCCTTAAATTCCCATTAGAGTTGGTATTTTTTTCTACATCATTAAACCGAGTCCTTCTGGCAGGCCACCAAAGAGTGAGTGTAAAGTGAATCGAACAACTAATTAGCTTGTGAATGAGCTTGTCCAGAGAATCGCATCAATTGCACTAATAAAGTGACCATGGAGGATAATGCGCTTCTTCCCACTGTTGCCTGTCTGGACCGGCACAGTGGGTGGCAGATGAGCTCGTTGTAGCTCGTTGAGAGAAAGCAGAGAAAATGAGATTGCACTTTATACACACTTTTGCACGTTCAGAGTATTTCCATTTAATTAAATTCTACTTTAATGAACTGTTAATGCGATACATTAAAATCTAAATCGCTTTTCTATAGCGGATTAAGTTAGGGTATATGTATTGTCTTCTTAAACTTTCTACACTTTTGGGAGCACGCACTGCGCCTGTCAAAATAGCAGCGTTAACTGTGTCACATATATACAGATAAATCAAATCTTTAAAAGATCACAGAAATATGAAAAAATATCACGCAGCGAACGTTAAACAAACAAAAGTGATGGATCATAAATCGCACTGCGAATACGCTGACACTTTCGAAAGCGTACCGAGCTCACCTGGACACGCACACACATATATATATACACTTACGTGTACTCATTAGAGCAGATAAAAGATTTGGGTATACAAATTCTACAGTTGCTTTCGTGCTCTCAAGCTGCTCCTCCATTCATTAGGAGCTGCTGCTGCTGCTGCTGCTACCCTGGGGGGTCGCACGCGTAAAAGCATTTTACACGCGTCATTGCCATCGCCTCGGATTGATGGATTGAAGTGAAAACTACGCACGAGATGGTACGTTCAAGTTCATTGCACCAACACCATCACCATCCTCCCTCCCCCTGCCAAACTAAGGAATCTGCGGGATTCTTGGGTGATTTTTATCACCAAATTTCAGTGAGCGAGGGATAGAGAGAAAATAGAGGTAAAAACACCTAAAAAAATAAAAACCTAAAGTCGACTATGCTTGACTGTTATATACCCGGCAGGCAAGTTCTTAAATATCTTCTGTGTCTATTATTCGATCGTAGGAAAATTTAAATAAATTATTTACATATTTATAATAATTGTCCACAATAAATTTAAATTTTTTAGTCTAAAAAATAAGCTAGTAATTTTATAATTTTTTGTAGCCGATAATACCCTCTAACGTACGGTTGGCGGGTATAAAAAAACGTCAGGTAAATGCCACCGGTTTTTTTGTGTTTCTGGGACACTGTCAGCACGAGCTCTCCGCACGGGATTGGGTCGCGTCTGCGTCTGTGTGATAAATTTGCATAGACCGCGGGCCAAGCGATCGCCTCGAGTAATCTTCAGTCGCGACACACACGCACAGGAAACACAAAAAACCTCGACAAGCAGCAGAAGCAGAAGATAAAGATGAAGCAGAACATCAGCATCTGAATGGGAATGGGAATGAGAATGGGAATCAAAATGAGAATCTCGTCAAGCTTCGCATTGCCCGTCGGCCAATTTGATAAAAATCATTTTGGCTCTCCGCTTCGCAACAAGTCAGCGAGTTTGAGGCTGGAATCGAAGTTTGAGGCTTGAGGCTTGAGTTCTCTCCTCTTTTATGGTCACATTTGCCATCATAATAATCATGTGCAGAGTTCAATGGCAGCGGCACTTCTACTGGCCTGGGTTGGGTTGGATTGGGTTGTTGTTGTTGTTGTCTGGCGAGTTCTTGAGGCTGGCAGGCGTCACATTAATGGCCTCAGCACTTGGCGGTCATGCTTGGAGCTCTGCTCCGTCTCCCTCCCACAGCCAACTCAGGTGATTATGCAAATACGAAAATTTGGAGCAAAACGTGAGAAATTTTATGAGTTTTCAATTTGCCAATTTCTGGCCAAGAGCGTCAAAAAACCAAATTGGAACCGGGAGTGCGACACACGTTCACAATGATTTCTTTTTAATTGTGTTTCAATTTGCCTTCTCTTTCCTCTCTCTCTCTCTCTTTCTTGCTGGCTAGCAACAGCGTGAATGCGACAATGATGGATGACAGAATTGGCATAGGAATGGTTTAAAAGTTTTTTTGTCAATTGAAATATGTATTTGTAATATCGCAGACAGCGAAAAAGAAACAGGTTAATTGTTTGCCTTAGCCTCAGGCGAGAACAGAACAATTCTATTTTAAAATTCCATACATTAAATTAATTTCATAAATTTGAAGATATTCTTTTTGGATCATCTGTGGCAAAACATGTATATTTATAAGAGTCATTAATTTTATTTCAGTTTCGCCCGAATAACAATAGAAATAAAGTATTTTCGATAGCGTAATAAAGTTGAATTTCTTATTACTATAGAACAATAGGGTTAAGAATTCATTAGAAAGTTTTTAAACTAATATAATAATATAACAATAGAGTTAAGATTTCATTAGAAAGTTTTTAAAAATATACATGGTAATATAAGATAAATTGATTTCTTATATGAGGTGAACAATCTGAGAAGCAATCAGAGACAGTTTTAGTACTGTTAGTATTGTTTATATACTCGGAATACTCGCTGAAAAGCAAGTTAACGTATTCATAATTCTCTTTTCTCCGGCTAGTTAGTTTTTACCTTCGAATTTTAGCATAAGATCTCAATTTCGTTGCCAGCCTGAGCCTGAGCCTGAGCTTAACCTCAGTTTGAGCATCGATTTTTCCGCACAGCAACTCTACAACAAGTCAAAAACTCTATTCAGAAATGCCAAGCAACGGCATAAGGCAACAATGAAACATTCCAGCTACAACAACAGCAACAACTACAACAGCAACAACAACAACAACAACTACAATAGCTGCCTGAGCAGCGCAATCTAATTAGACATAATAAGGCAAAGAGCAACTGGCAACAGAGAGGCGAAATTTAGCTGGCCAAAAGGTCTGGTCAACGTTATTTGGCTTGTTGTTGTTGTTGCTGCTGCTGCTGCTGCTGGTTTTATTGTTGCCAAGTCGATTTGCGCTGACTTCAACTGACCAGGCCAGGGCAAAGCAGGCGGGCAACTTTGACTCGATCGTAGAGTTTTTCCGGCCTGCGATGGTTTCTCCTCTCTCTCTCTCTCTCGCTCTCCCTCTCTCCATCTCTCTCTCTATGCTATTAAAATATATTACAACAGCAATTTCATCCGACTTTATTTTTGCGCTTTATCGCAGGGTACCCCCCCATTGCGGGTAAGAGGGTATGCTTGGTTAGGTAGAGTGGAGCAGCAAAAGTCAGACCCAAAGCTCGTCGCGCTGCTTTGGTGTATATAACTTAATTTTTATGGTCATGCAAGTCAATTGCAGTTTGGCATTTCTTCGCTGAATTTTTCTCCTCTTCTTGACTGGGGCATCTCGGCCATCGCCATCGCCATCGCCATCATCTTCATCATCCGCTGCCGCTTTCTGTTCCTCCTGCCTTGCACTGCTTGTTATGTTTGGAAAAGTCGTAACATGAAACGCAGCAAATTGTTTGCACAATGCTAAATGACTGTGAGCTCAGCTAAGGGAGCAGCCAAACTATGGGCTACTGTTTCCTCCTTCGTGTTGAAATTTGAGAACCAAGAGACTTCCCTGTGTACCGAAAAGTTAATAAGCTAAGCCAAACTTCTTCTGTTTCCTTAACACGGCAACGATAAGTTCAAAAAGTCTTTAAAAATTTCAAACATGCTTAAGATTGCCATATCAGTTAGAATCAGCTGCATAAAACAATATTTTGGGACGCTGTTAAGTTTTAACAGCCGCCTAATGTTAATTCTAGGCAGCTGTTAAGTTAAATTTTAAGCTGCTGTTAAGTTCAATTCTAGGCAGCTGTTAAGGAGCTGTTAAGGCAAGCAAGAGAAAGATAACAATGGGACAGCCTTGAAAGTCATGTCTCATAGAATTTAGATGGAAAATTGACACAATTCAGTAGATATTACGCAGTGAACTACACAAACAACAAAAACAAAACAAGAAAACTTATCTACAAAAAATAATAATAACAACTAACTTACGTATAGACACGATGCGTTCCAGTAAAAACAATGCGAATTCGAATTCGAATTCATCGTCTAGTACGGTTTCAGTTTGGGGTGATGGTGAAAGTTTATTACAGAATGATCAGCCTTCGCCAAGGTTGATTAGGTACGTTGAACCTTTAAATTTCCTATAGGTTCAATACTATATTCCATTATCTACCATAGGACGCAGCTTCTTCTGCTCGATTATAAGCAATTCAAGGCGGCTCGTCTCATCCAGAAAACCATTCGTGGCTGGTTGGTGCGGGTTATAATGGAGAAACGCCAAAATGCCGCCAGGGTGATTCAGAGAGCTTGGTGGATGTTTAAGGCCGTGCGTTATCGAACTTCCTTGGCACAGCAAATGCTGCAGACAAGTATTGAAAAATGCTTCAACAATTCGTCGCTTCTGATACAGAAAATTTATCGTGGTTGGCATTCGCGCAAGTTTATCAACAATATGCTTTATCTGAAGAACACTCAAATAAAAGCTCTGGAGGATATAATTCGCACCATGGTCTATAAAATGCACTCTTTCTCTGTGGGGAACCAATTACCAGGAATATTATCATTTCGTGATAAAAAGTGAGTGCTCTAAATGTTCAAAAGGTTTGAAAACACTTTTTAATCCTTTTTTCTTTTCTCAGTTGCTTATACAAAATCGAATCATTTTTAAATACTCTATCATATCGACTATACAATCGCTATGTGGGTAACCGCCTGGAATCACTTAATACAATTCGGCAAATGCGACGTACCGAGTTCCTTGACTCGATACTATATACACAGGTGCCGTTTTATAGCGGAATTGAAAAATCTTCAAAAATATTCTACGAAAATCCATGGGAGCCAACAATTAAATTGTATAATAGCAAGGAGTGGGATTTCGCACAAGCGTTTACCAAAAGGCTGAATGCGAATGAAAGAGCGAAGAATGATGCACGTCCATCGAGTGAGTATTAAATGAATAATGAGACCTATATAGCTGCATTGTATATTAATATAATACAATTATATTTATAGGCAGCGAATTAAATGAAATGAGACAGAAAACACTATTTTGCGAAGATTTGCTGTACAGCATAAAACATTGGGGTGTCTTTACCAATAATGGAATTCAAGAGGAAATTGACGGATTGCTCGTCAATAATATAATCGAATATTTGGAGGCTGTCAAAAGTGTTTTGGAGAGCAAGCACTATATAAAAAATTGTTATTGTGATCGTGACACAAAACCAGATCAATGTGCGGATGAAATTATTTAGTATTTCTTTTTTAATGCAATTTTTTATAGTTTAATGCGTAACAATCGCACTTTCTAACAGAGTTTTCAGTCGCACAATATTATACATATGTATAAGATAAACCATAATAAATATCAGCATGACCGATCATGGGTTAAAAAAAAAAATTAAATTAAATTTTCATTCAGAGTCATTTTCATCTGAATGAGACTACTAGAACCTAGAGTCATAGAGTTTTCGGGTATAAATCCATATCGTATATGTTGTCTATACTAAAATTAAGAACAGACGAATAAAGGGTACTTCAGAGTCGACCCTATTCGACCTTCATCGACTTAGCCTTGATAATCAAGTCACAGCACATGCTGAGCTAGGAATTCACTTCATCCTATATAACTTAGTTGTCATCATATAGTCTTCTACACGTAGTAAAAACGATTTAAAATAAAATATATATATCATTTAATGAGCAAGCGCAATTTTATTATATAATCCCATTAATATATGTAGTGCTCTATGTGTTAAAAAGTTTTAGAAAAAACATGGCTACAAAGGTCTCGTATGTTAAGCCTCGTGGTTCCGTGAATGGTACGGATGATACGATCGAGAATGATGTGCATATGGATATGTATGGGTATATGGATGAGAATGAGGTTTATGCGGAGCAGACCGCTTTAGTTCGGTACGTTGAAATTTAGAATTAACTTTGGATTCGATATAATGTTTGATAATATTTAGGACTCAGCTTATTTTGCTCGATTATAAACAGTTCAAGGCGGCACGTCTTATACAGAAAGTCTTTCGGGGCTGGATGGTACGTCTAACAATGGAGAGACGCAGGAAGGGCGCCATAGTAATTCAGAGAGCTTGGTGGCGTTATTTAGGCAGGCGCTATCAAACTTCTATGGCCCAGCAATTGCTTCAGAGTGATATTATGAAAATCTTCAATAATTATTCTCTAAAGATACAATCACTATACCGTGGCTGGTATTCACGCAAGTATCTTAACAATATGCGCTATTTGAAGATCATACAAATAGGATCTCTGGAGGATATAATTCGTAATATGGTTGTAGAAATGCATTCTTTACGTCGTCGGAACGAATTGCCAGGAGTTCATTCATTTTCTGCTAAAACGTGAGTGACAGTATAATAAAATATAATATAATAAATAATGTAATTTAATTTTTTATTTCTCAATTTCATCTCCGTAGTTTCATTGAACAAAACGAAAACTTTTTATCGACTTTATCATATCGTTTATTTAATCGTAATGTGTTTCATCGCTTGATAGTGCAAAAATCGATAAGGCACGATCATCGTAGACAGTTTCTCGATTCGCAGTTTCAAACAAATGTACCCTTCTATGGTGCAAGTGAATTAATTGATGATAGAGCCTGGGAGCCAGATCCAAAAGTTTATATGGGCTGGGACATGAATGTTGTATCAGCATTCTATAATGGGCAAGAGGAGAACCCACAAAATGAACTGAAACGCCGCAAGAGTAAGTGACAATGAATGTAGAATAATATACAGAATATCTTAATATGGAAAATCTTCCCGATAGTGCTCTTGCATTTACGCCTAGAGAAGGAGGTGCAGAAGACAACCAACTTCTGCAAGGATGTATTCAAGAGCATGGCAGGATGGAGTATTTTTAATAATGGTGAACTGGAAATCACGAACAGTTGGCTTGATTGCACTATAAATGAATTTTTTGCAAAGCTTAATAATTTTCTGCAAGTTAGCAATTATGGGGAAAATTGTTATTGTCAGCGTGATACCAAAGACGAGGGTTATTTTGAAAATTTGAAACTTTAATGCAAATGTTCCGCAAGTTAAATTGTATTATATATTTTTTTTAATTAATAAAGCCTGAGTTTTGCCAAGTGCAATGTTAAAATAGATTCTATTGTATAATGCCGCCCTATATATAAGGGGCTGGGCTCCCAACTAACACAATATTAAGCAAACAGATAATTATCTATAATTGAGCATTAATAAATATCAACAAACTAGTCGCAAATCGTATAGCAATGGTCCCAATCTTGGTCTGTTTATAAGTAGAAGGGAAGGGCGAGCCAGTGCGAGATATCGCAGTTACTGGACACATTAGCAGCGACACATTGCCCCATTGTTTACTTCTTTCTTATGAAGCAACATAAAAGCAGAAGGCAAAAAAAAAATAATACTCATAAAATATTGAATTTATATTCAGTTCATTTGGTTAGACAACAAAAATGGCAGCAACATGAATTACAACTGTTTAATGGGCTGACACAGCGAATGGGTGTGGCGGTCAAAACGATATCGTAGCTGTAGGTCTGACCACATCATGACTGCCCAGAAGATTTATGCCGCATCATAAAACATTTATTCGATTTCATCCAGAGAGACCTGAAACCTGTCCTGGAGCACACTTACTCTCGCTCTCTCTCTCTCTCCCTCTCTCAAAGTAAAGAGCACTGTGGGTTTACCTTAAGCTCTAGCGTTATCTAATGCCCACAACATTAGACCCATCAAAAACGGTGCTTAAATTGTCTTTTATCACTAATTATTCCCCGGATATGTTGCAGAAAGCGACCAATTTCTGATTAGATTCAAAGGAAATAACAGATATCCCGACCTGAACAATATACAAACATAACAATTAGTAACATGACGTTCCAAAATATTTATTGCTGTTCGATTTTCATTGTGGAACTACAGAAATGTCACGACAATTGTACCTCCAATAATTAACGACCAAAACAAAGAGCAAGCAAGAAAGTATAAGAATGACATATATTATATATGTATATGTATATACTCTAGTTCTATTAAAGGAAAAAAAAAAATATTGTGCGGTAATTCTAGACTAAAGTAAGTACGTGACCATTAAATGTGACTCATATAGGGGCACTGAGCACAGCCAATTGAATTGTTCAATAATAAAATAAATAATGCAGACACAACTGACCAGCTAAAGTATATACTATATAGAGTATATCAAGTATACACTGCATGTGTACGTGCTGCAATTGGGTCACGTTGAGTTGGACACGCAAACTTAAAGGAAGTTCCCCTTAACTTTCAACTTTTCTATTTTGGTAAGTTAATCTAAAACTTAAATATATACCCCAAAATTAACTAGAAATAGTATCTATAAAAGTGCTATTATTATAAATCGAAATGGATAGGCCTCGGTTAAGTTCTTATAATGTAAACATGAACGGGTTCATATTCATATACATATTACATAATTACCTCAGAGACCCAGGAAGTTGAACAAATTAACTTTTATTTCTATTACAATCATTGGCAGAGATACTCCTACTACACACACACACACATACATATCAATTTACATACGTACCCACACACACACACACCCACACACACATGTGTAATTATTGCGACCACAAATATAATTACATCGGTCACGGAAATATCGAATTAAGCTGCCTGACCAGTTTTATATGCTGCCCCCCTGCTCATGCACAGATATTGTATATTATATTATATTATATGGATTTCTTTTACACCCAAAAGTTCTCCCAAATGTGAAACTTATTTTGTTTTGTTGTTTGTTGTTTCGGTTCTACAATATTTGCTGGCAACACACACGCATGCGAAATGTTTTTGAAATTTCTTTTCTTTTGCATAAATTAAAATGGGATCCTTTGGGAGTGCAACAGAAATTTGATATTGAAACTTGTTTTCCCCTGTTGCACAGCAAAAGTTCAAAAAGCTAAACAAGTTGTTGGCAAATATGTTATTTCACTTGTAGCACAAATTTCCTGGAATATATTATAATAAAGGTTTGTAGAACTTCCTAGTTTAATAATGTGTAGAAACTCTCACTTAAGAGGCTGCCAAAAGGAAAGTACAATCCCAAAACTAATTAGAACTATGATGATGATGAGAGACAAGAAAAGTCGTATGACGGGGCGTATTCTTTTTTTGAAGCCCCCGCAATTGGTTTCATAAATGCTGCACGTGAGCTAGAAACACAGTGCCGAGACAAGAAGAATACGAATAAAAAGAGGCAACAGCGAAAAGAAAGTCACAAAAGAAAATGAAATGAAAATCGATTGTTTTTGACCTCATAGAGCTGGCATACACATCATCTATATATATATATAATATATATATGTAGAACGTTGCGGCATTAGGCGGCAGGCCAGACGGCCTAGCAATTCTTTATACGCGATTCTCGATTCTTGGCGGGTGCATTGGCACTAATGAAGTAAAAACAAGAGAGATAGAGGGAGAGAGAGAGAGGGAGAGAGTGGGAGAAAGAGAGAGCGAAGAAATGCGGCGACACGCCAGCAGCGGGCAAAAAGCGAAAAGCAAACAAACACGCCATGTCGACTCTAAGGTGTCTGCTTTATTCCCATTCCCCTCGGTTCTCCAGACCAGGCAGACAGCCAGCCTGCTTTAATTTTATTCTATATTTCTTTTCTATTTTTGCTTTCAACTTTTTACTTTTTTCCTTCTCTTTCATCATAGTGTTTGCTGCCTATTTACAGGCGAACTTAACACGCAAACTAAGCCCCATCCCCCCTCCCCCCTCAGTGGAGACGGCGAAATGAATTAATGCCCGCGAAAACCGATAAATTTGCACACACAGCGCACATGAAAGGGAAAAAGGGAAAACAAAACGATGAAAGCGCACAGATAGAAATGGAGCCACTATGCTACATGGCATCTATATAGTATACTATATACTAGGTATATAGTATTAATACAGTGGCTCAAGTTGAATTTGATGCTTTGGGCTAAACGATTACAGGAGCGTTTAGAGGTGACACAGAGCGCGCACAGATAACTGAAATTAATCTAAATAATATTTAAATAAATTAAGGAATATGTTCTTAAGTTAAATTCAATTTAATATAATTTATTACTGTACTCATAAATCAAATTTGGCGCCCATTATGGGGTTAGAGTTTTTAAAACTAATGGCAAATGAAATTCAACTCAAGTCAGAACTGAAATTCGAACTAATTACTTGATAAATTAAATTAAAATCAACTCGATCTTAAGAATTTGCCCAAGTATTTATACAAAATTCCAAGTATTATGAATTCAATGCAATCATGTGTCTTTAACTAATCCTGCTAATTAAGCTATACGCACACATTGTGCATTAATTATGCCGCCCCCTCATTTGGGCCCAAATACAGCCCTGTGCAGTGGGGAAAACTGTGACATTAATGCGCATAATGAGCGACAGTCGTCGCCCGGCACGGCATGGCCAGAACAGAATTAGGTATACTAACTGTTGGTTGACACGCCCACAAGTCGTAAGGTGTCGCCGGCAGGGGGAGATGGAGGCAGGTGCCATTATAATCGATTAACTTGTGGCATAAGCATGCACAATATAAGTAGAGATAGATAGAGAGAGAGAGAGCGAGGTATCTGCAATTTCATACGAAACACACACACACACACACATGCTTGCAATATGCGCTTTTAATTTCATTAATTAAGTTTCTCCTGCGGCAGTACGGAATGTACTACTATATCTGCAGTCAATTTTGTTGTTTGTTTGTTTTCTTTACTATTTTGTTGCGTGTTGCTCTCCGGCAAATGTCATTTTATCATTATCGCACAGTACATGCATTATGTGATTTGGCCATTAATTGATTGGTTGACGCAATGACGTAATGTAAGTGCTGCATGCAAATGAAAATAGAAAAAAAGAGAGACCTCCTTATAATAGAGGAAGAGAGACACATTTTCCCCCTAGCATGTACTCAAGTTACACTTCTGCCTAATGAAACTTTGTGTAGCGCGTGTATTGACTTACATGCTACCACGTAATACCAATTACGTCGACATCGTTGGTCAAGACCTTGGGGCCTGTCACATACCTGTAAATAATATAGAATGTGCAAAAAACACAGTTAGTTGGAAATTGTAACTCTAGCGATCGGCGAGAAAACGCTACGAAATGAAATTAAGTGCAAATATAATAAAAGACAAGATGTGAAAGTGTATCAATGGATTGTGTAAGATCTATAGAAGATAGGATAAAGAAACAAGTCGAGTTCTCTATTTATATTAAAAATTGAAAATTGCTCCTAGGTTCCATTATACTATATTAAATTTAAAGCTATAAGCAGCAACAATCTCCTATGCAATCTCTAAATGTAATCACAAACTGAGCTTTTTCAATCGACATTAAATAAGACTTAGCTCACGTTCATCCAAATACTTTCTTAAAGTGCTGAAAACAATTTCAGGTAATACACGCACACGCAATGTGAATATAATATAAGAGATAAATTGAGTGCGTTTACACAGCAGACAGGAGACAGCAGGGCAGAGAGGCGAGGGGATGGGGATGAGGATGAGGAGGTGAGGCTGATGTTATGCACAGGAAGACAGCGACGCCTTTGGGGTAGGCAACAAAAGACACGAGCGCTAAAAGTTAACAGCGACAAGCACTCAAAACGGCTCACACACACACACACTTGCACACACACACACTCGCACACACACACACTCGCACAACCAACAGTTGTATTATTATTTATTTATTTATGCTGAAGCCAAATGGCAGCACAACACGTGCAAAATGCGCGCAAAATTTCGCCATTTGCCTCCGTTTTTGCAAACTTCCTTCTGAAGACGGCTTCCTTGCCGTACATCCTGTACATCCTGCAGCTGCAGCTGCCTCCATCTATCCGGGATAACAAGGGTTGCAGGCAGTGAGGCAGTTTCAGCAGCTGGAGGAGCAGCTGGCAATGGTTCGTGTATTTTTTGGTTAACGAGCGCTTTCAATACAACTTGTTGGTCAGGCCAAAACGCTTTCACTTTAAAGACGATGAATAAATGAATAACTTGTGAATATTCTACACTACTCCTCGATTGCCAGAAGGATAGCTGCATATGGTATTCATCTAGGTGTAAAGTAGACTACACTTTTCTCAATAAACACAAATAACCGATGTGCAGGGGCGTTGGGCGTGGCAACTGACATTTGAAACAAGCTCATTTTAAAAGGAATATATAGAAGAAGCTACTTGACAAATTTAATAACTTTAGCTTTAAGATTAGCTGAGATCTGCGTGTTCAAACAGACAAAATTACTAACAACATTTTTTAAATAATATAATAATAATAAGGAATGAATATTTATTACCCCTGCTTAACCTGACTGAATATTTTCATCTCAGAATTCAAATTGACACAATGATATTTCTATGTACAAAAGTCTATTCAATATTCATCTCGCTTGTAATGTGATTCGTTTACATTTCATTTGATTTGAATGAATGCAATAAAAGCGAATAAAGCAGCGAGATGCGCATTCATACAAATATTTATAGACATTTGTGTAGAACTCTTGGCCTGGCCCAGTCCATTTCATTCATCTCGTTCTGCCTCTCTTATCTCTATCTGTCTCTATCTTCCACTTCATTGGCTTATTGTTGGGCATTCTGGTTAAATTTTATCTTTTCGCTGTGTTGCACAGTGTGTTACAGTTACATAGGAATTCCAGGCTGATAGGATTAACAGCAATACAATGGTATCAGAAACCAAAACAGGACACATCGAGAGTGGGAGAGAGAAAAATACCAAATGGAAACACAACAAACCAATGCCAAAATACATAAAACTTGCCGCATTTGCTTTTTGCATGCCCCTCTGCTAGTACAGAACCCACAGAGAACATAAGGATAAACAATGTGCCACAAAATGTTGTACAAATATCGTACAACAAGCTTGTCGACGAGCATGTTTCATACCCATATTTAGTTTCCTCTCACTCTCTCTCTTTCTCTCTCTGTCTCTATTGATGTATTTACGCCCCTTTCCCGGGAGTCTTGCTCTGAGGACATTCTACTTGAATGGGCGAAAGGATTAAGTGCGTAGTCAAAGCATGAGTTCTGTAGGATCTTGTATGATATGGAATGCTTGCCTTATGATTGTATTTTTATATTGTGAATTGAATAAGTAGTCGCATTTCTGGGGAGCAGAGTATTACAGAGGGCTTAGGGCTTGGATGATGGCATAAGTTCAATTTTGTTTTCTTGAAATCATTTGCAAATAACATGTTGCTTAGATAATCCTTTTAATATACAGCTTAGTTGCCTTCAAATTTGCATACTATAGAAAAGTTTTCATCTAATTTTAGTATATTTTATATAATCTTCTTTTTATTAATATATAGCTTGGTTTCCAGCAAATTTGGAAACTATTTCCATGGTAAAGTTTTCATCTAATTTTGAAAAAAAAACGGAATATATCGTCCAGATGTTGTCTTTTGATTTCTATTGTAAGTTTTAATCAACTTGGAATCTACAAAACTATAACTGGATTTGTTTTTTTTTTATCAAACTTTGCAAATCATGAGTAAATTATCTCAAGTCATGGACTCGCAATTGGAGTCTCATCTAACGGATTTTGCTTTGGTTGTAAATGAGGCACAAATGAGACTGCGGCAGGTTCGCAGGCCGCAACACGAAGCCAATTGCCGTTGTTTTTGTTGTTGTTGCTGTTGTTGTGCAGAGTTATAGGGCAACTCAACGTCTCAGTCTGAGTCTGGATACGGCCGATCTCCAATATCAGAGATCTCATTTACAAGCAGCACAATCAGCATACCAGGGGGCAGGCCATGCGTGAGTCTCATCAGAGAGAATACGCGTGTAGGATTCGAAGACTGTGTGTGTGTGTGCAACTAGTTGCCACTTCTATTATTCACTGAAGAATCTTCGTAGAAGAAGGTGGAGCAAGAGACGGGAAAGAGGAATAGAAGAAAGAAAATTGCCACTTCGATCAGTTTCACAAACATTGCGGTAGTTGGAGCAGTTTTTGCCTTTTCTATTCTCATTTTTATACATCCTGCAGAGGGTATACTCATTTCGATAGGGTTTCTTTTTGTTAGTTCTCAAGATATTGCAATGAAATTAACTACCTTGACTTTTTTCTATGTTTATGATAAGCTGACAAAATTTCATTGAAATCAAAGCAGTGTAACATGAAATATTTTATGTTTATCAAAGAAATTATCCATAGGGACTGCAGCTAAAGTCTGCTAGGGTATAAAAACTTCGTTAGAATGAAGCATTTTATTTGCTTGTTGTTGTTGTCGTTGTAATTTTAGTGTTCTCCGAGTTTCCCATGAAAACTACACGAAACTGCCTTCATTGCGGTTCGCCATGCGGAAGAGCACTATTTCTTTTTCAGGCTACAAATTTCCAGCAATTCGATTAACGACAAGGTGTCTGTGTGTGTGTGTAGGTGGTTCCTATGTGTGTGAGTGTGCGTTGACCAATAATGGGTGTGCCATTATAATAAATACTCCTGAGTCATTAGGAAATTGTAGAAGGGCATTCAAAGGAGACTCTCTTCCTCCTCTGCCTCAGCAAGAACTACGACTATGTGTAACTGACTTCTATGTACTACGACTCGGACTCGGATTCCGACCACAAATTGTTGGCTATCATAGAAGAATTTGCATTAATAAAATAACTTTGAAAACGTAATTTCATTCGCCTGAAATGATGTGCAACTTTTCAAATTTGCGGTTAGTTGTGGTCGCCAGAGACATTTGAGTTTTGTGAGGTGTTTCGGGAAATTAGTAGAAAACTCCGCTTGGGAAAACTGCAACGTTGACACGATGTAAGAGACGGAAATAAGTTGACAAACTTGCAAAGTTCTTAATTAGTTGAGTGTATTTCACTTTAACACGAGAGAGAGAGAGAGAGAGAACTCTCAGAGGGACGTAGAGTTGCCATATATGTAGGTTGTATAACTTACATATTGATGGCTTATTAAATGATCTAGAACTTTGAGAGACATTTACACGTTAGTTGATAATTACACTTGCATAAGCATGAAAACTAGAATTCAGTATTTAAATGCGTCATTAAAGTTATAATTAAATTCCAATTAAATCATTTATATTTATCTTAGCTAAATATTTATGTATATTTATAAGGGCTCAATTAAAATATAGAGCAAGAAAGCGATATTATTTTTCTACAATTTAAGCCGATAGTACTAACGATAGTTTTCTTTTTAAGCATTTCTTTTATTTAGCTTGAAGTTTAAATTTGAATTACAAATTTATGTAATTAAAAAAAAATTAATCTATATAAGGCATCATTTAAAAAATATGTAGAATAATAGCAGGATTGTCTTTTTTAGAAAATCAACCGATAGTACAAACGATAGTTTCAATTTTTTGGGCTATTTATATTTTAAGGATTCTGGCTTGACTTGAAGCTATTCTTACATATCTTTTTGCTTAATGCTTTTCTACTTTGATAAGATTTATTTGGAAGAACTTGAAAAACCCACACGTCTTTCTGCTGCAAAATAAAAGAATCTCTCAGAATTGAGGATCATAAAGTGAGTTGAGTAAATTAACTCATTAAGCAGAGTGCGATAATCAAGTTGTGCTCAAGCAGAGAGAGAGAAAACTGTTACTATGTGCTTACATACTATATCATATAATGAGTACTGTGACTGTGTACTGGGTAAATTGACCGTTTAGTCACGTCTCTGCTCATTATTATTGTAATTAGACTAAGAGAAGAGAGAGAGAGAGAGAGAGAGAGAGAGAGAGAGAGAAGCAAAAGTAGAATAAACATAACATAATATAATGTGAGGGTTCGTCGAAAAGGCCATAATTAAAAACAACGTACAGGGTATTCAACTGCGACTAAGGCAGCCAATTAAATTTGATGTGCTTTTATTAGCACAAGTGCAGCTTCGAGTTGACCTTTTGGGGAGGGGGATGGGCAAAGGGGTAAAGGGGGCGTGACACGAGGTTGGACAGCAGCTAATCAGCTGTTGCATGCAACCGACAATTAACGGTGGATGCCGCCTATTAATAGAAGCAATTTGCAGCGCGTTTAAAAGGCATTCTAGACATCATCTTAGCAGCTTTGGGGGCTGCAATGTAATTACGTTCTACACTCTCTCTCTCTCTCGTCTGATTATTAAATGAAGACATTTATGCCTGTCTCTCTCTGTCTCTCTCTTTGTTTCTATACGTTCACAGAAGCCAGAAGTAGGAAGAGCGAGACCGTCTTTAGCTCATTTCATGCGCATTTAACTAATCTGTCATCTAATCCAGCGTGTGCATCAGACTGTGCGCCCCAAGGAGAGAGACTGGCCATAGTCCATAGACGACTCCACTTGGCTTTTGTCTGTCTCAACGTCTGTCTGTGCTCTGCTCTGCACCTTGAAACTTGAATCAGACATTGCCGGCATTACATAACTTGGCACAATAAACAATTAACTTGTTGCCATCAAATTCCAAGACAAAAGGCTGGCGTGTTATGGAAATGGAAATGTGATAGGGAAATTTCTCTAAATTGAAATTTATTGAAGCTCTCTCGTCATGATAAACCGCAAACTTCTTGACTTTCCAAACATTCTATTGCATTGTTTTCTCTCTCTCTCTCTCTCTCTCTCTCTCTGTCTTTCTCTGTCTCTCTCTGTCTCATTTACTGTCAGTCAGTCATTCATTCGCCTAGACTGACAGTCTTTTCGCACTACTTTCATTTCACAGCCGACTGCACCAACTGTCTAGGCACGCCCCAGCCTGGCCCTGTACCGCCCCCAGCCACGCCTAACACTCCCTATATTCTCTTCATCTATTTCTCGCTCCCTTCTTCAGTTTCTCAGCATTTATCAGCGGCCATTGTGTTTGTTCCCCTCCCACTTCCTCTTGCGTTAAGCGAAATGTGGCTGCGCGTTGCGAGTCTGATAAGACCTCAAATTGCGGCAGCACTTTGGCTCACTTGGCTGCTTCCTTTGACGGTCGGTCAATTGTACCGACGATATATATATATAGAGAGAGGCAAACATCATAAATACATATAGTATTATGCAGAGAAGGCTAATCGTTGCGTGGAATTTTGCAAAGTCGATATAATTTGAATAAATACATATATGTAAGTTTGCTTAAGGGTTTTGGAACGGGAAAAAATGCAATGGATGGAAAAGAAATAAGAAAATACTATGGGAAAGTTAAGAGACTAGTGATTATATTATATTTAATTGCAGAAAATTCTATATTTTGCGTAGTATGGCAAACACTGTCTTTTAAATGCAATTACTTGTTAAAATGTTAATAAAATATACACATAAAATGAACAGCATAATAAAACACCTGACATATGAGTCAGATAGAACGCAACATAACTTAAGATTGAAAACCTTTTCTGCCTTCAAACTCAAGTTTAGATAATTTCGTGTACAATAAATACTTTATTCATTTAAAAGGTTTGAGAGAGTCTCTGACTAATACTACGACTTCTACACGAAGGCAACACCTGCTATATGTACGAAACTTTAATGGGCAATAAATATTAATTAATTACCAGCATAGGCTGCTTTTTGGGAACTTAGGAACGAATGAACAATTTATGACGTATACGCAAAAAGCGACAACAACAAAAAGTGAACAATTTATCAAGTTTTTCTTTTTTTTTTCCAATGATTAATTCCTTTCATTTAAAAGTTTTTAATATCGAAGCACGCCAAGGCTCTTTAATTAGTTTTATGCTGCTGAGACGAGCATAAATTACCAAACAAAGTGTGAGAGAGACAGAGAGAAAGAAAGAGAGTGAGAGAGAGAGAAGATAGGGCGTGCACTGAACAGCGCAAAACAGGTTGCCTCATAGAGAGCAAGAAGAAGAAAAAGCATCTAAAGTAGAAGCAATTGCACTGTAATTAAGAAAATAAAATATATATAAAATGCAATAAACTAGTGAGAATTTTCCATTTGATTTACTCATCGACTCGACGAAGTTTCTAGTTGTTGTTATTCTTTTCTTTTCTCGTTTCGTTTTTTTTTTTTTTTATTTTTCATAAATCATTTTCCAATTGCATCATCATGGCTAAATTGAGGCCCAAAGCTTATTTGCATAATGAAAATCCATAAACAGACACAGAGACGATCATCATCATCAGTATCATCATCTTTATCATCATCATGATCAGTCCAAGTTCTCGATGTGCATACAAACAATTAACGAACCGTTCAACAGCTTATCACACAATCCCACAAGGTCGTTGTTGCTCGGGGAGGCTCTGGCTTCCTCATCTTTATAAAGCTGTCATTAGGCGAAGACCCCACAAAAAAAAAAAAAATATATATGCGTCAAGGTAAGCAAAAACCTTCAAGGCTCACTAACTAAATTAACCATTTGCCCGAAAAAAAAAACATATAAGTAATCGCACATGTCGTAAATTATGCATTAAAAAAATATTTGAAAAAGGTTTAAGTAAGATGAAAAGTTATGAACCTCAAGCTGAGATACCCTGCTATATTTAAGACGGTTTATAATCGATTATATTTGATTTATTTATTAATTTTTATGAAATTAAATTTTTCCAGTTATTTAATCCGCCCAGTGATAATGATCTTTGAAATGTAGAGCAAACTCAAACCTTAAGCTGGGCAGCATACTCTACAAAGTGCTTAACCCTATGATAAAATCGTTATACGCCACTGAGAGGAGATACATGTAAGCTCAGCAAAGCGCAACAGCCGCAGGTAAAAGGGGCCAACAAATGGTCAACTCAGTCAGTCAGTCGACCGTCCGTCCATCCGTCAGTCCGTCAGTTACTTGGCCAGTGAAGCAGTCAGTATTTTCAATAAACGTACACGCAAAAGGCAAAATAAATATGGCAAATTGAAGTGGGCAACATTAGCAGCCGGCGGCGGCGGCGCAGACGTCGACACTATAAAAAAAAGAAGAAGAAAGAGGGGGGAAGAAGAAGGAGAAGGGGAGAAAAACCTCAACGCAATGCGCATGCGCAGCACGCAATGCCAGAAGAGAGCCCCAAGTTGTTACCAAGCCACAACCAAAAGCAAAGCCAAGGTTGTTGTAATCCAATGTTGTAGCTTGCTAGGGGGAACAACAATATTCATTGGAAATTTTCTGCAAAGGGGTCCATTAGTAGTCGGTTAGATGGAGCAAATTTATTTATAGACTTGATTTAGGAGATTTGTAACTGATAGTATTTTAATTGTGATTATTATGATCCATATTTTATACTTTCTTTAGTCTTTTAATAAATAATAAATATAAATAATATAATTTTAACTTTTAGTAACAATTTTCTAGTTATTTATATAAGTTTATATATTATATAATCATGTTCTTGTTAATTTTCTTTATTTAAAGTTTTCGCCTATTTAAAGTGCATACATTTTTGAAAATATCTTATTTTTTCCAAGAATCTCAGGGTATCTGACAGTCACATAATGTAATGACAGTATTGAAGCTTCTCCAACTTGTTGTTATTGCGGTTGTACTTGCTGTTATTTTTTTTTTTTTTTTTTTTTTTTTTTTGTGGCTTCAAGTACAACAGATGTGTACAGGCCAAGCAATGTTAGCGCCATAAATAGTTGGACCGAAGTTTAAAGTACTTGCTTACTGTAGGCAAACAGAACTGCCCCGAGTTTAATTGTAAATTGTAAAAAACTCTTTTAGGGTGGAGCTAATCAAAAAGTGTACAAGGAAGACAATTGTGAGTCAAGGGTTCGGGGTCATAACTTTAGCTTGAAAACATTTAAAATAATAAATTAAAACCCAGTAGCTCTTAACTCTACAAATATGATTGTAAAGCGGGAAGTATAGTATAGGTATGTGCCTATTAAATTTATTTATTGTTACGACAGTAAAAAAAAACTATCGTATAGATAGCTTAACTCACAAGCTTGCGGTAAAGCTTCTAATAAGAGAAAAGCTCATTACTTAGAGTTGATTAACTTTAAATACCCCAAGTTAAACATAAAACGCCTTCATTAGAAATGCACTTAATATTATCCAACATGCTGGTATATTCCCCGATTAGAAACAATCAACTTGAAGTGCCGAATCAGAGCTAGAGCCATAAAATGCCCAGTCTGAAGCACCTGCAAAAAATACAGACTTTTTCTCTTGTTCCTTTTCTGTTCCCAGAAGTACTTAAGTCTTCTAAAGTCTGAGCGCCAGCAACATTATTTCTCGTATCAGCAATTTGATTTATTGAGGCGCAAACCCAAAGACCCCAAGACATTCAAATCATGTTAAACACATGGCGTAGTCTACGTTAAAGACGGCAGAGGAATGGAAGATAAAGTTTGCGATGAATGGATTTACCCATCGTCGTCTGGTCGACATGTGATAGATATGCGAACCGAAATGGGATTAAAATGACGCGAGTATAAACTTTAATGAGAAGGAAAATGAACAGAGAAATTGTCACATTTCAGTAGAACATAAAAAAAAAAATGCATCTTAAAAAGCAACCAAGTTGAAGTGCAATGTGAATGCAATCGAAGCGACCATCAGATATGCTGTAAAAAGTTGAACAAGCTGCTACGTTGAGTCAAATAACTTCGGTGTTATTTCTACGATTGTATTGAAATTTGTAGGATAGGTACAAAAGGTATTTAACTATGTATATACCAAAGAAGAGAACTGTGATTTAAGTACTTTGCCTAATAATAACAAATAATGTGAATCTTTCTTTATAATATTTTTCGTTTTTTCTCGTTTGTTTCTGTTAGCTACCCTATCTACTTACATTAAAGGGTATCCATGTAGGAGACAATCGGGCGAAGCCAAGTCAAGTCAAGTGTGCCAACAGCAAAAAGGCGGTCTGGGTCACATACTGCGACAATAGCAACAGCAGACAAGGCAAGAGTTAAAGATTGTCATACGACTAAAGAGAGATAGAGAGATAGAGAGGGAGGCAGGCAGCTAAAGATACTACATAGTAGTAGAAGAAGAGGCCAAGAGATATGAAAGATCATTTAGATAGGCGCACTACGCTGCGACACACGCAAAAGGCCACTTAGGCCAAAAATGTAGCATCTACAGAGAAAGAGATAGATAGAGAATGCGAGAGATAGATAGAGAATGCGAGAGAGAGATAGAGAGGGAGATGCAGACATTTAGATGCTTGGATAGATTAAAACACACAGCTCTATGTCGGGCATGAGCATTATTATCTGATGGAAATTCTCGCGCGTGACAGGCGTTGCAATGCTATCGATTACCGTAGATAAGTGACTAAGGAGTCTGGAGTCTATACCAAGGTATTTCTTATACATACTACATAGTATTGTGTGTAGAATGGACGCCCTAAATGGACACATGGACACTCATTAGGCTGTCCGATCTGTTCTGTTGCGTCCTTAAGATGAGTACTTATAAATAGCTCAGGCTGGATGGAGTACGACAACATCGTCTCCCTAGGAACATGGGGCGAGGGCACGAAGGGTTCACTTTGCTGTCATTAATGGCGCCGCCGCTTGTTGGCCCACAAAGGCGGAGAGCTTTAAGTATCGTATGTACAGCTACACGAAACGAGTTTTCGGTTTCGACTTCTTGCCTCCACTTTGCTGTGGACTCTTGTGATTCGTGGTACTTCTCAGCTCTTGGCAACACACGCCCCTACAGGGTCCCCGATGGGCAACAATCTTCAAACTGCCTCTGTGGCTACCACAAGGCTATTTCAAGTATGGCAAGTAGCTTATAAAAACGAACAGAAATAAAGAAAAAAAACCTCAGTGCAATTAGCAAAAACAAAAAAAAAAAAAAAAAAAAAAACATAAAAACGAGATAGAATAGAAAGAGAAAGAAACGATAGCTGGTGGACCCTTATGGCATGGGTGTGTTTGGCGGCTTTTTTCGCCACCTAAACGCTTATCTTTCACGCCCAAAAATACTAAACTACACATTAAAGAAATATAGTATTTTTTATAAGTTAATTTTCTAGAATATTAGCAAGAATTAAATGAGATATTTGAACTAAATAAAATCATAAATCTTTCTGACACACTTTGCCGTTAAGTTGAATAAATAAACAAATAAATCTGTGATATAAATAAATGTTTCAAGAATAGGAAAGTTTTTTTTTGGGTGTGTCAAAGATCGAATACTCTGTAGAGAGTGTAAATAGGCATTGCTAAAATACAGTCTGTTCTTAAATTTTAAATCTAATCACATTTTATATCATCGAACATGAACTAAATATTCTTGTTTTTATTTTGTATATTTTTAAACAAATATATAATATAATATTTAGAGAAATAAGCTTCGATGCGCCTCAGTTATTACAAATGCAAATATACTCGACACATTTGATTGTTATACCCGTTATTAATTGGGTACAAGGGTATTATAGCTCTATACTAATCGAAAGCGTATGCAAAAAGTCAAAGCATTTATCCCTTATTTTACAAATATATATATTCTTGTGTTGTGTCAACAGCTGAGCCGATATAGTCTATAGTCTCTCCAATTTTATGGCAAAAATAATAAAATATTTAAAGTGGAATTCAACTTGGGTATCGGGTATATAACGATCGATCACACTCGATTGTTGCATTCTTACTTGTTATTCAAAGAAATTGTTTTCATTTCATGCCAAGTAAATTGAGAAAAGTCTGCAAAAACAATTTAATTCACTTAAAAATATATATATTTTCAATGCATTCTGTTATTGTTCTCTCTCTATTGTTGAGTCTGCACAATATACGCAGCATTTGGTTTCGTTTCGAATCGTTTTATATATATATTTATAACACAGGTTATACTACACACTATGAGCATAGGAAATTCCATTTAATTTGGATTCGCACCCGCCTTCCCATCTATTTATAGTCACATATTTGGCATAGTTTTTGTTATTGTTTGGCAAAAGTGTAACATCATGTTGTGGCAAAAGAGATTTAACAGCAAATAACTGCACGTCATTGGGATCACTAAAGTATTCAGTGCGAAGCGTTGAGGGGAGGAACAGTTTGTATAGATTTACAGGTAGATAGTAAGAGAGACAGACAGCAAGGTCATACTCCTTGATATGCAGGGAGAGCTTTGTGAAAACTGGCAGCCAATTGATTATAAATTTAAATCAATATAATAGATTAAATAACTATAAGTAGGAGAGCAGCTAAAGTATCACATATTTTAAGATAAACAAGCTGGATAAAGAGAACTTGGAAGAGAAACTGCGTGCAGCATTTTCTACGATTTTGTGTTTATTTTTTTTTATCGATATTGATTTATTTTTTCAGTACTACCCTGCACTCATGTGAAATTTATAATTCTTTAATATTATCAATATATTATAGGATATTATGAAGCTTGCTTAATTTAAATTTTAAATAACAAACTCTTCAGTTTTCCTTTTCCCAACTCAATTAGCAAATAACCCAAACAACGATTATTTCCACTTCATTTATTTGCACAGAATGTGATGAATTTTTATTTTTTTTTATCACTGGCATCAAAAAGGGGGTACGACGATTTCAAGAGACTTAACTAGAACAATGGCAGCATCAGCAGTAGCAGCAGCACACAGCACAATTGTTTAATATTCGTAATTGTTATATAACTTGCAGTCTGCTTTGCGTATTTACGGACAAAAAAAAATAAAATAAAAGACAATAACAATAGCAAAATCATTGCTGTCAATTTGTTGCAGCTAATTGCAAATGCCTTGGCAAACAATGCCAGTCCAGCGACGACCTTTACAACAAAAAAAAAAAGGAAAAAATAAACAAAATATCGTTGCTTTTTCCACATTTTATTCAGTTACGTTTTTACTTGATATTCGTTGCCTTTTTCCCTTTTTCTCTGTTTGTTTCCTCTGCCTCAATACAGACAATTTAATTGTGCAAACATAACTCGGCCAGTGCCATCTCCCCCCAACCCAAGATGACCGACTCGTTGGTTTCTTCGGGTTAATTGTTTTTTTTTCTCTCTCTCTCGCTTCCTTGTCTTGACTACTTGAACTCTTGATCTTTCAAGGTTGTGAGACGCCACCTTGACTTCACACGCGCCATTATCTCTTTAATAACATCTTCAACGATAATTCCCCCACCAAAAAAAAAACAACAAAAAACATGATGAATAAGTACGATTGTAAGAAAATAACAAGAAAAAAGCCTCATCACAAATTTAATTACCACGCATGGTGGCAATAGTGGGTTTTTTTTCTTTCTCATCTCTGCCTCTCTGACTAGATCTTAAAGACTTTTTCAGCTGCTCGAAATGAATGGACATTATGCAAAAATGTGGGCGACTACCGGTGTCACGCCCACAATGTGCCAACTGCCGATTTTTCCCAGTTCCAGCATGACGTATACTTAACATTAAGCAGAGCATAAAGGAAACTGTGAGAATAGAATTACAGAGCTGTACAGAAGTTTAGATACACTTGCGAAAATTATTAAATTTTATAAATAAATAGGAAATGCTACAAATATCTAGTAAATATTTTTAATTGCTGATAATATATTAAAAGTAAAACAGGAAAACGTGTCTACTATTCTTGAGAAAATTATACAGTGCTAACAGTAAATATATTTGTCAGTCAACTATTCTATTAACATTGTATTATTTTATAACTTTTCAATTGATTTACATTTTTATTTCTCTATAAAAGTTCTTCAAAGCAGCATAAAATATTCAAATTGCCATTTCTGCAATTCACGACACGCCTGTCGACCAATTTCATGGACGAATTTAAATACCCAATGCCGGAGTGTATGACGAAGGAGTCACTCAATAAACAACAAAATTATACAGAAACAGAAAAATTGAAAAAAAAAAACGAAAAGGAAAGAAAGAAATTTGCATAGCGTGTGCTAAGCGAGAGCGAGAGAGAGAGGGAAAAGGGAAAAACTCTCGCACCGAAAGCAAAGTTAAAGTCATGTCGGGAGAAATCTGGGCAAATGAAGTAAAGGTGTCAAGAACTTTATTGACAGGCCTCAAGCTGACTGGCAAACAAAACGTAATGCTGGCAAAAGAAAACCAAAAAAAAAAAAAGACTCGAAACCAAATCGAAACGAAGAGCGAAGCAAACCTCATGTAGGAAGCCGAGGAAAGCAAATAAAACAAAACAAACTGAACCGAACAAACGTGACAGGCAGCAAAAGCCTCGTCACTAGTCCCAATACCAACAAAAACAACAACAAAAACGAGAGAAAAATAAAAAAAAAAAAAACAAAAAAAAAATATTTTTGCATTGACAAATGAGGTACGTGAAAGTTTTGCACAACACTCCGGGCCAATGGACCCGATGGGGCACCCGTTGGAAAATCCACCCAAGACTGTGAAAAGCCTCGACTGTTGTTGGAAAATCGAAACCAAGTAATTAGCACTTATTGAGATCAAAGTCAAGTGAATCGATCGCTCGCTCGCCCGCTCGGAATGCGAACTAGTTTCGCGCCCGAGACTGTGGGCAGTGCGAGAGGTCGACATACTTCTCGCAGTCACTGTCATTGGCAAAGCCAACAAATAGAGCAAAGCAAATAATAACAAATACCCGCACAGTGCGCTCATAAAGTTGACGCTGAGCTTACACTGAGCATAATTAATGTGCACTTACCGCAGCCAGCGACCGGTTGCACACAGGCAGAGCGGGACAGAGAGAGAGAGAGAGAGAGAGAAGCACACAAGTGCTGCAAGTATAAGTTGCAGAAATAAAGGGGGAGACCGTAGGCAGAGAGAGAAAGAGAGAGAGAGAGAAAGAGGGAGAGAGAGACGCACCCTCAATACTTGAAGTAAACTGCAATTGGTTTTGCATGTCAAAGTGTTTCAGCTCGGGCATCTCTATACACTTTATACGCTACCCTGCACGCAGTGTGGGGCATATGTGTTCGCATAATGCTTAAGAGCATTTTCAATTATAGTAGGGTATAAAAGTAATAGTCGAGTACAGTTGCATTACATCGGATAATGTTATAAATTGTTGAAGTAATAAGTCCGATAAAAATCCTAGTTTTTTAATATTTAGACTAAAATTTTATATTTATTATTAAAATTTCACAATATTTCACAATCAGCGTGTGAAATTATTTGTTTTTGATTTTTATTTTAATTTTGAGCATTCTAATCAATTTTAAGCAACAAATGAAAATTTAATATCTTTAGAAAAATTCTGAGAATTATGTTTTGCCAAGGAATTTTGAAGATAAAGATAGACTATTTCAATAATAATTTCGAAGAAAGTCTATAAATTTCTATTTGCTATTTATATTATTTATATTTAAAATTATATTTATGTTTACATTTATAATTAAAATTATATTCATATAAATTTATTGTGTTCAATTTGTAATGTGTCTATCAAAAAGGGTATTTGGCAGTCGCATATACACCCTATGCCAGTGCTCTATCGCTCTTGCTGCTACTGCTGCAGAGAAACTCATTTGCAATTGACACCAACGACAGGAGGCAGTTGCAACTTGCAACTAGCAACTTGCAACTTGCAGTTGCAGTTGCAGTTGAGGAGGCGGTGACTGCTTGCGGCAGGTGGTCGGTGCAGGTGGCAGGTGGCAGGTGGCAGCAGGTGGCATGTGGCAGGCAATAACCATCATAGGCAGCTCTGCGCAGACAAATGCGATGATGGGCGATGCCGTGGAAAACGTGTGCCACATAATGTCACTCTCATTTAAACAACATGTAAGCGAATGTCATGTGCGAGGGGGGGGTAGGGGAATGGGGGTCGCCTGGTCAACTGCAATGAGTGAGTGGCAACTCGTTTGTGGACTGTGAGTGTCTGAGTGTGTGTGTGTGAGTGTCGCATGGTGCGATAATTAAGGTTAATCAAAATGACAAGAACAACGAAATGAAATGAAAATGTTGCTGCACTGCGACAATGAATAAACGAGATCTGTGGGCAAACAAAGCTGAACTTAGCAAACATAACTGTACATCGGATATACCATATACCATATGCCATATCATACTAATTTTCTTTGCAAATACATGCATGCACGTGCTTGTATTTATGACAATCTTTTGCTGCCGTTTTGTGGTGTCGCCACTGTCACTTCCTTTTTTCCCATCTCCCATCTCCCTTTTCCCCCCTTTCCTTTCCCTGCCTTCTTCTTTCTGCTTTGGTAAAGTTATTTACATAGTCGACGTTGACAGTTGACTTTACCACATGTTGCCTGTCAAACTGTCGGCGCCATTTTGCTCACACTTCTCCCTCTCCCTCTCGCTCTCCCGTCTCCCTCTCTCTCTCCCTCTCTGCAGCTGCTATCTGTCAGCCCGTCTCGGTTTTCTTTCATAAATCAAAGCGCCTCGCAGTGTCAGCAGTAAATGAGTCATTTACCTTAACCAACGCAGGGGCATCCCCTTGTGCGGGTGTCTCTTTGAAGTCTTATGCGAAAATCAAATATTGCTTTGCTCAATTAGTACTCACTTTAAGCGAGCAAGCGCTCGCATTTAATTCGAAACAATTAAATTTTCCTTCGGTTTCCGCGAAATTCGCAAGAAAAAAAAAATAATTTGTTTGCTTACCTGATTTGGTTTGCAAATTGCTGTAGAAAGAAAAGAGTGGGAGAGAGAGAGAGAAAGAGAAGAATTAATTGCAATTTCTGGAAATCATAAAATTAGATAAATTTACAATTTACCAGTAACTGAGCTAACTGGCATACAGGAGCAATACACATACACTCCACACGCAATACACATACGATCCACATACATACAATCTACATACGTAGACAATATTAGTCACATGTGTTCCACACACGATCCATATACAATTCACATAGGATCCACATACGATCCACACACAATCCATATATGATCCACATATAATTCACATACGATCCACATATAAGACACATATATACCATATACTTCCCATTCACATTTCATATGCCTTAGTTTATACAAGTTATACAGAGTGTATATAAACACCATCCACATATCATCCATTTAGCTTATATATGTATATAATACATCAAGGGATTTAACTGACGACCTAAGCTACTTTTAGGTGTCTTTTTCATATCCCTCTCAAATGATTTTTTTATGCAAAATCTGGTTACAATCCACTTGGAATCCACGCAACTTACTCAACTCACATACAGGCAGCTCGTTAACATTTCGTAGTCTCCATGTCTCGTCTGTCGCCTCGTAAAACTTCCAAGGAGCAACTTTCCACAATCTACGCAAATAGTACTGCATATTGTGTAGAAAGTGCAGTTGGAAAGATACTTTAGAGTGTGCGTTCTTCTAAGCAGCATTTGCAGCATTTGCACTATTCAAAAATTAATGCGCTAAAAGAAAACCCAAAGCCCAAGAAGAGTAAAGCAAAGAAAGCAACGCAGTCGACAGACTGCATAAATGATGCCCATGGTGGGCACACACACACACACACACATACTTACAGTGGGTACTCCCACACACCGAACATCTCCCAGTAAAGAGAGAGAGTATAAGGCAGAAATGTGCAGCATGTGCAAAATGTTGGCAAAAGTAGCCCAAAGGCGATGAAATGAGTTGAGCACAAAAGCCAAGTCCGAGTCTCGATGTGTTCTCCATGTTTCCGAATTCATGAGCAAGAGCTAGGGTGTTGAAAAAAAACTATGGCTAGAAAAACTAGCTAAAATTTGCTGCAGCTTAAGAGAGAGGTGGAATTTAAATACAGCAGCTAGAAAAACTAATTTTATTACAAGAAATATTTTATGTAGTAATTTTATTATACTCTTTTAATAACCTGAGAGACCTTTCTAGATAAATATCTTATTATAATAATATATTATATATGGAATATAATATTTCTTTAATGACTGGTCCTTTTCTTTATCGTTCCAATATCTTTAAAAAATTCTTGAAGCTTAAAATAAAATACTGGCAAATATTATTATAGAAAAAATACTTTATAAAATCGAAAAAAAATGTATTTTGAATTCCTGTTCTGAGTTTCATTTTAAGAAAAAGTAATGAAAAATTCCCACTTTTTTTTTATACAAAAGAAGCTGCTATAGAAAAGCCAAACCATCCAAATAATAGATAATCCATTGTACCTCATACACAACACGTCTGCTTACAATCAATTTAGTATTTTTTTTTCTTTTTCCTCTCTCTCTCTCTCTGTCTGCGAAAACTTCCGTCTGGCGAAATTTGAAAATTTCCGTGCCTGTCAATATAAATAAAGCGAAATCCTAAACACATCCGCAGAGCATTTTCATCTTTCGCCAACCAAAAAAAAAAAAAAAAACTACGAAGAGCGAGAAAAAGAAAAGGGAGACATAAAGAAAAATGCCACAAATACCGTATACCACATACTATCTATATATAGTAGATATACTAAATATATATGTATATATATGTGTGTAAGTGTGTGTACAGAAGGCAAATGGAATGCCAACCTGGGGTTGGCCGAGGTTTCTGGCAACTGATGGGACCGCATTATTTTCCTTGTCCATTTCTTGTTGTTTTTTTTAGCGGTTTTTTTCTTGTTGCCGTTTGATGCGGAAGTTTTTAAATTGTGCAGCAATTTCATTCATTCATGAGCATTTTCTTAGTCAAGGAGCATACAAAGTACAAAATGTGCTCACAGTCTGGAGACGGAATCTGTGACGGCACTACGGAGTGCACAAGCCGAAGGCAAATTCCCTCCATGCGGTGGCTTTATTTTTTTCACTTGACTTTTCAAGTGATGGCGGGTCCTAGCAGCAGGAACAGGAGCAGCAGCAGCAAGGGGCGTGGCAGGATGAGTGGAGCAAGGAAGTAAAAGCAAACAAAGTCATTTGTTTTTGGATATGGAACAACTTAGTGTTTGTATATGGGGAGGGGAGAGGTTAGGTGGATGGGTGGCTGGGTGGTTGGGTGGGTCAAGAGCAATAACGTTGAATAATAAGATTTAGCGAGGGGAGTGACAGCAGAGTTTATGTGTGCGTCGGCTTCTCTCTCGCTCTCTCTCTCTCCTTCTCACTCACTCTCACTCTAAGTGGGCGTGGCAAGCGCGTGGGGGGTAAATCAGCATTAAAATGCGTGGCAAAGTCGTATTTTCATCACCTTAAGGCATAGAGAAAAAAATCCTTCTTTTTTTGTACACGTAATTAATGCGATAAGTTCCACATAGTTAGGTTCCATACATAGAAACTGAAGCGGTAACTTATTAAAATATTTATATATGCGTATTTTAATATTTTACTTGAGTTTACAAAAGTTTCTCAAGTTTCTTGTAGTTTTCAAGTTATCCCTACTTATCATCCACCGTTTGGCATAAACAATTCCATCTCTAAAACCGATTTAAGAACTTTTTGCTCATCTGTTTGTTCCGTAAAACATGTTTCCGCTATAAATGTGTTTTTGACTTACTCAATATATAATCCACATAAACCACTTGGGATCCACAACATGTTCACATAACTCTTGCCGAGTCGACTTTATACAAAGGACAACTGCCAAAAGTGACTTAAAAAAAGGCTAAATATAAATGTCAAATGCGACAAGCAGCTAAGAAGAGGAAGAAGAACTGCAACAGCCTTCAATACCCACACACACTCATATATACACAGGCATTCACACACACACACAGACAGACTGCAGAAAGACAGAGACAGAGACGCGCTCATTAAATATTTAAAACTCGTGTACCGCCAAAAAAAAACAAGCCTAAAAAACACGTAGCCTTCAAAAAACTTAAAAAAGAAAAAAAAGTGAAAAACAAATGAAAAAAATATATAAACAGCAACAAAAACAAAAATAAATAAAGCAGCAAGAAAGAACAGCAAAAGCGCAGCCAAAGCAAATGGCAAAGAAAAAAGTTTACATTGCGCCCCAAAAGGAAGTTTCGTCTGTGTATGTGTGTGTGAATGTGTGTGCCATGGAATTTCAGGCAACAAAAATGGCCTCAAGTACCGCAAATTTCCCTCTCCCCATCCCCTTTACCCATTGGTGAAATGGGCGCGACTGTGCTGTCAGCTGCTTATAAATGAGCCACAGTATCTTCCACACACACAAACACACACACACACTCGATCTACCCCTTGCTTTCTGCCTCCCCTCCCGCTGGCAGTGGGTGTTTATGGTAACGTATGCAATTTAATTAGGACTAAACTAAATTAATGGCCAACGCATTTGTTTCTCCAGCGGCAACAACAATAATGGTAAAATAAAAGGGGTTTTTGGTGTGTGTGTGTGTTTGTGTGTGTTATTAAAAATTTTGGCAAAGCCCTCGAAGGTCTATTAGCAGCAGAGAGAGAGAGAGAGAGGGAGGGAAAGAGAGTGAGCGAGAGAGAGACATAGCGACACGGCGACACACTCCCAAAAGCAGCAAGTTGCCAAGGAAGTGTGCTACATGCGCTGACAGTGTGTGCCTTCTCCCTCTCTGCCCCACACTTTACCACACTCTCTCTCTCTTTCATCCTCCCTCTCTACCCCTCTCTCTCTCTTACTCCTTTCCCTCTCCTTGTTGCAGGAAGTGCTCATTGCAAGTATTTCGCCGTTGTTGCTTATGTCATGTAGCAAATTGTGTGCGCAAATTTTACCATAGCCCCAAAATGTATGCTACACTTTTTGTGCGACAAAAGGGATATGCGCCGCAGCTTGCAACGTTGCCAGCGCCAGCGCCAGCGCCTCATGTGGCATGTGCTGCTGTGGCATGCGGCAGGTGGTCATGTGTTGCCACATGGCAGTTTACATGCCAGTTCACATAGGTATTGCCTGACAAAGTGTCGATGGAAATGTGCGACACACACACACACACGCACAAACACACACACACTAATATGTTATGCCAATCAAAATCAGAATTTCCCTTCAACATTTCACTCTCAATTTGAATATAAATTATGGAAAATCAAATCTATATTAATTTGAAAATATGCATTGCACAGTTGATGTTAAATCATTTATTAAATCGTTTGGGTAAGGTAAATAAAAATATATTTCAGACTACGGAATGAGTTACAAACAATTTGCATAACAGACTGCGGTAGTTTTTGTACAATAGAATACAATAATTAAGAGCGTTGATGTTGAGGATGGTTTTAAAAGCTATTCGAAATCCAATCAGATTTAAATTTTGTGTATAGGTCAAAAGTCAATTAACTGTAGGCTAAAGACGAAGGTGGTATCTACAATATGAGTCCTAAAAATAGTATAGAATAATTTTAAAATTAATTTCCATGGACAATGGACGTGGCATTCAATATAACACATAAGCTTAAGAGGTGTATGATATATATATAAATCTGTATGCCAAATTTGGATTCACTAGTTTCTATAATAGCTGAGATCTCTGCGTTCAAACAGACAGAATGACAAATATGACTTAATCGGAAATAAGTTGAGATTCATTAAAAAAAAAAAATCTCTAAAAATACACAGACTTTTAAGTATCATACAATATGTAGTGCAACCTATAAACTGTCCAAATAGATTTACATGCATAATAAATTCCTATAAAGTTGATTTCAAATGAAATTTACCGGCATTTTAAAGTGTGCGTTAAGCGAGTGAAGCGTGCATTAAATTATGTAATTATCAATAAAGTTGATTGGTATTTAAGAGCTGTCAATAAAGCGTAATTAAACATACATTTAAATAGGGTGTGTGTGTGTGTGTGTGTGGGGCGAGAAAATCGACGTGGCCTGGGTAGGGCTTGTTAGCTTGTTAGGGATATCTCATGTTACAGCGAACTGTTTGTTGTGCACACACACACACACGCACGCACACACACACAAGCACACACGGCCACTGCGTAACGTTTGAAGTAAATGATATTAAATGTTATTCATACGACGTGTGTGCCCGCAACCGCGACGACGAGCAGTATGCGAGAGCTTACTGAGTCATTTGCAGCATTTCCGCTTCCTGTGGTACTTAAATTTTATCAGTATATACCTAATGAAATTGTTTCTATACGATGGAACAACACAACTGCGTCGTAATGCGAATGTGATAATTACACGAAATGAGGGTAGAAAACCTTATGGAATTTTTATTGAATATATAACATTTGAGCTGCATGCCGAGAATATTGAATCTACGTGAAATGTTTAAAGCAAATTGAATTTTTATCACTTAGGTGGTGTAACAGAGAAATCAAATATTTATTGGATATATATGTATGTATCTCTGTACATATGTAAACATCGCATCCATTAGTATGATGAATTTGAAATTCAATATGCAGTTGATTGAGTTTCGTTATTAATTATTAAGTAAATGTGCGATAAGCAAGCCAATCGGAAATGAAAAGCGCAGCACATAAACACATTTATTGCATTTATTATAATACAGATTGCAATATGCGTATTAATGTGAATTAACAGGAAATCATTACAGAATTTAAATAAAAAACATGTCGGTAAGGCTACAGTCGAGCGTGCCCGATATTAAGATACCCTTCGCCCAATTCCCAAAATCCGTTAAAAATCACACTTTGAATTTAAAACAAAGAATTCTGCACAAATAATTCTACTACATACGGCTTCCTCGCTCTTAAAAACTCGCGATTCAAAATTTCGAAAAAAAAAAAATTTTGTTGAAAAATCATAACCTTACCTAAAATTTCAAAAATTGTCCAAAAGTCTTTTATGCTATTATTTAAATGTAGAACCACTCAGGTTGTCAAACCCTAAACAAAATGTCATTCCACGTGAAAATCATTTGATTTTTGAGAAAGTTATGATTGGTGTAATTTAAGGGTACTGAGCCTGTCGAGGATGTTACTTGTCTAATTTTTTGACCATTTCGACATGATTTTTGGGCCAAAATTAAGTATCGTCTAAAATCGATTTAAACACTTGTTTAGTACTAATTTTGACCTCCGCAATCGATTCAAATTAAAAACTCGCGATTCAAAATTTTGAAAAAAAAATTTTTTTGAAAAATCATAGGGGGGACCCTTACCTTAATTTCTGAAATATTGAAAATTTTCGAAAACTCTATTATGCTATCATTTAAATGTAGAATCACTCAGGTTGTCAAAACATAAACAAAATGTCATTCCGCGTGAAAATCGTTCGATTTTTAAGAAAGTAACGATCGGTGCAAATTGAGGGTACTGAGCCTGTCGAGGATGTTACATGTCTAATTTTTTGACCATTTCGACATGATTTTTGGGCCAAAATTAAGTATCGTCTAAAATCGATTTAAACACTTGTTTAGACTAATTTTGACCTCCGCAATCGATTCAAATTAAAAACTCGCGAATCAAAATTTTGAAAAAAAAAATTTTGTTGAAAAATCATAGGGGGGACCCTTACCTTACATTTGCACAATGTTAGTATACCCTTTTCTGACCATTTAACAGTCGAAAGGTTTAAAAAACGTATTATTAAACGAAAAAAAAAACTAGTGAAATATTCTTCTAATATATATGTATCTTAAATACTTAATAAATATACATAGCTATCATCTTTATATATAATAGTTAACAAATTACAAATAAAAGCTGTCATGCGACAAACTAATTAATGTAATGTACGGAAAAGTGTTCTGTATTTAATTTCGATTTGTTTTTTGTTTGTTTTCACTCGCATAAAAAGTGAAAAATCAATTAATTTACAATGCACATGAAAGTCATGAAATGAAACCGCTGCTGCAACAAAAAACGGATTTAATTATGCAACATAAGAAATGAGAACGTAAAACGAGACTGACATATATAATGCACGCGGTACAGTTGACATTTGAAATTTATCGGAGCGATAAATGTGAAAATTTGTTGGCATTATAATTTATGTTTGCGATAATTAAACTAAAAATAATATATATATAAATATATTTACAAGCGAGTCGACGGAAATTATTACACTGAGCAAACATATAAAATGAGTCCGAGAGAGAGAGAGAGAGAGAGAGGGGGAGTATCGGGGTTGAGTTTAGGATTGTTGTATGTCAAAAAGACAAATTGAAGGACACTCCTACTGGACGGGACATATGTAATGGAATGTTTTGTCCGCTTTGGGTCGCTGTGTCCTTTTTGTTTGCCCCATTTTAGCGCCATTTTTATTCATTTCTATTGTGCAAATATTTAACATGAAATTACATGAATACTTCAAGACCTTCTCCCCATGGATTGCATTTCTGAAATTTCTAGATAAATATGCGTATGTTTGTACACTTTTTGAGGGGTGTGTAGGTCCGATAATAAATCTGGATAAAAATAACATGCAAACAAGGCAAACACGAACTCATATATCTGACAATGAGCACAATAAATATGCAGGCAGACAGGTCCTCCTTAAGTTTGTTTATATAGGAGAACGATTCATGAATATTTGTAAATAAAACACATAAAAGACTTTTTTAAACAACCTACAGAGATCTGCAATTGCAAAAGAAGTTTACCTAGATTAGCACTTTGTAGCAATCACTTTTAGTTTCAGTTAACGCAAACTCTCCTTAGCCAATTTACAGTATTAACACTGGCTCCTAACTTAATTCTAGCCCACTTTCACTCAGCACCAAAGCCATAAAATGATGAAGCTAAAAAATGAACAAGCTAAAAAACAACAACATAGAACATAGTTCGCCGCCGACAGCTTTATGCGCATCGCTGGGCAATTGCCACAGTAACAAAATAAAGGGGAAAAAAAAGAGAAAAACGTAACAAAACAAAAAGAAGAACTAGTGTCTAGGGAAGAGAGCTGTATGCAAGCTGTACGCTAACTGTCAGCATGCACTGTTTATGCAATATAATATGAATTCATGCTCGAAATATTTACAACATGGCAAAAATTTATTTTGACAGAGCCAAAAAAAAATGCGAAAACAGGAAAGAAGTACTTCCTTGACGATGGGCTTTATACCCTAGCAATTCTTGGCTTTAGTCTTTAGCGATTATTATGATGATAGGAGTATATAATGTTACTGATATAAACTCCTTGGCTAAAATGAATATACCCTCTGCAAGTGTATATAGGATATTTTAAATAGAAATGCAATTGTCAAAAAAATATGCGAAAATAAACATGTAAATTTCTCTTGAATTATTTAATGGATCTGAGCGAGTTGTTCGCAGGTTCCAATGTTCTCCTTATGACAGCTGCTGATGGTGTTGTTAGTTTAATATTTATTTCTGTTCTTTTTTCTTTTTATAACTTAATATCTTGTTATTGTTGTAGTTCGGTTAGCAAAAAGTTTTGTTGTTCTTCTAAGACAAGCAGCAAAGTTTTTTGCCTCTTGCCATAAAAACAAACTATGTGCGACACTTGTTCCAGGACATGGCCAATAACACATACAACAAGAATAACAACAAAAACAAGAACAACAATCATGATGATGATGGTAAGTGTGAAGGAACAACAACTAAATCAACCCCCAACAAACTCAAGCTAACTAAATAGATTCCAGGTGTAATCATGTGGAAATCCTTAGAGTTTATTTTGCTGCAATTTCCGCTTTCCCTTTGTGAAAAACACATAAAGAACATGGCCAATAAATAGACGAATATCCGGCAAAGGATGAGAGGAAAATACTAGAGGGAAGGGCGGAGGCAGAAGCAACAAAGGTAGCTTGATTAGAAAATATGATGAGGGCAGGGATTTAGATTTAATAAGATTTGCAGACACCTTCAGTGGCAAAGGATGGAAAATATTACGAACTTGACAGTAAAACGTTTAAGAAAACAAATTCAGTTTATGCAGGTCTCTAAATGAAACAGGTACTTAAAGCTCCTGCAATACTCTGGCAGAGCACAGACAGACCGAAAGGAGGTGAGAAAGGAAGGCAGACAGAGATAGAGCGAGCAATAACAGCAGCCTTCGCATCCGCAGATTTAGCTGCCAATAAAACATAAAATATTTGGTATAAAATAACGCGCATACGCCGGGTCAGCCAATAGACGCTGCAGCTGCAGCCCACAGCCAACACACTGTGCCACCGTGCAACTCTCAATGCAGCCACTGCCGTGCTCTGAGTACGTTGCATGCCACCCCACCCTCCCCCTCCATCCTCCATTTTGAAGGCAATACAGGTAAATGGTAAATACGGCGTACGAGCAGAGCGAACGCCATGCACAATGCAAAATTTATTAGTTTTGGCAAAGGACTCAGCGCAGTGCAGCAACAACAAGAATGAAATGAAGCAGAGCAATAGATACCCTGCAGCAGGTTATGTACCATTTTAGAGTGACCCTTTTCTAGAAGTAACTTGAAGCAATGGTCACCCTTATTACAAAAATAAACTTGATTTATATATCAAAACATAGTTAACCACATTTAATTTAAACATCTTCTCAGAGTGACCGTTTCAACAGAAATAATTAAAAGAAATGGTCACCTTAATTTGGAAATAAGGTTGATTTAGAAAACTTAAACTCACATGTATCTAAGGTAGCTTATCACCGTTTTTACTTGTAATTAAAATAAAATAAATGGTCACCCTTATTGAAAAATTAACCAGATTTAGACACTTAAAAACTTTCAACTATAAATCAGAATGACAGTTTTGTTCACCCTAAAAACAAACAGATTTTTGGAAACTGGAAATATCCTAGTTTCTACCTTTATAATAAGCCACATATACTCTTGCTGAAGCCTGCCAAGGGTATAAAAAAACGCAGCCAGCGGCCAACATGCTACAACTGCAGGCAAAAGCGCAATTTTGTTGCATTGTTGCCAGTTTTTTTTCTTCTTTTCTTTGTTTGTTTGTTGTTCCTGTTATTGTGCACAACTTGAGCCCATAATAAAAACGGCAGCCTAGATTTCTGCATGCATATATTGAGAAAGAGATAGCAGAAAAAGGCGAGAGAGAGAGAGGGAGAGAGAGATAGAGGCAGAAGAGCAACCAATACAGTGACTCGGAAGTATCTTTAAATGCCAGGCCAACCGCAATATAAACTGTTTACCTTGTGCCTGGAGCGGCTTTTTGTGAGCCGTTTTCCATCTTATTCCCTGTTTTTTTTTTTCTTGCCAAGATCTTTTGGCAGTCACTGTAAGAGAGTGCGAGAGTCTGACTAATTCATGGCACACTGTGCGCTCTCTTAATTAAAAAGTCCTCTTGCATGCAACCCTTTTGCCGTAGGCCAACATAAACTGAGCTTCCCATCGATTAGGCAAACAAGTACTCGCTTTTTACTTACTTATAGTCTATAGAGAACGTTGGGCCTGTGCTTTGCTTACCTAGAAAGAGAAAGAAAGAAGGATTTGCTTTAAGTTAAAATTCTGTATTTATAGAAAATTCAATTATATAGTACAAATTTTACTTTTTTCCATTTATTATTTGCTTAAATTCGCTGCAGGCTAAAATATGCCAATTATTCATGTATTTCACAAGTTCCTTTTGCCTACCATCATGCATTTGACTATCCAATTTTAAATTTGACTCTGGCTATAGGCATGTGGTTTTTGGTTTACGGGTATGACCGTAGGACGTAGAACACATGCAAATAGCGTAAATTTAATTAAATGCGTCAATAAATTTGCTCAGACAATACAAAACGTGGGCAAAGAGTTCTCCTGGGAGCAATGCCGGACCACAGTGCGTATGCTTGACTAATTGAATGAGACACACCGCACTGAGAGTCCGTATATATACTATGTATAATGCCACGCTTACGGATCGACGCAAATAACTTGTGCAAACATTTGGCGGCACAGACAGTGCCTGCAGGAGGGGAAGTCGGAGGAGGAGTCGTCGGAGGAGGAAATTGAATTGTCAAATGAGATTGGTCGGTCAGGCTGGTCAACCGCTCGAGACAGGCCTGGATGGAACTAATTAAAATTTGCATAATTAATCAAGTTTTTCGGGGGGCGGGGTAGGTCTGCACACAAAAAAAAAACCGATGAAGCAAGATAGCAAGGAGAATCGAGAGGAGGAGCGGGACGGAACGGGCAGAGATCTCAGCGGAAGTGCAAAGCCGGCAAAGCGGAAGTGCCTACTAAGTGAGGTGCTTCACAAAAGTGCACTTAAAATTGCATTTGAAATTAATTGAATTCTCCCAGCCAGGATGGGGTGGCCAACTGCGACGACAACTGCTGCAAAATTAACAAGTACAAAGGAATTTGCTGTACACTTAACTAAGAGATACCCCCTTTTTGGCGGGTAGTCCACATGTCTTTGTAGAGATGCTTAATTAAAATAATAAAGCACAACATATTTTTCAGCAAGGTAACTAACACAAAATGGCCACTTTTCCTAGTAACTATTAGACATGGTCACCCTAATTTTAAGGTAAACCTGATTTATCTAGCACATTTGCGTTGCCACAGAGAACATTTTAACAAATTTGATTTATCTATTACATTTGCGTTGCCCAAAGTGAACATTTTTTAAGTATAAAAAGAAATGGTCACCCTTATTTGAAAGTCTTCACTTTTCAGTATTTATTAATGTTCTTGGAATAAAGAAATCAATTTATTCACTTCCTAGTTGAGATCAAAGAATTCATACAAGCATAAAGCGCAATATACCCTTTAATCAAACATGATGTTCATGCTGTGCAAAATATAACAAGCTGCGCGTATGTGTGTGTCTGTGTGTGTGTGTGTGTGTGGGCAACAGCAACAGCCGAGGATATGGAACACAGCAGGCAGCACTCGCATTCCAGAACTTTCCGCAGGATTCTCCCAGCCATCGCCATCTCGCCATCGCCTACGTAACGTGCCGAGTTTCATATGATTTTACAAAATGCAATCAACTTGTACTTAATACACGTTTAATGTGTGAATAAAGGGTCGTTCAGCTTGATGGATTTACTGGTTGTATACCCTGAGAAACTTTTAGATAGGGTATATTGAAAATTAAATTTAAAAAAAATTATTTCTTGAACATACAATATGAGATGATCGGTTTATGATCTTTATATGGATTATTAGTAAAAGAAATAAGTTAAATTTTTAAATCATTATGAGTGTGAGCAATATAGGTTTTACAGCGCTTTCAAGAGGTATAAAGAGAGTTTTACGTTTCACTGCAATCCAAGAACTCACACACACACACACATACGGATAAAATACATGACGATGGGATCTGGAGAGTATGGTGCTGAGCCAAGGGGTCACCAAGGACTCCCTGGCGAGTGTATGTTGGCAAGAAATGAGGGACAATTTAAGCGACTCATTAAGTGGCTTGTCGAGGCCCATGGCCAGAAGGCGTGGCAACTTTTAATTGCAGTTGTCGCTCTTGGCACTTGAGTGGACTTTTTTTTCCAGTAGTTAAACCGGAACAGGTGCAGTTTAACGTATATAAGGGGAATGCATATCGATAGAATGAAATCTTATCTGCACAAAAAAATGAAAGTGAATGCAACAATCTAATCGCACGAAAATCAAACGATTGTGTATTATTAATTACATTACTAACCTTTCGCAATGCATCACATTTTTTTTGGATAATATATTATACTATGGTATACCATCGTATATCATAAAATAGATTTAGAATCTAATCTATAGATTAAGCTATCCAATTACGAGTAGCTTTTCTACTACGTACACATTTCTAAGTAAATTAATTGGGTTTTTCTTATCTTATCATTTTTCTGGTAAAATACACTTGAATATGATTTCACCTTGAACATACCTGATAAGTCGTCTGGTAGAATAATCTTTTAATAGGCAGATAAAACATGTCGGATAGACAAGCTCCTGACAATTGAAAAATTCGACTACAATTGCCACTGGCTAAAGCAGTTAGTCGAGTGTTCGCCTTATAGAGTGGCCCATATCAACTTGACGACTCAATCATTATGACAGACATTAATGGAAGAGTGAAGATTGTTGATAAGAAATGAAGACTGACGTAACGTAAGTCTATAGGCACAATGAACCTAAATAAAAGTGAAAAGAATTTGGAATTTGCTTAACTATATTTCGACTGATTGTTTCTATAGTTAAAGTGGATTGCTATTGATAAAACTTTAACTGCATATTATATATCAAGAATATAGCCAAAGTAGTTAGACTGATTGCACTTTGTTCTCTACTAGTATCCACAAGAGCGATAGAGAATGATGCTTGGCAAGGTGATTCATTCCTACTGATTGCCTGCATTAATCATAGTCCGATTGCAATTTTCTAGATGAAAGAAAAAAAAAAACCCGTGCTTCCCCAGAGAGTATCTCACAGATACGCTGCACTAGTGAAAGTGTTTGGAGATACACCCCGTTGATTTATGACTTGCAATGCATTTCCAATGAAAGGCGGGGGGAAAAAGAAATGAGAATAGAGGGAGCTCTGCACAACACCTTTAATTAACTATCGCAAAACAAGAACAACAACTGAGTCTGTGTTTTCTCATTTTTCTCTACACCATGATGTTTATATAAGCCAAAAATAATAATGGTATAGTGATTCATCGGTAAATGTTTTGTTTTTAAGGCCATCCCATTGATAAATACGAAATGTCAACATTCAATATTATTTTATAATTAATTCACAGCACTTTAAATAGGCGTTATTCCCAGCTACCCAACCTATTCAATATAAATTATAAACAAAAAAAAAAAAAACGCGCTTGTCATACAAATTTATGATTAACGCAGAAAGCAATACGAAAATAATGAGATAACTGAATAGCAAAGGCAAAAAGAAACCTTACAAAAGTCACGAAAACTACAAAATGACACCTTGTCGAACAGAAAACGTAACAAGGCGTGCAAAATTGCTAGACAAGAAAAAAAACCCAAAATAAAAAAATAAAAACTCGAGCAAAAGAGTCGAAATAATGAACAATGATTTAACCGAAGCAAACATATACCATATCTAGTATGCGATAAGCTTGGGAGTAAGCCTTGAAAACATATTAATAGATTATGCTGGGTTTTGTCTCACAAAACAGCACGATTGCCTTATGAGATAAGTAATATTAACCATATTTTTTTACAGTTCAATTAGATTCGCTTTGGAAAAATTATGAGAGTAGAAAAATTTAAGTAAATTTATTAAAAATTATAGTTTCTTGAGGTTGCTTTTTTATATACTTCGTAATGTTGTACGAATAAAATTAATGTTAAATTATTTATTCACTTAATTCATTGAGTAATTAATTATGAGAGTACAAAAAAGTTAATAGTTAAAAGTTAAGTTAAGTAAAGTTAGTTTATTAAAAATTATAGTTTCTTAAAGTTGCTTTTTTATTTACCTCGTAATGCAGTATGAATAAAATTAATGTTAAATTAATTATACACTTAATTCTTTTTCTAATTAATTCATTTATGCTGTGATTTTCTCATGGTATTATTTATATACCGCACTTTATTTTTGGCACCAGCCTGAATGCATCCACCTGCATACTATTTATGGTTGAACGAAGCTCACCTTGACTACACACTATAATTATGGAGTAGTCGAACGAGTGAGTGAGCAAATAAGCAAGCCCAAAAATAGAAGAAGCATATATAGAGAATATGTACCTCGCTTAATGAATAGATAACACTTATAGCGCACTAATATCAAGTGCTATAAGGCTCTGTCTATTTAATTTATATTCTGTTGGCAACACTTCATTTAAGATTTTTGTTTTGTGCAAACAGTTTCTTATTTGCACAAATTAAAGATGCGATTGAGTTGTTAACCAGCTGCTGCGACAGCTGCACGGGGAATTACATCATATAAGAACAACATAAAGGTTAAGATACATATGTCAATTGAATGTTCAAGCAACTCAAGTGCAATTCTCGCCAGAGACTCGGCCCAGTCAAATGTGAGAACTCACACCGAAGAATGACTGGCAAATTATGGTAAATACAATGGGGTAAGAATAATGGTATACCTAGTTCATTTCTTGTAGAATACTCTTTAAATTTATGAAATATTCGAATAAAAACTTTATCAAATCATATGCCAAATATCAGCATCATATCGTGTAGTATACGAATTATATTTGCTTTACAAAAATGTGTTAAAAATAAGCAGGGAATGGTATACTCGCCTACCTTTTGCCATTACAGGGTATGTGCTGGCGTGGTAATAATACGCACTTTTTTTTATCCCCAACATGAGAAGTATTATGCAAATTTGACTAAATGACAAAACAAATTGCACTCACGCACGCACCCGAGGCGTCAATCAGTCAAAAGCGACAGCATTTACAGTTAGTTACCCGGGCATAGATAGATCAACCCAGCCCCATAGCGAACTCGACTCGAGTACAGGGCCATAAATATGACAGACGATCAGAGAGAATCCGGCCAGACAGACAGACAGACAGCAAAGCATTCTGTTTGACAAATTGAGTACGAATACAAAGCAAACGCCGCCTTAAGTACCTCAAGTATCTACGAAGATATGCATAAATTTATTCACCCAATTCCGAGCGACAGAGCCCCCCAACATTATTTGCATATATCTGACAATACATACAAACATAGACAAACATAAATATCTAGTATAGAGTATGCTAGCATAAGCTAATTTTATCAATATCATTAGCATTTCATTTCAAGAAAGAGACCCGAAAATAGGCAGTATAGCTGGCAAATATATTTCTAAGATTTTCGCATAAATTATACAAGTTAATTTTTAATTAAAAACAGAGAAAGAAGAGTTAACTTAAGTAAGGCAGGGAAAGGGTAAAACTAAACTTCTATTTAATGATTTTTTAAGATTTTCTTCAAAACTCTCATCCTCTTAAGTGTAAAATTACAACCTAACCTTTTAGTTTTAATCCAAATATCGTATAGCGTATTTTTCACACGCTTTATTAAGCTTATAATATGATTACAAATTACTACAAATATTTTTAAAGAAAGTTTTTCAAATTACAGCATTTTCACGCATTATAGACAAGCTTTGGTTAGCGTATTAAACGAGAGTATTAATTTCAAGATCCGCCTGCCTTATGTGTAACATATTTTTCCACTTTCCTAGACACGCCACAGACCAGACGTATTTATCCCAGCTACCTGAGAGTTTGTTTAGCACTTAATTAGCCACATTTTACGTCACGTTAACCACATTAAATCTTATCAAGAGATTGAAACCCATCGCCCATGCAGACCCCACTCGCTCACACGCACACGGAAAGAAGAGAAGAAAGTAACACAAAAAGTCAATGAAAGTAGAGTAAAATAAGAGAGAGAGAAAGAGAGAGAGAGAGAGGGAGAGCGACACATGAGAGTTATGTCAAACGTAATGAAAAGGAAACCGATAGACAATGACGATGATGATGATGATGATGATGATGACGAGGCTAAGGAATAACATGATACGAAGGTGACAGACAAATCTACACACACACTACACACACACTACACACACACTACACACACACACCACACACACATACTTATCACACAGTTCAATTTGAAACTCAAATTACAAACTGTCAAAAAATGACTACGCAGAAATTTGAACAATCTATTTATAAGGATGGGGATGTGATTCGCTCAGCTCAAATGCAGCCTTCAATCGCTCTCACAAAATGCTTATTGATGACTTTGGTTACGCTTTAGAGTTTTGCCGAACTTTTCCATGTAATATCTGGCAGACTGTCAAGTTTTGTGCCAGCGTAAAAGGGAAACTTTGCAACGTGCAACGTGTTCGACGGTATAATACCCTGTAAGGCAATTTTCTAAATTAAAAGATAACATATTCATGCATACTAGAAGTTAGAGACAGACACACAAAACAGACAGAAGAAAATGCCGCTATAATTTTCATATATTTGTATAAACCTTATATACCCCTTTTTCAAGTACATATTTTCAAGTGGCACATATGACAAACTGACGTTATCACTGAGCGCAATCGAGTGCAAATGAGACGAATAAAAAAATACGAATACAAGACTCGAGAACGTGTGCGTGTGGGAGGCATTTGCGAGGGCGACTTCCTTAGTAATTTCACATATTCTCTGTCTGTATCACTCTCTCTACCTCTCTTCTTCTCTCTCTCTCTCTCTCTATGTTTTCTAGCTAATCCATGTCGCGCGTGAAACGAACCCATGGAGACCAACAGATTTTTATTATTACCGTCAGAGAGCAGCAGGCTGTGTGTCACAAGCTTCAGGCTAACGGCAAAATTAATAAAAACAAAATGGCGTCTCGCTGTCAGATTAACGCTTAGAACTGATGGCCCGTTATGTGCAATTGTTGGCCACGTTTATGAGAAATGTACGGGCTTGTTACTGTTAATGTTCTTCTGTTTTTTCTTAAGAAAAGAAAAAAATGAGGCGACAATTCCGACAAGAGGCGTAGACGGTTATATTAAATCTGATCTAATTAAGTTTGTCATTAACTTGCCGGGGGGTCTTGAGATGTATAATTGCTCAATTGCGACGTTGAGAAGGGCATAATTAAATGAAATTATAATAAGCTACTTAATAAACTGATTTACTGATAATCTGATTATTATTTATTAAGGAAATTATAAAAAATTATAAATTAATATTTTTATACACTTTAAGATTTATGCTATCTATATATAATTCAAAAGAATAGAAGGAACTTTCTGGCACAGCTTATGATAAGCTGCTACAAGCTGTCGAATTAAACTTCCGGCTTTGCTTGCTAATTTTTCCTCGTCTTCTATTTAAATAGGAATTTTCTTTATTTGTTTTTTTTTTCTACCCAAAATTTCACTGCATACATTTCCCATGCAAATTTGAACATATTATTTAAGTTAAAAGGATTTTATGTAGATTCATGGGATCTAAAACTTAGCGAGAACAAAAGACACAAATACCCCACAGACAGGATAAGATAAATTACTCTAAAAAGGAGTCGAAATTGCCGGAGAGAGAGAGAGAGAGACAGAGAGAGAGAAACGTTGCATAACTAATGCTAGTCGAAGGGAATGTTAAGCCTTTGCTAATGCGACTGCTTGAACCCAGTTTGACACTCATTTCTCACCTGGCCTCTGACCTCATTCACCTGCATTCCCTATGAAGTGCTGGGGCAGCCATTTTTGTAGTCAATTCTGGTAACGAAAGTGCTGCAAACAACAGAAACCACTCAAATCCGTGTGGTCATAATCCTCGTATTAAAGCCATATCTCTGTCTCGCTCTATCGTGCTGTCTCTTTCTGTGTCTGACTGTTGGAGCAATAAATTGATTTATGATGTCTGCCGCATTTTTAAGCGCCAAAAGTTATGCAACAGAATGAAGGGAAAATGTTTTGCTGCCTCTTCCTGTCTCTATCTCTCGCTCTCTCCCTCTGTGTGTGTGTGTGGGAGGCAGGGCGTGGCAAATGGCAAAATGTTGCCATATTCTCAATTTTTCCGCTTTGCTGCCACTGTGGGCGTTCAGTTACGCCCACTCTACCCATCAAATGCATCGCTCGCCGTATCAACTTTATACCCATGGGAGGAGCAGATTCTTCCATCTCCCTCTTCCTCTCCCTCTCTTTCTCCTACTCTTTCTCTTTTTCGTTTCATTTGCACCATGGCATTTTTTTTGTAATATCATTTTTCGGTCACGCCTTTGCCACAGCCATCATTTTTTATTAACAATCATAATTCATATTTATTAATGTGCTCAATTTGTTTTTAATGATATTATGTGCCGCCCTCTCTTACCTTCTCTCTCTCCCTCTCTCTTTCGCTCTCTGCACAGTGGGATGGTGTTAAGTAGCTGCGAACTGTGCACAATGTGCCTTGATTTACAATCGTGCCAAAGGTCGTAAATATTTTGCAGTAGCTGACACCAGGTATACCCTCTCCCACACACTCTCCCCCCTTGGGGTCTCAGACAAAGTTTGAAGTATTGTGTGCTTACACATATGTATGATAATGGGGCAAATCTCTCCCCTCCCCCTCTATCTGTGAGTATAAGGATGCCGTCTCAAGTGCTCCGATTACCTTCTCACTGATACATATTCTGTTTGTGTTGCAAGTTATGTTGGGATAAGTAACGAGAGCATGCTCTATAAATCAAAGTTGTCAGACAATTTATTTGCTTTAATTTGTGGCCTACAGTGTCATCAATTAGATTGGAAGCTTTAGCTTTGGCTTACAAGGGAAAATAGCTAAATCATTTCCTCAATTTAATGTGATATGTTTTTGTAGAGAGAGATCGTAATAAATTGAGCATATTTTCCATTTTCTAATTCCCTTTCAATGTTTTTCGTTGTAATCCCATAGAAATTGAATTTTCTCTACATGCTGTTCTCATTATTACCCTTTCAATTTCAATGTACAATAAGGTTTGAGTCCCTAAAGTCCTTCAAAGCAATCTGTATAGTCCCCATACGTTATTACCACAAATAGAAAACACAATTTCCAATCATTACAATTGAAAAGAAAATCTCAAAAAAAAAAACTAGAAAAAGAGAAGGATCAATTAACAAAAAAAACATATCCCCCAAAACGAACCCACGAAATACACAAGCAAAGAAAACTAGTGCAACAATAATAACAATGGCGAAAGAAATAGAAAAGAAATGGAAAGAAAGGGAGAGAGAATAAAAAACAAAATACAATACGGTCTCTCTCTTTCTCTGGTCCAAGGAGTATGGACATGAAAACATGGGGCAAATGACTTGGTCACAAATAAATAAAACAACAAGAACTGAACTCGGAACAACTTGCAAAGTCAAACACGCAAAAACGAGCAAATGATTAAGAGAAACGCAACAATAACAACAATCTCTATGGGATACTAGAGAGAAAACTCGGGGTCGTGGGTAGATAACGAGCAACTGAGATACGGTTGAGGTGGGCCAGACTGGGGTCTGTTGTAAATCCTTATGGCATTGTGCAAATTACAACGATTTAATTAAGCAGCATTCCAAACAAAAAGCTTTTGTTTAGAATTCTGGCTAAATATATTAAAAGATGTTCAGAGTTTAAGATTGTATTTCTTTGGAAGACCTGTAGATTTAAGATTTTTAAAAATATATTCTATACCTAATAAGCATATAAATTATATATTTCATTCTTTGAGCTTCAAATTATGAATTTTCTCTTACGATCTTAATACAAATAAAATCATCATAATAATATTATTCTAATAAATAAATAGAGTTTTAGTTAACGTAGTTTTTCTATAATTATTAAAATATTGTTATATTTTTATATTATTGTTTATATTGTATTTTTTTGGAAAACCTTTAGATATAGGATTTTTAAAAATAGCTTCAAATAAAATCATCATAATAATATCATTCTAATAAATAACTAGAGCTTTAGATATCGTAATTGTTTCTATAGTTAATTAATTATAATTATATTTTTTTATATTATTTTTCTTTGTTTATTTGTATTATATTTTTTACTGCCTTTCCTTAGTTTTCTTAATATTCTATTAGTTATTTTTTACAGTATATTTTTTTTGGCACATTTTTGTCGCAACTCTGGCCGTTGAAGTAAACACAGCGTCCCCGTTTCCAAGGCTTTTTGGCTGTACAAATTTTGGTCAAGGACTCTTTCGCCGCTGCTGCATGCTAATCCTTTTAAGCAGCTTTGCCCGCACCTAACTAACATGGCGGTACATGGTGTGCTATGGAGTGGGTCCTATTTTCTCGACTGTCGACTCTCATGGGCATAAATTAAAACGGCGACAACAACAACTACAACGACGACGACAACTGCAGAAGAACTTTCTCGCGCACAGCTCAAAAAGTTTTGTTTTGAAAATTGTTTTTTATTTCCTTTGGCACGTCTCTTGTTTTCTCTCTCTCTCCCTCTCTCTCTCTCTGCCTCTCTCTCACGCTCCCATACCGTCTCTGGCTGTCTCGCTTTGGGGACTGCAGTTTTCTTAACGATTTTCGTCGCCCAGGAAACAAAAGCCGACACACTCGTAACTTACACATGCACATTTATTTTCATTTCCGCATTGTGCACAGTTTTTCCGAGCGTCTTTCACTTTCCGCTTTTTACCAACCCCTCTCCCCCTCTCCCTATCACAGCCTGTCTCGGCATGTCGTCTCTGGTGCGTTTTTAATTTGCACTCATATTGTCTATCATCCTGCGGCAACTGTGTAGCATATGCCAAGAAGGCGGCACACCAAAAAAATGGTGAAAAAAAAAACAGCAAATATCCCCGAAAAAATACAAAACGAAAAGTTTTCTACTCTACCATCTTGTCTCCAGCCCGCACACATGTCACACTCATGTCGAGGACATTTTTCCGTGGGCTTTGTTGAAGTTTTAATGGGTTCCGCAAAGTGGCCGACGCATCATCAGCAAAAAGATGATGTGGGCACACTCTTTGGTAGTTTTTAAAAATAGAGAGAGAGAGAAAAGAGAGATATGCCGAGTGAAATGGGAGCTAGTATATTAATTTAACCTGCGTGACATTGTTGTTATTAATATACTAAGATTTTATTGTAATTATCTTAAGGTATTAAGGTACGAAAAAAAATATATACATATATAGTAAAGAAAGAAAAGTATATATATATAGTATATTTTTATACCCTTCGACCATTGAAAATGGTCAAAAAAGGGTATACTAACTTTGTGCAAAATGTATGTAACAGGCATAAGGAGGCGTGGCAGACCCCATAAAGTATATATATTCTTGCTCAGGATCACTAGCCGAGTCGATTGAGACATGTCCGTCTGTCTGTCCGTCTGTCCGTCTGTATGAGACAACAGATCTCAGCTATTAAAAAAGCTAGAGATACCAAATTTGGCATGAAGGTTCCTGTAAATCATAGGCAGATAAAGTTTATCTCAAATTTTTGATGCCACGCCCACCGCCCCCGCAAATCGGTTATTTGCGATTATTAAGCAAAGTATTAAATCCATAACGTTCTACTTTGGTATGTATAAAGCTAAATGCAATATGAACATATCCTCCAAATTACAATCCGATCGGACTAATAACACAGAAGTTATTCAAGTCAACGTTTTCAGTACAAATGTTCGGTACGGGCAGCAGCCGACGCGCTGCTTTGAGCAGTTGACGCCGACGTCGGCGTTGCGTCGTGTCGCTTTACTCTTTACGCGCGTCGCTGTGTGAGTGCGAGCGAGTAAGCTATATGTACTAGAAGTATTTGTGCAGAATTCTCTGTTTGAAATTATGAGTGTGGTTACACGTTTGTAACGGATTTGGAAAATTGGGAGAAGGGTATCTTACTGTCGGGCGCCCGACTGTAGCCTTACCCACTTGTTTTTCGTATACTTTATTTAATCCAAATAAATTACTCTTGTTCTCTAGTCTTAAATAAACAATCTTTCGCATCTTTGAATATCTATTAAATATTCATTAAATATGAGAATAAATATGAGCATATATTCCACTCCAAACCAAATCACAGCATATGCAATTGAGTATATTAAATAATAAATTAAATAAGACTATTATTTACAGTAAAGTATATTTGCACATTAAATATATTTGCACATACGACTTAAGGAATCGCAATACGATGCAATTTGTGCATCAATAAAAGCCACAATTGAGTGCAAAACCACATGCAGAACTATCTGCAAAATATGCACAAGTTTCGATAGTTAGTATATATATACATATATCTCTCTATATATGTGTGTGTGTGCAAAGCTCTTAAGTAATCAGGAAAGTGAAAAACGCGCCTGCAGCTGAAAATTATAATGTATTTTGCACTAATTCATTTAAAAGGATCCCACAGCCTCTCAGCCTCAGCCTCAAACTTGGCCAAGGCAATCATGTGCAAGTGTGCGAGTGTGTGACAGAGAGGGGTGTGGGGGGGGGCACTTGTGCCGTGTGCGAGTGAGAGAACAAGTGCTGCTTGGCCTTGTGCGAGACACTCAGTCAGTCAGTCAGTCAGTCAGCCACAGCGCCGATGTCAAGTTTGAGTGGAGGCTGAGGATGAGGCTGCTCATCTCGGCCGGCCTGCTGCTGCTGCATCGATAGCACATTGGACGACTGCCAAAATTGGTAACTGCAGAGTGCAAAAGGGCACGTACTTTCCCTCTCTTTCTCGCTCGCTCACTCGCTCGCTCAATGCAGCAAATTGTATAGCTAACGATTTATAATTAAATTTCCAACCACTTGAGGCGCGCTCAGTGGACTTTTACCCCGTTCTATAGCTCTAGAGGTTCTTCACAGCTTAAGCATTACAATTACAACAACAACTGGGGAAAACTACAATGTGCTACACTCGATATTGAGTTACCCTATGCTTATAATAGCCGAGTTATTTGCGTTCATACAAACAGATAAAGTGTCCAGCGTCTGTTTGAACACACGAATCTCAGTAAGTATAAAAGCAAGAGGCATCAAATTTGGCAGGAAGGTTGCTGTATATGCTCTACAGGTGAAGTGTTTTTCAAATGTTGCCCACTGTCCCTGCAAATCGGTAATTTGCAATTATTAAGCAACATTTGCAAGCTACAATTTTCTACTTTGGCATACATGTATTTGAATGTTTTATGAATATTTCTGCAAAATTTCAAACAAACCGAACAATTAACAGTGCAGTTATTTAAAGGGTATCTCGCACGTGCAGTGTCAACTTTTGACTGCAAAGTGCATGCAGACTGCCCGTTTGCATAACAATTAGCTATACATATACATAGCTATAGCCAAAGCTATATCCAGTCTTCTTCTTCATATATCCAGTCGGCGACAGTCTTTAACCGATGATTTGTGCAAATGTTTTTGATGTCGCGCTGCCTTTGGCATTCTGGTCCCGTCTCGTTTCACAGACATTGTTCATTTGCATATTAATTACAACAAAGCACGCTATGCTAACCCCAGTTCCTTCTCTTCTTCTTTATCTGCTACTACCTACTTCTTCTTGTTGTTGTTGCTCGCGTAGTGCCGGCAAGATTAATTGTGTCCCGCGAATCCTAAAAGTAGACTATGCTTTTAGCGTCGAAAACGACTTCAGCCTCGCCTGCCTGCCTCGAGCCTTGGGGGCTTTGTTCTTTGTTTGGCATCGTTGTAATCGGGCTCGTGTGCCCATAATCAATGACAGCTTGTGGCTAATCAATGTGCCAATAAGTGGCATCAAATTAACGCAGATTGATAGATACATACGCCAGCTAACTGGCCAGATAGAAGATGCATAGATAGATATAAAGATAGTTGGGCAGATACTGCTGTTTTGTTAGATACAAAACAAATGAGTTAATCGCCGGCGCTGGAGTGTGCATCGTATCAAATTTACTCAATTAACTAACTAACCTGGCTGTCGTACAGGCTTTTAATGGCTGTTAAAACATTCTTGCCGTAAATTCTATGCATATCTTTATAGTTAATCTACGCCAGCAAGCTGCGAACAAGGTTAGCTATACATTTCTAATTGATGAGCTGTCAGAAACTCAACTTTTTATGCTCTTATCATATTACGATCATAATGAAAAATTTGTTCGCTTAGTCAGATGTGATTGAAGATACCAACTGCAGATATACCCTTACCCTATTACAAAATAATTTCGAAAATTATTTACCTTATCCGAAACGTTTTTTTTTCTGCGTTTGCCGCTGCTTTTGTTCCACGCCGTCTGTGAATGATAAGAAAGATAAGAAATAATAAAAATATTAATTAACCATGAAATTGCCATGCAAATTGTTATTATCAATAAGAAATTAAATGAAATTTGGCGTGAAAAAATTAAACCATTCACAGTTAGCTCATTTTGTTCGGTTGATTATACATGGGGAAAAAAATCCAGTATTTTTCAAGTGTGCACTATCAAGTGCTCTCTTAAGTTATTTTTAAGTGTATGGGGGCTCGCTCTTAAAGCATTTGTGAATTCACTTAAGCCATAATGGAATCATTTTATAGAGCCTCAACTACTTGAACTGTCTTTCATGGGGTCAACCTGAGATAAACAAAAAAAAACTCTGCTTAATTTCTCAAAAAATTCTCTAACTGCAGCTTAGTTTTCACTTTTCGATTGAGAAAAACTATTATAATTAACATAATATTAGCCCAACTTGTAGAGCCAAACTAAAATGCAGCCTACTATATGAAAACTTTTCGCCAAGTCCAATACGGAGTTGGGAAAAAAAAGAGGAACGTACATGGGAAAAACTCTCGCATATTCCGGTAACATTACCGTAATGACTTTTCAACAAACTACGTGACACAGAAAACTCACAAAACTTTATCAACGAAATTCACCATAAACATAATTAGCCAAAAGGTCTTTCTGTGGGCGGAACCTGGGCGGGGTGTGGCTTATCAGGCCATGCAGAACAAGTGCAAGCTGGCCACGAGGACGATCCCAAAGTCAAGACAGAAGAGAACGGAAGTCAATTTGATATGGTTTGTTGGGTTTTACCTGAATATTTCAATTAGTATGAGAAGTTTGAAGGATTGTTCATGGTCAACTCCAAGGAACAAAGAGAAAGACAGATAGAGAGAGAGAGAGAGAGAGAGGGGAAAAGCATGGAATAACAATGCAAACACCTGACTCATCTGCGGGTTAGATAAACGGAAATTTATATAAAATATTTAATTGAAATGTATTCAGGTTGGCAAGCTGTAAAAAAAGCTAGATGATGCCCATATAGGAAATTATCTAATTTAACAGCTGTTTAGTTTTATTGAGACAAAGATATGAAAAGATGTTGTGCTAATGTTGTTACAATATAATACAAAGTATTTCCTGTAATGTTGTGTAATTTGCTAGAAAAACCTGTTTAAATTTTCCCTATAAATACCCACGTAATCAAATGTTATACATATTCAACGTATATAACTGCCTCATGGATATGTAACATTTTTCCTATTTGTATTTTCGAAAAACAGACAATGCAATTATCTGAAAACTCGAAATCAAAGATAGAAATTAAATTTACCAATTTAAATGCAGAGCTCGGTAAAAATTTTACCAGATTGGGAATATCGTACGTTCTAATGAGCAATATAAACAGATTTATTGCGGTTTATTTCCGACTACGATCTGACGTATACCCACTGAGATAATAATGTGAGGACTTTACGTTTTCCATATTTTATTGAAAATAATCTAAGGGTATTTCTCAGTCGTTTGATTTTTACTTTTTCCTATTTTTTTTCCACAGTAGTCTCCGCCGTAATAAAAATAATAAAAAATAATATTCTGATTCCCCACGGGGTAGATAAAAATCGTTAAGCTCTGCGTACAATGGAATTTGCTTTCAAAATTAGTCACCGTGGGGAATATTTAACATGATTTCATTAATTGACGCGTCGCTTGGGTTATTGAACCACGCAGACCTACACACACTCACACAGACTCACACACACTCACACACATTCAGACAGCTTCATTCATACAGCTTAAAAAATGAATGCTTAATAAAACATGGCATTTTTGATTGTCAATCAAGCAAAAAATGAAGAGAGAAAAAAACATACTAAAAATGCAAATTTTAAAGCTATGTTAAAGACATGATTTAAAAGAACTTTGGCCAGATAATACTTTATTTATAGCAACATTTTGAAGAGCTGACAGCAACAGGAAACAGAGAAACCAAATATGAAACTGGAGAAAAAAAGTAAAAGCTTGATTACAGCATTTCGAGATTATATTATCATCGGGCAGCATGTGAACATGTTGAATTCAGACTAATTAAACTGTTGAAATTGAGTCGAAAACGTGTTGAATGGGAATAGAAATAGAATAGAAATAGAATTTTAACGTTTTATGTTTATCATAAAAGTCGTTAAACCAGACACAGGGCCCAGATCATTTGCTTTTCAAATCAAGGCAATACGAACTTTGTTTTCTGAAACTTTAACGATATTTCCAAACAGTTATACCCTTACTTTGCTCTTTTATTTTACATTCTACCTTCTTTTCAAGTTTTTTATGTCAACCAATACAAAAAGTAACTATAATATTTAAATTAACATTCTCTCTCTCTCTCTTTGCTGCATAGATTTCAATTTTAGTTCGCCTAAAGACCCAAAGTTATTCCCTCAGCCCTAGCTAAACGCGTATTTAATAAAATATATGTATATGTACATAAGGTTTCAGAAAACACCCCCTGAGGAGCGTAGCTCGGCGCGCTCTAAGCCCAGCTCTAGTCGCACATATTCTTCCCCATTTCAATTCAATCAACCATAAACAGCAGCTCTCCTGCGCCCGAGGCGCGTTTCATCCATACGGACAACATGGCCACGCCCCCTCCCCATTCCTACAGCTCGCTAGGTGTCAGCACATCACACATAGTAGTAGTAGGCGGTGGGTAGTATGTCCCACCTGTCCCACCTGGGCCACATGATGCCGCATGACGCCCACGGTAGGTTGCGTGCCTAATTGTTAGACAAGTAAGGAAAACATTTTGCCTTGCGGTTGCCATGACAGTTGCCGGAAGCAGGCGGAAGCCCAAGACAATGGAACGAACGAACCCAGCCGAAGGCATCCAAGTTTATGGGGACTTTTGGGGTCCTGCGGGTCTAATGAAAATTGTCGAGTAAATTAAATATGAATTTTTTAAACGATACCTCGCGCCTCAAATGACACATAAAGGGAGTTGAATTCCCAATTTTAATTAATTAATTATTCAAATAAATGGGAATATTATGGGAAACATTTTCTCTAGTAGCTGGGTATTATAATATCGATTTAATTAAATAATAAATTTGACTTAAATTCACTTAATTTTCTGCTCTAAAATTAAGAATATTTTAAAATTGACAATTTCCACGTAAAATAAAGAAAATAATAGAATATATGGATATATAGAATTATTGAAATGGCTTAAGAATGCAGTAAAGTGTGAAAACAAATATATATACTAAGTGTATTAACTGTACGGAAAAGGCCAACATAAATTCCATTGATAAGCGACCAAGCAGGACCATTGAGGCCAAGTCAAGCACAGTCCCCCATACCCAATGCCAAACCCCAATCAAAACCGAAACCCTCAAAAACCAAACCAACCCGCCCGTTGACCAAGTTAAACTTTTACAAATGGCTGAGTTTGAGTTAGGAAACTGTGTGTGTGTGTGTGTGGAAGAAGAAGAAAAGCAAACGAAGCGACAACGAAAGAAAAGCAGAGAAAACAAAATGCACAAAATGCTTATTTGTGGTTAACCACAAAACTGTAAACTAATACCCTACTGTAGCGCAGAGACTTGGTGTGTTGTGCTGTGTTGTGTCATAGCCAGGAAGAGCGAGCGGGCCTTAACCCCCTGCTGACAGCTGACTTGAAAATGTCACATGGAAGTCAACTCGAGTTACATCTGATTAATTCGAGTGTAAATTGCAATTGTCTGTGTGCACAGGAGAAAGATTATGAAAAATATTGAAAAATTCCGAAATGTTAATTAATAGTGCCAAGGTTAGGTGTTTCCTTTTTTTTTTGAGGGCTTTTCGTTTCGAGTGATCGATGAACGTGCTCGAGCACATTAATTAACACGAAGGTCTTGCGGTATTACATATCGCTTGATTGAGTTTTCCCAATAAAATTACTCAAAACTGAAAACTGAAGTTCATTATCATGGGAGTAGCGGGCGAAATCAAAGTTTGAGCTTAATAAATTAGGGAACTTTGATGGATATGCTTTAAAAATACTTTTTTTTTCTTTAAGCTGGAAATTAAGAATTATTTTACGAGTGTTTTATGCTTAAAACAATTGGGAAAAACCTTTTTTTTTTTGGAAAAATTCCAGACATCATTAAAAAGGGAAACACAATAAGAAAATAACATCAGACAGCGCAAAAAGTTGTACAGAAATTAAAATTAATGCGCCTGCAGCATTTTTTAGACAGTTCGGAGAAGGACGAAAAAAAAAACAAAGCTAAAGAGGAAGCAAAGTTTGACCTGCTGAACCCTGACATGGCACGCGCCCCTTTTGATTTTTGTTTTACAGCTGTTTGCAGTTGTTGTTGTTGCTGTTGTTGTTGTTGTTGTTGCCATGGCGCCTCTTGACAAACAAATTATGTACACACACACTTATATCATACATTTGTCTGTGTGTCAGCAAAGTAACCAGGCAACTTGGGTCTCTCTGGGTCAGGGGGAAAATTGTTATTCTGGTTGCGTATTCCCGCCGACTGTTTTATTAATTGCACAGACGACTCGACTGTCATTTGCAGTTGAACAATTAATAAAACACACTAAACTATGCAAAACAAAGAGACAGAGAGAGAGGAAGAAAGAGATAGAATTTTTAATAAGCAAATTTGCAGGTTGTGCAAGAAGCCACGAGCTGTGAAACTAATATGTGTAAATGAGTAATAGATAAAAAAATTATATAGAAAAAAAAAAAACAACTAATTGATAAGATAAAAAATAAACTAGTATGAACGTAGTTCTTAAGAACAAGTTTAGAGATAGGTTTCGCAAAAAAAAGTAGATAAACGCTGAAGTATTTTAAAAGAAGAAAACATTCTTCAGATTAGCTTCGACATCATAATCAATTACTTTCAATATTTCAGACTTATCTGTTAAAGATCTTTTGGTTGATTGATTATGTCTTTTAAATTTCAGACTGTTTTAATTTTACTTTGAATTAATTAATATCAATTAAATAAGTTTAAATTAAGAAATACAGAAAGTTAGTTAGTTTGAATATCCAGATATCATATAAAAATTATATAATATATACAGATATCATATACAAAATATATAATATATATACATACATAGTTTTATCAACTTGACGGGACTTCCGTTTGCTTTGTTTATTATCTCAAACAAGTTGTAGAATTATGTCAGGCTTATCGGTTCAACTGAGCAAACCACTGCAATGCGAATGCCCTCTCTCTCTCTCTCTCACACACTCCCTCTCTCTCCCCCTCTCTCCTTTTCTCGTCCGTTGTCCACTTTGTACGCGTCAGCAGGGACTGCGGCAGCTTATCAGCTCAGCCACGCCAGCCCAGCCCAGAGCTCAGAGGGAGCTTCATTCTTTCTTAGTTGCGTTTTTTATGTATTATTGACATTCACGTGCATGCGCAAATATTTTGACAAGAAGAAAGATAATAAATAGTAAGAGCATTAAAACGATTCTTTATCTTTAGCTGCATACATTGTAAATAATACAATACAGCAAATAATGTAAATAACGATAAAATTACAAAGAAAATATACTATAAGTATGACAAGAATTGTTATATGTATTATTCTTTATCTGGAATTATTTGAAAAACATACGCATTTTATACTGAACATTGATAAAAATTCATTCAAACATTTAATTGATTATTCATTTTTTTTCTCCCTTATCGTTTGCCAGATATTCTGGCATTTAATTTCATTGAGAACAAAATGTTTATTTCCTACACATTTTGAATATGTTGATATTCATATTTTTTGAGCTTTTTGTTTCGTTCACGCGTCAGTTGCTATTTTTAAATGCCCACGCATAATTTAAATTATTTCTCTGGGAAGGAATATTTGTTTTTTTTTTCTGTTTTTGACACACGAATTTGATGGCGTTTTTATGAGGTATTAATCGACTTATTAAAAAGTAATCAATTTGTTAACAAATTTATAGGAAATGAATGGATTATTATATATGAATGAAAAATAGACTGAAATATAGTATTTTTATTTACTTGTTGTGTTTATATGCATGTAAATGTAACAATAATAATAATTGTTATTATAAATATTCAGTGATGATAAATTTGCAAACGTTGCGCTTTAGAAGCCGGCGGCGTTTTTATATTGCGAATAGGGGTAGAAAGAAATTGCACGAGAAATGCGCGAATAAAAAGAACAGAAAACTATCAGAAATGTGTTTATTTTATGATAATTTACACATGTATGTGCTTTGTTTATATAGATAGTAAGCAAAGACACAACAACTACGTCTTATTATAGTGATATAGATAAAAACCCCCTAGATAATATCGAAAAGTTTACCCAAAACATTTCATATGAAATTTATTGCGTCAGGGCATTACGAATATTACATGTTTTGATAAAAATTGATTATGATATGACGAGCTTTGCTTATCAAAGATTTTGTGAACATATTATCAATTTATATTTTTGTATTTTCTATAATTTTTCCAAGTCATGACACACAACAGGAAGTATTCATTAAATTGATATAATTAAAAAACACCTACATACATATTTTATCTGAATAACTACTACGGGATAAACCCAAAGTTTCTGTTATTCTGTTATTGTTGCTGCCTTCGGTAGGCTTAAAAATAACAACAACATTGATAAAAAGCCGGTCACGCTGAAGCGCAAAAAAAAATTATCACACTCCAAAAGAAAAAGGCAAATTAACAGCAACAATGGCGGCTCCAACAATGCCCAAAAAGTGTGTGTGGTATGTTTAAAATACTTTTTAAAATAAATACACATGTAACATATGTACATACATACTGTACATACTGTAGACTATGTGCATGTTAAACTTACATCACACAACAACGACAATTAGCAACAACAGAGCAGCAAATGCAATTCGGCTGCGGCTGCGGCTGCTGCGACTGAACAGAGTTTTCGGTATTTGTTGTTGCTGTTATCGTCGCTGTTGTTGTTGCTGTTGTTGAGGTTAGGTTGCCGCGTTACAAGTTTGAAATTTGATTTCTTTTGATTTTGCTTTTGTTTAGCATTTTGCTTCCTCCTCTTTTTTTTTTTTTTTGGGTGAAAATAAAAGAAATTTTGTATAGAAAACGCGCGGCCCAAATTGAGCAGACAGACACGATCGTCGTCGTCGTTGCTGTTGTTGTTGCTTTGGCTGCTACTGTTATTGTTGTTGTTGTTGTTGTTGTTGATAGAGTTGCTGCTGCTGAGAGCCGCATGAATGAATTGCGCGATTAAAAACACAAAAGGCGTGACGCGTCTTACAACAACAGCTTCAACACCAACAACAACGAACACCAACAGCAACAACAACAACAACCGCAACAACAACGAGCAGCAGCAACAACAAAACGAGTTTTGTGTGGCTTTGGCTTTGAAAATGAAAGAGAGATAAGCACAGAATGTAGGCGAAGAAGAAAGAATGAAGAAGAAGAAGAAGAAGCAACAACAAACTAAGGGCTTACAATTTTAACACCAAAATGTTAAAATGAACTCAACGAAACAAGACGAGCAAGACAACAACAACAATAACCACAACAACAACAACAACAACAGTAATGAATGCTACACACACACACACACGCTTACAGCAATGCACGCAAGCACACACAACACGCACGCACACACACACACACACAGCAGCGCATAGCAGACAGCTGATTTTTGGCAGCAGCTACAAAAAAAAATGCTTTCTGCTCAGAATTGGTTTATTTAGGTGACGCGCACGCACACAATCAAACACAAACCTAACAAACACGCACAGACACACGCACACACACACACACACACACGCCGCACGCCTCTAGCAATATAATCCGTATACTTGTGTATGTGTGTGTGTGTGTGTTACACTTGTTTTCATTACTCTGATTGGCGATTTGCCCTCTGCATTTGATATTAGCGTAGGCAGCAACTATAAAAATAATTGCAATTTACCCATGGGCTGGTACACACCTTTCACTGACACTGTATGACACGCTTTTCTTTTGTTTATTATGTTTCTATGTGTTATATTTGCGAAAATCTCATTGTTAGTTTCCAATTGCTTGTTGGAATTTCTTATTGGCACGCGCGTAGCCACACGCACGGTTTGAAATTTCTAAACAGACTGTTAGCAGAATGCTGTAAGCGGTCGCAGCACAAAAAGCAGCATGCATTAACAGCTGTTGGAGCGGTGTGGTATTAAACATTGTGGTATTTTTTAGTGTCATGTTATGTTAACAGCAATTCGGATGCGCGCAAAATGCAAACTTAACAGACAGATAGAAGAGTTGATGTTAAATAAATTATTATTTTAATTTAAAGAAGTTTTAATAGTATTTTTTTAATTACTCCGTTTTTTAACATAGCATGTGAAGCATTTAACTTAAACTGGAACCTAAAATTATAGGTTTACATTTCCAAGCCGGCTTCATTAGCAGCGGCGTTGCCATACTTAGAATGTCTTAATGCCATTCGCACAAAGTTGTAATTGAAATTTAAATGGTTTTTGCTTAATAAACCGGGAGGAATATCAATTAGATTCTGAAATGAAGGAAGACAAGGTATGCGCAACACAAACAGATACACTATAAACATACCTAATTAACTGCACTTAACTTAAGCAACTAGTATTCGCTCTCGCTCTGCCTCTCTGCATGTGCACATACGATATACGATAAAAAAATACAAACTACTGAAACGAAGAGCCAACAATTACGACATCAATCAAATGTGCTCTTAAATTCCTCAGTTTCTAATTGACCATAATAACGACGAGTTGCCAGTTGCCAGTTGTGTAGTCTCCTACCCGGCAATAGCCTGCGAGTTCATGTTGATGTATCATTAGTCCACATTTTCCCCTGCCTCTTCGCCATCACCTGCACCCGCAGCCAATCGATCAATCAATCAATCGTTCAGCCAACTTTTTGCAACTTAACATTTCAATCGCATGCAAATTTCCATCTCAAGAGACGCTGTGCGCCTGGTGTCGATAATGCTGACGGGCTTTGCGCGCTCTCTCTCTCTCTCTCTTCCTCTCTCTCGCACTCTCTGGCCGGTGCAAATGTTTACCTTGTCTTAAGTGCAGCCAGAGCCAGAGCTGGAGACGGGGACATTAAACGAAATGGATATGGCTTTTTAATGGGACCAGCTGGACAGGTGCTGAGAGACAGGCTCCACAACAGATTCCCGAGTTCTTTTTCCACTTACGTTTTTAACGGCCCACAAAATTAACAAACTTAATGCATGCAAGTTGCAAGTGTCGCAATAGGCTGCACGCGACTCAAGTATACCCTGTAAAATGTGTGTGTGGAGTGTAAAAATAATCTGCAATTTAATTTATTATATAATAGATTACACGAAAATTGTGAATATTTAATAAAAGAACTAACCCAATTAATAAGACCATCAAAGCCAAAAGAAGCAGAGTCAATCATTTAATTCCTCAAGAAGAATATACTTGTTAAGATTAATTATATAATTCTTTTATCAACTCAGAAAAAATACATAATGTTTATGTATAATTATTTATTTTATTGTTTTGCGCTCTATTTTAAATGGCGATAAATCAAGAGACACGATAGTTCGCTAAGCGATAGGTAGTAGGCATGATACTAGATATCGATAACATTTTTAATTGTGGAGGTCGGAACAGCTGTTTGTTGTACTTGCCGGGCCGGGCCGGGCTTGTTAAGATTCAAATAATACGATAATTTAAAAATACAATTACTTTGGCTTCACTTGCGGCATAAATGAACGAATATTTACAGCACAGTGTAAAAAAAGGAATATCTAATGACAATATATAAGATATATATATAAGACAATTCAATATAGACACACAAAAATACGCTGTAACTAAAATTAATAATATATTTCAGACTTCTTTTCCCTCATGGACAAGCAATGCAATCTACGTATTCGATGGAGCATATCTGTTATTTGCTCTTCCGCATCTCTTGCGGCATCCTCAGGTAACTCGTTAAGCAGCTGATTCCAATATGCCAAGACGGGACGCTGCCGCGGAGGGGAACCACTTGACAATTTGCGATTCTTCTCTCTATATCTGGGCTGCTCAATCTTTGCCGTTTTAGACTGATTTGATTCCTGCAAAATTGATAGTAAAATTTGAAATAAATATATACGTAGTACTCACAAATGTAAATGAATGCGATGTGCTTGGATTCTCAGATTCATTGAATATCATGGTGTCTTCCGAAACAAAAATGATTTTTTCACCATCTGCCAATGGAGTCGAACAAGGACTTGGAGTACGTTCGCTTTCTTGTGTGTTTTCCGTGTGCTGATTGAAGTAAGTACTACGAAAATATCACAATTTTTACTATATGTATAATTGCCATGCCAAAAAAAAAAACAACTCACGTTCTCGCCGATGGAAAATAGGGTAGGAAATCCATATAATGTGCATACTCCCAGCTGATGCAATCCTCATCAGCACTTCCGTCTTTGGGCACCTTGGAGCGATGGTAACGCAAACTGTCCCGCAGAGATCGCCAACAACTCTTGCACTCATATGCTAAAAAGATTCGTTAATTGAAGAATTGTATTTATAGAAGACGCAACTTACGATCTTTCTTCATATGCGTTCCAACTGTCTTCCAGGCACTTTTTACCGCTGCATTATTGCCATATTTTTTACTTTTCAAATTCCATAAACAATCATGCTGCTGCACTGCCTTGATTAATTTAATTTTCTCAATTCGTGAAAATGTGTCGAATTTCCGCTTGGAACTGCGCTCCATTTCGTTTGCGAAAATATTATTTTTCAACAGTTTTCGTCGACGTAAACAGCTGACAGCGACTAGAATTATCGATAGTTTTATTACGATATTTAGTACGTGCTGAAAAGTGAAATATTTATCACTGTTTAACCAAAATAATGTTGATCGATAATGCAGATAAATAACTAATTTGTACGAATTCTATTAATTTGTATAGTAAACACGCCAGAGTGCAATTTTGTAGTCAACCGAAATCATTTTTACTCCGCTGCACGTAATAAATATCGTAATAAATGTATCGATACCTTTTGGTGGTTGCATTTAAAACAGCTGTTCACGTCGCATTTCGTAGTTAACAAACGGTCACACTGGCTGCATGCGGAAAAAAGCGGAAAAAATAGGCAGCAGAATTTCTGTTGTGCCGCCATTAATAGAGGCCGCCAGCTAGCGGGGGGTTTTGATATGCCTCGGGGTGGCAACTTGAGAACTTTCATTTAATATTAATAATTTTAATTATTTACTAATATAATACAAATCAAGAAGATTTGGCTTTTTTCGCACAGAAAAAACTAGCTACACAGTAAAAAATTATGTATTTCATTAGCTGACATTACATTTTTAAATTTATTATAATATATCAAATAACTTGCAATAGTTTTAAAGACAATTATTTTGTATATTTTGAAAATACACGTAAACATTTTTAATTTACTTATATAGAAATTCTCAGAACAAAAATGTTTAAATTTGGAAATTTAAAACATAAGTTTCAGATCAGTTATAGTTTCTCTCTCTCTCTTTCTTTCTCTACCTCCTCTCGCTTGCACTACCTTCTACGACGTTTGTCTCTAACATTCTGAGAAATCACATGGTTTGGCACGTACTGTTAATTCCATTTTCGGGGGGGCGTGTTGAGCCTCAAAACGAACAACCATCATAATTCATACTGAGTTTGCCGCACAAACGAGCCAAGCTGCAGTCGGAATTTCAAATTGGTCGCATTTCGTAGGCCCTACACTCTATGCTCTATGGATTATGATTTCAGATTTAGTTATTAAATTCCTTGAAAACTAAAAAGCCTCTTATTTGGGGAAGGATCATTCAAAGTCTGACTATACCAGCTTGGGGTAGGAGACCTTTTACTCCGTGACTTTGCTTCTTTGCAATTCAAGTAACCTATGGTAGGGTGTAGGTAAGCCGGAATCAGCTTAACCCAACTGGGTCTAGTTTCTGCCTGCTGTGTAGGCGTAGCAAGCAATCAAAACAATAGCCAGGCGCCACGTTGCGGAAGTTGCTGGCTAGAGAGGGAGAGGGAGCAGGAGAGAGAGGGAGAGAAAGAGAGAGATAGAGCGAGAGAGAGATAGATACACGCATGTGTGTGCTTGCGGCTAAAAGGTGTCCAATCCCAGCTCAACCCACCGGGTGTGCCAACTGCCACAGTCGAGCAATTCGTTTTGTTAGTCGATTGACAAAGTGCCAAAGGCTCGATGCGAATGCGTGTCTCTATGTGTGTGTGTGTGTGTGTGTGTGTGTGTGTGTCGGTGTGACAAACAAACGAGCAAGAAAAAGACATTAGAGTCCACACGGCAGGGTGGAAAACAAACCCATTCACCCATTTCCATACTCCCCATACCATAGCCCATTCCCAATCCCGATCCCCACCCTGCTCCATGTGAAGAAGCACAACAGTTGCAGCCGTTGCAGTTGCAGCTGCAACGAGGCGCGTGCTTTGTTGGAACATCATTTACAGTTAGTGCGCTGACAATCGCCAGCAAGAAGTGGATATAAACGACAATTAGATAGACTGACGAGTACACTGGGAAAAACAAGTGCATTGTGTGAAATTTCAGAGGAATCGAATAAGGATTAACTGAGATCTAGCAAGAAATGATAAAGAATACCTGATAGCAAGAAATAGTAAAGAATTCCTAGAATTCTAGCGACAATTGAAGATGAAGTGATTTCTTGGTATTATTTATAATTAATATATATCATTTTTAAAGTGCAAAAATAATATTTAAAAAAAAAAATCAATCTAACCTTAACTGACTCAGTTTAAATTATTCTTATACCTCTTTTAATTAGACATAATTAGGCATTTTAGATAAATAAAATTCCGTATTACTGGGTAACACATAGTCGACTACTCCAGCTTAGCTGCTAACATTTCCACTTGCTTTCGCTTGCACCCATTGAGTGTTTCCAGTGTTTCCACTCACTCAAAAGCTCACTCGGCTCAACGGGCACCCTGAACTCGTTCCGATTCCACTCGTTCCACCTCTTTGGAGCAATCATTTCCGCCATAAACCCTACCATACCCCCTCCCTGACTTGCACTCGAGTCAAGTGCAGCAGCTCAGGGCGAACTAAACAAAATATTTCGGCATAGTTAGCAACGACAACTTGTTGGTCAATTGTTCCGCCTCTGCCCGAAGACCTTGTCCGGCCCAAGACTCACTTTACGATTCCGTCAATCGAATAGGGCTAAGTACTTGCCACAGTTTATGCACTTATATTTCGTATAATTTACGTGGGCTGGAAAATGTGCAGCAGCAATGTAAGGCAGGCAGTTAGCTCCGGCTCCTAGCGAGAGCATATGGCAATTATAAAGTTTTACGTAAGACCCTTTTCTCTTCCACCTCGGTAAAGTTGACAAGCCGTAAAAGAACCCGCTGCCTCTGTGCTTTCCCGCGTTTCTCGCCTTGCCTTGCCTCGCCTTGACTCGACTCACGCGTCATAATTAACATTTTAAGTTAGTTGAGGCTGCTCGACGGCCGAGTACCCTGTGGCTCTACCTCTGTTACTAGCTCTGTTAGTGCCTCTGTTAATGCCTTTGTTACTGTCTCTGTTAATGCCTCTATTAATGCCTCTTTTGCTGTCTCTGTTAATGCCACTGTTACTGCCTCTGTTACGGCCTCTGTTAATACCTCTGTTATTAACACAGTGACTCTGTTATTAACTCTGTTATTTTCTATAAGCCGTATATACCTTGAGCTGAGCTTAATACCGATCAAGAATATATATACATACATAAATAAATACTATATATTTATTACTGTCTATGTTACTGCTCTGTTAATGCCTCTGTTACTATCACAGTGACTCTGTTACTGCCTCTGTTACTTACTATAAGCCGTATATACCTTCTTAGAGTGTTAGACTGCTCAACACCTTGGGCTGAGTTTTGAACTGATCAAGAATATATATACATTAATATATATATATATATATTGAGCCCGTTCTGCTAACCGCACATACCCTTCTTTCCCACATTTTACAGAGTATTGTAATCATGTTGAGCGCAAAGAGCGTAAAACAGTTTCAGCCTGCAGCATCCTCATGCTCACAAAATACCCACATATTATCATTAGCCCATTATGGTGGGGGGGAGCATTTTAAAGAGACCATAATAGAGGCGAGAATACAGTTCATTGTGCAGATACATAGAAAATCGCATGGGAGAGCTCTATTAAATTCCCTTAATTGTTTGCAGGGTCCATGAATTATTTATACAATTGTCCACAAATAACTGTCAAAGTTTCCTACTGATTAAGGTGGAACAATGGGCAGCATATTATTTTGTATATATGTAAATAAAATAGAATAGATGTGAGTTGGGTCTGGCTCTTTCAATTTTTTGTATTATTTGCATGCGATTTCAATGAAGTCTTGCAGAACAATGGAATCAAGCTGCAAACAATTATTTTTTTGTATTTCAATTGAAATTTAGCGTTTGCTGCTCATACCCTTCTCTTTTCGTACAAGCTTCCCGCACTCCTTCAGTTGTGCTATCAAAATTCTACACCTTGCAGGGAGGGGGGAGGGGGGGGGATGGCAGCTTGTTGTGGCTGCAGCGTGAGTTCATTGTAATGCAAATTGCGTATACGCCATGTTCGCTTCTGTAGGATCTGAATCAGACGTCGCTCTCGCTCTCTCCCTCACTCCCTTCCACTCATTCAAGTTGCCTTTGCTTAACCCCAAAGTGCCAGCATTTTTGTTGTCTATGCTTGACCCTTCCCCCCTGGCTGACACACTCAAAAATAATAATGAAATACGAAGGAAGCCTTTGAGGCTGCTGAAATTTGGTTAGCAAAATGCAATTAAAGTCTCAAGCAGTGTGGAAGAAATGCGAGACATGTATGAGCATGTCCAGTTGCAGATATTTGTGTATATATATGGCTAATTTATTTATTTAACGTCATCTAAGACAGTCGACTTGAAATTAAAATTAGTTTCTATTTTTAATTTAAAATGAGGTATAATTAGAATTAAAAAAAGAAAAATAATTAAAGTTTAAAACTTTGATTCTATAATTGAAATTGGTAAAAAAAAGGAAAAAATTAATTAAGAATATATATTTTTAAATTTAGGCTGGGGAATGTCAAACAAGAATTCTCGATCCGGCATTTGCTGCAAAGGATCAGGATCGGTTGATTAGTATTAGTTGTTAGTATGTAGAGTTAATTTATTAATAAGAACAGAAGACTTAGAAAAGTCAAGAAACAAAGTTGAAAAATTACAAATTAAATTTAAATTATTTATTATTTAATTAAAAATATATAACTTATTCTTAGTTTAATCTTTAATTTTCAGCAACAAGTAAAGTAAAAATATATACCTCGAAAATACGATATAAAATTAAGTTAACTACAGTAGATGCATTCCAACTCTGTACTGTATATATATCTATATATATCATATACAGATGCGATGCCCGAGGCATTTCAACTTGCGTCGACTTTGGCCAAACTATTCGCTCTGCATATTTAATTCTGCGTATTCGGTACATTTATCTGTAATCCTCCCTCTCCCACTTCATATGCCATGTAACTCCGCGCATATGTAACATACGTGGAGATGTAAGCATGTGTGTGTGTGTGTGTTATATTGGTTGTTGAAAGAGTCTGGCTTGGGGTTCGGGTTCGGGTTCGGCTTCAGGTTCATGTTCTACTGCGATGCGATGCGATGCGGTTGCATATTTGTGGTTCTTTTCGGGCTCTTTTCGATTTGCGAAATTCGCTTTTTGGTTGCTCTTCAGTTTGTTTGTGTGTTTTGTGTTCTCTGTGTTGCCCTTTAGCTGTTTGTTGCTTTTGTTGCTGTTGTTTTTATAAGGAAATTCTTTAGTTTCTTGCAGCTCATACCAGGCACACATTCCTCGTTCTCTCTCTCTATCTATCTCTGTGTGTGTGTGCGGGTTTTATGTCGATTTGTAGTGGAAATATTTTTACAAGCTGAATACGTGTTTTTTTTTTTTTTTTTTTTTTTTTTTTGGCACAGAGGCTTTTATCCCTTTTACTCCTCTGGGTGTGTGTGTATGTCTATGCGCTTTTGCCGGGTACATTGATATGCAAATAGAGCGGTCTTAGATGTTGACATTGTGGTTTCTATTATGCTGCAAGTTGCTAAAACAAAACAAGATATATTCTAGTACATGTGTGTGTGTGTGTGTGTTTGCAAATGCAAATTATCTTGTTTGTTGCGCCATATTTACATATCCATCTATATATATGTGTCTATTGCCTGAAGTGCCACTTCTCACTACTTGGTTATTTTGTTTTTAAACAAGTTATTTATTATAGTGTGGAAGGGTATTATAACTTGTGTGTGAAAAAATAATAATTTCAGGCTTACTTTGAAGATTAAAATATTAATTTTTAGTATATGTTGTAGATATTACCATCCAAATCATTTCTGCAAAATTTAATTGAGATTAAATTCAGAAATTATTCATGAGTATGCAACAAAAATAGCCAACGGGTATACGACAGTCGAGCTACTTTTTTGTTGTTTTTTAGGCTTAGTTCTCTGTTGATGTTCATCAAACTTATCTAGATATTCGACAACGATGCTGTCAATGTCCGTGTTACATCATAATCATATTACACTTCCATGCTCTTGTTCAAAATTATCATACTAATGAGGAGGTCGTATTCACTTTCCCATCCTCCTCTTTTTACCACCCACACACACACACGCCCATTGCACTGCTAACATATTTTCGGCCACAAATTTCGCAAAACTAATCAACATAATGTGACTGGTTTTTCCGATTTTCCAAATGAGCAGCTAATTTATGCTTTATTCATATATGACAACGGAACTGGATGGAGCTCAATTGAGCCCGGGGTTAAGCCACAACATAAAGTATGAACAGTTTGTTCCGCCCCCAACAGAGTAATACAGTCTGTAGTAAAGTCAGGGCCGTAGCTAGAGTCTCGCGGGATCTTGTGTAATCTGTTAATTCGGGGCCATATATAGAAAGCTTTTTCATGAGATCAAAATATTAGTACAACTGCACATATAAAAGGTCGGAAATTTTGAAAACGTTCCATCCAGTATTTTTGGATGCAGAAATATTCTAGAGGCTAAAAAACGGATAAAATGTCCATTCTCAAGAAAATCTGATGATTTTTACGAAGTTTTCCATACTAGAGGCTCTATAGGGGTACTGAAATCGAGAAAGGGATAAGAATGAAAGACATGCGGATGGTCCAAATTTTCGATATCTTTAAACTCAATATTTTTTGATGCAGAGTCAATCTAGAGGCCAAATAATAAATAAAATGTCCTCTCTCAAGAAAATCGGATGATTTTTGACAAAGTTTTCCATACTAGAGGCTCTATAGGGGTACTGAAATCGAGAAAGGGGTTAGAATAAAAGACATGCGGAAGGTCCAAATTTTCGATATCTTTAAACTCAATATTTTTTGATGCAGAGTCAATCTAGAGTCCAAATAATGGATAAAATGTCCTCTCTCAAGAAAATCTGATGATTTTTGACAACGTTTTCCATACTAGAGGCTCTATAGGGGTACTGAAATCGAGAAAGGGGTTAGAAAAAAGACATAGGGAAGGTCCAAATTTTCGAAAACTATAAATTCATTATTTTTTGATGCAGAAATATTCTAGAGGCTAAAAATGAATAAAATGTCCTCTCTCAAGAAAATCTGATGATTTTAGACGAAGTTTTCCATACTAGAGGCTCTATAGGGGTACTGAAATCGAGAAAGGGGTTAGAATAAAAGACATGCGGAAGGTCCAAATTTTCGATATCTTTAAACTCAATATTTTTTGATGCAGAGTCAATCTAGAGTCCAAATAATGGATAAAATGTCCTCTCTCAAAGAAATCTGATGATTTTTGACAAAGTTTTCCATACTAGAGGTTTTATAGGGGTACTGAAATCGAGAAAGGGGTTAGAATGAAAGACATGCAGAAGGTCCAAATTTTCGAAATCTTTAAAGTGAATATTTTTTGATGCAGGAATATTCGGGAGCCCAAATAATGGAGAAAATGTCCTCTCTCAAGAAAATCGGATCATTTTTGACGAATTTTTCCATACTAGACGCTTTATAGGGGTACTGAAATCGAGAAAGAGGTTAGAATGAAAGACATGCGGAGGGTCGGAATTTTCGATATCTTTAAACTCAATATTTTTTGATGCAGAGTCAATCTAGAGCCGAAATAATGGATAAAATGTCCTCTCTCAAGAAAATCTGATGATTTTTGACAAAGTTTTCCATACTAGAGGCTCTATAGGGGTACTGAAATCGAGAAAGGGGTTAGAATAAAAGACATGCGGAAGGTTCAAATTTTCGAAAACTATAAATTCATTATTTTTTGATGCAGAAATATTCTAGAGGCTAAAAATGAATAAAATGTCCTCTCTCAAGAAAATCTGATGATTTTAGACGAAGTTTTCCATACTAGAGGCTCTATAGGGGTACTGAAATCGAGAAAGGGGTTAGAATAAAAGACATGCGGAAGGTCCAAATTTTCGATATCTTTAAACTCAATATTTTTTGATGCAGAGTCAATCTAGAGTCCAAATAATGGATAAAATGTCCTCTCTCAAAGAAATCTGATGATTTTTGACAAAGTTTTCCATACTAGAGGTTTTATAGGGGTACTGAAATCGAGAAAGGGGTTAGAATGAAAGACATGCAGAAGGTCCAAATTTTCGAAATCTTTAAAGTGAATATTTTTTGATGCAGGAATATTCGGGAGCCCAAATAATGGAGAAAATGTCCTCTCTCAAGAAAATCGGATCATTTTTGACGAATTTTTCCATACTAGACGCTTTATAGGGGTACTGAAATCGAGAAAGAGGTTAGAATGAAAGACATGCGGAGGGTCGGAATTTTCGATATCTTTAAACTCAATATTTTTTGATGCAGAGTCAATCTAGAGCCGAAATAATGGATAAAATGTCCTCTCTCAAGAAAATCTGATGATTTTTGACAAAGTTTTCCATACTAGAGGCTCTATAGGGGTACTGAAATCGAGAAAGGGGTTAGAATAAAAGACATGCGGAAGGTCAAAATTTTCGAAAACTATAAATTCATTATTTTTTGATGCAGAAATATTCTAGAGGCTAAAAATGAATAAAATGTCCTCTCTCAAGAAAATCTGATGATTTTAGACGAAGTTTTCCATACTAGAGGCTCTATAGGGGTACTGAAATCGAGAAAGGGGTTAGAATAAAAGACATGCGGAAGGTCCAAATTTTCGAAAACTATAAATTCTTTATTTTTTAATGCAGAAATATTCTAGAGGCTAAAAATGAATAAAATGTCCTCTCTCAAGAAAATCTGATGATTTTAGACGAAGTTTTCCATACTAGAGGCTCTATAGGGGTACTGAAATCGAGAAAGGGGTTAGAATAAAAGACATGCGGAAGGTCCAAATTTTCGAAAACTATAAATTCTTTATTTTTTAATGCAGAAATATTCTAGAGGCCAAATAATGGATAAAATGTCCTCTCTCAAAGAAATCTGATGATTTTTGACGAAGTTTTCCATACTAGAGGCTCTATAGGGGTACTGAAATCGAGAAAGGGGTTAGAATAAAAGACATGCGGAAGGTCGAAATTTTCGATATCTTTAAACTCAATATTTTTTGATGCAGAGTCAATCTAGAGTCCAAATAATGGATAAAATGTCCTCTCTCAAGAAAATCTGATGATTTTAGACGAAGTTTTCCATACTAGAGGCTCTATAGGGGTACTGAAATCGAGAAAGGGGTTAGAATAAAAGACATGCGGAAGGTCCAAATTTTCGAAAACTATAAATTCTTTATTTTTTAATGCAGAAATATTCTAGAGGCCAAATAATGGATAAAATGTCCTCTCTCAAAGAAATCTGATGATTTTTGACGAAGTTTTCCATACTAGAGGCTCTATAGGGGTACTGAAATCGAGAAAGGGGTTAGAATAAAAGACATGCGGAAGGTCCAAATTTTCGATATCTTTAAACTCAATATTATTTGATGCAGAGTCAATCTAGAGTCCAAATAATGGATAAAATGTCCTCTCTCAAGAAAATCTGATGATTTTTGACAAAGTTTTCCATACTAGAGGCTCTATAGGGGTACTGAAATCGAGAAAGGGGTTAGAAAAAAGACATAGGGAAGGTCCAAATTTTCAAAAACTATAAATTTATCATTTTTTGATGCAGAAATATTCCAGAGGCCAAATAATGGATAAAATGTCCTCTCTCAAAGAAATCTGATGATTTTTGACGAAGTTTTCCATACTAGAGGCTCTATAGGGGTACTGAAATCGAGAAAGGGGTTAGAATAAAAGACATGCGGAAGGTCCAAATTTTCGATATCTTTAAACTCAATATTTTTTGATGCAGAGTCAATCTAGAGTCCAAATAATGGATAAAATGTCCTCTCTCAAAGAAATCTGATGATTTTTGACGAAGTTTTTCATACTAGAGGCTCTATAGGGGTACTGAAATCGAGAAAGGGGTAAGAATGAAAGACATGCGGAAGGTCCAAATTTTCGAAAACTATAAATTCTTTATTTTTTGATACAGAAATATTCCAGAGGCCAAATAATGGATAAAATGTCCTATCTCAAGAAAATCTGATAATTTTTAACGAAGTTTTCCATACTAGAGGCTCTATAGGGGTAATGAAATCGATAAAGGGGTTAGAAAAAAAGACATACAGAGGGTCCAAATTTTCGATATCTTTAAACTCAATATTTTTTGATGCAGAGTCAATCTAGAGCCCAAATAATGGATAAAATGTCCTCTCTCAAGAAATTCGGATGATTTTTGACGAAGTTTTCCATACTAGAGGCTCTATAGGGGTACTGAAATCGAGAAAGGGGTTAGAATGAAAGACATGCGGAAGGTCCAAATTTTCGAAAACTTTAAATTCATTATTTTTTGATGCAAAAATATTCTAGAGGCCAAATAATGCATTAAATATGTTTCTTCAATGAGATCTGATAATATTTTACGAAATTTTCCGTACCTGGGGCAACAAGTAAATGCAGGGGCTTGAGTACATTATAAATTAGTGTGGGAAAAGCTTGTTTTTATGAGTCAATAGACATCGTTGCCAAATTTCATTATCGTTAATAAGCCCTGCTTTGAAATTCTATCCTAATATATATGGATCTTTATTGTGTTAATTTTGAAGCTGTGTAAACTAATCCAGCCCCTTGGCCTCACACTCAATTAATGAATTTAACACCACGAAAATACACGCCTCCGCACACCGACTCACACTTTCATACACACCTACAGGCAATTGCTCGAACAAGCTCATAGTACTGTTCCGAGTTTCTTGCTCTTACAGATTAATGATACTCCATATAAATCAATTACCTGGCTTATTGGCGCTCTCTCTCTCTCTCTTTTTCCTTCGCATGTGCTGCAGCTGTCATGCAACGAGAAATTCTCAGCTTTTGCAACATTACCGACTACATAATTCGTAAGATTATTTATGCTCTGTGATTTCATTATTATTGCCAAATAATTTATAAGAGTTCTGACCATTTTTGACTGGACCTTGCAAGGTGCAGTCGTTGTTTCTCGTTCCTTAATTAATTATGGAAACTTCGTTCAAAATGTTTTTCAGTTTTTTAAGCCCCATGGCGCATTTGTTCGAATGATTTTGACCATTTGCAACGCAAAACTGAAACGATAGAATGATAAGACTGAGTCATTTTTATTGACAAATAAAAATTAAATAAGCTATAGCTGTTAAATCGTAAATATTATGGTCAAAATGCATTAAAAAATTAGGAATTTGATTATTTTTGCTGTAGCTATGCTGTAGTTCCACAAACGCCCGCTATGCGGCGCCAGTTTAAGACGCCATCTACAGGCAGTTCCGTCAGTGCCAGTACAGTGCAGCATATCCGTAATATTTGAAATTATCATGTCATGTTTCAAGTTCCTTTCAAAACGTTTGACATATTTTTTTGGAAATATTTTGTAAGTCTAAAAATTGGCCAATTAGCTTAAAATAGATCTGAAAATGTCCGATAATGTTGCTCTAACTTATTAAATAATAATTGTTTGCTTATCTAGCATTGTAATAATTCTTTAATATTTTCTAGTTTTGACTTCTTTTTGAGCTGTTCATAGCAGAATTTTCTAGCATGCAATTTCGCTCGTGTTTCTGTTAACAGCCAAGCCACTTGGGTTCTTGTCTCGACTAATGTGAATGCATTGACTCGGCTATGTAAACTGCAAACAGTAAACAATGAAAGCTGAGAACACACAGTCACGCTGCGCTGTTATGACTGAGGTCAGATCTGGCTGCATGTTTGTGCAGTTTAGGCTTGCAATATGCCAATCAGCCTCAGCCGCATCTGGAGCGCAGCCTAAGCACAGCCGCAAATGCAAACAGAGACAGTCTCCTCTCTCTCTCTCTCTGTCTATAGCTCTGCGATGCTGCGACCTGGTTTCTCAATCAATATGTCAACCATTAGGCAAATAGCGAATCGTATGGAGAACACCCAAAAAGGCGGCTGCACAAAAATTACCGGGTAACAGCAGAAGCGGCAGATTAACAGCGAGAGAGAGAGAGAGCGAAAGAGAGCAAGCCGTGAGAGCGTATCAAAGAGCAACTCAGCCTGGGAGTCTGCTATAAAAATATGCGGCAGTTAACAGAAAACTGTTATGCTGCGCTCTCTCTCTCTCTCTCTCTCTCTGCTGCTGCGAGTGTCTGACAGTGAGTGCGCTCAAAAGTATGCTGTTTTTTTTTTGTTTCGCTCTATTCACCCGACCTCGTGGCGACTTTAATTGTTCGCTGTTAAAATGGCTAGAAAATTTCAAGTAGAGCCAGCAAGTCTGCACCGACAGACAGACAGACTGACTGACTGACTGACTGACAGACGGACCGACTGACTGCCTGATTGAGATGGCTGCCGTGAGGCAAACGTGGGCAGCGTGTGTAGCAACAGCCTCAGGCATTGCTTGTATCTGAACCCAATTCATTTTGCATTTTACATAGTACAAGCATCTTCGGTTGTCATAAAAATCAAAAAAAAAAAAAAAAGGCACAAGCAGCCCTAACGAAGTGTTAAATCTTTTAAGGGGATTACAATTTCGTTCAAGGCAAATGCAAAATGTTTGGCAAGTAGGTGTTACCTGCTTTGTAGCGCCCATTGACTGTCAGTCAATTTGCGAATTACTATTTTACCTGTTCCATTTTCCCCAGCCTGACCTTTGGCTTTCCTCGAACTAATAATAGAAATAGAAATTTCGGCATTTTCCCCTGCTTAACCTATGCTAGATTTGCAATTTATTTAAATATTCTCAAGAAAGTTCATAATAAAATGATTCCTTTTATCGACTGACAAACTTTTCAGAATTCATGCATTAATAATAATAATATTTTTTTTGTACATTAAAGAGGGCATCAAAAAGTCGTGACACCTGCCTCTGGCTCCCGAGGGGGACACGAGACAAATCAATCATTATGCGAGCACGGAGATAAGCAGAGGCAGAGCTAAAAATAAATAGAAATTATTGAGAAGTGCCCTAGGTGTATAAGGTAGCAACCCATGAATGGCAAAGTTCTGAGAATCTGTGATAAAATTGAAAAACTTTACGGCACAACAGGAATGTCAACAACAATCAAGTTGAGGAAATAAAGGAAACACTTTGGGGAGAGAGAGAGAGCAATCCGTCAGATTTAATTCTGCTACAGAATTATTCAGCACAGCACTTAAACCTTTCAATTTAATACAAATCTCACTCTCTCTCTCTCTCTCTTGCTCTTTGCATGTTTGAGCTTGTACACAGATAAATAAAATATAATCCGGTTTTAATTGCACATATATCTTATTGATATCAAACTGCGGTATTCTGTATTTGTAATTGCATCAGATAAACTAGAATGTAGTTTTTTTTTTTGAGTGAAGGTTATTTATGGCCGAAGGGGACCCCTAACCCGTAAATAAACATTTGCCTAAACTGACACCCTGCAGGGCAGCCTGCACACACGCTTCTTGCCTGACAACTTCGTGTCGCATTTTTTTTTTCTTGCCGTGTAGTCTGCGTAGTACTTGAGCGCCTCCTCGACAAGCATTTGCACTAGACAGTCAGACAGGGGAGTATAGTAAAGTAGTTGCTGTTAAAAGCCTCCATCCATCCATCCATCCAGCCATGCAGGTTGAAAGTGTTCCAGTGTAAAGAGAAACGCCTGGAGTAGAGCTCTACATGCAGAGTCGAATCAGATTGCGAGAACTAGGCGAATGCGATTGTTGGAATCGTGGCTAACTGGTATAGAGTTGGTTACGACGGGGGAGGATGGGTGGTGGAACTGGAACTGATAGCTGTACTCGTATTCCCCCAAAGGCCACTTGGAGCTGCAGCAAACTGTGTGCTGTGCGAAGAGAAGGAAATCGGACAAGCAGCAAGAGGGAACTGGCGCAGTTCCCCTAATTGGCGCCAGCAATGGAACACGGCTCGTTGCCTGCTCTCGTGGCTACTCATTGATCTGCCACGCCCACATGCACTTGCAATCCATTTGGATGCGAGGCTGATTTGTCAACAAGGTCAGCATGATGATGTTGCATGTGCAACACGGTTGGGTCAAGGTTTGGGTAGGGGCTGCTGCCCTCCTCCCCCGACTGATTTATGCCCAGTTTTCAGCCGTTTTCAGCAGTTTTCAGCCGTTTACAGCCAGTTAATAAATATAAATGTTGCTCGCCATTAGGCACAGTGGAGTCACCACAGTCGATCACTGTCACCGCCAGATGGCGCTGCCATTTGCATTTACTCGCTCGGCCTCAGCAACTGCTAAAAAAAAGTGTTGCCTACTTATTGGGGCAAGCACAATTTCCGCTCGTTTCTTACACCTCTCGATTCCATGCGAAATCAGATCATAAAAAAAACCTGATTTTAAACAGATTTAGGAAAGGGTATTCTCTGGCCTGCCAACCAATCGACTCTCTCAAATCGTTCTCGTGTTCTCGTCTCGGTGTTTTATGCGCTTAACTGTTGGTTTAGTGTTGGCCATAAAGTTGTTGGCCTTAAGTAGCAATCACACTGTTGTTTGTGTTGTTGGGCCAATACACGAGTGGCAGCTAAAGACTTGCCGGAGATGCTTATTTTATTGAATCGAACACTTTGTGCGAAGCTGCAGCATGGAGGATTAGATTAGATAAGAGACTTAAGTGTCGCTTGGACTTTTTTTTTGCGATTTGATAAAGTGATAAGATAAAAGCAGTAGAAAATAGGCTAACTGCTCGAAACGAGAGAAATACTAAAAAACAAAAAAAAAAAAAGCGTATTATGTAACGCAAAATACGTAATCGCTAAAGTTCTCGCTGCGCAGGAAGTTCAAAAAAGACCAGAAAACTACAGTACAGTGGGAGAAAAACGCGGCAAACAAAAGATAGAAAAGGAAAGGCCTCGATTTGGGGCAGGTCTCCCACTCCCCTCTCCCCACTCGATTATAGTCGAGGCGCCAGAGCAAGATAAATGGCAATGCGAAGTAGACACATCTGGTGTGAAAACTGCTGGAAACTGGGTAGGCTGCCAAAGAAAATCTGCGACGCACAAGTCAAGCTCCCACGCTTTATAGCGCAGCTTATCAATAAAAGAAAATTATAATAATAATTTCAATTATTTTGTTTTTCCAATTATTTTTCACATGCTTGTTGATTTCTCCACGTGCAGGCTATATTATGAGTATTAAGCGCAACACCCTTAGGCAGCAGACAGCTTACCCCAACCCTAAGCCGCCCCCTCCCCTTAGCAGGGCAGCTACGCCTACTGAGCTAAATTAAGCACACAAGCGAGAACACTTCACTGCCTGAGAACACAGACTCGCTCGCTCTGAGAACACTCTCACTCGCTCTGAGAGCACTCTCGCTCCCTCCTTCCTGAGAACACTTCTTAGATTGGGTGTGCGGGCGAGGCAGATTAATTTATTTCATGCCAAGTTTCGCCACCAAATTACGCAATTTTTTAGCCACAGTAGAAATGGGTAGGAAGAGGAAGAGGAAGAGCAAAAGGATGAGAACTTGTGGCAGTGGGCAGGTGGAAGTGGTATGTTCCGAAAATCGTATGGCTCATAAATTATATAGATCGAGCGCATAAATCGGCCACGTTGCATGACTAGAAATCTCTCCAAACTTCTATAACGAATTCCGGGTGCGTGTGCGTGTGCGTGTGTGTGCGTGTGTGCGTATCGCCAATTTGCGTGCTATGCGCATTAGAAGCCACTGTCCGGCCCCGGTTCCCGTTGGGCTGGTGATGATTTATGTCGGGAGTGTCTGCACAGATGAATGTTAAATTCGCTAGTTGCACAAGAATTTCGTGCAACTTAAACTGAGAAATTCTTGCATTTTGTTATTATTTTTAGTATTTTTTATTTTCTGTTATTTTCTGATGACAAAAGCAGAGTACACCCATTCAATCAAACTCAGCCATGCGGCTTGCCACTGTTTAGGTATTCAAGTGCTCGCCTCGGTCACCGGGCAATCCATTCAAAAGCGACAAAGCCAAATCAAGTCACACACATAAGACTCTTAGCAGCAGAGAGAGAGAGAGAGAGGGAGACATGCACACATACTCTGTCTCTCTCTCTGTCTATATGTATGCGAGGCTAAAGGGCTGAGCTCATTGGCACTTTGCAACACTGTCAGGCAATGCCCGGAATCAGCTTAACCCTTTCGAGAAAAACTCTGCAAGAAAATCCAACAGAAATCCCGCTTTTAATTAGATTTATGCCCAAGTGGCCAATATGGACATAACACACATACACACATATATAACAGCGACACACACACATACACACACAGGCAATAGCATTACTGCCGTCGGCACTTCTAGGCACACACAGAAAGCAAACAAGAAAACAATAAGAAATAACGAATAACAACAAGTAAAAACGATGTGTGTATGTGAAGTGCACTCAACTGTAAGATACCCTGTAGTCAGCGAGATGGAAATTATATATATAACTACATTCGTAGCCATATCGTTATGAATCTTAGTGCTGAATAAGAAAATATATTTGACTATATAATGTCAGCTCAAACTTTAATTTCCCTTTTCCAAATGTGCAAGTTTCTTACGTATCTCAGTCATATGTTTTCGCATTAAACCCCTCTCTCTTCACATCGGCTCAGCTGATCAAGAACATATATATAGATATATATTATATTATTTAAAATATCGCCTACTACAGTCAGCAAAGGCGTAAAAGTAATCCTATAAAGGCCATATCCTATTTAAAGCAATATCGTCTCAGCTTCTAATGCTGAACAAGAATATATATTTATATATTTATTTAATATATATATTTATATATTAATTTCAAATAAAGAAAAGCAGGGTAAAGTATACGTCAACCCTTCACATTAAAATCTCTGATTGTTTGCAGTTGCTTACTCGATAAAAAAAATAACGTGGATAAATTGATGAAATAAATATTTCTACCTCTTAAATTTTAATTAATAAAATTCCATGTTTACATTGCAAAAAAAAAAGTACCTCAGCCAGAGCTTGTCAATTACAAGCACGTTCAATTTAAAAATCATTGCATTCGCCTGTGTGCTCTCTTCTGTGTGGAATCTGTTTAATCTGGACTTATCGAAAGGGTTTGACTCGTCTGGCTGTACTAACATGGCTGTCAATTACGTAAATGGCTCTTAAGTTCCGCACTCGCTGATCCCCATAGCAACGGGATAGTCAAAAGTTAATCAAATCAATGTTTGCCGCTCTCGCCTTGCCTTGTCTTATCTTATCTTAGTTACGTGTCTATTTGTTATTTGTCAATCACTAAGCCACTTCTTGTGTGTCAATAAGGGTTGGGCTCGGTTGGGCTGGATCGGGTTGGGTTGGGTTGGCTTGGCTTGGGTTCTGCTCTGAGCTGGCACAGGTGCAGCTGTAGTCTGGAGATTCAAGCAGCCACCTGCCCTCTACTCCATCTCCAGCTTACCCGCCACGCTGTGCAGCACTTTCAGGTCTCGCCTGGACGCTCTCGAGTACTTTGTTCTTACGCTCGACTGGCCACATTTGCTTCCCCTCCCAATCCTCAAGCCTCGACCCTTCCTTGCCATCTGCCTGTCTGTCTGCCTGCCTGTCTGTCTGTCGATCCCACTCACTGTTTGTCTTGGTGTGGTCTGAGCTCGGGGAGCATGCTCCATCTAGCTCACATAACACCATTTCCAATTTGAATACAAAATCGAACGGGGACAAAGACATTGAAATCAAATGGGAAAACCCAGAGAACAGAAATCCCAAAGTCGGGGGGGACTCATGGAATGGGTAAATCAGAAAACATTGAAAGCAACTTTGCAGTTTCTCAGCCAACTTTGATAGTTTTTCTGCAAAGTTAAAGACAGATCCCAAAAAAATTAAATAAATTTTATTGAAATTTCCGAACCCGAAGAAAGTTCACAGTAAAAGGAAATGTAAATTCCGTTGGCCAAATTATACTTTAGGGTTGGATGCCACGCCTCGCCTCGCCTCGGGAAAGTAAAGTCATTAATTGTCCCCCAGCACAGCGCGTACTTAGACAAAATGAAAGTAGCTCCGACTTGGTGTACCCTATAATTGTTTCGATTCGCGCGTGTTTTGCATTCGAATCAGGTGATTCAGGTGCGACAGATGGGACAGATGGGACAGGTGGGCGACAAGTCTGGGCAAGATTCAAGCAATAATTCTGTGTTTGGAATTGCAACCACGTAGGCGTTGCGTCTATGTTGCGACCGCCCTTTTAATTAGCCAATGTCCGAGGGGGGAAAACAGCAGCTGAAAGGGGGCCACGTGGAGTGTCGAAGTTAATTAACCTATTCGGGACGACAGGATCCAGGCAGCAAGAGGAAGGACGTTCTACTTGTTGTGGGCGTGAGCCTGGCATTAGAAGCGGCATCACGCTGACGTGGCAACAATTCAATTTCATTTGATGAGAGCGGAGTGGAGTATCAAGTATCGGGTACGCGAGTGCAGTGCGAGCAAAACCCGCCAAAAAGCCAAAGCTCATGCAAAGCTCAGGCACGAGCTGTAATGGGTTAAGTCACGTGCCACCGGGTAAGACCGCTTGACCTCGGTGGCGCCAGCAAGCCAAACCCAGTCAAGCCAAAGCAAGCTAAACCAAGCCAGCCTGCCTGCCTGCCTGCTACGTGCCCCCAGCTACACTGAGAGAAAAGCATACACTCAATTGGAATAGGAAATGTTTTACCTAGATATCCATGAGTATACCCTTTTTACTCAGTTATATGCTCATCCAGTGATTATTTTAGGTAAACTAACCTTGCGATTTTTTTCAGTGCACATTCCCGTTTTGTTTTCGGCTTTTGAGGCAACTGCTAAAGTTCGTCTTCCATTGTTTTTTTTTTTTTTACGACCTGCCTTAAAAAGTGAAAATTCAACTGCACTCAGTGTGGCGTGAAAAATTAACGCCGCGCTGCAACGTCGCAATTTTCACACAGCAAAAGCGACGTTGTTTTTTTCAGCTTTCTGCAATTACCCTGTAGTTGCAGAGAGTATGGGAGGACATTGTTGTACAGGTTTTAGATCTAGCGTATCTATGCATTGCACAAGCTCTATCTCTATGCAAATTCACAGCTTTCAGTCGAAATTCCGCACGTTCTTTGATTATGTCGCTGCACATTTCGCAGTTTTGCCGTGTTATTTGTTGATTTGCATGTTACACACATGCTCCAGAATGCAATTCGAGAAAGTGTACAACTCATTGGAATTATATATCCCAAATAACGGAAGACCCAAATTCACTAAGCACTTAAGTAACTTTATTGAAGACTTAATTTAATGACCATTTTCGAGTTATAATTATTTTCAATTGTAGAGCGAATTTATCATCTAATTTAATTGAAGTCCTTATTCAATATATATGATTTATCGCCTGCCTGAAAGTATGCAATGCTAAATGTATTAGCTGCTTTTGTAAGGTGTAAGATACTGCATGAATGCATTCAAAACGGCAACTTACTTCATGCAGAAAAAAAAAAAGAAAAATGAAAAAAAAAGCAAAAATACTATACTATTATATTTTTAAAATATAAAAACATATTTTTCAATTAATTTAATTATAGATATATGTCTGTTTTTAAATATTGGTCATCATTCAATTCGACTCAACCGTTCTCTCTCTCTACCTGCTTAATTAAAAGCGAACATGAAAAATGGAAGACTCTTTAGAACTTTTCAGTATTCATGCATTCGACTCATGTAGAACATTTGAAGCAGCAATTAAAAAAAAAAAACTCAGTACAAGTAATTATAAAAGTTGTTGCCACTTTGTGCAGTTCAGTATCATCAGTATCCGCATATGTATGTATCTGTGGGAACTCTATAAACACAAACCCCCACCAAACATATATCTAGAGATGTCTCTCACAGACATGTTTCCACACATATCAGCCGAGCATGAAATTGTAATGATAACCTGCAGTGGCAGAGTCATTGCATCGTTCAGCTGTGAAATGAGTTGGCAGGGCATGGCAACCCTGGCAGAAGCCTCTCCCCCTCTCTCCCTCTCTCTCTCCCTCTCTCTCTCCCTCTCTCTCTCCCTCTCTCGTGTAGAGCAGCTGTCAAAAGCAGTGGCAATCGTTTGCCAATAAAATGTCACTACAAAATCAAAGTCATCCGCTCTCCTACACTCCCCTCTTCTAGAGAGAGTCACCTACGCTTCCATTCGAAATCATTAGATATGCTTCCACTCCCGGTAACCTCCACCTCATCCCCCTTCATGTCATCTTCACTTTATCGTTTCCTCTCTCTCTCTGCAATTTCATAGCTTTCCATTTCACTTAACATAAGTAACAGGAACATACTGGATCCCACACAGCCAGGCAGACACAACTCTTAAGCAGAGCAAGTTGATATGGATAGCTAAGTCTCTCCCTCCTGTTTCACAGAGCAGCAGCATCATCATCATCATCAGCGTGCGTTGTATTATAAAATTGAATTATTTCCATAATATCGGGAAATACTGTAGATCTTGAAACCATATTTTTGATATATACAATAGTCATTATCATTCCATGGATTTCTACAAATTTAATGGCAATCTCATAAGCAAAATATATTATATATCTTGTATTGGGTATATAACAGTCGAGCAGCATTCTTAATTGTTTCTTGCATATTTGCTGTTTTTATTCACTCTTGTTTACTTTCCAAACGAAAGCATATCGCACAAGGGAAAGAAACAACAATAAAAAAAAAACTTTGTAAAATTAAAAATAGAATTAAAATTTTGCAATTTACGCGTGGCGCGTGCTAAGCACGACTAAATAAGGCGCAAAAAGTCTGAAGGCTACAACTGAAACTGCATGACATTTTTAATTATCCAGAACGAGCGCACTTAGCACACACCCAGACACACACACACACACACTCGCACACACACTCTCTAACTCGCATTGCCCGCAATACTCCCGGGCAAGTTGGATGCGAGTTTTGCGCATAATTTGAGGGCTGCAGGGTTGGCATCGAAATTAGAATTTCGCAGGCAGAAGAACGAAGTGCAATGAAAAGCACAAAGCACACACACACACACACGCACACACACACACGCTCGCATGGTGTGCAAGTATGCGGAAAAACACAGAATGTGGCTTCCAAACGCGCCTCGAGATTAAAGAGTGAGTGAGATTGAGAGAGAGAAGGAGAGAGTAGAACTGTGTGTTAATTAAAGTTAACCGGAAATGCGAGCTTAAATATTTTTCAAATGGTTTTCGGCTAGTTTCCACGTATTTGCCAAACACTTGAGCATTCAGGTTCGCATTCTGTAAATCTCGACTAAACCGACCCAAAAATACAAAAAAAATAAAAATAGAAGAGAAAAAGAAAAAGAAAAGGCACAAGTTGTGTACTCTATTTACTATTTGCGGGGTATTTGCTTAGGTGATAAGCAGAGCGGAAGAGCTGCGCCTGGATATTTGTGCAGCACTCAAAAGTATGCTATGGAAATCGAGTAACAGCGAGGGGGAGAGAAAGAGAGCAAGAGAGAGCGAGAGAGAGAGAGCGGAAGCTAGCGCAAAACGTCTCAAATTGGGCAAAATTTCTCACTGAGTTCACGCCCAGCCAAGCCAAAGCGCCGAGAAACTTATTCCAAATTATCAAAAGGCAACTTTAGCAGCGACTTATCGCTGATATCCGGACAGCAGAGAGAGAGAGAGCGAGAGGGAGAGAGAGAGAGAGAGAGAGGGAGGGAGACGAGCTGGCAACATGACATGAAACACAATGCAAATGTTGTCGTTGATAACTTTATCAACATACAATTTTGCATACATCAAAGCGCAGCTCGCACTGCTCGAAGGGGACGGGGGGCAAGTCTTGCTCTGTTGTCGCTGCTTGAAAAGAGCGCCTCCCGCCCCCTCCCCCTTCCCCTGCTGCCACTTGTGCTGCTCTTGAGCCTGTCCCCTCTTCCACACTTCGCTCGATTTCCACAATATGCCGGTCGATTCTTGTTCGTGTTAATGTTTGTTGACATGGAAAGGCCTAAAGTTATTGTTTGCAACACCAACGGCCTTGTGACGCCTCCTCCTGCTCCTGCCCACTCCCCCCCTGCCCTCCTGCCCTGCTGCCCTGTTGTTGCCCACGCAAAGGCTACATAATTTGCCTTTTTGCTGGATTGCTGCCTGTTTGCTGTACTTGCTGATGTTGCCCGGCTGCCTAATAAGCGGCTCAAGTGTTGGCCTGGAATTAATGCGTTCACTTCAATCCTCAGAAGAGGGGGGAGAAGGGAGGTGTCGGTAAGGGTCATTCGCTATCTTTCCTCGAATACCTCCCTCCCCCCCTCTTCTATATACACATGTAACTGTCACTGTGCGCGTTGCCTTGTTTTGTTTATGTGTTTATCATCGCTGGCCAACCCAAAATGGCCATGGCTATGTGGGTGTGTGTGTGTGTGTGTGTGTGTGTGTGTGTGTGTGTGTGTGTGTGTGTGTGTGTGTGTGGGTGTGTGCTGTGCGTGCATATCCTTCAGACTTTCAGGGTTACCCTTGGCTTCGCTGTTGTTAATGTTATTTGCGTAAGCCAAAAAGTTGCCTCTGCCTGGCAACGTATAAATACTATATAAATACTAAATAAATACTATATAATACCCATCTAACTTGGAGGTAACAACAACAACGCTTTACGCTTCATTTGCTTGACCAAAATAAACGCTTACCCTGCGTACTCCCCTCCCTCCCTCTCTATATACATATATGTCCATATAATTGTAACAAACTGCCACTTGGTATCGGCACATCCCCAACCACATCCACATCCCGAGCCAGCTCTGTTTGTCCTGCCACTTTGCTCGTTGCCAGTTCCACTCCAACAAGATTGTGATTGATAAGCAAGACAGAGAGAGAGGGAGAACGAAAGAGAGTTATCATTAGCAAGTGTTGACCAAGAGCGAGCGAGAGCAAGCCAGGCGTAAGTAAAAGCCAAAAGCATTAGCATCAGCTTGGCCTATTAGTGTTTATTCAGTCAAAAAGATTGTAATCCTATAACAAACCGCTCCAGCACTACAGAACTCAAATAGATAATCATCTATTTTCGATCCTATAAATAGGCTTATCACCAATATCTCAATATAAGTCAGAAAAGGGAAATTTCTGCTACAAAAAACTATTTAAATTTACCATATTTAGTCTCAAGCTTAACTTGTATATTTCTCGACAACTTTTGATTCATTTTCCTCTTCCCTTTTCTTCTAAAAAGCCCTGCGGTTTTGGGGTTCCTTTATTCACCCCCATTACGGCATTACCACCAACTTTCATTAAAGAACCACAGCATGGCAATCATTTCCGCATAAACCTCAATTCAACGACAACATTAAATTTTGTATGCTAATTTTAATTAAAAACTCTATGCGGCTTCCCAATATGACATCATTTCCCATACAATGTTGAATGTCTGTAACGGCCAAAATTATATATTTCAAAGTTGCGAAAATTTTCAAAAATTGTCATAATAAATATTTCAATGTAATCATGGGCAAAATGCGACCTCCAGGAATGAAGCCACATCAAAAAGGTAGACAAAATGTGAACGTGTAAAAATATAATACGAATCAAAATAAATGGCCAACGTACATGGCCCAAAAAGAGAAAGAATAAGTGACGAAAAGAAGTAAAAGAAATGAGTGAAAAGAGAAATTTAAAATGCCCGAAATGAGAAAATGTTGCCCATGGTAACTGGCGATTGCGCTTCACAAAAAAAATATATATATATATTAATTATATTAGACTTTAATGGAAATCTTCAAAAAATCATCTGTTGCCTTGCATGCTGTGAATCGAGTTTGACTCTTATATACCCTACCAAATATTAATTTTTTGCAAGCCTCTTATTTGTTTTGGCAATCTTTCCTTCCGTCCTGCTGCTTCTTAAATATTCGTATAATTCGCCTAAGCAATTACCCATTTAGCACACTTCTCACACAGAAAATGTGCAGAGGGTTGCCTAATTTATTTTCATTTCGGTTGATGGGATCCCATCCAGAAATGAGTGAGTAGCGCATCGTCTAACGATTTTCTGCCTTTGGCCAATTTGTTAACATGGCCAACATGGCGAAAGAAATGCAGACCACGCCCCCTCCCTTGTACTTGGTTTCTTTGCTCGCTTTGAGATGCATTTTTCCACTTGACTTTTGGCTTTTGTGGGCAATTTACCAAGCAGCATTCACATGGCTTACTTAAAGTGGGCCCCTCCCCCTCCCCCCTCCCTCATCTAATTATGCGTCTAATAGAGAGCAGTAAAAGTGCGCAGGAGGAGAAAAGGGAGGGAAACACTTAGCCTGACATTGTGACACACACACACATGGAGAACTGCCTGCCAAAGTGCTGCTTCTTTTCATTCTTCTGCTTTCCTTGCCTTGGGCCTAATGCGATAAGAATGCCGCCCTCCCCCCAAAAAAGTATCTCAAAGATTAATTGAAGTGAAAAATGTGGCTGGTTGTGTGTGCGTTGATTGATGGCGCTTTGCTCCTTTGCTCCTAATTAGAATTTATTCTGGGACATACTCTATTTGTGCTTGCGAAACAGGGAAGGAAAGTAGGAATTGTGTTTGTCCCAAGGCGGAAATACTTCACTAGATTGCATCGGCCAAGTAATTCCCATTTTCGGTCTGTAGCAATATTCTAAAAGCTTCTTCAAGCTGCAGGACAGCAGCAGCAGCTGCGGCAGCAGCTTAGCCGCTTCCATACAATTTGCATTGACAGCGCGCCCGCTAGGCTGATGTGGCCATTGTTGTGTCTTCTGCAGAAGCGTTACGCCTGTCAAACGCCTGTCCACATGCCATGCCCTCTTCTTCTGCCCCTGCCTCTGCCTTTGCCTTTGCTCCTGCTGCAGCTTCGTTTTTTCTTTCCACGTCTAACGCTGCTCACCTGCCCAACTGGCAGACACATCCACGTCCCGGCTGTCGGTTGTGTTGCCTCATTCATGCCCATTATGGACTCGTTGTGAGGCGCGTGTACAGTGGGCAAAATGCCAAATATAGCGCGTAAAATAAGTAAAGCAGTTCTGCTTTTGTTTTCATGTATTTCACAAGCTGTGTGATATATTTTAGCCATGAAAATGTAGACTTACTCAGTTTCTGCCTGTCTATAGCAGAGTTGTCTGTATGAACGCGCTAATCTCAGTAACTGTAAGAGCTAGAGATATCCCATTTGGCATGCACATTCCTAGATAAATACCCTATATGAATAAATATGTATGTGACCCACTGTATCGCCCTGCTAGACGTGCTGTCTCTTTTGTTATTCAGTTGCCGCTCTGCTCTTTCGCCTGCTGCACAATCACATTAAGGCAACCTCACACACACGCAAACACACACACACACACAGTGTGTAGTTGTTGGTGCCGGGAGGGGAGGGGGGTGAGGTCTACAGTCAAACTGTGGCACTAACTGTAATTGTTGACTATGCCTGCTGCGTGTCTTTCTCGCTGTCATTTGTACAATTGACAATTGCGATTGCATGTGCAGGTTATAATGCACTCGCATCTGCCCGGAGACAACCAGGCAGGCGGAAGGCAAGTGGGGGTGCACCAGACCAGGGGGGGGAGCAGGGCACGTGTAGCGCCAACGTTGGCATCGCTCTCTTTGTTTGTCTTGCGAGGAGAGCAGCTATCCAAGTGCAAGAATCGCTGACTGGGATTGCGAGATAGTCGTTTGGCATCTGCTGCTGATTACTGATTGCATTGAATGACTGATGTTATATTCACTCTGTACACAAAGAAAGACAGCGGGAGAGGGATGGGAAGAGAGGGGGAGAGAGAGAGAGAAAGAGAGAGAGATGGAGACAGACAGACGCGCATCCGCCACACAGATAATGCTAACCACTCACTTCTGACTCACTTCAGCCTGATGACATGAGATATACACAGAGCAGAAGCCTGATTATGTTTATAATGCAGTAAGTAGGTTAGCCGACCCTATAAAGCATACCACCTCCATCGGTGGAATAACCATATGGCAGAGATACCTTACCCTAGAATATAATCTACACTCGACTTCATTGGATTGTCCTACATATCCATACAACTCTTGGAGAGCTGATGACTACGCTATTTATCCAGAGCAACATTTCACTTACTGTGGACCATCCGGGGCTCCCTGGGCTACCCTGAATTACTCTGGACTACCCTGAACTACCCCAGACTTCCTTGGACTAGCCTGAAATACCCTAGACTAGCCTGTGCTAGCTTGCACTAGTCTAGACTAGCCTGCACTTCGGTGAACTACCCTGAAGTACCCTGAGCTTCATGAACTTCTCAGGACTTCCCAAGACTACCTTGCACAAGCCTGGACTACACTGGTATATGCTGGAGTACCAAGAACTCCCCTTAAATTTCCTAGCCTGACTTAAACTCCTCTTTAATATGATTAACTACCTTAGGCTTCCCTAGACCTTACAGCCGTTCCCAAGGCAACTCTCCAGCTCTAGATTATCTAGTATCCTTAACACTCTCAGCCCAGGACCAGCACCTTGATTGCTTTGTTCTCTGGAAAACATTCCTCACGCCATCACATCAAATATTGAGGGCAAATCCAAAGCAGCCCAAACGACTTGAATCAATTCACATAACCAACCAAGTTGCAGCTGGGGAACGGCATGGAATTGAGAAGCATTTTTGTGGTGACCCCTGACAAAGTTTTCGTGCAAATGACATAACTTTTGCGAGTGAGTGTAGCCAAATGCATCACCTGCATCGCCAGCTGTCCTCTCACACGTTTCCAATCAACATCTGAGCTCTCGCTGGAAAGGAGTTCTTTCAGCCCGAGTTGAGGAACTAACTAGCCGCATTGTTGCCAGGGATTTCCCCATGAATCGGGTCGAAAGGAAAAAGTTTTGGTAAGAGAAATTCTTGTGATTTACCAAAAATTTACTATAGGAAAAGTATTTGCCGCAATGCTGAGGTTGACCACGACACCGACTATGCATGTCGCGGCCTGGGCAGGAAAATTGGCTAAAATGCTTGACAATTTGCCTTTTTTCTGCGGGGATATTGTGGCCAATTATGTGGGCTAATAAAATGTGATGTATTCGCAACTTGCAACCCTACTGAGTTTATAGACAGCTCGCGGAATACTCATGGGTTTCACACTTGACTCGGAGTAGGTGTGTGCGTGTGTGTGCCAGTTAAATGGTCAATCTTGAATTTCCCGCTTGGAAAACTTACAGTTAGCCCATTAAAAAAAGATCCGCTGTAAGTCGCTGCGGTGCGGATTGTAAAGCAAGTCGCATTAGCCGCGTCTCAAGTGCCTGTTGAACGTCGCCTTTCACCTCGTCGTCTCCTGCCGAGACGCAGCTGAGCCATAAACCAGGCAGGCAGGCGGGCGGGCAGACAGGCGGACAGTCACCGTGTCGAGTTCATATTTTGCATTCAGCCCCGCCCGGAGCTGAGTTTAATATAAAACTGTTGCCCCTTCGTAAACAAAGCCCGGTGAGGTGGTACAACGACCCGGGCAAGCTGGACGTCTATTAAGTAGAGGGAATGGAGGAACGAGAAAGACAAAGAGAAGCAGCAGAGCAGACAGAGATAGAAAGAGGGGAGAGACGGTGCAGACAAGCAGGATATGCTTGGGAGTGTTACATGCGCGCCTGGCATTTATAAGCAATTTATAGAATATGTAAACCTAGTCAACTCCTGTGTAATCGGAGCTGACTCGAGTTGTTAAAAGAGAACCCCAGGAAGCCAGGGATATTTACTGCCAGGCAGCATAAAGATTTGCGAACCATGAAGCGAGTTAATCAAAGGCGAAGGCTCTCTCTCTCTCTCTCTCTCTCTGTGCCGCCAAAGTGGCCAAGGGCAAAGGCCAGAGTAGAATGCAAATTGTAGAGTTCTTAAAATTTACTTATTATCTAAGAAAGTAAAGAGCTTACAATAGATAACTGCAGCTGACTACGAAATACCCTGCAGTGAAGTTTTTAAAAACTGTTGGAAAAACTCTGCTCAAAACATACGGTATCAATTGGCTAAGGGATGTGTGCAGGCCTATTCCACCCCAAATATTCTAGGGTAAACAAAACCATATAAAGTTAATGGATGATTAGACTACACCCACACAAACGCATACATGTTCGTACATGTTCAAGTCGTTGCTCCGTTCCGTTTCATTTAGACACGGGCGCTCTTCAACGATTTCACAATATTTACCAACTTTGAGCAGGAAAATGATTCGAAATGCCCTTGGGGGTAGTTCAATATGATGGTTGGGTAGGTAATATGGGTGGGTTCTATTTGGCTTTCAAATTAATTTGCTGCCGACAGAAGCAAACGTCGAATTCATTTTGAAATTATTTAACGAGATTTCTTTCAATTGCTTCACGCGATTCGCTTTCTTTTTTCTTTTGTTTTGGCCAACAACTTTTTGGCGGTTTTCCAGCTAAATTTGGTGTTCTATAAATGTGAAGTACATTATTTTTACCCTACACCCATGGAAAACAAGAAGATGTAATATGTATATAGAAGTGCTAACAGACTGAGGGGACTAAGTGGATTATTTAATGATTGATCAGGAATATATATAGACGTTCTTTACAGCTAGGCTAGAGCTCCAAGATGGTACAGGAAGGACTATATGAGAAGAGAAGGTAAGTGAAGAGAAGTCTTGGGAGAGGCGTACTGAGACTACTCTAGAGAGATTTCTAGGAAAGAATGTCTCTAGAGAGGCAGCAAAAAGAGTTGTCTCTAGAGATGCAGCTAGAAAGAGTTGTCTCTAGAAAGAGAGCTATAAAGAGCTAGCTATGCATAGACCGAAAACTCTGTAAAGAATCCTGTAGACAAGCGAACTAGTCGGCTACTCAAGGGCGCCCCTAGGGAAAGGTCTACAGAAAAGAGGCAGGTACTACAGGGGGTGAACTAGGAACACGAAAACCAAAGGAATAAAAGGAGTCCATTCAGAAGGGTCTGTGAAGCCATGTCCATAGAAAGAGTACAGAGAGAAGCGAGATGTATGGATGTTGCTATGAAGACACATCTATGGTCAGTCTGCAACGGAGGCAACTTGTATATAGTAAGGAAAGTAATTCAAAGGCGACTGTAGAGATGGGAACGACCTCGTGCAGTCTCTTTGCCCTGTAGAGGTCGCTATGAAGCACGTGTGTAGCTGTATAAAACTATTGAGAGTCAGAAATGAAAAGACAGCTCAGCTATGGTGTGTGGCCTACATGCAGCTGCATTATTCAAGAGGCGTCTAAAGAGAGTAGAGGGACAGGGAGAGGGGTGTATCTAGTTTGTTCCTTGCAAGCACTTTGCACATAACTTTGGCAGCTCGTAAGTTTAACACTTGAGGTAACAAAGGGTTAGACCCCGCCCAGAGAGAGAGAGAGAGATTCACAACCAATTTGCATACACCTAACTGAGTTAGGAGCACGGGCTAACCTGAACCCAAGTCAAGGGAAATTAACCTTAATGAGGATAAATGCTTATAAGATTTGGCATTTTCATGCTCGACTGGGCACAAAATTGCTCCGCTAATGTGGGTGAAATGTCAAAGGTCGGCGTTGTAACGTGAAAATGCGAATTGAAAATATTTGTCGACCTCAATGTCGAGAGTGAGTTGTCGCATTTTATTTGATGATACAACCCTCCTTCCCCTCTCCTTAAGATATGCAGGCGTTTCTTACTTACCTTCGTTCCATCCCAGAGAGAGGGGTCTTACATAGTTCCCCTTAAGGCACACACAGTTCCTTTAATAATTCATGTTTAAATTTCACTTAAACTTGCGCGAACTCGTTACGCCTTCACGTAGCCCCTCGCACCTTGTCCCCTCCCCCTCCCCCTCGCCCCATTTGCAGCTCAAAGAAACTTTTGTTGGTCATGCAGAATGCAAAACGACGACCGCAAAATAAACGTTAAACAAACTTTATGCAAACCGAGCTGATGAAAAAGAAAAAGACCCCGAAGAAAGCTGATAATTTGCCTTGGCGATTAAATAAAATATAGTATAAATCATGCCACGTGCCACACAGTGGACGGAGACAGAGACAGAGACAGGGAGAGAGCGAGAGCGAGAGAGAGAGAGAGAGCTGTCAGTCAGGGATTCGGCTTGTCTGTTGGCTTTCCTCATGGATAACCACTTGGCCCAAACAGTCAGTTCGTTAGTTCTCCGCTTGCCAACTGTGCACCTGCCTGGCCGGCACCCAAATGTGCTGCCTGCCTGCCTGCCAGTCTTGCCAATTATGGCAAGAGGAGAAGAAGACGCGCTAATTAATAGAGACTGTTTATATTGAAATTGCGATGAGAGATAAGGCAGTAATTTTCCAGCTTATATTGACTTATTCGCTTAGCTTGAAAAAGGCTAACAGAGCGTAGCTCAACTGGCTTTTATTTCGTTTTTTTTTTTTAGTTCAAATGTTGCTTAAGCCGAGATAAAACAGGAAACTTTGTTTGTCCAGGAAAAGTTGACCCAGCTGATGTGTTAATTAGTGTGACACGCTTGGTAAAGGTCGACAGAGATAAGGTAACGAGCTTGGCTTAGCCTGGCTTAGCCTTCGCTAGACAAGCAAAAACCAAAATCACCCGGCTTTGTGCTCTGCATATTGTCGACTCATTAAAAATCAGCGTAGCGTGAGATGTGAGGGAGGGGAGGGGGCGGGGGGCGGGGTAGCCACAGAAAAAAGTCAAAAACACAAGCCAGCACAACGACGACGACGTCGACCAAGTCATTTTCATAATCAAACACGCTGGAAAACTGCTGCAAATCACACAACAGAAACCAGAAACCAAGGACAGCCACGCGCGCGAGACAAGGCGAGAGAGAGAGAGGGAGAGAGAGAGAGAGGCAGGGAGGAAGGGGGGAAGAGAGAGCGCGAGTAAAGCGCCACAGACATGGCCACGTCAATTGCATTAGGAATTGCATTTAATGAGCACATCAGCGCCGAGACTAAGAGATGCAGCGAAACACAGAGAAAGAGACAGAGAAAGAGAGAAAGGGCGAGTGAGGCAGGAGGAGAGAGAGAACGAAAGAAAGCAGCGGGAGCATCTGCCAGCTGCAGGCAAATGGCGCAGAAAATGGCGACACTGAGACACGCCAAAATGGCGCCCCCAAGAGGATATGCAGAGTTTTTGGCCAGTAGCAGTGGCTGTTGAAGGGAGTGGGAGAGAGAGAGAGAGGGGGGAGAGGGGGAGGCTGTCACAGCTGTGGGTAAATTACTAAACATATAAATGCATTTCCCAGACAGATCAAAGCAGGTAATCCCAGTGGCAAGAGACTATAGAAAATATATGATTATATTTATTATTTCGTATATATTCTCAACGAACAGATTCAACGTATTCAACTCATAGTGAATGCAATTAACGAATACAGTAGTTATTCCCATAGAGATAATATAATGCCGCTTCACTCTACCCTACCTTTTATGCCAAATAACCACATAAACTACGTTGATTTATGCGCGTATTTTAATTATGTAAAACTAACGCTTTTATTAGAAATTAAAATATCAGCCCACTGCAATGCCCTGTATAATCTGTGAATGAATAGACCATGCATAATGTGTGAATTATAATTAATCACTGCATAATCTGTGACTATTCGAAACATAGCTGAGTGTTTCTTTCATAACTTTCAAACTTATTGATTTATTTCGATGGGCACTACGAATTTTCCATTTCCATTCGAGAGCATTTTCCGTTCTAATCGCTTTCAATTGCCAAGCCAATCATTTGCTCGCTGACTTTCAATTATAGATTGTGCGGCTTTCGTAATATCCTCTCGCATTGTCCTGTAAACACAACTATTCATATCAATAGAATAATTCTAATGAGCAATGCAGCATGCTGCCTATCTAAGCTGCCCTTTGTTTATTTGCCTTAATTAAAATTTTAGTATACCAGATTATCTATTTACCCATCTACTTACTTCTTGAAAAAACACAGTAATACATTGTATAAGCTGAAAAACCTAGAAAGAACTCATTACACTTACGTAGTTAAAATTTGCCAACGTTGATCGAGCTGCAGAGAAATGTGATCAAACAATGCCAAACTAAAATAAATACTAAAAAATACCATAAAATACAAAACATTTACGATACGAAGCAAAGCCAAAGTCAAAATAAAAGCAACAAACTATAAGCAACATCATCATATAGGGATCAATCAAAGCGACACCAGGTTACGTATTGCTATGAGAGAGAGAGAGAGAGAGAAAGAGAGAGGGGATTTCTGGGTGGATTCAAAATAAAACACAAGCGACATTTTTGTAGGTTTTTTAAGTTTTTTGTTTTTTTTTTTTTTATAGAGAGGGTAGTTTATCTCCGCTAAGGATTTTCAAAGTTTACTTTTATTTAGAGAAGTTCCTTTAATGATAATCATACTTATGCATTTTCTTCGCTGTTTGCCTTTTATGGTTTTTTAAAAGTTTCTTGTTAAATAGTTGTTGTTGTTGTTGTTGTAACAGCTAAATACATGTTGTATTATGACAATATATTTGAGTTTTCGTCGTGTGTTTTTTTTTTTCTCTTTTGTTTTTGTTTATAATAATATTTTTGTCCGTTTTGTGTTTTGTTTTCTGCGTTAAAATTCACTTACTAACTAGCTAGACCTTCTTCTTCTACTTCTTCGTCTTCTTCTTCTTTATGTTTCCTCTAAATTATAATTGGTTTTTCATTGGGTTTCTGGTTTTGCCTGGAATGTTATTTGGCACCGTGATTTTGGGTTTTTGTCTTAAGAGTTCGCATTTCGACAAGTCTAAGAATCAATCAATTTCACTAAAATTAAGTTATAATCTATATTATATATCCAAATACCTTAAGATTATCGTCACTTAATATCCTAAATTGTAACAGTAAGTTTTGTGAATTTTCTTTTTTTACTTTTTTTACTTTTGTTCTGGTAACGTTTACACACATTTAAGTAATACACGTAGTGATAATTGGTAATATCTTTGGTATATACGCCATATATAGCTTTGGTATGCTCATATATAATATACTATATTGAGTTTAAACATTTCGAATGAACTATAACACCAACTTACTGACTAGATCAATGAATTCATTGTTTTCCATATATATGTAGGTATTTTGCTATCGCTATCGCTTTCGCTTTCGCGTTTTCTTTCGTCATCGCTTTCGCTTTCGCTTTCGACTGGGGTGAACCAACGTTTTGGCACATGCTGTACTTTGTTCGCTTGTTAGTCAACACTGGCGTTTTTCAACACCGCCTTCGGTCACATCACTTAGCAGCTAGATTAATTGAGTTCGCTTTATGATTAACATTAACTTGCACATTTCATCTCCTTCTTCATCTTCTTCTTCTTCTCCTTCTTCTTCTTCCACATCATCATGAGAACGTACGTAATATTTGACTTTTTGTTGAATATATATATATATATATATTTGTATTCGTCGTTATATTTAGCAATTAATTTGTATTTAAATGTAACAATTATAAAGTTGTGTATCTGAAAAATTCACTAAAATCTTGTATAATAATATTTATGTAGTATTTATTTAACTTTCCGTTATCTCTTTCTTTCGCATACATAATATATCATATGACCCTCAACGTTATATTTAGTGGATTTTCCATAAAGTTTGCTAGTTGTTGATTTTTTTTCATTTTTTTATTTGAAAAACGAACTTGAAATAACATTACGATTTGATTATATGTTTATATTTTGTTATTTCATTTGTTTTTTGTTGAGCAAACTGTGTGCCCCCGCAAAAACCGAAACTGAGCCCAGGGAACAAGTATGATATCGTATTTTTTTTATCGGGAGACTTCTCAAATCTGTAGTAAGATGTAGGTAAGATATAATGCCCAATTTTCGTGGCACCCTCACACCCGTTTCGCAACGAACTCCATGTCGCTGCTACTCAGCGTGCTTAATGCGCTCTTGGGCATCGGAAAATTGTGGAAAATATTGTGAGAAAAAAGCCATCTGGGTTCAGCTTAGGTGGGGGGGCACAATTGATCGATGTACCTACTATACGCGCCTCATCGCGATACACTTCGAGCTTCACACCTTGACAGACAGACAAAAGAATCTGCAACACGTGCGCGATTTCCAGCAACGCGACGTGCTCCGTTTATCCGATATCTGTCAAGGGTCTTTTGATTATACGATTCCGTCGTTTCTCATTGCATAATACTATAATATATAATAATTGTGTTGTTTTTAAACCACCAATACCTTAATTTATTTGTATTTATTATGTTTGTTTAACTGATTTCTACCATTTTCCTTTCATTTCCTTTTCTTGTTGTATTTCGTGTCTGTTATCTTTAATCTTTGGTAATTCCCTAGATCTGATTACTGTTTAATTCTGCTACGTCGCACCATTCCATGCGTTCCTTTCTCTCTCTCTTTGTTATGTAGATCGTTCCTAACCTTTCTCGTTCGTTTTTCTACTACTTTTGGATTCGGGTCTTACTTGATTAATTTTACTAGATTTTACGATTTCTTTCCAATTGTCTACGTTGTTTTGTATTAATCTTATTGTGTGTGGGTTTTCATTTATGAGTGTGTATTTCGGTTACCTCATTGTGTGTTTTGTGTTGTTGTCTTTTAACTTTCTGCATTATCAAAAATCATGGGTTTCAAAATAATCGAAAGTATCGGCATAACTTAATATTTTATTAAACGTAAACTTCTTCACTGAACAGCGTTCTTGTTTTTTGTTAGGCATCTCCTATATATCTAACTTGTAGATATAACTGTGTTCTTAACTAGAGAGCTCATCTGTGTTTTTGCTAATAGATTCAACTAGTATCTATATGTATTTTAATTGCACTACATAAATGTTAATGTCTGATCTTCGAGTGATCTTCTGATTGGTGTTGTGTATGTCTGCGTATATAATAATAATATCTGGCTAGTAAATAAGGGGATTAAAACTAAATCATTATAAATACAATATTATCATCGAGTAACTACACAGCGTCTGCCTTTTTTTTCTGAATATTGTATATATTCTTTAGTTTTCCCTTAAACGAATGTATATTGTATATGTTATAAAATCAAATTATTCAATATGTCTGTATATATCTCATTATGTATATCGTTTAGTATGTCGCATATATATTGTACCATATTTAAGTAGAAAATAATACGTAAAACCTTCTATCCGGTATGCGTTTGCCTTGCTAAAAAAAGCACTAAGTATACATTAGAAAATATTCGATTATAATGCGCTACTAGATCGAAACTATATAGTAGGTTATCGTATGGTCTCCTGTTCCATATAGCATACATCTACAGTATGCATAATATCCCTAGGAGTTATATTGTAGTAGCAATTGTAGCTTGCAGCTTGGTGAGTTGATAAAATCTTAGCTCAAAATACATATTCAAGTGTTGAAACGTTGGGAATGGAACAGCAAGATCATCGTTTTCTCCTGCCCACATTCCAGGGTGTGTCACAGTATTCGAGTTAAAAACCTATTACAAAATTGTGTTCGGCTTCTACTAGTGGAACATGGAAAATGAAACAGAATGTTTGCACCTTTCCGCAGTTCCTGGCTAGCGCATAAAATTGTTGGGATTTCAGATTTGATTTTCGTTTTTTTTTTTCGTTCTTTAAAGGTCAAACATAACATAGATAGATACACATTGATAAGCATAGTTACTACGAGGATTACCAAAAACTTAGTTTCAATTTCATTTGGTTGTTTTTCTTTTTCTTGGCTTCATTTAATGTGGGTGGTGGGTTACAGTTATCGAGAAGAGTTACACATTTCTTCTGGCCTACGATTGTGATATGGTTGTGGTACGTGGAGAGTGGAGCGTGTATGTGGGTCGGATTTGGAATGGGATCGGATGATGATGATGATGATGGCGATGATGATAATGGAAACAAAAAGAAAAAATCAAAATGAACAACAAATTTTAAGAAACATGCTGAAATCGTTAGTTAGCAGGAATCATAACAGAAAACGAGATAAACTAGCATGTAGATCAAGTCCAAGATCAAAGACGATAGCGATAAAGACAAGAGAGAGAGAGACAGAGAGAAACAAGTCAAGACGATGAGTTTAACGAGTTGATGAGGGCCGATACCCGCCTTTTATATGGCCAATGTTGAGTTGTTGTTGCTGTTGTTGTTCTTGTTGTTTCTGTGCTTGTTGTTTGCAGTGTGAGTTTTGCGGATAATATTTATTTAATTTGAGTTTTGAGAAAGAGAAAGGCATATGGATTTTGTTTTGTTTTAATGTTAAGCATAGCATCTCACTCCCTCCTCAGTGCCGCCAGCGTCTGCGTCGCCGCATCTGGATCTGCTCGTTAACCAACTGCCAGAACTTGCCGTGCATCCAGAGGAGCAGCACGATCAGCTGCATCAGCAGCGGCCATTGCTGCAGCTCGCGCCGCGTGCGTCGCTTCAGTTGCTGCAGACACTCGTGCGCCGCGGCGGGCGGGGGTGGGGCATAGCTCAGATTGTAGTTGTAGTAGTAATAGTAATTGTTATTATAATGCTGCAATTCTACCGGATCGATTTGGAGATCTGGAGGTTGGGTATGATCGGAGTGTTGGGAGGAGTTGCTTTCTAAAAAGTTGTTGTTGTTGTTGTTGTTCTTATATTGAACTGTTGCTGCTGTTGTTGTTGCTGTTGCTGTTGCTGTATCATTTGAATTTAACTTGTTGTTTATATTATTATTATTATTATTGTATTTTGATGTTGGCTGTTCATCATTACGGTATTTCTGTGGTTTACGATAATATTACATGATGATACATTTGCCCTTCTCAGCCCACGGATTGTTCTTTTTATCCGGCGCATTTATCAATGGATCATTCTTCTCGTTCTCCTCGATGAACGAGCGCATTCTGTAGGGTAAAAAAAAAGAAACAAGAATCGATCAAATATAATATAGCCTTTCATTCATAGGGTTAATATACCATATTGTAAAAATATGATTGTAATCCTGGTCTTAAAGTTTACACAACTTGTGAGCTTTATAGGGGCAGGATACTGCAGAAATCAAGTTATCGTAAATATTTAAACCTTGCCGACATAAAATTGACCACGCACGCCGCATCCACAAAGAACCCGCCTTGGCTTTCCTTGGTCTGCTTGGGCCATAAAAAACCGGATGGGCAGGAAGGTTGATGGGACGAAGGGAAACAGGATGGGGGGGGGCTATCAGTTCCGCTGCCAATAAGCTCGCAGATGGACATTAAAAATGTGAAACGCTTTACACGCGCCACAGAAAACTAAAGCTCTCGTTGCACAATTGGTTCGCCCTAAAAATACCCTGCATATTTTCTTTCATTCAAGTTACAAAATAAAAGATATAGGGATAGAAACAAGGAAATATGTAATTTTAATATATAATATTTAAAAGCCACAGGCATCACAAGGTTGTGAACAAGAATCTATATATCTTATATGTATGTGCAATTTCAATATACCCCATTTATTGCAGGGTATACACAGGCTGCATACATATGTTAGTACAAAAGAGTTTTTGTGATTTTGTTGTCTTCTGGCAGCATAAAAAAGGCTACTCTGTCGTTAGCATTTCTCGCCCTTGCACACGTTTCTACCTTCCTCTCCCTCTATCTCTCTCTCTCGCTATCCCACGCTCCTTTGTCTCATTCCCTGCACCTGCTGAGTCTTTTGCCTCGAATGGAATATTCGGTGCTTTTTTCTAAGCACGTCCTTATATTTCCCTGCTACTTTCTTTTTTTTTTTTTTTTGAAAATTCGCAAGAATTTATTTATCAGTCGCAGGAGCTTCAAGGGAATCGTAGTAGGGAAGGGGAGGGTACAATAAAGTGGAAAAGATAAAACAGCAAGCGAGTTGCGAATCGGACTGCGGAACGCGCTTTGCATTTCGATGTGGTTCGTGAATTGTTTACGCATTATTTTAATGGATTATTCTCAGCACATATGGAACGATTTGAGCGAAATTTACATATTTTGTTCTTAACTGAACTCAGGTTTTTAAAGAAAGTAAATAAACAATGTGCCGCTGTGTTGTTTCCCTTTCATTACGCGCGTTGTTTTTATTTCGTTCATAAATTTCAGAGCTCTCTCATCTTAAATCATTTTCTACTTTTTTCCCCATTTTCTTTCTCATTTTTCCTGCACATTGTGCCGTGTGCCTCATTAGTCTCGTTTACCCATTGGGATGCAGGATATGTTAAAGAGACACAGCATTCCTCTAAAGAGCTGAGGCACATGCGGCGTATACGCAATGCCGACTTCAACCTGCAGCTGTGGCACACGTGTGTGTGTGTGTGTGTGTGTGACAAACTTCTGCGTGCGTGTGTGTGTGTGTTTGGCAGGTGCATGAGTTACGCCCACTCATGTTGCCGCATTTATGCATAATTTAACTAACAAGGAGACCTTGCTGACTGCCGACTACCGATTTTCTTGTTGTCCTTGTTATGCCCTCACTTTCCGTGTGTGTGTGTGTGTGTGTGGCATCTCTATTTCCTTGCTCATTTTCCGCATCAGCAGAGCAAAAGGCAGCCTCCTCCATGGAGCCGATGGATACATAAAACAATGCCCAGTGAGGCTAATGGGCTTATGACTCTGCGGTTTTGGATTTCGCCCCATGTACAGCAACTCACACACACACACACGAGTACTAAATCCACAAGCAGAGGCGACAACCCTAAACAAAAAGGGCAAGAGTTCGAGTTGATGTGCCTTTTTTTTTTCTTACTTTTTCTGGGTCTTTTTCGGGGGTTTTGTCTTCGCTCTGACAGCCACAGCCAAGGTTGCGCTGGGTTGCCATGGGTCGAGCAGTGGGCTGTGCTATGGGGAGTCAACAAAGTTGTTATGATGACGTTTTTGCGGGAAACAAACAAAGTTTGTCATTGTTTACTGTAAATTTTCACAGCCCCCATCCGACCCATTGCCTCCTCTCTGAGGGTGGAATGACATTTCATTTTCATTTTGCATTTTGTCGGAGCAGCTCGTAGAGTACGCCGCTTATCATGTATTTTTAATGAGCGTATTAGCGAGTAGGGTGCCCCAAAAAAAGGGTTGAAGTTCGTAGTTGGAGTAGAGGGACGAGAAAAGGCAAGCAGACCGGACATGGTTATAAAGGGGAAAGCAGATTTTGTTGTTCTTTGTGGGCCTATGGCCCTGGCTCGTGTCATTGTTTAAGTTAAAAATTATGTAGTCTACTTTTGTGCGCCCATTCGAAAATGCATTTGACATTCCAGACTCAAACCCAATCTGGCGCAAATGGTTTGAGGCTAAGCTTAAATCACGTATACGACACAGGCAACAAGCGAGACGGGCAGGCAGGCAGGCAAGCAGGCAGGCGTAGCTTATGATGTCATCAGCAGCTGCTGCGTAGCGCACAATTTGCGCTGTTGTCAAAAAGTTTTGCTCATAACGCGTAAGACGCTTTTAATAAGCGAACGAGCTCAGTGCCAGTGCCAACTTGATGGAATACGTCGTTGGCTCATAAGAAAGTTTAGCCCATTTCCATTTCGAGTAGCCTTCTCCTCCTGCTCCTCATCTCGGCTCATCTCCCTGTCCTGTGCCCGAGCGCAGCAGCAGCTGCAGCAAATTGAAACTACACTTAGCGAACATTTGCGCTACACCGTAAAAAACAGACTACATACTCTGTTCTGCAGCTAATGGAAAGTATTCTAACATCATTGGGTTTCTCTTTCAGCGGGAAAAACTAATTTAAAGCCTTAATTAAATATGTGCACATTTCACAATTCTCTCGAGGTCTCTCTGCGTATTTTTTATGAACTAATTAAGAGCACTTCCGCCACAATGAGAGCAAAATTTGTGCGCACTGTGGTTAAGGGAGCAGTAGAAATATATGTAAAAAAAAAAAAAAATTACGCGGCACACTCACAGCTCAATCCCACTGTGCCTGGATAAGGGACAAGCTTATCCGATGAGAATTAGCTGGTGATTTAAGCCCGCTAATCAAACGTTGGTAAATTAATGAGCTGCCTGTAAATGTCACTGTCAATCAGAATAAAACATGCCCCAAATTAGATCTAGGTAGACATTTAAATAGTTCATTTACCTGCGGCATACCCATTAGTCTATGTCTGAACACGATTAAAATGCGTGATTTATAGCAAATACACGGGCTACGGTTTAAAAGAAGAAAAAAAAAAGAAATCATTGCTTATCGAGGGCGTCAAAGCCTCAAGGCATCTAAGGCAGACAATGAGGCGAGGGATCTATTTATATTCACTTGGTATACGATAAGTAAAATGCGACAGTCACCTGTCAATTCGCAGTGACTTGTTTGCCATCTCTTTCTCTTGCTCTCTTTTGTGCTGATGTTACTTGGTAAAAATCTTGAAATTTTCTTTCTATTTTCATATTTCGTAAGCTCCACTCTGCGTATCTGCCCGGCCACAGGGAAAGTGTTGACTACTTTGTTTGGAATGAGTATCTTGAACGCCTTCGTCGACCTTCGTCATAAACTAATTTCCAGCTCATTTTATTCTAATGTATGTGTGTGTGTGTGTGTGTGTGGAGGGGGGAGAGACTTGTGTGTATTGTGGCCTTCGTTGCCTATGCTAAATTTAGTATAATTTCACCCTCAACACACAACAACAGAAAATAAGTCTGAGGCACTTAAAGCCCAACCCAAAGAGCCGCTCCGCCTCAACGACCCGCCAGGCGAAAGCATTTTATTTTGCAAAAATTTGCATACTGCATATGAATGTGAGTGGGAGTGTGAGTGTGAGTGGGCGTGGCTGAGTGTACGTGTGGGTATTCGTGTTCGTAATCGTTGGAACGGGCGAATGCATTCAGGTAATTGTATTTAAATGTGGAATTTTAAACTGCATCTGGCCCAGCGATGGGAGAATAACATAAAACCGAAGCGCTTTCGATTCCGGTTCCGGTAACTGTCGCAGCATATAGAAAAGGACAATTTCGATACCCTGCATGCGATGAGAATGCGCGCGAAAGGGTATGTTCAGTTGAATGCATGAATTTATAATATTTTAGAGTCTATATTAGTATAGTATTAAAAAAGACTTTTATTATGTCAATATGTATTCCAATGCAATTCTTTTCCTTGATGAATTGCACGGTATCTGACAGTCGGTTCTTTTAGCACATTGAGCCTTTCAATTGCAGCAATCTGTCGCTTTCGGATAAGCCTATCTCTTGTTAGATTACTAGCCAAATCTTGCACATTAATCGATGCGCATTTCTCGAAAGAAAAAGGGCCCAGAAAATAGTTCAGATCACCTGCTGACCCACTCAATGCCAAAGTTCTTTCAAGAGGTAGAGAGGGAGACAGAGAAAGAGAAAGAGAGAGGGAGATGGCAACCAGCTTTATTATGCACCAGAGCCCGCAAAGAAAAAGAGTTTTGAGAATCCACAAGAGTTCTTGGCATTTTCTTAACCACTTTCGGGGCACTTGAGTAGCCTATACCGTGCACCGTAGACGGAGACTGGGACAGGGACAAGGGGAAGGGAAAGGGTATGGGCCCGGAGCCGTGTGGGCGGTGTGCAGGCTTGATACTTGCGGCTGCTGCTCTTGCCATGCCTTTTCATGAATAACAAATCAGGTTGAAAGACAATCCCCCGGCTAAGTCGGTACGGAATACGGGAGGGGGGGGGGCAGGGTCTGCGGTGGCGAGACTCTTTGGCCTGGGCCCGAGCCGGAGCCCCTTCTCTGCTTGGACGGCCAAAAGCCGCAAGTTCTTAGTTCTATGCATACAAAATGACGACGATGACGAAAGCGACAACGAAAATCCTAAAACAAAAACTGGCACAGAAAAAAAAAAGAAAAAGAAAAAATACTTAGCATGGTAAAGGGAAAGACTGAGACGGTGTCGTATGGGGTAATAGTTAAGCAGGGGCGTAGGAGGGGAAAGGCGGAAAGAGGGGAAGAGGCACTGTCACTACTACTACTAGTACAAACGCTTTGAAGGCCTTCTGGTCCACTTTTGTTGAATTGAAAAGAAATTGTGCAAAAAACACTTGAGCCGAGTCTTCCGCATCATCATCATCGTCGTCATCATCGTCATCATTATCATCATTATTGTCTTGGCTGTTTCAAGTGTTTGTCAAAGGTTGCCTCAGGCTGAGGCTCATGGAGAATGGAGAACGGAGAATTTGTTGCATTTTCTGTGCCTGTCAGTGGACATTTGCAAGTGGTAAATCAAATGGCATGTGACAACTGTGACCCGACATGATATCATGTGGAAAAACTTGCTCCATAACTTGAGCACAAACTGAGACTGAAGGTTAAGTTACTCAGTGAAAGTTTGGCAATGGGGTTGAAAGAAGGTTATCAGTCTCTCGCACATTTGATAATTGTCAACTTTAGATAGTATAGTATAAAGTATATATATAGGTCGATTGCATATTTATTATTATATTTAATGCCCGAAATTGCAAATTTCCTGACATCAAAATGTCTTGAGCCCGAGAGATCCGACTCTGCGACGGCAAAAGAACCGAAGCAGAAGTCGAAGCTCTCGTGAATTTGCATATTTGATTTGCAGTCGTCGACAGCCAAGTTAAGTTTTGTGTTTCTTTCTTTCCCCCTTCTACCTCTCTCTCTCTTTATCTGCCTGTCTGTCTTGCTTGTCTGTTTCTCTCTCTCTCTGTTCACAGCTTTTGCCACTTTTTGTGGCTGCTGGAACTCATTATGAATATGGAACTTCCAATTTCGAAACACAAATAAAAATAAATATAGACTTTGTGTCGTACCCCAAAAGCGAAGAGAAACGCCTTATTGATTTCTCGGCAAGAAGTTCTCTTTGCTATATATTTAGACTATAAATATAATGATGCTTATCTAGTAGAACACACACACGCTAAGAGTGTGGAATATATTTTATGTCGCTGCCTGAGTTTGATTAATTGAAGTGAAAAATGGTGAGACATGCTTGGGCCATCAGAGGAAGTATGATTAATAGTTTTAGAAACAAGAAAAGACTCTTCGAGTAGGGTATCTGACAGTCGTTGGCAGTCAGCAGCACGGTTTAAATTCTTTATTGCAATCAGCACTATCAAGTAGAGTCACTTCTCAAAGTTCTTCACTGTCACGGTGATGCTGTTAGCACTTAACAAGTAACGAGTAACGAGTAACGGGTGCAATCGAGTAGCGCAGGGTAGCGGGGATAGCAGGACGAGCTTTCTAATTGATGCGCCATGCCAAATCCCATTGCTGGCAAAGTTTTATGGATCCTTTTAGTGTTAACTGTACTAAGCTACCCAGGCAGTTGTTGTTTGTATACCCTGCAGTCAGTGAAGCTGCTGGAAGAGGGGTATATCAGGGTAGTAAGCACTTGCATATACTCTAATAATTATATACTCGTATATGCTTATTCAGATGCATTTCTGTCCCTTGCTCAACTATTTGCCAATTTTTCCCTACCCTAGCGCAGGGTATCTAACCAGCGAGCAGATCTCTGCACTTGTTTGTCCCTCTCCTTTATTGCTACTGTAGATGTTTGCGCTCTAATTCGCCGTTAAGTGGCTTTTGGACATTTGTTGCAAAACTTTTCTAGTTTTTCCCTTCTCCAGGTTTAGTTTTTGTTGTGCCTTCGATACTTTGCCAGTTCCTGCGGTTTCTGTACTTAAGCTCTGCTGCTCCTCCTCCTCCTCCCCTCCTCTTGCTGCTGTGGTAAATTAATGAGTGACAAGCGGCAGAGAAGCTTCTCTCCCTGCTTTCCCTTATTTTTTCAAAAGTAAAAGTATTTAAAGTGCTATTCGAAACTTAAGACCCTAAAGCAGACAAAATGGCGGGGGCAACCCTGGCGCCATGACTCAGCGAAAGAAGAAGAAACAAAAAATGCTATTGAAAAACGATTTTGCATGGAATTAGCTGTATATTCCAGGTATCGAAACTGCAGGTATACGGCGCTTTAATGGCCTCCACTCTGACCCATTGGTATCTCAATTCGTTGACCATTGCGAATCATAAATAATCCAATGATTTCGCTCAATGCCCGCACCTGTTACAGGGAGCACACGGCGCACGGTCAGCGGTTTATGGCTGCGAAATGTGAAGGACTTCCTGCCCCACCTTCTATCGTACCCCTCCCCTATACCATACTATATATGCATACATGTACGTGTGTGATAGGACATAAAGCTTTACGAGCAGTAGCCTCATTGTTATGGACAATGAAGCACACAGGGCAAAGGGGGAAGAGAGAAAGAGACAGGAACAGACAGAGAGAGAGAGAGAGAGAGAGAGGGGGGAAGAGAAGACACATGAACGTGGATGGTTTTATGGCAGTGTATTCGGCTGTTATTTTAATTATGGCACCTGACAGTCAGCGGTGCAAGCGCTACAGTGAGGCTCATTCAGGCCGGCAGGTACAGTCAGTACAAAAAGTCGATTTAATATGCAAAATTTAATTCAGCTGAAGAAGTGAGAGAAACGCGTCACGGTGAAGGTGAATGTCGTCGTCGTCGTCGTGGAAAAATGAAATCACACTTTCATTTTCATAATAAATACTTTCCCAGTCGCACAGCATTCCCATCTACCTCTCTCCCTCCCACTCCCGCGCCTTGTCTCTATCCGAGCAGGCACAATTTAACAAATTAAAAAGCGGGCGAAAGAAAGCAGCAGCAGCAGCAGCAGCAGCCCCAAAAGAACCGACCGGATGAGAGAGCATATAAAAACGGAATGGAACGGAACAGAGCGGAACGAAATGGAACGGAACGGAACGGAATGACCGTGACCAAGAGTTTAGAGCAAACTCAGTCGAGCCGAGCCGAGAAGTATTCACAATGCTCGCTCACTGAATATGAACTAATTATGAGTGTTGCCATCCTGTCGGCGAGTGCATTGACAGCCCAAGGTTAAATGTACAAACCGACTTATTGTTTGCATTTGAATAAAGGTTTTAAAAAATGAATTTAAATATACGAAAAAAAACTAAATATTTCAATAGCAATCCCTTTAAAGATCTCTCTCGTTTAAACGTGCAAATTAAGACCTTCTCTGTAGATAATTGAAATCTTTGAATGAATAATTGTTTGATTATTATTATGTATATCTCTGTAGTCTTACTCTGAGAACTTTTGAAGATTTACTTTGTATAATATCCAGCCATACTTATTCTACTCAATACTCACACACACAGAATACTTTCATTCTTGGGGGCATACTCACCTGAAATGCAAAAAAAGAGAAGATTATTATTATTATGTTCGCAACATGAATCTCTATTAAAATATTTATACCATAAGCTATGCTAGAGTGCTTAGGGCAGAGAGAGATATTTTGCTCGTTTTCATATTTAACTGGAATTAATTTCCCCTCTGTGATGGGTTTGCCTGCTGCTTCTGTATCTTTTAATTTGCAAATATGTATACGTATTCTAGGCTAACAAGTTTTCGACCTTCGACCCTTCCGCCTACACACCTCGTCGTCGTCGTCGCCGTTGTCGTCAGTGAAATCTGGCCGTGTTACCAAGATCCGTTCAAATATTCACTAAAAACTTTTCGACCTTTTTTCCGGTTCGGCATTCGTGTTGGTCTTGGCCGTAACGGATAAATTATTAAACGCCCGGGGAGGCTGAATAGCTGCTGGAACATGTTGCTTTAATATGGTATTAAGTCATTTCATATATTATTTACGATCTGGCACATTTCGCCTACGTTTTTGGCTGTCAAAAATGCAATCGCCGAGAAAAAAAGCAAGTCAAAACCAGAGGGAGAATCGGCAGTAGAAATGGCAGTGGGAATGGCAGAGCGCATGCAGCGAAATTCAATTACTACTATGGAAGTTGGCAAGAGAGAGGGGTGGGGAGGGGAGGGAGAAGGGAGAGGGGGGAGACGTAACGAGATGTAACCGTTGTTTGCACAAACATTTTTTGTGTGGATATTCCCATAGTTCATAATGTGTGTGTGTGTGTGTGTGTTCACATCCGCATCCGCATGTGTGTTTGTTTTCATGTGACACCCCCCCCCCCTCCGCTTTATCCGCAAATTTGACATACTATACAACATTTGCCGCCATTTTTACCATTTTTCCCAATTTTCCCAAGTGCCATAAAAAAAGTGGCCCAGACTGCAACAGTTTATCATACTACACGACTTTCATATATCCTGTAGCTAGAGTACACAAATCATAGATTATTCGCTTATTCGATTGGATTTCTAGCTTATATACTAACTTATCTAATAGATCGCTTGCTTAAATAGTATTCTGATTAGGCAATTGCTTGAAGGAAAATTCTTAGCATATATAAGTGAATATCAATATGAATATCAACTTGGATAAGTTGATTCTACATATATATTGTAATAGTTGTCATATATTTATTGCTCTGAAGGATTACTCACTTTTTCCCATACCACACTTGTCATTCATATAGTAAAAAAAAAACAATACTATAACTTTTTTAATTAACCACATGCCACACTCATCGTCCTTGGCAATCATCGCTGCCACATTAATCAGCTAATTAACAGACAATTCATGATTTTACTGCCCTACTAAAATTGTTGTTTTCTGTTGTTAATCTAATAGATGGAAGCATTATTTAATTGAACTGTAGCTGGAACTATTATCTCATTTGACTGTTGGCCGCATTTTAAATTGATGACACAATAAACGTGTTAAGCGGCCAGCTCAATCGACATCGATAATTGGCCTAAACACTTGCAGATACCTCCAGCTCTTTGGCAATTAAAGCGCTTATTAGCCACGAGTAAACGGAATGTGGTAGTTCCCATCGAAGTCGCTGCACTTACACTCCCCCTGTCGGCCAATTGTTTAATCATTCAGCTAATAGAGCAGGCGACCGGCTTACCAACTTACTTAACTCATCGGGCGTCAGTGGCCACAGTGTGCCAGAGGGGCGTGATATGCTATTAGTGGCTTAATAAGTTGTCTCAGTTGGGGGAATTATCTGAGTACCCGAATGCAATTCGAATCTTTCACATGCTTAGTAACTTTCTGCCAGTTCTTCGAACTTAACTTATGCAAGAACTGTGTGAGGGGTGAGGCTGAATCGAAGCTAGGTAGTAGTAGGGTAGTAGCAGGGTACCTGGTAGGGTTACTTAGTCGGGTAGCAAGTGAATCGATAGCTGAATAAGGTATTCGATAGGATAGGAATAGGGTAGCGGGTTACTCAATAGATTTAAGGGTTCTCCGATGGGGTAGCAGACTTACTGATGGGGTATCTGGTATGGCTCACTTAATAGGGTAGCGGGTTCCTCAATAGGTTACCATGTTACTCCGTTAATTATTGTGATCTTTGAAAGGGTAGCGGTCTAGTTAGTAGGGTATAGGAAATGCTAGCACCCTACTCAATAGGGTAGCTAGCTTAGTCTTCTATCCGCTAGGGTAGCTGCTTGTGTTTATAGGTTACTCTACATAGGCAAATGTCACATTCAGGGGGAGAAGCGAGACACTCGGTAGGGCAACAAGGTATTCAGGGCAAATAAATTACTCAAAGAATATGACAAACACCTTTGCTTTGCGGCTCCCCAGCTTTGTTTCATATTTCTTTGCTACCCTCCCCCCCCCTTCCCATCCTGGGCTATTCTTCTACTTGGCATCTTGTCAGCTATTTATAAGCGATTTTCGCATTTTATTTTGCATACAACAGAGAGAAAAAAAATGGAAGAAGAGGAGGAGAAGAAGAAAGAAATTGTGGCAAGCCAGCCAAGCATTTTTTTGCTTCGTTCCTCGTTGCTTTCGTTGCTATTGTTGTTGACACTTTTAATGTTGATTAATGGCAGCGCAGCAAAGTATGCCATAAAGCATGACCCACACACACGCACACACACACACACACACACACACACACACCCATCACACACACGCATTATACATAAACGAATTGTAATGGCAACACGGAGAGAAGCCAATTCAAGTGATGTCCAACCTCACGTAACGTGGCTTGTTACATACAGCACACACACACAGGCATACACACACACACAGGCACACACCACACACACACACAGGCACACACACACACACACAATGCCCATTGACTTGCCATTGCGAGTGCCAGAAACATTAATCTTGTACTCAGCGTGCATAATGTGAACTAATTTATGGTTAGGCATAGTTAAATGTAACGAAATTGTTAGGTAAAATCAAATTAACCCAAAATTAACACACTGTTGCAAATAATTGAATAAATTGCAAATATATATATATACATCGATTGTAAACACTGTAAAAAGCTATTAACATTTGCCAACACTGAAAGCGCTTAATGCTTTCTTCCTTTAATATATCTTTCTGGCGTGCCATAAATTGGAATATGTTCTGACAGTGTTGCACAACTCTGCACATAATTTCTACATAGCTTTTTTGATTACCAAACAGTCGTACTGCTGCCAGTGTTGTATAACAAATTTGGAGAACGAAGGGACGAGGCTTGACTCTTAGTTTGGGTTGCTGAACTACACTTAATGCGTGTTCAATCAAACCGCAAGTTTACCAAATTCTGTTATTGAATACATTCAACCTCAGATAATCTTCTTGATTCTGCCCTGCCCTGCCCAATTTTTTCACTGATCAAATAAACTTTTCGACTGCTTTGTTCTCGACCTTTAGTCGGAAAATCGGCGTGCGGCACCTCGTAAAATGTTTTGCATTTAAATTAAATTGAATATACCGCTAATCCAATCCAATTCCCCGGCCACACCCTACACACGACCCCAAACAAATGAAGGCAAGTGGAAACCGACAGACAGACAACCGGATGGAAGACAGACAGACAGCGCGACAGCTGCGGCCTCAACAATTTTCATATCCTTCCGTTCCTCTGCCTTTCCTGCTTTGTTTTTTATTTTTGCTTTGTTTTGCCAATTAATTTGCATGTTAAGGCGTTGCCAGTTACCCATTTCTCCAGGTTAATCGGAGTATTTGTAGAGCCCACCCGAAAGCCGGTAAATATTGATTAAAATGCAAAGTCAAACTTAATAATAACCCGAGATTTATATGTGCTTTAATGGATGCAGAGAGACGCAAAAGTAAATCTCTGATTTATAGCACATTTATGCTGCATTAAATGTTGTTTTAAAAAAAATTGTACAACACTGGAGAGAGAGGAAAGGGTGGGAGGGAGAGTGGGGATGGCAATCAGCAGCAACCCCTCCCAGAGGGGTTTCGAATTTATAACCACAATAAAGCGCAAGAAACGCGACAAGAGTAACCATAAACTGCAGTCTCATGCCTTATGCTTGTTCCGCTTGCCATAAAACATATAGAATGTCAAGAAAATCATATATAAAAATTGGAAAGGAACAAACAGTGAAGGATACTATACTATTAAATGAGCTGCAGCTAAAGTACTAAAATACCAAAGTAGCAGAAGTTCCGATAGTACCTAAAGTTAAGGTTAAAATAATATATATACCCGATTATAGACTGTCTAGTAATACAAACATCTATGTATATTTTATAGCATATTAATTGGAATCCACATGAGATAAAGTAAAACAGAGCTAGGAAAAGAAAGAGAATGCTTAGCCTAGGTATTTAGAGATGCGATTCTCGTTAGTTTGAGAACATATAGGAGTTTATAGGAGCATAGATTTATGAAAGCGATGCAGACGCCTTTTATCGCTAGTTACAGCGATAAATGACTGATCGAGCATATATATATGCATTATAGCAACAATTCAATTTACAACTGCCCCTAGTGGAATGGGTACATGTTATAAATGATAGAATACATAAATAATGTGCACGACATCATAATATATATTCACATGCATCTATAATCTGACACATGCGGTGAGTACACTCACTCGCACTCACTCGCACTCACTTCAACTGTATTCGAGGTGTGCAAAAGGTGTGCGATGCGCTGTCGACACGAGTCAGCTGGGCAAACTGGACAATCCCAATGTATCCGATGTGCCATCACGCAGGATCGTCGTCTGTGTGGTTGCACACACACACACACACACACACACACACAGGGTGTCAATCAATCAAGACTGAATCGGCGCAGGACAGGACAGGACGGTACAGGATGGGCCTGGCCTGGTCGCTGCTCTGGCGATTGTGTGCTGCGTGTTCGGTTTCGCCAAACGAAACGACGTAATGTGCGGTGTTTGCTGCACTTAACGAGATGGCAACCACACACAACTACCGCACAACCACCACACACACACACACACACACCTTCCTTAGATCCCAGCAGGGGATTTAACTGGCTTGGGCAGTGCAATTTGTTCATCAATCATGCGCTTCAAATTCGCCTCTCAAAATTTAATTGACTTTGATTTTGTAAAGTTCGAAACGGTTTTGTGCATGTTTGTGCATGTCAATACATGCGTGTGCGTGTGTGTGTGCCTGTCTAATTTGCTCCGTTTTGTTGCTGATTGAGTGACAAAATGTTTTATGCTCTGCCAAATTGAGATGTGAATCGACTACGAATCGCCCCCGAGTCAAGAAAGAAATTGCGTTTGTCATGCTCTTTTATTCACTTTATCGCTCATTCCTTCTCTATTGCTATTCTCGTTTGTGTTGTTGTTGCCATCTTAATTTCTGGTTGTCAATATTGTTACAAGTTTATTGGCCGTATTTGAGTTTGGCTTACTTCGATTACCAAATATCAAGCAAACACAATTTCCAGCACGAGTTGAAAGTTATTTTTGTTTATTTCCTTGTCAATTCTTCCTCTTTTTTTCCCTGGGTTTTTATTGACCTTTATACTATGCCCAGCAAGCTTGTCGGGTGGTTGGGGAGTTGCCTTATGTATATAGCATATAGAAAAAGGGGTTCTATTGTTTTGCTTTAATTGACAGTGTTTCAGTTGTTTAAGATCATTTTCAAATTATATATACCAATATTTATGATATTTTATGTGCATATCGTATGTGAAAAGTTTACTAGATGTTTAACAGTTTTTTTCACTATTCAGCAGAAGAAGGTGTGTTGTTTTCTTAAATTTATTAATAATATTTATATAATTATTTTTATTTCATCTACAATATTTATATACACTTGTCTACATAACTCTTTTTTGCGCTCATAACTGTCTAAAGATATATATAATATTTTTCGCCTTTCGTTTCTCAAATTACTCTTAACTTTTTTGGGCACATTGGTTTAGCTATTTTTGGAGTTTACTTTAGCTGAACTTTGTCTAGTCCTTGTCTACACAGACACACACACACACGATGGCTCACACACACACACACACATGCACACTCCCGCAGACATCCACACACACGTACAGTTGTGCCCAAGAAGCGACACAGCGACACAGGCAACTGCCAAGGAACGAACATCAACATCAACAACAACGTCAACTTTTATATTTATGTAAATATTTTGAAAGAACAAACAAAACGCCCGAACGAACACTTAGCTCAGGTGTTGTCTGCGGGCGCAAGGCACGTTTATGAATATTTAAGGCAGCCACTGTGCGGCAGCAGCAGCAGCGGCAGCGGCAAAGGCAGCGGCAAAGGCAGCGACAGCGGCAGCATTAAACTGCTCGGACCGCGCGTCTAGACAAGCTCAAGTTTTGTGTGGCTTTTCACACAAACACACACACACACACACACACACACACACACTGGGAAAACATAGCACACTTGAGGGGGGGAAAACTTAACTTTTGTTTGGAGCAGTGAAAAACGTTCTTAAGCTCCCATTTATTATATATTTACTTAATTTATTTATTTTTTTTTTTTATTTATATTATTAATCATTTAAGTCGTCTACTCACTCAGCAATGCTTTTAGACAACGGCCAGCGCTCCATGGAGGCCTGATATTTCATATTCTCGATTTGCTTCTTTAATGCGTCCCGATCCATGTTTTGTAGAGCACTGGGATCCATGTTGGCTGAAATTTATCCACATGCCACCCCTGCAAAGGCAACATGCAAGAGAGTTGAGCGAAATGTTAAGCCAAATGCCACAGAGATGCTATAAAAGCTGCAGAGCATGACGGGCGCGCTCTCTCTCTCTCTCTCTCGCCCTCTGCCTTTCACAACTACCACGGGGGTTGCCCGCCGCTGCTGCTGCTGCTGCTGTTGCAGGAACACCCTGTTCGCTGCTAATGGCAAGTGTCGGAAATTTGTAGTTCAACTGACGCCTGCGCACAGCATGCACTGCAAATCGATAGAGAGCAGAGAGACGCGCGACGGCAGAGCAAGGGAAGAGAGTGACAGAGAGAGAGAGAGAGCGAGAGCGAGTTAACAGCGGCGCCTGAAAGAGTGCTACAGCTGCAGCAGGACCAGCATCAACATTGCCTGTCACTGTTAACGCGCTGTTAACGTGCGCGAAAGCATTTGTTTACTTCTGCTTAGCCGCAGACACAAAAAAAAAAATAACTCAAACGTGCAGCAAAAATAAAAGGGCGCGCCCAAAAATGTTGCAAGTCCAAAATGAAAATTCGGCAGAAACAGCTGAGCGCTCTCTCTGTAACCAAGCTCAGCTACTATATGTATTAAGTTGGTTGCTCTAGTTCTTAATAATTCGGCTCCCTTCTTTTGTTAAAATTTGTATGTTCTATGAACAAATATGTTAAGCAGTTATAAGTAAAACATGTCAAGTAATAAAAATATATAATCATAAAAATCTTAAATTATGTGCAGAGCTAAGGAAATTTCAAAATATAAAATACAATAATAATTGCGGCTTAGCCAATGCACTTTACACTGCATTGTTATGTTAAGCAATGCCGGGCACAGCACAGCTAACAGTTACAGCAGCGAAGACACGAACCCATAACAGCGCACACTGTAAATCGCCATGTTACTTGGCAGAATATCGCATGCAACTTGAAGCGAGCGATACAATACTGAAATATCATTAATTTTAAAAATAACCCAGAACATAAGGTCAGATTCCTACGGATCTACGGTATATTCGGAATATGTATTAAAGGCTAACACTATTTTTTATAAGAGATTGATATTCTCAGCTTACAGTTAAACTCATTAAACAGTTAATTAGCCTTTCATCTACTTTATTTTCTCAGTGTATGCTTGTCATCTTTTTTTTTCTCGCCCTGTTGGACAACTGACAGCGGTTACTTCACTCTTCTTTTCTCTCTACCCCTTTCTATCTCGGTCTGCCGTGTTGGTGGCGCCGAAAGGCTGTCAGGCCTTAGCAAAAGGATATTGGGCCTTAACCCAGCTGCGTCCTGCGGGCAGCTTTAAAAACTGTTCAAAGTGTAAAATCGTTGTTTGAGTCCTGATTTAATGTGCTACCCTGCACAACATGTGTCCAGGCCCGGCCGTAAAAGCTTAAAGTTGGCTTAAAACTTTGTCCAACGGAGTTTGGCCAGTTTCACACGCGGCTCTCTGTCACTCTCTATCTCGCTCTCTCCTATTCGTATTCCCTGGCCTAAACAAGAGTGCAGTGTCTGGAGAAAGATTTTACGAGTCATATGATATTTGAATGTTTTTTGGAGCGGCCTGATATAGATAGATATTTTGACCTAATAGACAGACAGACAGGCAGACAGACAGACAGGCAGAGGGGCACACAGACAGGCAGGCAGGCAGACACATAGAGCAGCAGACAGGCTAACAGGCAGGCTGACAAATAGACAGAATCAAAGATCTCTCCCAATATCAGCGTCACATGTGTTCTAGCCGTATATACCCTCTGCAAGGGTATAAATAACACTTGAAAAATCTTAAAGTAATTTCAACTTTAATTTACCCTGCACAGCTTTGTCTGCTTCACACACACACACACACACACACACACACACACACACACGCTGCTGCTGCTGCTGCACGACAGGCAACTGCTGGAAAGTATCTGAAAAAGTGCCCCAGACATTTATCTCGCATCCCCAAATAGAGAACATGCAACGGACATAAATCGTTAGCAAAATGTTTTTGGCGGTTACAAGCGGCCTGTCCCCGGTCCCCGGTCCCCGTTCGCCAATCCCCGGTCTCAGCTCCCACAGTAGTCCCGTAGTCATCCCTTCTCCCCCCTCTCTCTCTCTTTTTGGTTGCCTCCTCTTCTGAGTCGTGTGTGTTTCGCGTGTGTGTCAACAGGCGCTCAAGATTTTTTTACGCCACGCCCCTCGTTCCCTCTCCCCTTGGCCACAGCCTCCCAGCCCACACGCACACACACACACACACACACACACATAAAGCGCAAGTTGTTCTTTCTGCAAGCGACAAGGACAACTACGAAAAGTCAAGTGATTTTCTCGTCTCTCTGATTGTTGTTGCTGCTGTTGTTGTTGTTGTTGTTGCTGCTGTTGTTGCTGCTGTTGTTGTTGTTGCCTCTTCCTGTTGCTGTTGCTGCTGTTAATAATGCCGTTGTTATTGCTGTTGCTGTTGCTGTTGTTGTTGTTGTTGTCGGCTGTCCGACAAAAAGAAAAACAAATTGCCGACAGTCGAGTTCAGTCGAGTCGAGTCCCGTTAGACAGTGAGCGATTTTGATAGACCCCAGCGAGGCTCGCTTAGTCCCGCTTGGCCACGATAATATGCCATAAAGTCGAAAGTGAGTTCTATACATTAAAAATGTATACAACTATATAAACATATAAACCTAACTATACTAAGTAATACCCAAATATTTAGCAGGTAAATTTCTTACTATGCTTCAAATAAATAATCTATAAAATAAGAAATACATATATATAAAGTATAATATATATTCTTTTTAGTTGCCAGATCTTTGGCAAGTTTTCCCATAAATAAAGCGATTAAAACGATCTGCTGTGACTTTTGAATTTACGAGCCCGAGCCTGACCCCGATTCCCATGCCTAAATGTGGCAGATGGCAGGTTTAACAGTTTCATTGCGCCTTCTCCACGTCTATTTATTTGTTTATCCTCTCTCTCTCTCTCACTCTCTCTCCCCCTCTCTCACTCTGGCTTGCTTGTTGGTTTTTTAGCAGGCAACAAAAGAGCGAGACAACAAAAAATGCAATTAGAAACGTTTCATGTGACACTTCAACAGCTTCCCTTTCGTTTGTGTATCCAGGGGAGGAGGCAGGACGAGGACGAGGATGAGGGCGGGTAGACTGTGCAGGTTGATTTGTTTAGCCTGAGGTTACTCTATAATGGCGGCATCAGTTGCAAAAAAACTGCAGGTGATGGGATATTGAAAGAGAGAGAGAGAGAGGGACAGAGAAGACAACAAGAATGGGCAATGAATTAAGTGGAAACGAATTGGATACGCTTGAGCGCAAGTTGAAAGAATAAAGCAAGATAGGGCACAGATTGATAGGTATGTACTGTATATATATACAGTATCATATCATTTAATAAAACTCTTAAGCCCTTAATTACTTTGTTTATAATCAGTAAATGCCTCACAAAGTTAGGATGAGTCTTTGGCCAACTGAGAGTGAGAATAATGTCGGATACACGCTGTAGATTCTCCTGTAGTCATTCCATTTTAATGATTATATCCAGAGTGTCCCATTGCCAGATGTAAATACAACAGTTTTTGGCTTTACGAGAATCGCAGACAGCCCCTGCCCCGGGGGGAAAAACATTACATAGTATAGTGTAGTATACTTATACTATAAAGTTGTTCGGGCTGCAAGAGACAGGTACTTAAACTCACCCCACCCACATCGTTCATGGAGAGAGATCTTAAAACTCGCAGATGAAATAGTTGTAATCTGTAGGAGCTCAACTCAAATGCGGCCATTAAACTTGCATTAAAGTATTCAATTTGGTAGGATGACGCAACTGAAAAAGAGACACAAGGGAGAGATGGCACGGGCAGGGCAGGGGAGGGGAGCATAGACAATACGTTGCTGGATGTTGGATGCTTCTATGGATGCTGTGGCTGCCACTGAGGTTGCTCCACTAGCTTCGCTGCACTTCGTATCATTCCTGCTCCCGATGCTACCCAACTGCCTGCGCCCTCAGTTCTCTTTCTTCTTTGTCTGGCGTTGCCGTTGCCGTTGCCTTCTCTCTTATGCTTTAATTATTTGTAGCATGCAAAGTTAAGCCCCAGCACAGACACACACACACTGAACACACACACACGCACACACACACTGGCAGACAGGGTATTAGTCTTATGCATGTAAAAGGCGCCTGCAATGCGTTGTGCATGGCGAAAATAAGTTACAGAGTCGTCGCCAGCTTTAGCTGCACACGCTGTGTGCGTGTGCGTGCTGTGTGTGTGTGTGTGGGTGTGGGTGCTGCATGTGTGTGTGCGTGCTGCAGATTTCGCAGCGCCGCAAAGTATGCAGCAAAGTTTAACAGCTGCGTGCTTGCTGCTTGCTCAACGGATTACGCGTGTTGTTTTTGCCAGGAAATACACAAGCAAGCACACACACACACACATACATTAGACACACACACACACACGCACACACACATATATACACCCACTCACCGCAGACAGGCATTTAGTTAGTGCTGATGCTGCTCGGTAGTGCTTAGTTTTAAATCCGATACAATTTACTTGCAAGCAATGACCATAAATCTGTGGGCAGAAAGACAGAGAGAGAGAGACACACACACACACACACACACACTGTCTTTCCATCTCTCTCTCTCACTCCTAAACAAACATTCCCATAACAAGAAGCAAGTGCAGACACCTGATTAGAGTTCTTGCCATATTTCTAATTGTCTGCTTAGCTGGTTTTAAAGCTGTCTGTGTACAGGGGGAGGATAGATCTATTATAGTATATATGTACATATACTACTGACTTGGTAAAAATAAAAGAATTTCTCTAATGAAGCCAGATAATTCCCAGAGTGTGGAATGTCCATTAAAAGACATTATACCTTAAAAGATATTATACATTAAATGAAGGTTAAGAGCTCATAAATATCCAAATATATTTATTTAGAATATATATATACATATATATCTTGTTAAAAATGCAAGAAGGTGTTCAAAGACATGTTATCGCATTGCTTCGCAATTGCAACATTTATTTAACCCATTTTCCCCAGCTCACAGGGAAAAGTCTTTCAATAAACCATTTTACTGAGCTTTTCATTGGGGTGCGAACGAGATGGCAATAATAGAAATGGGGAATTTGTAGCTGCAGACTAAACTGACTATGGTATTCTGTGTTGGCTAATGAATTCGTAATGGTTTTCGATATGTGGAGCGTGCAACTTGCAATGACCAGTGCACTGCAGTGGCACGACTAGACCGACTACACACACACACACACACACACACACACACACACACACACACACACACACACACATACATAGAGATATCTCTTTGTCGTTGACCACTGTGAGCAGCACTCGCAGCACTTATCGCAATTTGCAACTGCACGCACAATCAATCTGAATCGGAAGCTGAATTAGAAACGGAATCGGAATATAGCAGCAGCTGTTAGCAGCTTCTTCTTGCCACACACACACACACACACACACACACACAGCACCCCTGCCCCTCCCCCTCTCCACGCTGCAGCTGCAACCACACTTGTTGCAAATGCGAGAGGCGAGCGGCGTGTTTAATCAATTCAATTGCCTTCCCCCATCGCGTTCCATCGCGTTCTTTTTACACGTATTACAAATGTTCAAGCCATTTGCAGGTCCTTTACCAGCTATACCAACAAAGGGGGGGGGCCTCTCTTGCCCTCCCCCTCCTCTGCTCCATCTATCGTCCATTCGGTATGCAAATCCATTGTGACAACAACGACGAACAGCACCAAAAGCTGAGCCCGAAAAAAAACCCCCGACTCTAATTGAATTTAGTTTATGGCAGTTTTTCGGTCCTTGACCAGGATACGAAATTGCTCGCACAACCAATGTCACGTTCCGCGTGAATAGAGAGAGAGAGAGAGAGAGAGGGAGAAGGAGGAACGCCTGCAACGATCATCATTGATATAGGTACATATATATATAGTACATATATGTATGTATGTATGTTTGTAGTGCCTCGCGGTGGCAAGTTCGCATGCAGCCATAGAAATGCTGCGTTGCATCATCCCATCGCCGGGGAGGGTGGAAAGCAGAGGTCGCCTTTGTATGGTATTTTGAGGAGGGTTTCGGCGGGGCAAATTAGTGTAGACTTTACGCCACCCCCCTCCATCCTCTATCCCCTTGACAGTTTCTATGACACAAACGGGCCAAACAATTGAAATTGTCGACTATCGAATGGAAGAAGTGAGAAATTTGTTCGAGTTTCTTTAAAGTTAGCGACCCAAATTTCTTGCGGATTTAGACCTATTTGCGGTCTATCAAATGAAAGAAGAATATGAGCGACCTATTTGTAGTCGAAATATGAGAAAATTATATAAGCATAAAATAGGTAATTTTATTTTCAAAGACCTATTTATGGTCCTTCAAGTAAAAGAAGAAAATTATAGACCTATTCGTGGTTGAAATATGAGAATAAGATAAGAATACGAAATAGGTTGTTTTATTCTTACGACCTGTTTATGGTATTTCAAATGAAAGAAGATATTGTAGTGGATTTAAATGTATACAGCGACATATTGTTAATAGAATTAGGTTAAGTTTGAGTCAAGTTAGCGACCTATTTAGTTATTGTATATGAAAGCAGATCTCCACTTACTAAGTTCAATTTAAAAGCAATTGCAATGGAGCATACCAATTTCCACCCTCAACGACCTTTTCGCATCCATTACCACCATCTCGAGAAATGTAATTTGATATTTGAGAATATCGAAATCAAAATCGAATCAAATCGAAATTGTCGGCAATTTCTCATGGCACACAAATTGGAGAAACGGAAGAGAGAAAACTGAAATGAAATGCTATGAGCCATGGGGCAGTAACAGTGAAACGTAACGGTAATACTTGTAGTAACAGTAAAAGTGATGGCAACCCAAGTGCAATAATAACAATCAAGAGAGGTAGACCCTTTCGAAGACCTTTTCTTCGGCCCGATCCTATCGCTCAGTTTGCATTAGAGAAAAACGAAAAGACGAACAATGCAAGAGAGGGAGAGAGAGAGAGAGAGAGAGAGGCCAGAGAACAGATAAGATCCACGAATTAACGACTCAACCCATAGCGATCCTTTTCGTACAATTTCTGCTGTATAAAGTCATAATATTATATGATTACGGGAGCATTACGAGGCGAGAATGCAACAACTAACAAGCACTTTTCATCGTCTCGTTTTGACTTTCCCTGCCTTGTTCCCTCCACTATTCTTACAGTTTTCAGCATTTTCATTCATTGCCAGTAACTTTGCCACCCCAACCCCAACCCCAACCTCAGTTGGCGCCTCTTGCAGCTTCTGTGTCTGCCCCTTTTACTGGCTCTATCCAAACACGTACACAAACATTTCATGGTTCAATAAATTTGCTGCCGAGCGTAGCGGAAACTTTGCGAAAAATACATTGGGAAAATGCTCGCTCGGTGGCTGCAGCAAAGGCAAAAAGAAATTATCTGTAGCCTCAGTGTAGCAGTTGCTATGCCTGTGGCATGCCACCTGCCACCAGCCACCTGCCACCAGCCACCTGGCGACTGCTCACCTTACCTTACTGCCTGCCACGCCCAGCCTCGCCCCGCCCAGCCTGCTCTGTGCTGCATACAAGCAAATGCTGTGCCACATACGCGTTGTATAATTTTATGCCTCAGTTTCCTCTCTCCCCCTCCGCTTTTCCTCCTTTTTTTTTGCATTCACAAGTCTCTCTGGCGCACTCTTTCCGCTTGTCTAGCTGCCACGCCCTCTGAATATTTTCCTGCTTTTCTTTTTTTTTATTATTTTTTTTGGCCTGCCTGTGTTAAATTATCCATCGACACTTTCCAACACACACACACACACAGGACGTGGGGATGCGTGGCAATTATTGTGGCAAATGTGGCAAATGAGCATTTTTATTTGCCTCAGTTGGAGAGTGCCCATAATGAGCACGATTTATAGAGTTTTTTGAATGCATCTTTTATATTATATATTGTAGATGGTATGTGCAGGCATTTTTGAGATAATTTCCACATACACTTAAGTTTTGCGCAAACTACTCAAGTCATGCCAAATATATGTAATGCTCAATATGAAATTGTTTATCTTAAGAGCATTTCCTGAGTTGCCACATAATATTAGAGTTATCATCCTTCTGCAACGTTGCACACACACACCCAGAGAGAGAGAGAGAGAGAGAGAGAGAGAGATAGGTAGGCAGGCAGCCATGCAGCCGCAGAAAGAGACACCATGCGGAAGCCGGAAGTAAAGCGAAAATTTTGTGAATGCACTTCCGTTTAGTGGGTTGTGTGGCGAATGGTTGTGGTGAATATGTACGGTGAGTGGGCGTTGGGTTGGGTTGTGTACATTCGGGTACTCGCTCGGATACTTTGTTTGCGGCCAGGTCTTGTCATCTATAATTCACACACACACACAGAGCATACACATACACGCTTCTCTGCGTATTTATTTTGCGATTTATTCAGGCTCTTCCTGGCAGAGCAGATAATTCAATCAGCTTAATTAAAAGAGTGCGGAAAGATCCCTTGAATTACTTACAGAATAAATTGCAGCATACTAGATGCGTGCCAAATGGTACAATAACTCCCTATAGAAATTATCACAATCTGATGTAGAAACAATATCGTAAACTAATAGAGCTGAAACTGATCTATAAATAATCTAGAATACATTATAAGAAAATAACCTGTGAGTAACTTTCGTAATACGCTTTCAGAGCTAGTTCTCTACATTATCTTTTGGTAGTATGTATAGTGAATATTCGTGCAAAATAAAATAATATTGGAATCAGTTCTATACCTAATTCTATACTTAATTCTTGTATGTATACATTCTACTTATACACCTTTTCTTTCTTTCTATTTTCTTTTTTCCTTTCTTTCTTTTTCGCCCACACTCTCCGCCCTTGGCTTGTGCAACCTCTTTTGTTTGGCGCCCCGACAATGTTGAATAGAGAAAATCGAACTTTGAAGTGGATGCCGGCGGCGGCGGGTCGCGAACAGCTTTTTCGAGGGCATTTTCCAACACTGCTTCACAATGCTGCCTGCAATTTCCAATTTGGTTTGGCCAAATTTCACGACAAACTATTATTGATGAGCCCACAGCGCGGAAGGACACAGTCTGGATGGGTAGGTGGGCGGGACAGGAAGGGTAACAGGGGCTAAGACCCTTAACACGAGCTGGAATTAGGCTCGTAGCGAGGCGAACGCGTTTTGTGCGTGCCAAAGCGAATATAAAAAATATCAAAATCGAAAACGAAAATGGAAACGGAAACGGAAGAAGAAAATTGAAATGAAAATAATAGTGAATATATTAAACGTTCCCCCACTCTGCTGCTAAGAACTTTCTGCGTTTAAAAATAAATTAAAATATGTTTATTATCGAAAAATACAGGGAATAATAACGACCAGTTCTTTTGGGAGTCAGATGGAAGCACAGGTCACCAAACTCTACGTTTATGCTGGTTTACGACCTTATACCCTAAACTTGACTTCAGAGAGCTTACTTGATTAAATTAACTTACTCATCAATTATCTTTGCATGGTTTATAACATTTGTTTAACCAATCCCAGACGGCATCATTATGGGAATAGGCAAATCGGATAGAATGTCAGCACTGAACAGGAATATATATTAACACTTGCGTAATATGTGTAACATAACAAATTACCTATTACTTTTAGCCTTAATTGCAATTTCCTCGATAGACCTACATACGTTCTGAGCTAAATCGTCTGGGCTGTTCAAGAATATATATAGAACAGCCCCCCATATTCATAATTTGTATCTTATGCTTTTAATCATACCCGTTTTCACACATTTTCAATTCGGTACAGGATATCACAGCCAAATTTACATTGTCGATCGTTATAGCACAGGCACAAAAGGACCCGCAATTATTATTGAGAAATTGAGAAATTGCTGGCTTGACAAATTGATTGCATTATATTATTTAATTGGGCGCCGACGCAACGAAGGCGCCAGCGGCTAGAAATTCGTGCAGAGTTTTTAATTATCGTCCAATTTGGTATTAACGTAATTATAATTACAATTCTTTAATAGCAAAACCGAGTTAATTGGATGGCAAAGAGGAACTCACAAAAGTTCAAAAAATATAATATATAATAAACTGTCTATAGGGTAACAATTAACTCATACTGAGCTACTAAATGTTTAGTTTTATAATACATTTATGAGAACTTTGTTAAATATTAATACTAGTTAAACTTACCAGCTGGAAGAGTTGTGAGAATTCTTGCTTGCTCGCTTTCTTGCTTTTCTATTTGCACAGAGAGAGGAGGTTCCTGCTGCTGCTGCTGCTGCTGCTGCTGCTGCTACTGGAGGCGCGCGCCAAAAAGTATGCAACAGAAGGCGCTCGGAATGTGTCTGCTGTGTGGAGCGCGCTGTGTACTCGTCGACTGCCTCCGTCGCTGTCGCTGTCGCTGTCGATGTCGATGTCAATGGCTGATGGCGGCGAATAACGGCGAATGGCTGATGGTTGGTAATGTGATTAGTTGGCCCTCTGTCTATGCCAGTCTGTCTCTGTGTGTGTGTGTGTGTGTGTTGTGGGTAAATTTTAATTTAATTATGTTACTCGCTCTCGCTTACGAAAAGAAGGCGCAAAGCAAACGAGAACTCAACTAAAGACACGCACCAGCAAACAAGGCAAAACAACAATAACAGAAGAAACTGAAGAGGAACGTAAGAAGCAGAGAGCGAGGCAGACAGATAGAAAGAAAGACAGAGTAGGCAAACTAACCGAGGTGCGAGGTCCCGCTCAACCGACTGAATGTGGATCGCAAACAATGTTTATGTCTATGCGTGTGTGTGTGTGTGTGTGTGTGTTTGTGTGCGAGTGGGTGCAGTGCAAACGATGCAGGACGCTGTCCCAGCTGCGCTGACGACCGACTGCGAACTGTGAGCTACGAACTGTGTGGAATGCAACTGCTGCTGCTGCTGCTGCTGCTGCTGCTGTTGTCGCTGCCTGCTGCTTCGAGCGACTGCTCCGCTAAATGTGTTGCATACGTTGCGGCGCCTGGCGAGCGGAACGAACGGAACTGGTGGAACACTTTTGTGCTTTGAGTGCAACTTGCAGTTTTGAGTGTTCCGGAACAGGAAAAAAGCAACGAGAGAGCGACTGAGAGAGAGAGAGAGAGAGAGAGAGAGAGAGAGGGGAGAGAGAGCGATAGCGAGCGAGTGTGTGTGGGGGAGCGACACCTGTACGTGCTTGTGTGTGTGTGTGTGAGCTTAATATCGAACTAGACGAAAACTTAATTGAGTTTACGAAACTTACTCGCGTACTTAGAGGGCACACAATTCAATATTGGGCTCATTACGAGGTGAGGGTAGTTTCGCCTGATGATGGCGGTGGGTGAAAATACCTACGGATCCACAAGCCTTCTAATTATCTATGTACGGGTAGTAATAGTAGTAAGTAATAAAATTTAAAACACCATTTGGGGGTAAGAATAGAGTGAATTTAAATTGAAACAAAATTAAAACATTTTAGAGCAACGCATTACTGTGGATCGATCGATAGATCAAATGACATAGAAATAATATATACATATGTAAAATAGAGATAAATTGTCAATTCAAACTGAGAATTAAAATATACATTAATAATCGAACGCTTTATAGAATCATCAAGGCGAAAGCGACGTGATAATGTTGCAAAGGTAGCAGGTTGCCTGTCACGTGTTACGTGTCTCAACTGAATATCCTGCTCTTTGTTAGGAGCTCTCGATGCCCCTACTTGCTTTCATAGATATGAATAAATGCATACACATCATATTTACACAAATGCAGTCGCGACTCAAGAGTTAAGAGTTATTTGCAAAACTGAATGAATTTTAACTGTGCGAAATGATTATTTTCATATTTATTAAATTTTAAAAATGTATAAAGAGCACCATAAAAATTAAACTGGGCTTTTTTAATATGAATATTGTGTCAAAGAATAAAATAAATTTTTAAACTATATTTTAACTACTGTCGATGGTTCCTATAGATTTATTAGAAATCAGAAAACCACATTTGTTCCTCATCTCCCTAATCCAGTCCTCATAGTCTTCTCGACTCGATGCGCAGAAGTATCTTTCTTTCCCATCAGACTCAAAAATCTGAAAGCAATAGTCTCGATTCCAAAGGGACTTATGGCACGGGTAATATCTTCCAAATGACAGATTTATCATAAATATATGTTCGTCAAACTCGTTGTAAATTTTCACCAATGTACCTTTTAACTTCATTATTACTCTGGTCCAACTGTGTGTGGCTGTGTTCCAAAGATTGAAACCAAAGACACTGATAAACTCATCAGAATCGAAGTTTAACGAAATTGGTAATTTATATAGAATATTAGTCCATATTTTGCGTGTTGGTTTCTTTTCGATTAATGGGGAACCGCGCTGCAGTAAGGTTGTCCATGTCTCAAAGTCTGCGCCAGTCGATGCGCGGATGTTAATAATTCTGTTATGATAATCAATAACCTGAAAGCTATATGGTTGACAGAGCGATTCAGGGTTCACGGTTATCGATGAAACTGATAAATCTATTACGGCCATATGCCTGATATGTTGCATTGTCTCGTAAATATATATACAATAGTCAAAGTCCAATTTCACGTGAAAATTCATCCAACTTTCCGTCTCTGGATTCCATAGATCTAAACCACCTTCATGCTTGATATCTTCTAATGACTTCAGTAGTAAATCAGTTAATGCAGTGTTCAGCTCATCAAAGGCTCTTGAGGATTCCTCTTCTGTGAGTTCAAAATTAAATTCCAATGATTTACACACCGGATTTCCCTCAATGATCGCCTTTTCGCGGTAGAAATCGATCAGCAATTGCAGGCTGTCGAATGTGCGATTACCTATCATATATATTATATTATCTTTGTTCTTAATCCTGAGCTCTGAAATGCCGATCGGTCCATTGCCAATACAGAGTAAGTAATCGCTTGGATTCTTCTCGCTTGGTCTCACCAGAAAGTCGCCAGAGTTGGCTGCAGAAAATAATAGGAATTAATGAAAGTATGATTTCATATAGAACTTTAATATTGGTAGAACTCCAGTTCAAACATACCACTCTGTAGCAAGTCGATAGCGTCCTCTTCTGTGCATTGCGGATGGAACCATGAGTACATCGTATTGACATCAACAGTCTCATCCAAGTAGGTGACGCATTTGCTGCATATCATTCCCTGTTTGCCGCTTCGTATTGCCGACACCCACAACCAATTCTTATAGATTTCATTGTGTACCGTGAATATGTCCCCCTTCTCAAAATTCAACTCTTCCGCATAGATCTTTTCGTTATAATTCAAAATGGCTATAACCCTTCTCTTTTCGAGGACAGGCTCTGGCGGGGGCACCGGGATCTTGAGTATACCATAGTCAAGATATATACTGTCGATCGTATAGTAGCCAACGAGATCATTTAACGATCTGAACTTATGTTCAGTGTATAGACTATATTTACCATTGTCCACATTAATGCTGAGAAATTAATTAGATTAAATTAGACTCAACGAATTATTTTTGCATACCACAACATACCATTTATCGTTACCATCATCACATGCGAAAAAGTATTTCAGCGAATATTGGCATGGCCCAGTTAGGTATACTGGAAGAAATTATGCACGTAAAAAAAACAAACAAAAATAATACCCTAAGTAACATTCAAACATGTTCACATACCTAGATAACTTCCTTCTTGTGGAGATTTTAGGAGTCGTTCAGACGCTTCGTCGTCGTCGAGAAAGCCATGAAACCATTGAGACTGTGGTGGAGCATATTGTGCATAGCGTTTTTCTGCAAATAAAAATAAACCACATAAAAATATATATTAAATAAAATATAAAAGCAAATACACTTCTCGCTCGGTTAGTCGTCATGATAAGGATTAAATGTGTTCAATCTGCTGTGATCTGCTAGTATGTATTCCGATCAACAAAACTGTGTCATTCGCTAGTTACACTTACTCAGTTGGTTAATTATGCTTAAGGGACTTATATCAAGATAAACTGCCCTGGATTCTAAGACGAAACAAGATACAATCTCTTCCATTGTGGGCCGATTTCTGTAGTCGCCATCCCAGCATTTTTCAATTAGTTGATTTACAGATTGAACGTGTTTCCTGTTATCATCGTCGTTGAACTTGAGTTCTTCAAGAAGAGGACGCTTGCCTTGAGAAGGTAAAAAATGATGGAAATTGTTAATCACGAATTACAGTACTTCATATTTGCAGGTTCCTATCTGTGCGGTTAAGAGGCTTCCGAGTGATTCCACATCTAAATTTTTCTTTCTTTTTTACAAACTTCGACCTTCGAAGATTGCAGCTTCGACTTTGTATAGCAACTTTCATTACCATCTACAGCAGCGCATTTTATTGCGATTGGGTTTGCGAAATGTGAAAATGGTTTCTTGCGTGCCAGCACTTCCCAGAATATAATAGCAAAGCCATAGACATCAGAAGCAAATTTATATTTTTGGCCAGAGGAAACCTGTAATGTATAAATGATATATATATTAAATATATATTGTTTTTCTAATTTGCTACGTAATTTACTAAGAATACATATGTATATCCAACATTTGATAAATTATGCGAATTTTCATTGGGTCTAATTGGTCAAATGGAAAATGTCTTTATACTAAATACATAACATAAAAACCCTTTACCTCTGGAGCCATATAGGCGGCAGTTCCGATAATTTCTGTAGTTTTAGTCATCATTTCAGTGACAGTGCCAAAATCCGCTATCTTCAAGGTTTGAAAATTCTCGAAAAGCAAAAGATTTTGAGGTTTTAGATCCCGATGAATGATATTCCTCAGATGCAAGTAGTCCATGGCCTAAAATAGAATGTGTGAACATAAATTTTGACTTAAAGGCAATGAAACTATGTTTAACACGATTGAACCTTGGCAAGATGATGCATCCATCTTAAAGAGTCCGAGTATTCAAGCGAATAGACACGTCCGTTCTGGTTCTGATTGTACAGGCAATCGTGCAGGGAGCCACAGTCGGCATATTCCAAGAGTAGGACGGTCCTCGCTTCCGAATTTTTGCTTATTCCTAAAAAAGTCACAATATTCTCATGCTTAACTTCCGATAGATGCCTGATCTCTCTCGCATCGTACTTCTCGGGGTTGGTATCCCGGAATATTTTCACCGCAATCTTCTTTCGGTTACCATTTTTTTCTGTCCAGATTGCCATATGGACATCGCTAAAACTTCCGAATCCGAGTCTCTGTCAAATCATAATTTAACTTCGAATACAATATCGAAATATGTTTACGCATAACTACGTACGTGCTTCAGTTCCAAGCATTTCCAGTCCACGTTATTGACCATTATCGGCATATAGGTAAATCTTTGTTTTTTTTTCTTTGGTTCCAGTTCCGATCCAGTACAACAACTCTTATATCTTTATAACACTTAGAACCGATTTCTAATAAAATGGTATAAGAAAATGTTTGTTGTCTTTAGGTTTCGAGATAACAACTGCTCTTTGTTTTAGAGCGCAAATATTTTCGCATAAATTGATTTTAAATTCGGCGTCAAGGAAGTTGATATAATTGTTTTTATTTTAATAAATATTCACTGTTGTGAGTATACTAATACATGTATGTAAAATTGTTTGATTGGAAAATTGTTGTTGTTATGAAAAGTTGCTTCCATTTAGACAACAATAAGGTTAAAGTATAGCTTCTGGACAATACTTTGTTTTAACACTGTTATACAAGAAATTCAAAAGTTACATGGTATATAATAGGTGTGTATATTATTTTGTCCAGCAGTGTTATGAGTAGTTCGCGTATTGATAGTACGGTTTTAAAAAATAATAAATAATTATTTTATTGCGTATGGTTAACTATTATATCACAGTTTTAAATAGTTTACACAGCATTTAATTATTTTGATTAAAGTGATTTTAGTTTAAACTTTTTACAGTATAAGTTATTGAAATGGTCATTTATGTTATACTATATACGATAAGATAAGATTATCAATAATGACCAACATACATACATACATAGTTTTACATTATGTTGTGTTCACTTTGTTTATATATTTACAGAGTCTAGCACGACAATTTTGAAACAAATATCAATATAACACATATTTTAACAGCGAATATTTTAAATTAACAAAATTGTGTCTCTAGACAATAACATTTTTAGAATCTGGCCACACTGATCCATTTGGCCGTCAAATTGTATCGAAACAGGTAGTTATCGGAAGCTATTTCTCACAAACTAAGTTGAAAATCAATTTGTACTTAATATGTGTATCTTATTTCATCGAGCTCTAAAAGGATTTATCATCACATCTTGGCGCTACATTAACAGCTACACTGCCTTATATGTTTGTTTTAATTTAATCGATATTCACAATCCAACGTAAAACTCAAAATGCTCTGTTAATTTACAGAAATAAGATACAGTAAATATCGATATATTGCATACAGTCGCCTATCGACGCCATTGAAAAGGAAAAGGCGGAAAAACTTAAAAGAAACTGAAAAAGACGCTTGCTTAGTGTGTGCTACAAAGAAAACGCAAAAACATAGATATATCTAATAAAAACAATTTCGGAAACATTATAAATAGTCAATTTAAAAATGCCGCGTACAAAGATACCAAAGAATTCTAAGCGAAATCGCGAGGCGGCTAACCGCGAGGAAAAAATACGTATTTACGAATTAAAATCTGATTCCTTTTTAGAGGGCCTCGACGAGATTGCAATGCGTTACAAGACCATTGCAGATACGGAAATTCAGCTAATCCAATCCCGATTACAGTCCGAATTGCGGACTATGAAAATGGGTGATTTTATAGATCAATTGACGCAGCTCGAGCGTTTTAATGATTTTAAGGCAAGCGATCAGACGCAGCAATTTGGATCACATTCCATTTGCAGTAACAAAACAATCGGCACAGTGGGCAACATCAGCAGCATCAACTCAGCGATGACGGCCACAAACAGTCGCAATGATGAAGGTAACTACAGTTTTATTTAATTCATTTGAAATACTTGTTTTTGCTATTGGTGGCGTGTTTATTTTTAACTATGTTACTCTGCTTTTGTATTCTAACAACAACACCATCGCTCGCACTTACACCTCATACCATTTGCGCATTTGGTCACACTCTATTAAGGCTACCTTACAGAGGACAGTGGCTTGGGCGGTGGAATTGGCAGCCAAAGCGGCTCTATAATCTCTGCCTACGGCAGTGGCACAATTCCAGGGCCGTTGCATTCGGCACGTGCCCGTCGCGAAAGACGCAGCCGTTCTGCATGCGAGGGTAGTAAGGTACTGGCTGCATCGACGAAGAGTACCAACAGTATAATGGCCAGCGCTACGAAATCTCATCGTACTTCCCGCAATAAGATGCGTACTCCAATGCCAGCACGACAGAAGGCATACAGTGCCGAGCGTACCCCATGCAAACAACGCGGAACTTCACCGGGCACACCACCAATGGCGTTTATGCGCTGGCCCAAGCCCGGCGAGATGGCGCTATCCAAGTTTGGCAGCCCCATGGTAGCTCAAGTGTAAGTAAATCTAGTGTTAAAAAAGGAATATCCCTATTAAGCTTACTCACTTTCCCATTTTCGCAGAATGCCAGATAAGTTTGCGAATGTTAATATCCCCATACGAAATGGTGTATTATCGCTGCGTCCCAAGAAGCTAGCCGAAGTTCATGCAGATCTCATTGAGAATCTGGACTCAGATACCTTAAACCAGATTCGCACACTGCATGAGAACTTGCAAATGATCGTAAATACGGCAAGCAAGGCCGGATTGAAGTAATAAGCTTCAACCAGGCACACAATATAGATATATCAATTTACTTATCCAAATACTTTATCATATCTCTATCTTTATCCAAACACTTTCGTACTCTATGTTCTCGTTTAAGTAACAAATTTTTGTATTGTGCTTAGTTTGTAATATGTAGTTTATAATTTTGAACAAATGTTTCCTAGCAAGCGAACAAGTTAATAAAAATTCAAATGTTTATTGAAATCCAAGCAGCCTAATCCAATCGGTTTTTATCAATCAATCAATAGAGTAGTAAAAAAGATGCCCCGTACAAAAATAAAGAAGCGCAATCGTCAGCAGCTGCGCCAAGAAGCGGACTTGGAGGAGAAGCAACGCTTGGCCGCAATAAAGCTGGAAATGGTACTGAACGAGATCGATGAACTGGGAAAGCGATGCAAGCGGGATGTGGAAAATCAGCTGCAGCTGCTCCTGGCACGCTCAAGTCAGCAAGTGCTGCAGCTAAAGTTCACACAGTTTCTGCAGCTCAAGCCAAGCCACTTCGAGGATCTCAAATGGATTTGTAAGTAGCTGCAATGTTCGATGTTATACATATATCTTTCATAATTTTTGTACTTTCTAGGTTCTGCAGCGCGGACTCCAAGAAGCCAATCAATAAATTCCCGCACAGGACGCTTGCGCACTCCTCAGTCACATTCCCACCTACCTCGTGCCGAGGTACAATCGGTAGACAGGTCGTTACTGAGGAAAGCCGATCTGCCACCTATGGCTTTTTTACGCTGGCCCAAGCCCGGCGAAGTGGCTCTCTCCAAAGCGGGCAGCCCGCTGGCAGTTCAATCGTAAACGAATTCGATTCGCACCTATATTTAGATTTCATTTCATTTTGTCTAATTTAGTTTTCCAGATCGCTACGCTAACGTGCACATCCCCACAAAAGTGGGTGTGCTAAAGTTGCAGCCGCAGCGACTATTGGAGGTTAAACGAGAGGTGCTCAAGCAGTTGGACCCGTCCACCTTGAATCAAATTAAAACCCTAAACTCCAATCTGAATATGATTGTCGATATGGCAGACAAGTTAAGAAAGTAACGAAAGAAAATCAATCAAATATGCCCAGACTTTACGCTTATTTCATTAATATTTTATTTAGTCTTTTTCCATTTCTCATTTTCAATGTTTTTTTTTTTTTTTTTGTTCAGTGTAGCTGTTGTGTTTGTTTTGTTGAATTCATTCATTGTATATTTTCATTATAATTATAAATTTAATTATCAATAGATTTCTCATCAAGAACAAACATAAACATAGCGCACATAATTGTTGTTTTTTAGTCGTAGTTAGAAATGAAGTTAAAAGTGCGTTTTGAATTTCTGAAACTCAAATAAATTGTTCGTTTCCTCTTGTTTTCATTACATGAGAATTACGTTTAAACATCTTGTACAATATTTTAATTTTAATTAACATGTGAACTGTTCCATACCATATGCAATACCATGTGGTGTGAGTGCGTGTCTGCGTATGTGACATAGAAATACAATACAAATACAAATAGCAAAGAGATGCCCACATGGACCCACATAAATATTATCGAATTATATATTTCATTTTAGACAAAGACAACATGAATGTACATGTACGTATGTAGATAATGCAAACAGTGACTGAACGATCAAGAGTGACAGCAACACAACATATTTATATAGTAGAATCGTAGTTGACTTTGGGTTGAGTTCTTCGGTCAGTTTTATTTGTTGTAGAAATAAGTTATTTTAGACAAAATTCTTTCGTTCTCTGAATACTGTTACATCTCTATATATGTGTTATATAAGATAATTGTATTTTGTTTTGTGAATATATTGTCTAGAGAAAACAAAGTTGAAACAATATATGTACATAATAATTCATGTGTATGTGATACGAAAACGTTAATACTTAGAAAGTAGATATATATATATATATATATATATGTATATGTATATGTGACGATTTAAACTGAAACACTTCATTCCCATATACCACTAACCCCAACACCCCATTCCCAACTTTACCAAATAAACTCAACTATCGATTTTCGCGTTTTCTCCTTCCTGTATGTCTCATTCCATTTTTCAGTTTCTTTTGTTTTTCTTTTTAACACAGCCAATCACCAGTACTTTCCCACCCAACTTTTCTGCAAATCGTATATATACAAAACTTGAAAAAAAGGTGTTTAATAATATATGCATGCAAAAGACTAATGTGTGTTTTTTGTGAGTTTGTGTGTCTCTTATTTTCGTGAATCTCTTGTAACCTTTGTGTTCGAGAGAGTTCGTATTGTAATTATGAAATTATTTTCATTTTATAAAATTGTGCTATTTTTTTTACTATTTTTTTAATAACTAATTGCTTAGGCTGTTGTTTTAGAATTCGTTATAACTTGTTTAAATGCTATTTAATATATAATATATATCTTGTCGTTTGTATTAGTTCCTTTGGGCACTACTTATTACGGTTCAGGGCTTCTTTGTATGCAATTAGTAAATAGTATTTTTGTTGTTATGTTTTTGTTTTTCATTCTCATAATATCATCAACAATTTGTGGTTGCTTGTTTTGTAGGCTTATGCACGGGTACAGGGCGTTGCATCTTGTTTTGTAACGGTTTTATGATCATTTATTTTGGTACAAATTTATGGTACTAGGTTGCATAAAGAGAGATTACGAGTACGAGTGTGTATGTACACTTAAAAAATGTAAACCAAACTGAACAATAAACGAAACCTAAAAATAAAATTATGTGTATACTTTTAAGTTATATATACCTTTAACTTATGCTTAGATAACTTACCGAAATACTTTTTATCAAAATGGAAACTGCATTTAAATCTTAAGTTCCGCTCATATATATATATGTAATTTTTATACATAGCTTCTCGTTCAATTCAATAGTATTGTTATAAATTTGTTTAATGAATTTGTATGCGGAATATGAAAGTTGTTTTTACTTTTTGTTTGTTTTGTAAATATTTGTTATGTTTTTTAAATCTATTAATATTCAATGTGTATATATATATATGGTATATATACCTTTTTATTCTTATAAATTAATTAATTTCGTTAAATGCTTAAATTCATTAATGCACTTTATATGTACTTTTTGTGTTGCTGTGTGTGTGAATTTTTGCTATAATCCTTCCTTTTATCTTATACAAGGTATATGTGTTTATGTACGTATGCAAGATTCTGGGTTATCTCTTGAATAGCTTAGCCCATTTGTAACTTACTCTAATTGCAGTATACGTGTGTATATGTAATAATTAATATAATTTCTTGTTCTGGTTGAGGTTTTATGCAGTATTCTATTAATAAATCATCGTCGCATGTCTGAGAACCGAGCACTATTAACATGCAGCATTGCAGAGGTATCCCTATTATTATTATTATGTTCTGAATGACGAGCTAAAAGTAAGTAAATTATATAGAAGAGGCGCGCTAAAGCGCCCCTTTCCTTCTATTATCAAAACCTTAAGCCGAATCCGAGTCCTATGTCGCTGTATTATTTATTCGTGTTCTCTCTTTCTTTTCCCCGAATTGAATCAATTTGGTAGCCTCTTAAAACTGAGATTGAACTAGCCGTATCTAAAATACTTATCGCATAAAGTATGTGTGTAAAATTTGCAACTAGCTGTTTGTTGTTTGTAATTTACAGATAATTTTACAATTACATATAAATTTATCTTGTTCATATGCCCCAATCATACATATATTGTTTGTCCCATAATCTATGTTGTGCTTTTATAAGATCAGTTATTATTTATGTTTATAAGAGTTGTCATTATAAGTATATAAATTTGTATTCGAATTACTATAATAAATTTTCTTTTTGAACTTAACGAGAGGTATTTCTATTTTCTCAAGTATTAGTATCGCGATTTGTTTATATACAATTTCAATATATTACAGTTTTTTGTATTTAATTCGTTATCATCACGTGATCCTCAGACCAAACCAAAAAATTCTGAATAGAAAAATAAAATGTAAATAAAAATATCAAGTTGATAATTTATATTGTATATAACTTTTTATTTAGAATTTTAAACATATTTAATAAAATTAAAAAAACTATCGATAATATAAAGATACATACGAATCTGTTTAATGCTTGCATAGTATTTTTTTGTTTTAAATAATATTTATAACGATTGAACCCAACTAAAGTTTATAGACGCGAATCGTGTGTAAACAAAATCAATAATAATAATAAACAGATTTTACACGAAAACCTATGTTATTAATTTTTTAATTGTTGCTGCTGTTGTTCCTACTAAATATATAGTATTTGTCAATATTTGAAAAGCATATATCGAAAGAAATCTGTGTATTACAAATTAGTTTAAACACAAAACCTGTAAAATAGCCTTCAAATTGAGTTGCGACGCCGACGCTGTCGCTGTCGCACGAGCTCCTCGTTTTGTTTTTTCTTCTTTTTTCTTATTGTTATTAAATTACAAATTAATTACGATTAGAGCATTATCTAAGTTATAATAAAATTTTAGAAACAGCATAGAATATAGATAGATATGAAGAAGGGGCTGTAATGATGCAATATGTACAATTTTAAGAGCAGCAGGACAATCAAATAACTTCAATATTATATTTCAATAGTAGGATATAAATAAAAGAGCAAACAGAATCGGATAGAAAAGTCTAGGAAGACGCTCTATAGCAACAAATAAGCAACACTAGTATTTTAATAAGATTTAACAAATTATCACACTGAAAAAAATTCAACACTAAATTTAATATGTGTACACATATCATTCATATATATATATATATATATATATATATATATATATATATATATATATATATATATATATAGTGTATACGTAAATGTGTGTATGTGTTTGTGTATTATGTGCTTAGATAGTTCGTTCAAATTGTATACAATTGGTTATTTTGTTTAATTAAAACTAATGCTCTTAAAATAAAAGCCTAAAGTGCAAACTGCTGCCGTTCTCATTTGTTTTAATGGAGTTTATATAGGGTTTATTGGGATTATAAATTATACGTTTCCGTTTCGGATTATCTGTACATATACAGTAGTTATACAATATTAAACAACAGCTTACTTCACTCGCACGATACAAACACATGCACCTGCCTATATATTATAGATACATATATGTATGAATGTAAACATATACATACGTATACAAATATTATATCTGCATGCTTGTGTGCCGCCCACACACATTCATACCATCGACTTAATCTATGCAGTGTACGTAATAAATATTGTTTTTTTTTTCTTTTACATTTTTCGGTTTTTCTTTTTGTAGAATTCGTAGCAACTTTTTGCAAAACTTTAAACTACACGTCTGTCGTCCCTTTATCTTTTTATACATATTTCTTTCTTAGAGGTTTCCGTTTACAATTAATATTTGCTAATGCTGTATGTATACATACATATGTATATATATATATAGATATATCTTTATATAGTTCTGTGTATATGTATATGTGTATACCTACAACGTTTTGGCTTATTGAATAGTGCTGCTATTTACTGTTATTTTTTGTTTTCAACTATAACTTTACAGTTTCGCCTTTTTTCGTATTGAAAATGTTTTCAGTTTTCTTTTCGCCTGACTTGAAATGCGGCAGTTTTTTGTTTTTGTTTATTATTATGAATGAAAAGCTGTCTGAGAGCCATAAATGCGTTTCGAAGAACATAATTTTGGATATTTGGACACTTTAAACGCCTTCGGGTCACCTCGTAGCACTGCTCGTGAAGAAGTCCGCTGAGAGGAGAGTGTGAAGAAAATACATTTGATTATTATTATTATTGATTTGGTTATATCAGGCACCACTTACGCGTCTCAAAGCTAAAGCCAAGCGTCTGATCTGGCGGTGTGTTGAGCATTGGATTCCCACTGTTTCCACCCACTCCTGGCGTGCTGGCATTTCCCATTGAATTTGTACTCATTGTTCCCTGCTGCTGCTGCTGCTGCTGCTGTAGCGGACTCTGCGGCGTCTGGCCACGTGCCGTGACTCCGGCTCCGCTCGCAGTGGCTGCTGCGGCCGCCTGCTGGGCACGGACACTGACCACTGCACGCAGCTCCTGCTTGACAAAATCCGAATTGGCATTGCCACCGCCACTACCAACGCCGCCGCCTGCGCCCCCGTTGCCAGCTGTAAAGAGGTTAACTAGATAAATATTTTGTTTCTTAGGGTGACCATGCATGTTTTTTCTTCAAATATTTTAGTCACAATTCATGTGGGGTAAAAGGAGCAACATAAATGATAATAATACACAACAACAGAGGTACAACATATATAACATAAAACATAAACATGAAACATAAACAATATTCGTAAATTGATATAGATATACAATAAATGGGTTGGGAAGAACTAGCGCCGGGTTGCAGATAGTTAATAAAAAAAAAAAACAAATACCCTTTTTTAATGGGATTTTCTAAATTATTCCCGAAAATTTCAGAATATTCCACTTAAAGCATGATATACGAATATTTATGTATACATATATGTATATAGGTTCACTATCCCCAGTTCTATGGTGAATACAAACAAATAGTTCTTCTGCAATTTGACTCTATTTCTAAACTCTTTTCGAGGGGGGTTGACGGGTTAATATTATATTGAGAAGGGAGTGCAGCACTTACAACTAAGCTTCTTTTGTATAAGAAAAGAAATACGTGTACTTATGCTCTGAGATATATATGGCAGATATATGGTTATTTACAAGATATCATATTACATTATACATACATTTATACATACATACATATATGGTATATACATTTCAATTATACGATTTATACAAAACACAAATGTGGTTAGGCAAGAATGGTATTGTTGTTGTTCTTTGTTCTCCCAAGGGGTTTAGATTGTATATAATACAATAAATGTGTTTGTTGTGTGCGTGTGTGTGTGTGTGTGTATGTGGGCGGTCGCATTTTTGTTTTTTATAGGCCACAAATTTCAAATTTTTTTTTTTTTGAATTTTATCGGTTTTTACAAAATTTTATAAAATCGTTTTAAGCACATTACATTGAAATTTGTCGATTGTAACATAGATGTGGGTGTATGTCTTTCGTGTGTGTGTGTGTGTGTGTGTGTGTGTAAGCGTATTTATAAGGTATGGAAAGGTATAGGGAATGATATATATGTATGTATGATACACAGCAAACGCGAGTCAGCGAGGATTTGGATTCGGACACGGTATTTCAGTTGGGAACGAGTAGAAAGGGAGCAAGAGCGATATGTAGATGGAGAGTGAGAGAGAGAGAGAGAGAGGAAAGAGTTGAAGTGTGAGCACTCGGCTTACCGGTCTGCGCTCGACCATAGAATTCATTCGCCGCCTGCCCATAGCCATAGGCAGACCCAACGACGCCTCCGCCCACTACGCCGCCACCTCCGCCCAGGCCAATGATGCCATTGCCGCCGCCACTGCCCATGCCGCCTACGCCCATTAATGCCGGATGGAGCGACATGCTCATTCCATTCATCAGCTGCTGCTGCTGCTGCTGTTGATGTTGCTGGTGCTGGTGCTGCTGCTGTTGCTGCTGCTGTTGTTGTTGTTGCTGTTGCTGACTTGCAACATTATCGTTGTGATTGCTGTTGCCATTGCCGCTGCTGCTGCTGCTGCTGCTGCTGTTGTTGTTGCCGTTGTCCCCGTTGTTGTTGCTGTTGCTGTTGTTGTTGCCAGGCGACAAGCCAAAGCGCGTTGAGCCTGTGTATTCGGTTAAGCGGTTTTTTTTTTGGATTTGGTTTTGCTTTTGGTTAAATATTTCGACAGAGTTGTTCGTGTGTGTGTGTGTGTGTGTGTGAGTGAGTGTGTGTTTAGGTGTGAATCAGTGTGTATGTGTGTGTTGCAAGCTGTGTATTTACTGATACAGTTAGATTATAAAGCTGTACTGCGACTACAAATCGTAAAAACTGTAGATCATCTTCGCCACTTGAATCCAATGCTAATTTGGTTGTTCTGATCGATCTATGGATATATTCCTCATCTATGTATGCGCTATTACACACTAATTCTGAACACGTTCATATGGTTAATTATCTACTTATATAATAAATTGCTCAATTTCTGCCTTTCAAATTTACAAATTCATTTGAAATTTATCTTGTTTTTTTTTTTTTGCTTTTCATTTTCTATAAGTGGGACGTACTCTATATACTCTTCTGAGGGACTAGTGGGGCGAGGGCAGGTGGCGGTGTGGTCGGAGCTACTCACCTGGTAAATGCTGCGTCGCCTGTGGCACATTTGCTTGCCTCTGTAGTCGCTGCATTGGATTCTGTTGCTGCTGGAACGCTGCAGCGCCGCCGCCGTATGGTGACTGTGGTCCATTTCCGCCGCCACCAAAGCTTAAGCCGCCGACGCCGCCGCCTGGTCCACCGGGCACGGTAACGGCATCGGGTGTAGTGGCCGCATTGACCTGACCCTGTGCCTGGAAGGAGTTCTGACGTTGCAACACTGCCGCCGCTGCCGCTGCACCAACAGGTGAATTTAAGCCGCGTCGCTGCTGTGGACTCTGCTGTTGCTGCTGGCTCTGCTGCTGCTGTTGCTGCTGCTGCTGTTGGTACTGACGCGCATTGTAGTTGCCCACACTCTGCTTAAATGCGAATAAGATTAATGAAAGCTCTTGGGGACAGTGTTAGCATCTTAGCTACTCACCTGCAGCTGCGCAATGAGCAAGGGATTATTGTGTTGCTGCAATGAGCGTGCCGCTGCTGCACCAACTGCCCCACTGCTGCCAGCAACAACACCAGCTGCTCCCCCAGCTGTGGGCCACTGCTGTGGACTGTTCTGCATGCCAGGTGACTGCATGCCCGATTGACTGCCAAATGGCGTATTTGAGCGTCCGCCATCTGCCGTCTGCTGCTGCTGCTGCTGTTGGGCCAGATATGCCAACTGTTGCTGCTGCTGCTGCTGTGGATTGTTCTGCTGCTGCTGCTGCTGTTGCTGTTGCGGTGAGAGACGCTGCGCGTTCTGTGCAAACTGTGGAGCATAGCCTGCAAAGGGAAACGAGAAGAAGAAGATGGTAAGTAATCATAGAGTATGCACTCCAAACCAGGTGCAAATTCTAACCTTGATTCGGCTGCGGACTAAAGGGTGCACTGCGTCCGGGGCTCAGCTGCTGCTGCATCAGAGTTTGTGCAAAGTTCGGACTGAGCTGTGCATCTGCGGGCAGATTGGCGCGCGACAGCGACACGTTGGGTCCCACCTGGTTGAGCAGTGAACCCATGTTGTTCATCCCACTCGCATTGATGCCGGCTAAAAAAAAAAACAATTGAAGATTAATCACACTCTCCCCTGCAATCCTCCCCTCCCCTTCCACGCATACTCACTGGCATTCTCCGGCACAAGCACTTGCTGCTTCTGTTGCTGCTGCAGCAAACGCTCCTTCTGCTGTTGCTGCCGTATGTTGCGCATTTGATGACTGGGCAAGACCACAGCACCGCCAGGTGTGGCCACCGCATTCATTGGGGCAACACGTCCACGTACCGGATACATTGGTGGCGGTCGCTGGAAGCCCTGGTTACGCATGCTGTCGATCATCTGTTGCCTCTGCAACAGTTGTAGCTGTTGATTCTGCTGCTGCTGCTGCTGCTGCTGTTGTTGCTGTTGATGCTGCTGCTGTTGTTGCTGATGCTGCTGTTGTTGTTGTTGTTGCAGCTGTGGTAAACCAAGCATGCCTGGATATGCGGGCGGCTGCAAATGTTGCTGACGCTGTTGCTGCTGCTGCTGTTGTTGTTGTTGTTGTTGCTGCTGCTGCTGGTGCTGCTGCTGTTGCACAAGCAACTGCTGCTGTGCCTGCTGCGACATAAGCATATGCTGATTCATTACATGCCCAAAGGCAGCCGACTCCACGTCGAGCATCAACGATTTCTGTATATCGCTTATCGCAGACGCCTCCGATGGCGCATTGGGCACAATGGGCGTGTCATCCGTATAGTAATCCATAACGCTGTCCAACAGCTTGGACAGCTCCGTATCGGCGGCTGCCGCTGCCGCTGCGGCTGCTGCCGCAGATGACGTCGAGGCCGCTGTGGTAGTTGAGGTAGTTGCTGAGGTTGCCAGTTGATGTTGCTGCTGCTGGTAAGAGAGTTGCTGCTGCTGCTGCTGCTGCTGTTGCTGCTGCTGTTGCTGCTGGCTGAGGTAGACATCGTTTTGTTGTTGTGGCGTTGACTGTTGTTGCTGTTGCTGCTGCTGCTGTTGCTGCTGTAGTTGTTGCTGCTGCTGCTGCTGTTGCTGTTTACGTGCACGATTCGAGGCTGCTGCTGCTGCCGCCGCCGCCTTTGGCCCCGTGCTGCCTGCACTAATCAGATTACCCGGCGCAGCTAGGGAGCTGCTCACATTGTTCACCGTGGAGCTGGTGATGTCCGGCAACGTTTTCACCTGCAATGGATGCTCCGGATTGGGTGCCTTGGGCACCCTTGGTGGATTCTGCAACAGCTTGGCGAGCATGCGATTTTGAGTGTACAATTTACTCGGTTTATCCTCGGAACGTTTCGCTGAGATGTCGTCGTCGGGTTCGTTAAGAGATCGCTTGCGCGACGTTGCCGGATCACTTTGGATTTTCAGCATACGCTTGAGATCCTCGTTGCTCATATTATTGCCAGCTCCAGCACCGCCACCAATACCGCCGCCAGAGCTGCCACCGGTGGGGCCGCCACCCAGCATGCCGCCATGTCCGTCATCCTTTTGCAATTGCCGCATCAGTTCGCTGGTGCGTGGATTACCCAAGCTAGATGATCCCGTCGTGCCAGAGGCACCACTGCCGTCATCCTCCTCGCTGCGCTCGTTCAGCAGCTGCAAGGGCAAGGAATAAATATATATATATCTGGCGTGTTCATTGAGATTACAGACACACTCACCTTGAGCAGCATAGGATTCTGTGTGTTGCCCGCCTTCTGCAACAGTGATGCGTTTGCTCCGCCCACGCCGATGCCGACGCCACCGCCGCCGGCTCGTGACATTGCGCCGAACATGCCAAGCTGTGCCTGAGCCGACTGTGTGCCCAGTTTAAAGCTACCGCCAGGACCGCCAACCGATGGTCCAGGATTGAGCTTCTCATCCTCACCGCACTCCTGCTTGAAGAACTACATTGGGGATAGAAGGGAGGGGGGCATTGTAGGGCATTAGAATTGTACTTAGTTTATTTTATAGCAAGTTAACACACTCACCTTCTCGTCCAGGGCATTTGCACCCGCCACGCCGCCAGCTAAGCTCTGCGACTTGGTTAGCAAATGACGCAGTCTCTCCGAGGATTCCTGCGGCGGCGTCGGTTGTTGCTGCTGCTGCTGCTGCTGGGAAAGCAGCAATCCACCTACACCATTGGGCAATCCAACTCCCATGCTATTGTTGCTGCTGTTGTTGGGGTTGCTGTTGCTGTTCGGTTGCTGCTGCTGCTGTTGCTGTTGCTGTTGCTGCTCCTTGTCTGGCTTGGTGTCCGCCGGATCGTAGGAGTGAAAATTGAAACCGTAACTACCGCCACCGGCACTGGCATTGGACTGCGGCGAGGGTAAACTGGCCGCAGAATGCGATGATAATTGATACGGTGTCGCTGGCGAAGCGCAGACAGCCGGACTGAAACCATGACCCGACGGCGGACGTGGTGTACTAACCGGTGTTGCCACCGAGGCACGTGAATTGGGCCGTGAATCTGTCCACGTGCCAACACCGCCGCTGGGATCCATGTCAAACGAGGAATGTGCTATATCGAATTCAAACGTATCGCTGCCATAGAACGAATGCTCGCCAGGAGCAGGTGAGGCAGTGAACGCATTCACCAGATTGGCAGCCGATGATGATGACGTTGAGTTGGCACCAGCTGCGCTGCTTGAGCTGCTCTGCAGACGCTGCTGCATGCTGCCGCCATTGAGGATGGCTGAACTCATCAACGGGCCACCCACGTTGGTGGTGGTTAGTTGCGTGTTGTTGTTGTTGTTGTTGTTGCTGCTGCCTCCGTTGTTGTTGTTGTTGCTGCTGCTGTTGCTGCTGCTGTTGTTGTTGTTGTTGTGCTGACCACCGCCAATGAGACCGCCCAGTAAATGTGTTGGCATCGATGAGGAGGAAGCCGAAACAGATCCACCATGTCCCAATGCCTCCATGGAGAGCGTATTGACCAGGGAATTGGTTAACGAGGCACCCGGTGACATGCCGCACAGTTGACTCAATCCGAATACACCGCCAAGACCACCGCCAACGCCAATGCCAACACCAACTCCACCAGCGCCCAATCCTCCCGCTCCGTTGCCCGTTCCCGTATTGTTGCTATTCATATCGTTCTCGGAATTGAGCAGCGTCTGCACGGACATGATGAAATCACTCTCGCCCGGCGTCTGATTGAGAAACAGTCTCGAATTGGCCTTGACATGGACATAGACATCGGGTGCGCCGAAACGCAAACGAAATGGACGTGATACAACATTCGATATGGACGCACTCTGTCCACCACCACCACCACCACCGCCGCCGCTGGCTGAGCTGCCAGGCGAATGCACAGCCGATGCGGATTCCTGAATGTCACGCAGATGGGATTTAAGCATCGACAGATCATGCGGATGGCATAGATCCTGCCAGAGTCGTCCCACCCAGGTCTGTAGATGCTGTTTGAAGGGTTCACGCAATGCGGTCGCATCTAGGCTGAGTATTTTCCCATGTCCGTCCAGTTTGAAGGTCATCTGTTCGATCGACTGCTGTTGCACATGTTGTTGTATGTTAATCTCCAGCGGTGACTCATCCTCTGGTCGTGTGATTAGGCACAGCACCGAGCTGCTCGCATCGGCGTCATCTGCAGGTAGGATGAGGAGAGAGAGAGAGAGGAAAAGGGAACAAGAATATATATATATATGTTTTCCTAGCCGTGGATGAAAGCTCTGCTCAAGCTTCGCGTCCAAGTGTGTGTCGTGGACTCACCCTTCACTGGCGCCGCTATCAACACGACCTCTTCATACTTGTCCTGATGTCCCGTCTGCCTGAGCGGCTTCTGTTCCAACCCATCACTGTTCGAGGATGTCTGTGTCGCCGGCCTTGTATCCTTGACTAGCATGCGGACTTTGGTCGATATGCTCCGCTTGGATTTGCCACCGCCGCCACCACCGGCTCCAGCACCGCCAACGCCAACGCCGCCGCCTCCACCAGGACTGGAATTTGAGCCAGCCGAATGCTGTGATGCATTGCCATTGTTCAGCTCATCGAGGTCACCCCAACTGCTGCTGTTGCTTGAACCAGCAGCACCACCACCACCACCACCACTACCACTCGAACCACCAGCAGCACCACTGCTTCCACTGCTTCCACTGCTGCTGCTGCTGTACATATTGATGTTTATGATCGGTTCCAATTTGCCGTGATCCCCCGTATAGAGGTACCTATAGAGCGGTTGATGATACAATTCCTGCTTCTCATAGCCGATCAGTTCGCGTATGTTCTTTGTGCAGGACTCAATGATGCCGTTCGCGTTCACCTGCAACAGGACCCAACCCACTGAGCTGATATAATGCTCGAGTGCCTCAAAATATGCTGAGATTTCTGGCACTTGACCATTCAATAGCGATATCTCTGGCAATGGTGGTTCCGTTGATGATACTTCACCCTGTTGTACAGGGTGTATCGAGCAGTTGTCGGTGGCGCAGCGTGAGCAACGTGTTGAGGTTCCTTGTGGTTTGCTATTATTGTTGTTGTTATTATTATTATTGTTGTTGTTATTGTTGTTATTGTTGTTATTATTATTGTTGTTGTTGTTGTTGGTCGTTGTCGTGGAGTTGTTGTTGTTGTTGTTGTTATTGGTTGATGTTGAGGAAATATCACGGCTTTGGCCTTTGTCATAAATATCACGATACTGCAAGTGGCAGGAAGAAAGAGAAATAGAGAGAAAAATGATTAATAACAAATTATAGGGTATTACATAGTATAGGTATTTTGTAGTTTGTATAAGTAATTTTTAAAATTTTCCATTTCACGTAAATCTTTCAATTCAAATTGTTCTATTTCCTTGTTATTCTTTGCCCCAACTCTACTCATCAAGCTTGCGTCAAAGAACGTAAACTAACCAAGAGCTTTTTTGTGCCAATTTCTACAGAGAGAAAGCTCACGCGATCAGCCTGCGACGGCGTCGGCGTCGACTTCGACGTCGGCGTTGGCGTCGTCGTTGTCGTTTCGCTCGATGTGTTTACACAAAATAAAGTGCAATAAACCGAATTTCATCTCATTTCTCCTGTTGCTGCGTGTGTGTGTGTGTGTGTGAGTGTGAGTGAATACTTTATTTTTACTCCGCCACGCATATTTTGCGCGCGCGTTTGAGCTTTGAGTCATTTGAGGCTACACAGACACACACTCTAAGCAAAACAAAACAAAACTTCACACACACACACACACACACGCGGACTCATTGCAAATGTTTTGGTTTTTTTTTTTTTTCGAAAATATTGTTTGATTTGAAAAGTTTTAAGACGTAGTTCAGCCACAAATTTCACATATGTGCAAGTATGTTCATGTATTTTCACAACACACAATCTCAAGGTCAATCAACTTGAGGGCGCGTGTTCTGAGCGTGTCAATGGCTTCCAATTCGCTCAATTTGTGTTTGTCTCGCAGTCGGGCGCGAAGTTTGTTTTTTTTTTATGTATATTATTTTTCGGGTGGGGGGAGTTGCTCCACTGCCTACGTATGTTTTGTTTTTTTTTTTTATTATTTTACTTAGTAACTGCAGTTGTTGCACTGTTATTGTTATTGTTTATCAATTGCCAAATTATATTTTGGATTCTCACAATATACGCTATTTGCTCGCTGAGAAAATCACAGAAACGTTGCGCACACTCAGCACGGTCACAAAGTTGCCGAAATACTAAACACAACACACAGTTTTATATGCAATTGTTGTATTGTAGTATTAAAAGCACGAAAACACGGCAGAAAAATACACACAGCGAGACAGCGAACGAGCGAGCGAACAGCAGGAACAGCAAGAACAATAACAATAACAACAACAACAAAGGCGGCACAGACAACGCAGCAGCAGCAACGCTGACGAAGCGCGTTGCTCTCTTTATGGCGCGCGCTAGCACACACACGCACACGGCACACACTCTCAATGAGTGCAAAAATACGAGCAGCAGGCACTCTCTGCAGCACTCACTCTCTCTGTGTCTCTCTCTCTCTCTCTCTGTCAGGCAAGACGTTTGTTTACCGGCTCACGTGTGTTATTGGTATTTGTGTTATCACCATTGCCTTTGCACCTTGTGTGAGAAGAGGGCGTTTAAGTAACTGCGTGTTGTTGCTGCTGTAGCTGCTGCTGCTGCTGTTGCACTCGAATAATAATAAAATATGGCGACGTCATCGGTAGTTGTCAGTTCGCTGATCTAAGAGAGACAGAGAGAGCGAGCTCAGAGCGAGCTTTTGCTTGTTTTTTTTTTATTTTGTGTTTGAAGGAAGCGCTCACACTTTGTGCATGCGAGAGCTTCTTTGTGCGTGCGCGTGTGTGTGTGTGTGCAAGAGAATGTGTGCAGTAATTTTGCGAGAACGCCAGCCAACCAGGAAAAGTTGCTCAACCAAAATTTTTTTTGGGGTGAAGGCACTCCGAAAAAATCGTCAAATGATAAAATAAACAACAACAACAACAACTCACGAACCGGAGCATGCTATGACGAATATGTATGTCTAAAACGTGTCTGATCTTTTTGTTCTTCACACACACACACACACACACACACACACACAGGCAGACAGGCAGGCAAAGAGAGTAGTATGTGTGTGATCGCATCAGGTAATATTGCGAATTTTTGGAAGCTTTTGGAAGAACGCGCAGAAGCAGCAGCGGCAGCGGCAGATGCAGGGCGCACAAAATTGTTGAAAAAAAAAAACAACAAACTTCAACGGAAACAGATTCCCGTACAATAAACACAATGGGGTTAATTTCATTTGTATTTGTGAATTGCTGAAGATGAAATGTTGTTTGCCTCCTCCAAGGTGGATGAATAGAGCGCTTAAGAACAAGAGGGATACAGGGATAAATCTATGGAACGATGGTAAGTTATGTGAATTTCGACTGGACAGGGAATTATCCTGTCATAAAATTCAATTGCATTATTTAATTATATAATTTGAAAGCTTTTAATTTTAATATAACCTAATTGAAAATCTTTAATCTCTTTATAATATTTTGCTGGCCAAAATTTAATTACTCCTGTTCGCAAAAAGGGTTAAATAAACCACATTAATTGCATTTTCATCGCTCGGACTACCCCTAATAAGTGCCGAATTACATTAGTTTTTTCGCTCACTAAAATGTCTAACAAAATGATGTATTACGTTTTGGCTTTCAGCCTTTTTTTAGCTTTTTCGTTTAGTTCGTTTTTTTTTTTTTGAAGTTCGGCAAAGCGTGGCGCCTTTAATTTGCATAATAAAATACTTAGGCTACCTGAAACCAATAAATGACAAAAAGAAAAATAACAAAAAAAAAAAAAAACTCCAACAAAACCAGTGGCTAAAATAACATGACGAGAGAGCTATTTATGCCGTTGCTTGTATTGAAACATAAATAAATTTATGTAAATTTTGCCAAATTTTAATTGAATTCTTTGCAGCCTCCATGACGTCACTGCTGAAATATGTTTGGCCGGTTTTTCTGGAAAATATTTTAAGCTCTCGTTTTGGCCGCAAAAAAAAAAAAAAAAAAAAAGCTAAAGCTTTCAGCAGTCTAATAGAGTTTTAATTGAAAGCACATTGGAAATTACATTGGGGATTTGTCTTCATAATTGATCATTAGATATTCCAGGCAGTTCGTGTCCCTGCCCTCCCTTCCCCACCCCCACCCCCCTCACAGAGCATGACAACTTGATTAACATCCAATTATTAGTTGGGGTTACTTCTGTTTTTGCTTCCTCTTTCTTTCGTATATTCTTTATTCTCTTCTTCTTCACTTCTTGCTTACCGTTCGAACCACTTGATTTAATATTGCCGCCTTATCCGGTTTCGTTGAAGTCATGTCGCCACGCTTATTAAGCTGCAAGAACTCCGACAGCTGCTCGATATAATTGTTTTCCATTTCTCGACGTCGTTTCTCATTGTTGCATTTGTTTATTTGCGATTGGGGCTGAAATAAGGATAGTAATTAATCAAGGAGAACTTCAACTTGTGTTTTAATTATGAATCGTATGAATTCCTAATTTTCCAGCAAGCATTTTAATGTTTACTATATCATATAATGCTTTGATTATGATTAAATTTAGCCCACTGTGCAGTTCAATTAAATGTTTCAGTATTGCTAATTTAGTCAAGATATATTACAAAAAAAAAAACTCAGAAAAAAAAGAAAAATAAAAATAAATTTATGATATAAAAGAAAATGTTTAAAAAATATCAATGACTGCATGAGTTAAGCTGAGTTAGCTTTAAAAAGACTAGAGCAATACTGAAATTGCGACCAAATTACTGGACTGATTTTAATCAAATTTATACTGCTTATAGAGGATACCTTTAGGATAGGATTTACTCAGTTTGCTGGGAGTATCTTTAAAATCAACTAGTTCCACACTTACCAGATTAACTTTCGTATCGGGTTTGCGTCGTATCTTGGACCGGGACGATGGTGCTGAGTTGGCGGGTATTGGCGATGCCACCGCGTTCATGATGGCGGCTGAGCGTTGCAGCGCAGCTGCAATCTGTGCCGTCGCAGAGGCTGCTGATGTTGCCTTCGAGTGGTGCGAATGATGCAGGCTGAGATGCTGCTGCTGTTGCTGCTGCTGTTGATGTTGCTGCTGCTGATAGAGTAGCTGCTGCTGCTGCTGGTGGTGCTGCTGCTGATGTTGTTGCTGCTGCTGCAGACTGTGCAAATTGTTGGCAGCAGCTGCTGCTGCTGCTGCTGCTGCTGCGGCGGCGGCAGCAACTGCTGCTGCTGATGCTGGCGAAGCGGATGAGGCGCCGCCTGCAATACCCACAGCGCCAGCGCCTCCACTCGCTGCCGTTGCGCGCTGCAGCGGCGTGCTGGGCGCCAATCCGTGATGCAGCTGCGCCACCGGTGCCGGCACCGGACCGGAGCCAGTTACCACGTTGCCACCAGCGCCAGCGACTGGATGTGAGACGGCTGCAGTTGCAGCGGCCGGCGATGAGCGCGGCAGATTGCAGACGCTGCTGCTGCTGCTGTTGTTGTTGCTGTTGTTGCTGCTGCTGTGCTTGTTGCTCGTTGCGATTGTTGCTGCAACTGTTCCGTTTGTTGTTGCTGTACCTGAGGCCCAATGATCTGGTAAGTCACCTGGGCAAAGCCTGCAACGAGAGAAGCCAAACAGAGAATTTCAATTATAGATATTGATATACTACATACATATGTAAACCAATAGATCAGATTGTTAATAAATAGATATACTATAGATGCTTTTTTATATATTTTCCAATTGCACGAAATGAAAATACTTTTAAAGACTAAGACTCAGGCTAATATAACAATCGAGAGCATATAGAGTATATATATTCCTCCTCAGTATCAACTACCGACTAGATTTTCTCTCCAAACAACTCTCTGTTTATTATAACTGCTACGACAGAATATGAATAAAAACTAAAGATCATTTCGGGCAGGTCAGAGCTATATTAACTATATGTACATATAATCTTGTATAGTCTCGATTCTCCACTGTTCAAGTGTCTAAAAAATTCAACAATTTTTTTTCTTAAGTTTTGTGATTTTGATAAGGGTCCCCCCTGTTCATTTCTCAGGAAATTTTTTTTTTCAAAATTTAAAATCGCCAGCTTTTACTTTTAATCGATTGCGGAGGTTAAAATTAGTATAAAACAAGTGTTTAAAACTGTTTTAGAAGATACTTAATTTTTGGCCAAAAATCAGGTCGAAGTCGACTAAAATTTTGACATGTAAGCTCCTCGACAGAACCAGTATTCTCACTTTTCTCATTTCATAACTTTCTTAAAAATCAAGCGATTTTTTTCGGGTAAAGCATTTTATTCGTGGTTATAGTTCTAGAATAGAATGGCTAAAGTGTTTTTGCAATTTAAGAAATTCAAAAAAAAATTTTATTTTTGTGATTTTGGTAAGGGTCCCCCCTGTTCCTTTTTTAGAAAAATATTTTTTTCAAAATTTGAAATCGTCTGCTTTTACTTTTAATCGATTGCGAAGGTCAAAATTAGTATAAAACGAGTGTTTAAAATTGTTTTAGAGGATACTTAATTTTTGGCCAAAAATCAGGTCGAAGGTGACTAAAATTTTGACATGTAAGACCCTTGACAGGACCAGTATCCTTACATTCCTCACTTCATAACTTTCTTAAAAATAAAGCGATTTTCTTCGGGTAAAACATTTTATTCATGGTTTTAGTTCTAGAATAGAATGGCATTATAGTTTTTGGAATTTAAAAGATTCAACAAAAATTTAAATTTTTGTGATTTTGGTAAGGGTCCCCCCTGTTTATTTTTCAGAAACATTTTTTTTTCAAAATTTAAAATCTTTTGCTTTTACTTTTAATCGATTGCGGAGGTCAAAATTAGTATAAAACGAGTGTTTAAAACTGTTTTAGAGGATACTTAATTTTTGGCCAAAAATCATGTCGAAGTCGACTAAAATTTTGACATGTAAGACCCTTGACAGGACCAGTATCCTCACATTCCTCACTTCATAACTTTCTTAAAAATCAAACGATTTTCTTCGGGTAAAGCATTTTATTCGTGGTTTTAGTTCCAGAATAGAATGGCATTATAGTTTTTGGAATTTAAAACAATTGTAATTTTTGTGATTTTGGTAAGAGTCCCCCCTGTTTATATTTCAGAAAAATTTTTTTTTTCAAAATTTAAAATCGTCTGCTTTTACTTTTAATCGATTGCGAAGGTCAAAATTAGTATAAAAAGAGTGTTTTAAACTGTTTTAGAGCATACTTAATTTTTGACCAAAAATCATGTCAAAGTCGACTAAAATTTTGACATGTAAGACCCTTGACAGGACCAGTATCCTTACATTCCTCACTTCATAACTTTCTTAAAAATAAAGCGATTTTCTTCGGGTAAAGCATTTTATTCGTGGTTTTAGTTCTAAAATAAAATGGCTAAAACGCTTTTGCAATTTAGTAGATTCAAAAAAAGTTTTAATTTTTGTGATGGTAAATAATTAAATGAATTCCCCAAATGAATAAACCCTATAAAAAGTGAGCGACAAACAATCAAACAAGGCCCACTGTCACGTCACGACGCGGGCGAAAGTTGGTGAAATGCGACCAAGTCCAGCGAAGCTGTGATATTTAATACTATCTATATAAATAGGTGATATGGTACGACAGCAATTACGCGAGAGAAAGGAGGAGAGAGAGATAGATTGATATAACTGCATTAATTGTAATTTTATTAATTAATTTTGCCGCTTCAATTCACTGAATTTTCTTTAATTAGCTGCGTCAATCATACGACCCGTGTGCCCGTTAAATAGAATATACCCCGACATTGTCATCGTCATCATCATCATCATCATCATCCTCAACATCTGCATCATTATCTACTTCATTATCATTATCATGGCACGTTAATGTGTTGCGCTGTCAAAACACAAGCGAAAAAAGCGACTCGACCAACGAGAAGCCAAAAGAATCTGCACAATTATTGCGCCTGTCAGGGGAACCATCCGGTAGGGTCGCCTACAACATGCTATGCTATAGTATGGTATGGTATGGGATGCTACGTCACTCATTTTCGCGCTCACTGCTTGCCATTTACAATCTGCACCTCCCTGCTGATCCCATACCTTCTCTCTCTCTCACACTCTCTCTCTCTCTCTTGTTTTTTGGCCAGCTGCCCGTCAGCTCCACCTTTAGTTGCCAACTTTGGCAGCTCCCTCGACTCGAGTCAAGTCGTCTCTTTTTTATTCTGCTGGCTATAAAAATACCCTGTATGCCAGGCATAGCAGTTAGTCTGGACTGTAAGATAACGCAAGAATGAATCCAGTACCCTTTCACTTGGCCAGGGTTGCCAGGGTAGTGCAGCAAGCACTACCATATGCATTCTGAAATATTTATAGTTTTTTCTTCTTTTCTCTCTCTCTCTCTCTCCTTCTCTCCCTCTCTGTTTTTACGCTGATTACATCGTCGACTCGCTGCCCCGAGTGTCTGTAATTATTTGTGCCTGCATTCGCATTCGCAGTCGGATTTAGATTCTCTTTCGTTGCGACCCTGTTGAGGTTTTCATTATGCATATAATGTAATTAAAAAAGGAAGTCGCTCAGTTCTTGCCGTTACCCGTCAGGGTGGTCCTAGGCAAACAGCTACAGGTACCAGATATAATATAATCGTAATGCTTGACTGCCTGCCAGAGTGAGTGTCCAGTAGCGGGTTAGTTGATTATGCAAGGGGGGATGAGCTTAGGCACATTGTAAAATCAACAAGGTTATTCAAGTTGAAGTTGAGTAGGAAATAAATATACTATATCAAAAATATATAGCATAAAAGTTAAATTTATTTAAAAAGTTCATTTATATATAACGCTAATGAAAAAGACAAATAAATTTATAATTTAAGTTAAATAAAGTACTTAAATTGTACTTATACTATTAAAATACACATTGGCGATAATTTTTCTGTACATCCAACATACCATATCAACTACCTACACACACACACACACACATACATACATATATCTGAGCGTACTTTTATATCAGATTAGTCGCTCGAGGCGTAGCAATTTATGTATATTTCGATTGTTTTTGTTTGTTGGGTCTACGTGATGTTGGACCTGTAGGCGCCTACAGATTGAAGCTGAGCTTGTTTCAGATGCTGCAAAAATTCCCCCCGGAACCCACTGAAGAATTCCCATGGAAATTTATTAAGAAACCAAACAAATGGAAGAGAAGAATCAAAGGTTGTGTGTGCGTTGCTTTGCTTTATGCTAATTTCGTTAAGTGATTTGTTCTCAGAGTTAAATGATGATGATATGATGGCATGATATTATGATCTATGTATATGACTCAAGTAATTAATTCGGGAAAATGGACAACTCATTGCGTGTCACAAGCTTGTAACGACAGCGAAAACATTTTACCATTTTATTGTTGTTATTTTTCGAGAGGGTAACCAATTTTGACACAGCCACGCCCCTGCTCCGTCTCTGTCTCTGCCTCCTCCTCCCTCCATGCAATGAAAACAAACATGTTGTCAATGTTGCCGGTCGCAATTATTTGAAAACGAGCGAGACAGCAATAAAAAGACAACAACAACAACGACAATACAATTGGAACAGTTTTTACAGTTAACATTTCGCCCAGTTTCAGTTTACAGTTTGCAGTTCTCAAACAATGCCAGCAGCATCCCAATAAAAATGTAATACAACATGAACACACACACACAGGGAGAGAGAGAGAGAGCGAGAGGGAGGGAGATATAATGACCGCAATGTGACAGGGAAACCCTTAACGAAAACCCATAACAATTCAGATGAACAAGTTACAATAGTTTTTCAATTGTTATACGCTTGAATTGGTCGTTATGAAGTTACAAACTAAATTTTATAATATATGCATTATGGTATATGCTTAAATTGGAAATTTCAAAACATTTCCTTTACTAGAATTCTTATAATAAACTTTGAAACTTAAAAAAAAAAAAAAAAATACTACTTAGTCACTCGATATGCAGCAATCGATAGAGATATATAGATAGTTAGTTATTTTATTGATAAAGTAGTATTATGATGAGGTAGATTATATATCGCAGCATATTAAGTTACTTATAGTAAGTAACTTTTTTCAATGAATGAATAGCCAAGTGGGTCAGTGGGTGGCCCCTACGAGTGTTATAAGTTGCAATATGCAAAGTAGCAATATCTGAAAATGCATATGTATGCATGTGTAATGCAATAATAAATAATGTACATATATCTTTAATTAATGCCGTTTTTAAAAACAATAAAACATATGTACATATTTATATGCGCTGCATTGTGCGCCTCTTCTTAACCTCTAAAAAGCAAATCATTTTGCAGTTGTTATATGCACATAATTTACTAGTGTGTCCGTGTGTGTGTGTGTGTTTTTGTTTTTGAGTGGTTTTCGCGGAACATGTCTGTCTGTCTCTCCCACTGACATTCATGATCACACACACACACACACACACACACACACACAGAGAGAGGCACGCGCGCTTGGCCCCTAACTTAGCTGAGCTGAGCTACTAAGCTGCCTGCCGCTTGCTCTGTTTGCTCACTCTTTCGGTTTGTGCTCTCTCAGAGCGGTTATTCGCTACGCTGCACCTTGCGGCCTCTGCCTGTACGCCCCCACACCCCTTTGCCGCTCCCACTTTGCTTTTGTCACTTAATCAGCTGCTGTTGTTGTTGTTGCTGCTGCTGCTGCGCTGCTGCTGCTGCTGTAAGCCTGCATTTTAGGAACTAATTGTCTGAGTATAAGCATATGTTTTTAGTGCTCTCTCTCTTACGCCCGCTCTCTCGCGCTCTCGCTGTGTGTGTGTGTCAGTCTCTCGCTCAATCATTGCTACAAATAATAAAGTGGGTCATGGATGAAAGAAAAAGCGTTTTATAAAGTGGGTCATGAATTTTGTTTCACTCACGTTCAAGTGTATTTCGATTGCCGCCTCTTGTTACTATTCGCTGATTATTTGTTGTATACCCTGTGGCGGTGCAAAGGGGATATACATATGTATACAAGGTAAGAGGCAGGCAGGTGGGGAAGCGGAGCAGATAAATATTAGCAGTGCGAACTAAATAAAATTCTCGATACACTTGAAGCTGAGAGTATCTGTCTGCTCAAAGAGAGCAATTGCAGGGTATTTAAAATTCGCATACGGCTGCATACGTTTCTCTGCCTGTGAGAGCGCGAGGTGCGTGCGAAAAAGCTATGCATTACCCAGCACTATTGAGTGTTAGAAAACGTTGTTTAAAATATATTCTAGCGTATGTAATTAATTCTATTTAAATTAGTTACATATTTATATTTTAAAATTGATATTTATTGTATTATATTATTTTTTTTTAAAGGGTATCAATTATAACGCAGCTTATACAAATACAATAAGCACACAGGGTCGTTCTCTCTCTGTCTATCTGTCTCACTCTCTGTTGCATTTCCTGCAGCGCTTGTGCGCTCTCTGTCTCGCTCTCTTCCTATATTTCTGTTTCTTTCTAACAATCCATGTTTATTTCAATTCGAGTGAAACTTTGCATAGCTGGCTGGCCCCACAAATCCACCTGCTGACAAATTGCACTTTGTTTTATTATTGTTGCTGTTGTTGTTGTGCCTGCTGCTGCTGTCTATGTGTGTCGTCGCCGTCGTCGTCGTCGCTATAGCGAAATAATGTCAGTGGGTCAGAGTCGATTAAGCATTTTGCAGTAGTTTGTTTTTCTTTTTTGTCGCAGCTACTTTAGCGCTAAGGTTAGATGCGAAACAGCTGTTGCGAGAGCATGGTCACCCTAAAACAACTGTGTACAGCTGCCACACGTGTTGTATGTTTTATACTTTTAGTATATTTACGACATTTTCGTATAAGACCATAATATATGGCTGAGATTGCTCAATTATTTATATTAATAATTAATTTTTTCTTTCTTTTTTACATTTTTGAATAAATAAAATGTAAATGACAACCTTCAGAGTTTTTTTTTAACAACTCATAAAGATGACGACGGTAAATTTGTCAATTTTGTTTATTTAAAAAAATAATAATCATTTTTCCATTTATGTTTTCTGACGTTCTTTGTTTTCTTTCTTATCTCCCAAGTGTTTCAATGAATAATGTATGTATTTCATTTGCTAACTAAAATGAAGATAAGTTATATCTTTTATGGCTTTATATTTATTTTACCTAAATATTTGAAGCCAGCCAAAGCGGAACAGCAGATATTAAAAGTAAATAAATATTATAAAGATTGTATTATGTGTCATCTGTCGCAGTTCTCGGAAAAGTTTTGACCTAAGTTAACATTCAACCAAATGTCCCTTATTTCCTTACTTCAGTTACTCTTTGCTCTTTGCTTTCATGTTTGTTTATTTCCAGGTAAAATTAATTAAATGGACTATTTCCGCTGTTGTTTTCTTTGTTAGCTGAGCTGCTGTGCCAGGGGCGTGCAATAAGAAAGAAAGAGAGAGAGAGCACGTTAATTAAGTTGAGCAGCAAACAGAAGTGAACGAAAGGGTCAGTTGGTTTTAAGACTAGGGCAACAAAAATTATATTAAATTCTTAGTTTTCTAGTATTGAATTAAATTTGCTTAAATTTAAATTTTCATATATTCCGCTAGTTTTTCTATTTGGTAACCATCGTGTGTTCAGTTTGCAGCTGCGACACCCTGTATTTTATAGAACATGACACGACTATCCATGGTAATTCGATATTATGCTGCTGCTTTAAATATTCTCTTTGCTCTTCTGAGCTGCCAAATTAATTACAGAGGGTTGAACGAGTTGCCCCAAGAGCAGGCAGGGGGTGGGGCAGAGGGCAGAGAGGAGAGAAGACTGCAACAAACAAACCAAGAAACGCATTCGCTGAGATTTTGCACAAGCACAAAGCGACGACAACACAGGCTGCAGCAGCGGCGCGGCAGAGGCAGAGGCAGCGGCAGAGCAACCGCAAAACCAGCGGCCGAGAGGCAGCGGCAGCAGCAGCAGCAACGTTGGCAGAGGCGGCAACAACCAACGCCCTTTTGCGCCGGCTGAGGTGAGGGCACTGACTGAGAGCAGCAGCGCGGACGGAGGAAACACTAGTGAGAGAACGTGAGAGAGAGAGAGAGAGACGCAAGAAAACAGCTTTAACTGGCTCCGGCATTTTCAAACTTGATTTGCCAAAAACAGCGGCAAGTTCTCGGTCTGCAATACATGCATGAAACAAACATACACTCACACACACACACACACACACCACATGCATGCATGCACGTGTAGTTGTAGGTCTCTAGGTCTCTGCTGTGCACAATTGCCCCGTTGTTTGTGCCGTTGTCTCGCGGCAGCATCCTTTGTCTACGATCGTGACAACAAAATACTTATGCACATAATAAGAGATTTATTTCATACGATGATATCGTGAAAAGTTCTTGCAGTTATTATGTATGTAAATTGAGTGCGCACACATCGTTTGACTTTAACATTAAATCAAGGCTACAATTTGAGCGTAAATTGTTGCTACGTAATTTGCTCTAATGCTCTTAATCGCGTATTGCGCTCAGTTTACGAGCAGAGACTCACGCCCACGCGTCAGTCCCTTCCGCATAAGCTGCGCTCACACGCAAACACAGCACAGGCATGCACACACACACCTTACGCTGCGCTCTTTGCTTCAAAACAAACGTCAGTGGCCGCCATCATAAGTTTGTGAGAGAATTAGTTGTGTAGAGAGCGCAGAGCTCAAAGCTGAAGCTAAGCTCAGTTATTTGAGAGTTTTGTTATGTGTTCTGCTGCTGCTGCTGCTGCCGCTCGTGGTTTCACTCAGTTCGACGTTTTTGGCGTTCCGTTCCATTCTTCTTCTGCAAGGCAACTTGAAATTAAATGCGCAGTAAATTACGCAATTTTATGCTTCGTTAAGTTTGCTGCTTTTTTTTTTTTGGTATTTTTATTCCCATTTGCCATGATAAAATGAAGAACGAACCAAACGAGAAATGAATGAAATGAAAAGAAACAGCAAAGAAGAACGGGAGTTTTGACAGGGACTGCATTAATTACACACGCTTAGAGCTGCTCAATCATGCTTGATACGCCGCACCCCCAGGAGCAACTTCAAAGCTCTGCTCGTGTTTTTCCCTTTTTTTAATTCTCCTCTGCTATCCTTGTTTTACTACCACGCGTCCTACCCCAATGTAATAATGCAACGGATAACATTGCCGAAGGGCAGCTGCTGCTGCTGCTGCTGCAGTTGCACTCAGAAGAGCAGCAAGAGAAAAAAAAAGACTTGCACAACAAATTCCTCATTGTGCAACAGACGAGCGTACGCCGCATCGCTCTCTCACACTCACTCTCTCTCTCTCCTCTTCCCATCCCGTACTCACTCTCTCACTTGTTCTACTCTCTTTGCGTTCCAGGCTCAGTTCACATTGAAAACTTGTCCGTTTGCTGCGCTGCTGCTGCTGCTTCTGCTTTGTTGTTGTTTTCGCTGCTTTGTACTGTGCTGTGTTTCGCCCTGCAGCCATATTGCGGAAATATGTCAACGCTGTTGCTGCTGCTGCTGCTGCCGTCGTTGTTGTTGTTATTGCTGTTGCTTTTGTTGCCGTTGTTCTTTGTGTTGTTAGCGAAGCTTCTGTTGTGTTTTGAAGTTGAAGTCTGCTGCTTCTCATATCCATTGGACTGTGTGTGCTGCCTGCCGCCTTTGGGTTAGGTGAGCTTACGCACACACACACATATACACACACGCACGTTGGCATAAAAACATGTCGCGCATAGTGTAATTTCATGTGACGTAAATGCAAAAATATGCTAAAATTCACGCAGATTAAAAGCTGTTGCAGTTGCAGTTGCCGCTCTCTTTAAGTTTTGCTCTTTGGTCGCTCAGCACGAATCGCTGTGACTGGCAGTGTGCGAAATGCACAGTGTTGAAAAAGCCCTTAGAACAAATAAATAAATAACAAGCACAACAATAACAATTTGAACGGGGAAAAAAATGTTATCGTGCCATCACGATAAATCGAAACTTTAACGAAACTTAACGAAAACCGCAAATGCGTTGCAGTAAATTAGCCTGCCAGGCTGCCTGCCTGCTGGCTCAAAAACTCAACGATTAATCCAATTGTTGAACATTTTCAAACGCGCGCTGGAACAGAAATTATTCCTAACGCCTCGACCATTATGCAAATTGTCTGCGAAACGACCTAACTATGTAAACCTTATCGCTGCCATCAAGTAACACAGCAGTTTAGGCAAATAATAAACTGGAGTACAGCAACAGCAACTGCTGCAAACCGTGAGACCCCAAGACGAGGCCCATCAGTATTCCCCAATGGAGCTGGGAACTGCGAACGGGAGTTGTAAGCACGTACATGTGTATGTATGTTTGTATGTAGTAGTAGTCCGCTGTGGGTACCGGCACAGGCCAATAAAAAAAATAGTACACTGCGCAAATGAAATGGGGTTTAATTAAAGTAGACAACTGTACACTCTACTATGATGCTAGAAATTTTAAATTTAAATTCTTTAATGAAATTTGGGTGTTTTTTGGCTTCAATCACTCATAACTTTTGTAAAAATCATTTGTTTCTACACGGAAATGACTTTTTGATCATGGTATTGTGCTTAAAATAATTCTGCATTTCAATATAATCGATTTAGGAACTTCGATATTTTTCGACTCTTTCCATGTTACCCCCTTACAAAAATTTCGAAAATTTTTAAAAAAATGTTGTTTTGATTTTTTGCTTAAAATCTATCAATATATTTGATATTAATATAAAAATTGAATCCGCATCAAATTCGGACACAAAATGTGTAAAATATGCATTTTTCATTGTTCCAGTAAATTATAAGATGTTTGTGGTGTATAGGTAAGACTTAAATGTAACCTTAATTGGAAATTTCTGCAATCTTTGACGTGCCGAAGGTAGCTTTGCTTTTTTCTGGTTTTTGTTTTTACTTAATTCCAGTTGAAATTTGTGTAATATCTATACAAACTTATACCGAATTATTCGCTGTGTAATAATAATTTATACGCCGCGTGTATGACCCAATCTCAATTGGAATGCAAAACAATCGCATGCAAATATGCGAACATTGCATACAATTTGCAGCAAGTACAGTTACAATGATGATGTAGTATAATCTCGCATGCGAGAAAAACAAAAGAATTGATATTAATTATAAACTATGTTTTGGGTAAACAAAGGAATTACCTTATAGAAATGAGTAGTCTTTAAAAATTTACTGAAACCAAGGTAAAAAAAAACGTTTTTTTTTTTACAATAATCTCAACTTATTTCGATGAGTTTCCTTATCAGACCATGTAGGTCAATTTTGTTGCAATCACACCAAAGGTCTCAGCTATTTTTAAAAACGTCGCTAAAAAAAAGTACACAAATTTTTTGTTTTATGGAGCAAACAAACAAGAAAACAAAACTGTACCCAAAAGTTTTCAAAATAATTTGTACTACATATAGTATAATAATATAATTTCATGGTAATGCGTCATACAGTCCCCAACGAGTGCATTGAACCCAAGCCCAGAATTTCATATATACTTAGTATTTGTTGTAGTGAGAGAGAGAGAGAGAGAGAGAGAGAGAGAGAAGTTGACTCTATGAGTAATAAACGGACCGCAAATACGAGTAGAACGAAACTGCCTCATTGGCAAATATTTGCATTTGAGGCGCACGCCGTATATACAACATAAATAATAATAAAAAAAAAATAATAATAAAACTGGAAAAGAACAAGAAAATCACAAAACTGAATAAAATGAAAATCAACAATGTTAAAACGAAACGCAAAAATGCAATAAGGAAATGCGCCTCCATTGCCGTTAACGAATGTTTATGTGGAGCTCTTAAGTTGTTCCTATTATTACTTTGTGCCCATTGCGTGAATGAATATACATATATAGTAAACCTTCACAATACCATATCATACCATATACTGATAACTGAGAAACGTTTTTTTCTTTTTATTATTCTTTTTTTTTTTCAAGTAGAACAGAACAAAATGCGACTTCAGCTTGACACTCTGTGGTCAGCTTGGGGGTAATTAAATTTTTGTGGCTCGACAATCGTAAAATTTTTGTCTAGAAATACGGTTTTTTTTCTCTGTGACTCTCCTCTCCTCGGAAATGAGCCATAAAAAGAGAAGAAGAAGAAGAAAAACTCAGTTACCAACGTCGAATTAAACGTGAAGCCATAAAAGAAAGGGGTGCTGCAAAGCGATTTTCGAAGGTGATGAAAGTGCTTCAATTTCAATAGAATTGCATTAGCTGATTAAGCCGGATTAAGTGTATATAGTTAAGATTCTACTGAGCTGTAAACTAAATGATGCTACTTAGTACTGTTAAAAATCTCAGAATTACCTAAAACTTATAGGGTAATTCTTTTAGACGCAAAATATTAAATTTCCGCTCGCAGCTGCACATTAAGTCGTATATATATATATCCATTACAATTACAATTACGAATAACATTGCAAAAAAAAAAGAAATAAATTAATTTACTATGTAAATATACCACACAGACATGGTACAGCCCGCCCCCGAGAACGACCCCGAAACGACCTATGCGGCACAAAAAAAAATATTACAGCAAACAATTTCCTAATGAAAGAAAAGCAAAGTAAAACACGAGAAATATTATGGCCAATTGTCATCGCTCTGGACCACAATTAATTTTCATTACAAGGCAATAAGACAAAATTAAACACGAATCAAGAATAGCCGAGACAGAACGAAAGAAAAAGAGAGAGAGAGGGAGAGAGAGAAAGAGATAGAGAAAGCAACAGCAAACTTTGTAGATGACCAAAACGTGTTGACATTAACAATTTATAAGAGTTTCAGATTCGGATTCTGATTTATATTATTATTTAGTTGTGCGGAAAATTAGACACATTAAGCGAGAAGAAATGTTGAAGAGGCACATAATGAAGAATCGTAGAAAAGACATATAACACGATTTGTATATAGAATTCAATTTTGTTTAACTATAAAAAACTGTAATATAGTAAATTTGAAAACTCTTAAAAGTCGCATTCAAAATGATAATATAGTTAATCAATAAAGTACTTTACGCATTCAATATCATATTTGAGTATTTTTCCACAACGTTTCGAGGTTTCGCAAGCAATTCTTCAAATATTTTGACAACTATTCATTTAAAATTAGCAATGCGTTTCTGTTTTTTTTTTGACAATCAAGATATCTAAAATCAAAGTATGCCAAAAATAAATATTATATATTATCGCGGTGCGCCACCCAGAAATATAAAATTCCGACATTAGCTTAAGGCCACCACATATCATCACATATCACACACATTGGGTCGAGTAATACCATCAAATGGGAACTCTCTGAGAGTGACGGCGAAGTGAGATGAATGGAAGAGTTTATTTTTGCCTATCAACGACAAACATTAAGTGGGGGTGGCAAGATTTCGTTCCATAGATGATTTTATAATGAATTTATTTATTTTCAGGCAATTCAGTGCGTATTTGTTTTGGGTATTTCCATCGAGAAGTGTGAAAACAATTGAATGCAATTGTGGAATACAAATACATATTACCCTACAATAAAAGGCAAATGCAAAGTATATTCAGTTTGTGCAGATCTTGACTATTTGAGGATTTGGAATCAGGAAATTCTATACTTTTATATTTTACTTTAAGCACGAAAAATACAATTTTAGCCCATCAATAAAAGTAATTATTTTTTCCAAAATATTAGCAGGGTATTTCTCTGGACTAGCACAGCCAACCCTAAGCAGTTCACATATTTCGATCTCAAACAGTTTTAAAAATAGATTCGGGTTGTTTGTTATTGTTTGGTTTCTCTTTTTTCTTGATTTTCAGGGTTAAGCTACAAAACAAAAAAAAAACTAAATGCAAATCAAATACGAAATAAAAATCAACTTATTTATAATTGTTACTTGGTATTGTGATGATGATGATTAATAGTTTATTTATTTCAAGTTAAGTAAGAAGTTGATTTATATAAAGCTATGTAGACCCTTAATTTCCCTTTGAAATATCCAAATAAGAATGTGTACTCTTTTTTTTTGAGAAAAACTTGCATTGTCACTAGTCTCTTTATAGGAAGCGATGAGCCTAACGGTTTGCCATTCAAAATATGTCGAATCATTCAATCAAATTAGAAATCAAAAAGAAGATTCGGGAAGTTCAATGTGACTTCCCTATGGCCGATATCGGTCATTTTGGAGAGAGAGAGAGAGGTGTCAAATACCCGAGTAAGTTATTGCAGAAAGAGGCACGTGTTGTGGGACCATACACGCACACAAATTGGAACTAAACTCATACCATATTATATATATAGTATGCAAGTTAATGTCCTGTTGGGTTCACTGAACCCCAAGGGGCTAGAACTAATGAAGTGAACGCCAGCAAAAGTTAATCCACAGCGCTATAAAAGCGTTCCCTGTAACAACAATATTTTGACAGTTGCCTGCCCAGTGTGCCGATTGTCGATTACCGACTAACCGACTATACCGACTAACCGACTACCTACTGCCTATTCCCGACTTCCGACTACCTACTCCCTGCCTCCCCAGCTCCCTCGTTCGTCTATCGTCTTCGCCTCTTTGCCCGTCTCAAAACACGCTTCACATTTTTCCTGCTTTTTGCCCATAAAAATAGTTATATTTATACGTGTTGACGTCATTCCCAGAAAAATACAAAAACGAAAGAGAGAGCGAGAGTGCGTAGGAAAGACAAGTACACACAAAAAAAAAAACAAAAGAGAAAAAAATAATGAACAGACCCGAAACAGATACTTACTAGATACATGTAAGAAATACAAGTTCGCTATGAACTTGAACTGGTTTACGAGCCTAGGCTTGATTTTAGCCTTTTTTTAATTGTGATGCAGTAGAGGGTTTCAAGCTAAATAAGTTACTCATTGCTTTGCTAAATTACAGGTTTGATTTAAGTTATTATTTTTTAATTGAATCTCTACAAAAGGATTTCCTCTAAACTAAAGCTAAGAACTTGTTATATCAAACACATAAATATATCGATCTAAATTCGCTTCTAATGATAGGTATTATTTGTATTCTTTTTTTTTTTTGATGGTACCACATCAAGAGCTTATGGCTTTGGCAGCAATTTCTTGAGTTCCTGTTCGATTGCCTTAATTATGGCCACGTCATTTTGGTTAACACCCTACTCAGTCTCGACCTGCAGATACCCAGCAGCAAGTTGCATAAGAAAATACGAATAAAATAATGGGCTACCCTTAACCTAAAATAAACATTCTCATTCATTTTCTCGAGGCCATTGTCCTGTCCATCCTAAATGACATTTATTCTATATGAAGCAATCAGTCAACAGTTTTCCATCTTAGCACAAGCCCATTTATACCCATTTATAGCACTTTCCTTGACAATAAATCAGCGCCTAGACACACAATGTGTGTGTGTGTGTGTGTGTGTGTGTGCGTCCTGCTAGGACCCATTTCTGATATATATCGTGGGCTATCACACGACTCACACACTCACATAGATCCCGCATAAAGTATGTATTCCCCCACAAATATCATGGTATTTTGCTTGCGTTGCTTTAATGATACGCAGGAAAAAGTGGTACAATGGGTACAACTTGAGACAAGTTATCGATAAATAGCATAATCGATTCTGAGTAATAAGAAATACTGATAAGTTTATTTATTTATTTTGTATTAGTTTATTATAACGAGCTTAAACCTGCTTTAACTATACATTGATGTATATACTTTAGCTTTTATTACAGGGTATTTCGCAGTCATGCACTTCTACTTTTGCTTGTAATTTAATAAAATGTTCAATTTGTCGCTGACATTTGATCGGCATTTAATTACGCTGCAATGTCTTTCTATGATCTTTCGATCTCTATAACGCCCCAGGGAGATTTTTACATGCATACAAAAAATAATATAATGTCTGTACAGTCCACCCTCGCTTATTGTGTAATTACAGTGGCACGTGTCGCAAACTGAGAAACGATTAGAGGACAGGGCAGGGCACCACATGGCATAATCAACTGAGCAAGAATATATATTTAGCCATATTACAGCCTTTTTTTTGTACCCTTTTTGCACTGTCAATAAATGTCGGTTTTTTTTTTGTTTTGCCACGCCCCGCAGGTTCAAGGTCGCCCGCCATGTAGTTTCGTTTATATTTGGCATCTTTGTGCCTATCTGTGCAGACTAAATATGTCGCATTTCATTTTCATTTGCATTTGCGACGTTGCCATATTTGTTATCGTTTTTAGTGTGACCAGCTGCGGTCAATGCACTCGTGTCCTTCGATGTCTTCCCTTTTTTTTGTTTTTGTTTTTGTTAGTGTTTTGATACGTTTTGTTTGCGGCTGCTGCTCTTGTTGTTGTTGTTGTTGTTGTATTAATATTAACCCACTTCAGCCTCACATACGCATTTTATTTGCATACATTTTAGTACTCACACACACGCACACGCACGCACGCACGCAGAACTCTTTCCACACTCACGCTGAGCCGCAGGCTCACGCTCAATCGTTTAGTCTCCCACTCTCTCTGCCGCTCTTACGCAGTTTTACACTCTCTCGCGCAGAGACTGCGACACGCGCTTTGTTTGAGTCTTTTTGTTGTTGTTGTTTTATTTGTTGCATTTCATTTCATTTGTTTCAGTTTTTTGCTTACTATTTTTGCTGTACATATTACTGTTTTCTTCATTGCGCTCGCCTTTTTTTGAGTGTGTGTGTTTGTGCTGCCCCTCTCATGTCTTTTACTTTGCGTCGCATCGTCGCCATCTTACGTATGCATAGCGCCTGCTGTCGCCGTCGCTGCCACCGCTGGCGTCGCTGTTCTGTATCTTGATTTTGGTTTCAACGGTGAATGAACTCAGGACTCGCGGACGTTCAACCGTCAAAAAGCGTTTTTGTTTTTTTTTTCTTTCGATTTGTTGTTGTTGTTGTTGCTACTGTTGTTTTTCATTGCTTTCATATTCTTTGTTGTTGTTGTTGCTCTGGTTATCGCGGCATGCGTAACACATTTGCTGTTGTTTTCGCACTCTGCTTACCTTTTGATACCTCTGGATTTCATTAATTTTATTCTTCCTTAGCATAATATTCTATTATCCTCTATAGGTTTTCTCAGTTTCTCCGTGAATTACATCAGTCAGTTAATTTCATTTTTGTTCTTCTCTTGTTTCATCAAATTCTTGCTTATCAGAATGTCATAAATTAACAAATTTTCGATAACCAAAGTGCAATGAGATAAGGAAGAAAATCGAATAGACGCAGAAACAAGTATAGAGCAGACTACATTTAATTTAGCAATTATTTTGAATTTCCTTTCGAATTTTTAGCCTTATAAAGTGTTCATTTTACTTTTTAAAATATTCTATAATCTTAGAAATTTAAATTTTATTTGAGGTTATGATCAACATTTTGCTAAACTCTCATTCCTTATTCCCACTCGCAGTGTGGCAACCCTGCCCACATAACAGTTACAATTCTCTCCTTCGGAATCTTGTAAGAGAGCAATGAAAATTTCAAGTTCAACGTATTCTGTTTCGTTCTTTGGGTAAATAACCTGGAATTCGGCTTTTAGATAGTCGACGTCGACGTCGACATTGGCAGCACGAAAAAGCAGTAAGTGACAGAAAGAGAAAGGGCGTGCAGGGAGCGAGAGAGAGAGTACAAAAGAAAGGCCGTATAGATCGAGATATAACCTTGAACTTCAGCTAGTGGCACATTACCCAAAAAAAAGGAAAGAGTAAATACAAAAAATAAAGAAAATATTGTACTCAACATAGATGGAAAGTTTTGGCAATTGTCTAGTGACAGAAATTGGAATATCTAGGTATATCAAAAAGTAAGGCAGTTAAACTGAAGAGTGGAAGTGTAAAAAAAACTCAGTAATTTGGTAATTTGTCAATAAAGTAGCACAGGAATACAAAAATAACTATATTATTTCCGATATTAAGAAGGCACTCAATATTTGAACTATATATAATAGTAATTATATTAAATTGGTATAGTATAATAAAATATGTAGAACTTGTATCTTTGCCTTAATAAACTCATAGCGAAATCATGTTGCCTGCCCCATCGTCTCGTAGCTCTTTTAAAATTAATGCTACACCACCTTACCCATTCCTACTCCCTGCCCCCTCCCCCCCCCAACCAAAATGTCTACATAGAAACAACGGCTTAACGGCGCCCAACGGCATCTCTACAACATCTGCGATGTTTATGCTTTGCCAGAGTGACAGATACACACACACATACATAGATACAAAATACATGCATAGTCGTTTATATGACACTCACACACACACACAGATTTTCTAAACATTAATTAGTTTTGCTAATTACAAACTGAGGTGTAGTATCTCAGCCACATTGCAGATACAGCGCACTGACAGATACATAATTAAAGCTCATACACATGTGCAGATACAGATACATTTGAGATGAGAGATACAGAGATGCAGAGAGAGAGAGGGAGAGAGGGAGGGAGGGGGAGAGAGACTGTATTGGATTACTGAACCGATTTCATCACTGTCGTCGACAGCTAATGATGTTAATTGTGGTTTACAGTTAAAAAAAAAAAAGATCTACGAATAACCGGGAAAAATAATGTGAAACTGTGCAGCTAGACTAATTTATGGGGTAAATGTAGAGACACGTCTAAAAGCAAATAAAACTAAGGAAATATATAATAATATTTAGTATATTGTGTACTAATAGGATAGTATATGGCATTCTATTTTTATTTTTTTTTTATTTTATTTTTTTTTATTTTTAATTATTTTTTTTTAATATATACTCAAATTTAGGTATTTATTTTCTAAAATTTGTTCCCTTGAAGCTCTTTAAAATAATTCTACTCATTGAAATTTCAGAAAAACCAATTTGTTAAAATTGCTTTATTTATTTTATTACACCTTCCCCTATCCACCATACTTCATACCCAATAAACTTTCTTCGAATTCTATTTGATGCTTCCACCTTCTTCTTTCCCCATTCATTCGCATGTCAAAATGTCAATTCCAACATGCAATTTAAGCGAAAGGACATGAGTAAAAGAGCATAGCCAAAACAAGGATAAATTGTCCACAAATAACCTTAAAAAAAAACAACAACAAAAAACAAGAAGCAAGAGAAACAGCAGCAAAATGGAAAATAAATGTTAATTTAATTTTATGACATGACGTGACATGACATGGCAACAACGCCAGCAGCAGCAGCAGCGGCAGCGCTAGCAGCAGAGAGACGAAAAGTGTCAGTGTTGTTGTTGTTGCTGTTGCTCTGCGACTGCAGCTTAAGTCAGACTCAGAGCGCAGAGAGAGAGAGAGCGCGATACGTACTCACACACGCAACGTAACGTAACGTAACGTAACATACGTAACTTGGTCAAGTCAAGCGCGCAGAGAGCTTAGAAGCAGCGCTGTGAGACCTAACGGTAAGTAAAAATACTTATGAGAAAAAAAACATATGTATGCAGAGAAAATACCGTTGACAAGCCAAGGCGCTGGCAGCGACTACAACAACAACAACAACTGCAACTACAGTTGCCGCTGCAGTTGCTAAGTGGGCGCGCCCCGCCACGACAACAACAGCTTTTTTGTTGCTGCTGCTGCTGCTGCTGCTGTTGCATTCCTGACCTACTCTGCAAGAGGCAGCGCAGCAGCGCCACTGCAGCCTAACCTGCCGCTAGGCAAGCGGTAGGGGAGAAGGGTGGTGCAGCGGCGCACTGGCTAAAGGATATGGCGAAGGCAACAACGCCATAAAATAAAAAGTTGAAAGAAACACACACACACACACACACAGCTTTATCCCGCTGTTTGCCTCTAAAATTAGTTAAACTTCAAAGCCGACAATAACAACAAAAGCAACGGCGGCGGCGACGGCGGCGGCATATAAAAACGAGTTTTCACTAGTTTTGCCTATTTCACAACAAAAAAAAAAGAAAACAACAACAATAACCGTACAACGGCAGCCGCATCGAGCAATAACAAAGCAACGTGCCAATAACAGAAAAAGAAAAACAACAAAAAACAAAGAGAGGCAGCAACACACACACACACACACACATACACACTCGCAATGACGACTACGTTGCATGCTTCTCTTGTTGTTGCTGTCGCTGATGACGTGCGCACGGTGGGACAATGCAAGTTAAATATAAAGTGAAACCAGTTGTGAAATGATTATTGAGAAATGTGTTAAGCATATAATTTATATTTATAATTTGTTCATGCCATGTACTAGGTTAATAAGTGTGCATTTAATTAATTTATTAAGTTGTTTTATTTAATTAAAATATTAGTTTTTTATAAAGAAACTGTTGACTGTTTCACAGTTCAGTTTCCACACCGTGCAGTAAAACGAATTTCTAAAATGCATAGCATAAACTAATCGAATTTTATGAAAAATACAAATTGAAAAAACAATATTTAATATCTATGAATATCTTTCATTATCTAAGCTCAGTTTGTCTACAAAATTGGCATATAATAATATTTCTTTGCAGGATATTCATTAGTCTAGCATACTCCACTACAGCTTTCTATACTTGGTTTTTTTCGTGCTGTAGTGCCACGGCACAGGCCTGTTGTATCCAGTTTTATGTGTGGTTCGGCTTTTTTTTTCAAAGTTACTTTACCAATAATCCAACTCTTTCCAACTATCACGTGCCTCCTTCCCCCGGCTACCCGTGCTCACTCCCTCCTTGTACGAGTTTGGAGCTTCATGGCAACAGCAACAGCAACAACAGCAACAACAACAACGGCATTACAGCACGTTACAAGTGCAATGTTAGGCATTTTTTACACACAGGCTGGCAACTCTTTTTCTCTCTCCCTCACTCCTTTTTTTTTTTCTTTTATTCAGCTATTGTGGCGCTCTGCGAACTTCACGCTGCCTAGACCCATAATTTGATTCACACAGTTATTTTTGTTTGAGGCGGGGCTGCACCAGCTCCGGCTACGGCTACGTCTGCGCTGCCTCTGCCTCTGCCTCTGCCACTGCCACTGCAACTGTCTGTCTGTCTATTACCGCACACTTCCATGCTGCGCCCCACTGTGTGTTGCCGCGCCGTGACGCTAACTTGGCTGGCTGCATTTGCCGTTAGACCAGGCCTAGGCTTGTCGTGTTCGTTTCGCTGTGTGTGTGTGTGTGTCTGTGTGCCAATGTCGTTTATAATGAAGTTTCCTGTCGATTATATATGTGTGTGTGTAACTTCCAAAAGCTGACCAACTTGGGGCTGCCTGGGCAAAGTTTAAGGCGGCTTTTAATGGTTATATCGGCCAGGTTTTGTTTTTTTCCCCCAGTTGTTTTTTCAATTTTTTGCTGTTATTGGAGTTGCTGTAGTTACTGGGGAATTGCTATAATTTTCGCCAGGAAACTACGTTACGTTGCCTTGAGTTGTGCCAGTTGTTTTGACGGTTACAGGGTAAATTTATTGAATACGCGAAGCATACGGTCGATTTTTGTGTGCTTTAAGGAATGTTTATATCAGAAATTTGTTGAACAAAGAAAGTTTATTTAATAATAAGATTTTCCTTAAAGTTTACTATACGTATGGCTAATTTTCTTAAATACTTTAGAGTATTCGATTTATTTCAAGAATTTTATTTTATTTCTAGAAAAACAACAAATTTTTATATTCTTCTCTAAGAAACAATCTCATAAAATACATGCACCGCGGCCCATTAGGTTAACAGTTCTCAAACAGTACGTGACGTAATATGCCGAGAACATGCATACGCTCTTTCTACTCGTATACCCCATCAAACGAAACGATTACACACATATTTTCCAATCGTAACACAGCAGCAGCAGCATTAATACGTATACGTATTACGAGCGGAAGCGAGACAGAAAAATGTCAGCTGGGCCGGCGAAAACTATGCGAAATTCCACTATGCAGCAGACAGCGCGCAGTGGCAGCGACATCGGCAGCGACAGCATAACGCAGCATCCTGACACATTGCATTTACAGTTGTGTAAGGCGAGAGCCCAGCAGCAGCAGCATAAAAGCATCATGCTGGCTCTCTGCTGCGCCGCCCCCCCCTACACACACACATACACACTCACACAAGCGACCTACCTTACAATAACTCAATACATAAAATACACTCAGAGACACGCACACTAACAGAGCGACGGCGACAATATATGAATGTGAAACGCTTGGCAAACGGAACACTGCGTCGACTCATTGCCATTTATTTGTGTTTGTTTTGCTCCAATTAGCATGGCCGCGCGCGCTGAGCAAGAGCAATTGCACACAGAGTTGTCAGTTGATGCGCTCTTACGCTCTTAACTCGGTTAACTCTCTCTCTCTGCCTCTGACAATGCTTGTATTGGCGCTGTTGCCGCGCTGAGTTATTTCTTTCATTGGCTTTGTATTTGCAAAAACAAAAAACAAAACACAAAAGCAATTTTGCGCTGTGTGAGCGAAGAGAAGGCATATGAATGGTTGGGCGGGGGAGAAGCAAAGGATGTGCGCGCGATGCAGTGAAAGCTTTTCTACGCGGTACTTGGGAATCCAAACAGCTGCTTGTGTCGCTTTGTCGCCCTGTCGTTGAGTTCGCATTCTTCTCTCTTTCTCTCTGTGCGAGTGTTGGAATAGCCCTATTCTAGTATACAAAAATAACTTAGACCAAAATACCGAAATGTATTATTATCGAAATAAGATACGGTCACACACGTTTCCGTTTTCTCTCTCTTCCTGTTTGATCTGCCTAATGTGCATGTGGTTTGGTGTTGCGGTGTGAAATAAAATATTATTTAAAAGTATAAATATCAAGTGACTATTTAATTAAACACTAATTTACAACAGGTTATGGGCCCAGTCCATGCCCAATAAATAATTAGTTCAAAACTGAGTTTGATAGTGTAGTGGCATATTTTTCATTTTATGGTGAAATTCTTTTTTGCATTAAGCACGTGTATATCCGCTTGCGTCTGCAAATTTTTTCTGTGTCTGTGAGTGTGTGCGTGAGGGAATGGAAAAGGCAAAGAGAAATATAAAGCCGTTCAGTGGCGACAAATATGTTTTTTGGAAATTCAGAATTAAAGCTTTATTGTCAGAATTAGACGTACTAAAGGTGATTAATGATGAAGTGCCTGCTGAGGTGGATGACGCTTGGAAGAAGGCAGAGCATTGTGCCAAGAGTACGATCATAGAGTACCTTAGTGACTCATTTCTTAGTTTCGCGACCGGCGACGTTACGGCGCGTCAGATTTTGAAGAATTTGGACGCCGTTTATGAACGAAAAAGCCTGGCATCGCAGTTAGCTTTGCGAAAACGTTTGTTGTGCCTTAAATTGCCAAGTGAGATGCCACTATTGCAACATTTTATTATTGTTGATGATATGTTGAGTGAGTTGTTAGCTGCAGGAGCAAAGTTAGATGAGATGGATAAGGTCTCTCACTTGTTAATAACATTGCCTTCATCGTACGATGGCATTGTGACTGCAATAGAGACTTTATCGGACGAAAATTTAACATTAGCATTTGTTAAAACTAGATTACTAGATCAGGAAGTCAAAATTAAAAATGAAAATAATGATACTAGTAAAAAAGTAATGAGCGTGATTGCTCAAAAGAAAAATAATGTTTTTAAAAATCGTTCCTTTAAAAAGAGATTCAATAATCAGCAAAATACTTTCAAAGGAAAGCAAAATAATAGGATTAAATGTCACCACTGTAGCAAAGAAGGTCATATAAAGAAGGATTGTTATAGCTATAAAAGATCACTAAATAATAATAATAACAAAGAAAACAATAATCAAGCTCAAACCGCAACATCAGCCGGCATTGCATTTATGGTAAGAGACGTCAAAGATACGTCGTGTGGTTTTGTTTTGGATTCCGGTGCAAGTGACCATTTGATAAACGATGAGTCGCTATACGCGGATTGTATGGAGCTGACACCTCCAATTAAGATCGCTGTGGCTAAACAAGGGGAATTTATCTTTGCTACCAAACGTGGTATTGTGCGACTACAAAACGACCATAAGATAACGCTGGAGGATGTTCTCTATTGTAAGGAGGCTGCTGGTAACCTAATGTCTGTGAAGCGTCTGCAAGAGGCAGGAATGTCCATCCAATTTGATAAGAGCGGTGTAACCATTTCGAAAAATGGAGTTACGATTATCAAAAATGCAGGTATGTTGAACAATATACCTGTTGTAAAGTTTCAAGCATATAATATAGATGCAAAACTTAAAAATAATTTTCGATTATGGCATGAGAGGCTTGGCCACATTAGTAATGGCAAATTGTTGGAAATAAAGAGAAAGAATCTGTTTAGTGATAATAGTCTTTTAGATAATCTAGAGCTATCAGGAGAAATTTGCGAACCCTGTTTAAATGGAAAGCAAGCTAGATTACCCTTCAAACAATCTAAAGATAAGACTCATATTAAAAGACCACTATTTATTATACACTCGGATGTCTGTGGACCAATTACTCCAGTAAGCCTAGATGACAAAAATTACTTTGTAATTTTTTGTTGATCAGTTCACACATTATTGTGTCACTTACCTAATGAAACACAAGTCAGATGTATTTAATATGTTTCAAGATTTTGTAGCAAAAAGTGAAGCTCATTTTAATTTAAAGATTGTTAATTTGTACATTGACAATGGTAGAGAATATCTTTCAAATGAGATGCGTCAGTTCTGTGTTCTGAAAGGGATTTCTTATCATTTAACAGTACCACATACACCTCAATTAAATGGTGTATCAGAGAGAATGATAAGAACAATTACAGAGAAAGCTCGTGCTATGGTTAGCGGTGCAAATCTCGATAAAAGCTTTTGGGGTGAGGCAGTATTAACTGCAACTTATTTAATTAATAGGATTCCAAGCAGAGCACTTGGTAATATCTCAAAGACCCCATATGAAATGTGGCATAATAAAAAGCCCATTTTAAAACATTTAAAAGTATTTGGTGCAACTGTATATGTGCACAATAAAAACAAGAAAAGGAAATTTGACGATAAGTCATATAAAAGTATTCTTGTGGGCTATGAGCCAAATGGTTTTAGATTGTGGGATGCTGTTATGGATAAGTTTAGTGTTGCAAGGGATGTTGTTGTCGATGAAACCAATATGGTTAACTCAAGATCTGTTAAATCTGAAACAGTATTCCTGAAAGATAGTAAGGAAATAAAAGAAACTGAGTTCCCGAATGAAAGTAAGCAATATGACAACACCCAATTCCCGAATGATAGTAAGGACACTGATTTTCTGAATGAAAGTAAGAAAAGAAAGTTAGCTGATCTCCTGAATGAAAGTAAGGAATCGAGCAACCCGAATGATAGTAGGGAAAATGAAACAGCAGAACAATCAAATGAAACTGGCACTGATAAGAATCTAGTTAGAACTGACGGCATTGAATTGAGAAGAAGTGAAAGACTAAAAGGCAAGGCCCAAATATCTTATGATGAAGATGATAGTAGCTTAAACAAATGTATACTAAATGCTCATACTATTTTTAACGATGTCCCAAATACATTTGATGAAATTAAATATCGGAATGATAAATCTTTTTGGGAGGAGGCTATTAATACAGAGTTAAGTGCTCATGAAATAAATAATACCTGGACACTGACAAAGATGCCTGAGAATAAAAATATTGTAGATAGCAGATGGGTATTTTCTGTTAAACATGATGAATTGGGAAATCCGATTAGATATAAAGCTAGATTAGTAGCAAGAGGATTTACCCAAAGATACCAAATAGATTATGAAGAAACATTTGCCCCTGTAGCTAGAATTTCAAGTTTCAGATTTATACTTTCTTTGGCAGTACAATATAACTTGAAAATCCATCAAATGGATGTTAAAACAGCTTTCTTAAATGGTACGTTAAAAGAGGAGATATACATGAGACTTCCTCAAAGTATACCATGCAATGGTAATAACGTATGTAAATTGAACAAGGCAATTTACGGGCTCAAACAAGCCGCTAGATGCTGGTTTGAGGTATTTGAGCAAGCATTAAAAGATTGTGAGTTTGTGAACTCTCCTGTAGATCGCTGTATTTATATTCTTGATAAGGGTGATATTAAGAAAAACATATATGTATTGTTATATGTTGATGACGTTGTAATAGCTACAGAGGATGTGACTAAAATGAATAATTTCAAAAGGTATTTAATGGAAAAGTTTAAAATGACTGACCTAAAAGAAATAAAACATTTTATTGGCATAAGAATCGAAAGGTACGACGATAACATTTATTTGAGCCAAGCTGCATATATTAAGAGAATTTTGAATAAGTTTAACATGACTGATTGCAAAGCAGTTAGTACACCCTTACCGAGTAAATTGAATTATGAGTTACTTAATTCAGATGAAAACTGCAATGCTCCATGTCGTAATCTCATAGGATGTTTAATGTACATAATGCTATGTACACGTCCGGATTTAACCAATGCAGTAAATATCTTGAGCAGATACAGTAGCAAGAATAACTCCGAGTTATGGCAGTACTTGAAAAGAATACTTAGATATTTGCAGGGTAGTATTGATATGAAACTGAATTTTAAAAGGAATGCAGCATTTAATAATAAATTAGTTGGTTATGTAGATTCTGATTGGGGTAGTAATGAGATTGATAGAAAAAGTACCACAGGATACTTATTCAAAATGTTCGACTCAAATTTAATTAGTTGGAACACAAAGAGGCAGAACTCAGTAGCAGCGTCCTCAACTGAAGCTGAGTATATGGCCCTATTTGAAGCTGTGAGAGAAGCTCTATGGCTGAAATCACTTATGAATAGTGTTAATATAAAACTAGAAGGTCCCATTAAGATTTACGAAGATAACCAAGGCTGTATTAGTATTGCAAATAACCCCTCATGTCATAAACGATCAAAACATATTGATATTAAATATCATTTTGCCAGAGAGCAAGTAGAAAATAATGTAATTTTTATTGAGTATATTCCGACAGAGAACCAGCTTGCTGATATATTTACAAAACCATTGGCAACAACAAGATTTGTGGAACTGCGAGACCAATTGGGACTGCTGTAAGATGACGAAGCTGTTTATTGAATTCCTATACATATATATTTTTGATCTCTTGAATTAAAAGTTAATCGTTTGTAAAAGATTTGTAGAAGTTATCTGATCAGGTTTTTCTGGGTTTTCCCTGATCCGTGTAGCAAATGCTAGATAACGTATAAGCTTCCCAGAATGCACACCAGCCACATTAGAATAAGTACATACATAATGTATATGAATATTGTTATGATTTATTAAGTTTATTATGAAGTAATTTTTGAGGGGGCGTGTTGGAATAGCCCTATTCTAGTATACAAAAATAACTTAGACCAAAATACCGAAATGTATTATTATCGAAATAAGATACGGTCACACACGTTTCCGTTTTCTCTCTCTTCCTGTTTGATCTGCCTAATGTGCATGTGGTTTGGTGTTGCGGTGTGAAATAAAATATTATTTAAAAGTATAAATATCAAGTGACTATTTAATTAAACACTAATTTACAACAGCGAGTGTGTGTGTGTGGGTGTGTTTCATTGTCAGAGCCAGCTATTCATAACAACAACGATGATGCCACGACCGCCTGACGCCAAAATGCCGGTTGGGATAGGGTTCAAAACTTCTCCGTTCCAAAAAAAAAACAAAAATGAAACAATATTATTTTTTGGCGACACTCGTCGCTCTTTTATTTTGTATCTTTCTGATTATTTCACCTTGTCGCATCATTGCGCAAAATATTAATGCAAAATTATATCCACATAAATATTTCTTCTTTGCTCTCTATCTTTCGTTTTGAGCATGCTTTCGCGCTGGAAATACTAAGGCGCGTAAATTTAGAGTCTTATTTTTTTTCGTAATGCTCTTAACTTAGATATTTATTTATTTATTAATTTTTTTTTGTGTATATGATATATACAAAATTCTTTTTTTTTTTGAGGGGAGGGGGTGATTATTTCTAACCAATTAGAAACATTTTTGAAAAATGTATATTCGTATATAACCAGCAAAGCGAAAATAAATTGGCATCGTTGACTTCCAGTGATAACCTTATCACAAAAAAAAAAAAAAAAAAAATATACTGTACGAGTACTATATGTGTAATAAAATAAAAAAAATTGTGTATGTGAAGGGGAATCTCTGTGTAGGTTCTGTTTATAGAAAAGTTGAAATACGTTTAGTTTCATTTTAATAGCCCCACCAAGGGGCAATAAATAAATCAAGAGACAATTAAAAAACACTTATCAGTCTCAGTCTTTCTGGAGGATCTTTTGGTTTTGCAATCAAAATTAAATTAAATTGTTGCACATATTTATAGAACAATTTTGAATGAACTTTTAAGAAAGAAATCATTTGGAGAATTGTTTATAATTTGTTTATAATAAACTGGGAATCACTCAAAAATATTTCTGCCACAATAGATCTCAATTTTTAGTTTAGGTTTAACGATAATAAATCCAATTCGAGTCCCATAAAATTTTCCGGTAGTGGCACCTATATTATCACAATTTTTTAATGAGCTATAGCAAAAAGTAAGAAGAAGAAACAACAATAAGAACAACAACACAAGCAGAAAGAATCAGAAGAAGGCAGCGGCAAAAAGTTGTTTCTTTTCAACACGTTGCGACGCCGCTGCTGCCGTTGCTGCTGCTGCTGCTGGGCTGGTTGGCTCTCGGCTTCTGCTGCTCGGCTGGCTCTCTTGGGCGAACGAAACGAAAAATGCTAACGAAACGAAAATGCAAAATGTCAATGTCCTCCACTGTACAGTTCAGCGCCACAATTGCGTCGCAGTTTTCGTAGCAGCAGCAGCAGCACCAGCAGCAGCTCCAAAAGCGCCAAGAATCGTTCTCGCGCTGCTCGCGGAACGTTGTGGCAATTGGAACGTATCGCTTTGTTCGCAACTTAACGTTAAGCTAAGCGTGGAGGGTCCAATGGAATTGAAGTATCTCATTGGGAGTAGCGAGCCAAAGAGAGTCGGAGCGTGTAAGAGAGTGCTAGCGTTGCAGAGAGCGACAGCTGTCGGTGTCTGTGCCCGTGTGTGCGTGTGTGTGCGCGCGTAATACTATGTCTAGTTTGAAAAAGTTTCTTGAGATCCACACACACACACACACAGGCTGCCTGCCATAAATCCACAGCAAATACAAATAGTGTCGCCTTTGGCGTTTTCTACTACTGTAGTTGCCGTTGTTGCTGCTCTTCTTCTTGTTGTTGTTGTGTGGTTTCTGTTCTCTTATTGGTTTCGTACCGCGAAAGAGCAAGTTTTTTAATAAGCGCACACTGTGCTACATAAGAAAAATAAAAAAAGAAAAGAGGAAAGAAAAAGAAAAGCGCGACTGCTGCTTGTTGCCAATAATTTAATGGAAAACGGAAATGCCATATTAGATTTATCGCTTCATAACAGGCCTCGCAATAGCGAGTACCGTTAAGATGAGTGAGGATACTATATGTGGAACCCAATTAAATTGTCTTTACTATCTGGCAATCTATAAGACTGCAGAACAATCTGATTTCTCTTCTATCGAAAATCGTACATTATTTACTTACTAATATCGTTATGGATTGAAGGATTAACCAAAACATACCTGAAAAAGAAAGAAAATAAATTAATTTAATTTATTCATATTATTTAAATATTTTTAAAATAGCTTTGTAAATATATATAAATAATCAAAAACTTTAAGTAGTTATTGCTTGGTATATAGAGATATTTATAGAAACATATCTTAACTTGAACAATTATGAAAGGGAAACCCTGCAAAAAATGTTTGAAAATATTTGCAAAAGACTCCAAGTTCTCACGCCGAACACAAAAAGAAACCCACAAATGGCCAGACAAATCGTGTTGATGTTGTTGTTGTTGATGTTGTTGTTGTTGTTGATGATGATGCTGATGATGTTTTGGTCTCGCTGACGCTCAACACGTGTAATCAAACACAGTAAGCCATAAAAAATTAACATAAAACGAGACGCTGCATAAAAAGCTAATAGAAAAAGCTAAAGAACCGAATGCAAAGAGAAGACTGCAAGAGAAATACACGTTCACACACACACACACAACGATATATTTCTGAAGCGACAATGAGAAAGAAATTGAGGCAAGCAACAACTACACGAATTACTCAAACATCGCAGCAGCAGCCCTGGCAACGCGGCGGCACAAGGCAAAAAGGTGAGACCCCAAAAAATCCTTTGGCACACTCAGACAAGGACGACAACTCTGGCAGACGAAAGGCGACAAACAACAACAACAACAACAAGCGACGGCGAGAGAGTGGCATAAATTAGGGAACCGGGCTCAACATGTTGTTATACAGCACAACCAATACACAGCAACAACAACAACACAACAACACAACAACAACAACAACAACGACAGTGTTGACACACTGTGCGCACAGTGTAATCGATAGCACGAAACGTAAGGCAAAAAATTGTATGCAAAAGATATTTCGATGTGCATAGAGACTTCGAATATTATGTTGATTTTTAGCAAATAATTATCTTTATATTAATAGTCATATATTATATAACATATATACTTTTTTTTAAACAAAATTCTGTTATTATCATGCATATATGCAAAAATATTATATAACAGTTATAATTTTTTTTAACAAAATTCTGTTATTATTATTCATTTATTGATTTAAGCTTTGAAGAAAAAAACATCTTTGAATTTATTATTATATTATTATTATTTTTTAACTGCATATTTATAACTTTGATTCTTTAAATTAATACTCTCATATATATGTGAATAGTTACTAGATATACATATATTAAATACAGTATTAAATACATAAAGTAGTTCGTGGTTATTTATATACTTAATACTGTATTCAATTTTCTTACAAGTTTCTTGCCACCTTTAAACCACTGTGCCATTCGACATGGACTTTGCAGCCATGTCAATTTGATGATGTCCTTGCTTTAGCTTTGTACTCGCTCTTGTTTGTCCCACTCAATGTTTCCATTATAGAGCTCGCCCACACACACACACAGAGAGAGACACACACACACACACTCCGTCAACAGTATCAGGAGAGTAGAGCCCCCTAGTTAGCATATTTTACAGTGCGTGTCATTTTTAGCAAAACATGATGTTTTGCTAATACAACAGATTTACACGCCGATTGCCATTTCGATGTGCTAGTTTATTTCAAAGAAAGAAAACCCCTCTCTATATATCTAACTGCATAACTATAGTATATATATAACACTGCACTTGAAAAGGGATATATGTATATGGTATGGGTATCAATAGTATCAATAGCCTGTAAAGCCTCTGTAAGGCGCTCAAAATATATTTTCCATCAAGCGCGCTGCCTAGCAACAACACCTACGTACGAGCTACAGATACAGCAGATAATGAATTATAAGCAAGAGAGAGAGAAAGAGAGTGGGAGGGAGGCAGGGAGAAGGAGGCAAGCAGCATGTGTCGCCGCGTCATGGAGACTAGTCCGCACTTTGGCGAGTTCTCCCCCAGTTACAGGGAACTTATTCGCCCTCTCACACTCACACACACACTTTGTGCGTTGTTGCCATTGCGCTGTTGCCATCTTTCATTTGTTACTGCTTTTAATGTTGCATGGCAAATTTAATTTCTAAATTGCAGCTGTTTTCGTCATCATCAGCAGCAGCGGCAACAGAGGCATCAAAAATGTTGACAGGCAGCTGTGCAGCGATGCGATTATTGTTAATAAATGAAGCACATCGTTTTAGACCAACTTTGCCATAGCGAAAGCTATACAATTTCGATTGCATTAAGCTAGTTTTTGAAAAGTGTAGTATACTAATTCGATTAATACGATATTTCATCATCATCATGTGTCTTACTCATTGTTTACTCATACGACGCATACAATACTCTGCTCTGAGTCACAGCCCACAGATGGGAAACTTTAAGAGAAGTTTTTGTTATAACTTCTTTGTTTATTACAATTATACGAAATTTCATCATATTGCGATATATAAATCATAATATCTAGAAGTTTTATTCAATTATCTCGGTTAATTGCCTATTAAATTGAATATTTAAAATAAACTAGCTAAATATAGGATGTAGAGAAGTATTCATGTCAAATGTAATAAGTTAGGAATAAAAATTTCCTTTGAACCCGTTGAGTTTTAAACAGAACTGACACAAAGAAATATGCATAGAAAATTTCCAAACTCTAACTCATGTAATAGCTGAGATCTCTGAGGTCATAAAGTCGTGTCTGGAGTAAGTTGTCATTCGCACAAAGAAAGTTAATCATCAGCGGGCAGAATTAGTCAGAATTGCATGTAAAATTCTTTGTGTATCCCCTTAAAATATACATGAACTCCATGCACTATATCATTATCATCATTTGTATTGTATATGAGAGGTAGATGAATGTATCTACTGCATGACTGCACCCATATAAACATATGTATATACTTTATGGCTGGCCCGAATTGCATGCTTAATTGCAATAAAAATAAGAAACTGCCACGCCCACACAATGAAAGAAACAAAGAACATACAAATGTGTAGAGAAAGAGGCGGAGAGAGAGAGAGAGTGAGAGAGGGAGAAGCGAGAGTATCCAACTGTGAGATACTCCTGTATCAAAGTATGTATATTCCTCATCTTCATAAGCTAACATTATGTACGTTTCCTATATGCAGAATTTGCCGTGGCTTATATCCCCTTTATGCACAACTCTGCAGGGTATAAATATTTAAAATTTTCATGAAATTTTCGCACTACGTGAAAGACACAAAGCAGCTGCATTTGCAGATGCAACCAGGCAACGGGAAAATTTCAAATGGAAATGGACGCAAAAAAAAACAACAACAAATTTTCTTCAGGGGGAACATCATATATTCAGCTGGCGCGAGAGAGAGAGAGAGGAAGAGGGAGAGCGAGAGAGATAAACAAATGAAAATGAATTAGTCAGCGGGTTGCAGTCGGGATATAAAGTAAATGCAAATGCATAGATACCCTGTAAACACAGCATATAGTTATAATTACAACATGCACAGTGTTGGTTAACGAGCGAGGACTTTCTTTAGCCATTTTCCACATTATATGTTGTTAATGCCGTCACACATATGTTTGATATCTATGAATTTATCAAACAATCAGACCGTATCTAATGCCCCCTGCAATGATACTGAAAATGAGACTAGAAAATGGAAACAAAAAATACGAAAATACTTGCAGCTTAGGTTGCTCATAAAGCACACACACACACACACACACACGCACACACACTAAGCCAAACAAAGCATAAAGACAAAAGCATTAAATTACAGCAAGTGGCACAGCCAGAAACTAGCTATAATTTAGCAGTAGCTAAATGCAATGAGTGAGCGTGTGTGTGTGTGTGTGCGAGTCTAAACTTGATTTCAAAGTTAAGCCAACCTTAACCAACATTTATAGTCTTTATAGCGAACACATATAGCTACAGCAACTACAAAATTAAAAGCCAACAAAAAGCTAAAAAAAAAACAGCTAAAAATTCGCCGTTTTTCTTTTTTTGGCTAGTTGTTGCTGTTCTCCTTTTTTTTACACTTGATTTTAAACTTGATTTGCAGCTACAAAATTTCGAGCTGAAGGTGAGATCAGGTAGGCAGCAAATTTTGAGGAGTACCACAGTACCTCAGGCCCAACAATACCGAGAGGCAACAGAAGACCTTGAAGAATGTATATACAGTAAAACTTTATAGTCAACTACGCTCTACCTTAATCTAATCACATAGAGAGATCAAGTAGATATATAAGCCTAAATAAATCTATCTTACTTAGCACATGCTAATACCTTTCTCGCAGTGTATTAGTTAAATATGAAACTAGCTCATCAGCTTGCAAACTTACACTAGAGAGAGAGAGAAAGGGAGAGAGAGGGGAGAAAAACCTCATAAATATTTGAATATTATAAAATATTGAATCGCACCCGCAAGACAAACAAGTATAAACACGTTCAAAATAGGTCGAAATAGGTCGCTGCTCAAATGAATGTGGGAAGTGCAGCAAGTGTTCAGTTTTATAACTGGCTAAAATTGAGTTATATAGCCAAATCGATCAGGTTGCCATATTGTCGCCGATGCCCCCTTGGGCTCAATGTTGGTTTAATTAGAAGTTCTCTCTTGTCTCGTGTTTTTTTTTTTCTCTGTACTGAAGCTCATGTTACGCACACAGTTTGTTGATTGGCAAAAATAATAACGGTATACATATATCTAGCTATCTATCTATCTATCTGTCTATTCTATATATGTAAGTATGTTGTGGGTGTGCAGGTAAGCATATTGATTACTGCTACAGTAAATCATAATCTGTTTAGCTTAGTCTTCGATTTTGATTGATGAATTGCTGAATTGCCACGCCCACGCACAATTAAGATGTACTTACGCGCGATAAGTTTAAAGAGAACTTAAGATACAAAAGAAATAAAAAAAAAACAGTCAAAAAGCATAACAAGCAGGCGAGAGAGTTCATTGATTCTTAGTATTTAATCGGCTTAGAAATTTCTTTTCGTTTCTTATTTATATATGGTTTACTAGCAAATACCCTGTAGATGGAATTGGAGGGTGCAACGCAGAGTGATCTAATTTTCTTTCCAACCAAGACAATACAGTCTATTACCTTATATAAATTTCGTATATATTCTCTATATAATCAATACCTATTTTTTACAGGGTATTTCCTGCTCTAGTTGTTGAATTTTTGTTATATTTTATGATGCTCTAATGCGTTTTTATTGGCAAATGGAAAATTGATGTTTTTGTTTAGGGAATCAAGAAAACTTTTCAAATTGCTGAAGAGCAAATTATATGGGGGAGGACTTAAATCTGAGATAAAGTTGATTTTAAAAGCAGAGGGAATGAGAAAATAAATGAAATTCTACTGCAATACAGAAATTTCGATAACATTCGCATAAAACAAAAATTAATCATAGTTTGAGAATGTAAACTTGTGTAAGTGTTGGAAAATAGTGAGTAGAAAGACAGGGTGTACAATAAACTGTAAATATGTAAACACTACATTTATTGTTAATATAACACTTGTCAATATAACACTTGTTATACACACACACGCACGTGCATGTATAACGCTTCATTTGACAACAATTCGTTGCAGTGGCAATTAAACTTATTGTGCTTTTGTGTTGTTGTTGTTGTTGTAGGCCCGAGTGCAATTAAAATGAGAAACTTTATTCATTTTATTGTTGTTGTTGCTGTTGTTGTAGCTACTAATTGCGATTGACAAAAGTGAAAGTGAGAGAGCAAAACGCAGCAAAATGTGAAAATTAATAGTTTCATATTGGGTACTAAATAAAACTACAAATTGCTCAACACCGACTCGTCTCACTCTCTCTGTCTCTCTCTCTCTCTGCCACTCTCTCTCTCTGCCTCTCTCGTTTAAGCTCCCCCTCTCTTCTTTACAATTATTACGTGAGCACAAAGCCGCAACTTGTTGTAGCTCTCACACTCACTCTCTCTCCCACTCTCCCGCTCTATGCTAGATATAGCTCTATGTATTTACTTTGTATTTGCCTTCAATCGAGAAACAAAAAACCGTATCTTTCTCAACCTACACAAAGCTGATGTCTTGTCTCTTGGATGAGTAATTTATAGAAATTTTTCTAGGCCAACTTTTTGTTTTTTGTTTTTTAGGCTGGTTTCAAATAGTTTCCGAGTCGCAGCGCTTACTCAGTTTTTCAACTCGCCGTGAAATATGAAAACAACTTTATTTCATTGTTAGCGGCGGCGGCGGCGGTTGGAAAAACCAGCTGGGCCGAGACCCGAAAAACAAAAAAAAGAAAAAAAAAAAAAACATGGAGCGTAAGCCAAAACTAGAAAAATGGAAACGAAACCAAACCAAACCAAACGAAAACGAAAGTGAAAGTAGGCCAAACTCATCATATCAACGTCGTCGACGCTCGCTGAGGCTTCACTGTGTTTCATCGCGCTGTGTGTGTACTGTAGGTCTTTCTGTTTGTAGGCCCAAGTTCCTCCCCTGTAAGTCTATGTAGCTCCCTCTCTCTTTCTTTCTCTCTCTCTCTCTGTTTCTCTTGTGTTTTTTGTCTTTTGATTTTTACACTTTCGTTTTCGTTGCGGCATCGAAGAAGAAAAGTGAAAATTATGCAGTGAAAATCTTCAGAGTCTATGGCGTTGATTTAGTCATTAAATGTTGCTTGGTATATAGTGGGAAAGTCACATAAAATCTGAATGGATTTTATATATGTACACGTAGATGCAAGCATACCACTTAGTTAAATGACAAAACAAACAAACTTATATTACAATTACACGATTTCAAATAGTTGTGCATAACAATGGTTACAAACTAACAGGGATTTTATAGACTATAAACAAACAGATCTCAGCTAATAGAAGAGCTAGAGCTAGGAAATTTTGTATAGATGTGCTTGACTCTAAAATGCACAGCATGCATTTTTTATATCTTACGTTTTCTACCTATTTTTCCAGAAAATTATTAAAAACACAGATCTCAGCTAATAGAAGAGCTAGAGCTAGGAAATTTTGTATAGATCTGCTTTCCGCTAAAACGCAGTGCAGGCATATTTTATATCTAAAGTTTTCTATCTTTATTTTCAGTTTGAAGTTCTTCTATGTTTAAGACAAGTAATAGATTCAAAAAATTCTCAATTCCTAGCGTATTTATAAACAAAATCAACTTTTTGGATTATTTTGCAGAGTTAAAAACATAAGATAATCCCATTTTGTAGCTTTTAAAATTTCTAAGCTTGTGTTTTCTTCTTTTTGAAGTGTCTTCTTGTATTCCATTGGGTTCTGTCTCTTTCTAACTTACCCTGCATTTTCGGCTGCAGCAATTGACATCTGTTGTTGGGGCTCATCTGTTAGCCGCAGCGTTTAGATGTGCCCGTTGTGATTATGCTTGTTGTTGTAGATCTTAAGTGTTGTTCTTATTGTTGTTGTACGATGCGGTTCATGCATAACAAAAAGTTTTACGAAATATAAACGAAACACTGCAAAGAGAGAGAGAGAAAAAGAAAATAAGACAAGTTGCATGAGAAATTCCTTTTGGAATTCAGTTATAATACTTTTTTATGACATTATTTAAGAACAAAACGTCGCTAGGCATGACACAAGTTGTCGCACTCAAGACACACACACACACACGCAGAGGGAAAATACCATGGGAAAACAAGAAAAGCTTGCAAAGCAAATGCCAGCTGGCCACTTGAAGACTCAAGTAACAAGAAACACTTAGGGTCGAGCCGCCTTCGACCTACTACCTACTCCACCTCCGGCCCCAAAAACAGAGAAAAACAGAAAGAAAAAACTAACTCAAGAAAAAAGCGGCCCAAAGCGAAATGAAAAGGCAGCCCTAGTGTGGAGTGCAGAGGGGAGAAACAAAGAAAAGGAGACAGAGAGAGAGAGAGTAACCCCAACATACATAGGTTCATCATAATTGTAGAGCTAATGTAATACAGTAAACCCGAGTTAAAGTTATTTAATTATTTTGCAACTGTTAAATCATATCGTATACATACGATATGTACATAACTCTCTGAGCTGAGCACTCGAAACCGTTAACCCCAGAGGAGGAGCTTACGAGGTTTTTCTCTTCTTAAACATGTTTATTTGTTCTTGTCTCCCTCTCTCTCTCTTTCTCATCTGCTGCTGCATAATCTGCATGTGAGACAACGCATTCAGATTGTATCTGTTTCTGTTTGCGAGTCTCTCTGTGTGTGTGTGTGTGTATTCTCCTTCTGCCAACGTGTCGTATACTCAATGCAGCCACCACCCAACAAAAACATTTTATATTTATATTATGCATTCTTCTTTTCTTGCACCCATTGAAACTGAATGATTTGTGGAGTATATTGCGTATCAATTTAAGGCGTGTGCAAGCTGCTCTAGCATTTATTTAAATTTTTAATCAATAACGAGTTTTTTTTGTTTTTTTCAGCTATCAGATCTCTGGTATTATTAGAGCTACGCACATGAAATTTGGCATGCTAGCTCGCGTATATTTAATACACATAGAGCATGTTTTAAATTAAAGTTAGAACTCTCCGATGATGAATAAAACATTATTTTCGATTATAACACACAGTTTTCGCTGGAAAACATTATAATTATTTATATAAGCAGGTAATGGTGAAATCTATAAATATTGAAACTTTCAATATGATTCGATCAGAAACTTGGATGTTATTCAAGAAAGACTCTATTTAAAGCAGTTTAACAGGGTATTTTAGCAGTCGTGCTTGTGCATACACTGTATGCAGCTTTCTTTACTAGTTATTTTTCGCACTGTGAGATGATACACCACACAGGGAGAGAATGCTATATTGTGTTTGCTTTTTACACATCAACAACATTTCTTGTTGTTGTTGTTGTTGTTGGGTTCACAACAACGCATAACAACTACAACTGCATTTCGTATTTTTCTTCTTTTATTGTTTTTGTCTGTGTGTTCTCTCCTCGCCTCCCCCCATGGTCCTGTTGTCTCAGCCCCTCCCCAAACTGCGCCTTATCCACAAAGCAGAAACATGTTTTATATAATTTCCTGTACGCGTGGCACAAAAGCCGAAGCATAATCTATCTATTTCTCTCTCGCTCTCACTCTCTCTCTTGCTTGCTCGTGTGTGTTCTATGGCCATCTCGTTCTCTAGCCATTCTTTTGTCATGTATTTTTGCTGATAATAATAATGCATTTCATCGCAGTTGTTGTTGTTGCTCACATTGTTCTTAATTGTTGCTGTTTTTTGCTCTGCCATAGAGGGTTTTAGATACATAAATATTGTTGTATACTTGTATAGATACAGATGGAATTTAAAGGAAAAGGAAGACTGATATTCTGCACTTGTCTAGCGAAAGATAATCCATACAAAAGAAGCGCATATTATTCCCTCATAATATTTTGATATTAATATTTATAATAAATATATATTCTCTCAAAATCTCAAGCAATTTCTATACTCGACACGCCTGCTATATAATGTTCAAATAATTTGTTGAAATAAATAAATACTATAATTATGTTTTAGCAAGCTAAAAATGAAAAAATTCCGCTGAAATCGGCTAAAGAAAGAACAGCGAGAAGAGAGCTCTTCTGATGATGTTGCGTTTCTAAACGGTGATTTAGCCATTAGACTAACGGTAAAATGTGCAGAATCTACCAACAAAAAGAGAGGCAAGAAAAAAGAAGAATCAGAAGAAGAAGAAGAATAAGAAAAAGCGAAGAAGACAGCAACCGGCTTGCTCAGAGGTTTGCAACAATTTCTACGGCAGCGGCTCGCACTCTCTATGTGTGTGTGTGCTCTCAGGCTCCATAGTTGCATAACCCAAGTATTGGGTTACTCTCTCTCTCTCTCTCTCTGACTCTCTTTTCCGCTCTCTCGCATGTTCTAAGCTGGTTTTGTAATGCAGCCGGATAATTTGCTGTTAGTTAACGTTGCTTAGCATGAGCATTGTATAAATATACACACACACACACGCACACACACACGACGACGTCGATAAGCCAGCGAGTGGGAGAGAGCGAGAGAGAGAGAGCTGCGATATGCACATTCAAAAGCGACAATCGAATGATTTGTCATGCACGGAAATACAAACAACAAGCGCAGCGCAGCGAGGAGCTGGCGATATTATTTTGTTGGTATTTTTTTTTGTTTACTCCCGAAATGTACACGCAATAAATAAATACTAAGCGCACAAAAGGAGCAGCAGCGAAACGCACGAATGAGTGAAACGGGAGAGCGAGCGAGTGCGAACGAGTGCGAGTGACGCGAACGAGATGCCCGCTTACTATCAAAATGCGTTTTGTTTACGTTTTGCCTGCCGATGATGACTGAGCGCAGTTTCCTTTCCTTTTCCTTCCTTTAAGCGCTGATAAAAATAAAACACAAACAGCAACGGCGACGGCGACGACGACGACAAATAAAACAAACAACTTCTAGACTTGTGTTAAATAACTCAAGCGCAAAAGGAGACGGCATACACACACACACACATGCATGCGTGCATGCCTGCCTGCCTGCATACGTATGCATAGCTCAATAGCAGAGCAGCAAAGAGAGCGCCAGTAGGAGAGAGAGAAAGAGAGTGGGAGAGCAAGTTATGCTCTCTTCGTTGCATGAAACGGCGCTTTTAATTTACACGTCTTTGTGAAATTTTCGTGCATTTCATTTCGGTAATGAAGTGACGTGTTAATCATGAGTCTATACACAAACCTTAACCCCCCTCGCCTAAATAAATCTATCGCTTTTGTCTGGCTGGAATTTGCCAGTCATCGCTAGTCGATAGTTATCGATTGTAATAAATGTCTATGTAGATCACTTTTCTTGCTTATACATGTTACTTGCATTATTTTTTTACTCATTATAAGTTCTAAATTTTATTATTTATATTTAATTTTTATTTATTTATTTCCTTTTTATGTTCAAGAACATATTATGGCAGGTACTTTAGCTACATTAGCCATAAAAGCGGTACATCATCTCAAACTTTTCGATCTCTCTCTCTCTCTCTTTCTCTCTTTTCTGCCCACGTTTGCGTTTTTCCCTTTGAGCCACTTAGCTGACGCTTTCAAGTCTCGTAACTCAGCGTAAAAGCCAATTAATCAAGTGCATATAAAATTTGTTTATATATACTATAATAATATAACACTTAATTTATGGTACAGCTCTTTTCCGCTCAGCGCAATTACTTATATAAGTAATTGTTTATATGTATATTTTTGGGGGTTTAATTTGATTGATAAAATTATCACGTAGTTTTCAGGTATTATATTTGTTGTTTTTATTATGGTAACTTTTTGGGTGCGTCGCATTATCTGATCGCTAGTGTAAAGCTTTGCCTAATAGAGGGATGTATTAAATATAAAAAACTATAGCTTTATTTAAACTACTCAGTTAAGATCTATTGAAAACCGCTAAATGACAACAGGATATGTTCAGAAGGCCTCCAACCAACCCCACCCCACTTGGGCACTTAAAAAGTCATTTAAATTGCAGAAGAAGTTCTTGACAAACTCGACAACTCCACGATTTCTTCTTCTTCTTGTTGTTGTTTTTATTGAACATTACCTGCGATGCATAACAATTGCGGCCCGGAGCCAAAGAACCCACACCACCCCAACTCTTCCCGCTCCTTCTTCGGGCAAAGCTTACTTTATCAGCTTCAAGTTATTTCCGCATCGTATCGCACTCCATGTACTGGAATAAGTATAAACCATAGACTTTTGTAGTCTCGTCTAACTATCGAGCTGCGGGCAGAGCTATGGAAATTGGAAAGAAAGAAAGATCCCTAGTATTATAATGCATGTGTATGCATAGGGGCAATTGTACTATGTGTAGGAACACGTTTGTCGAAGGCATTATCGAATAAATAGATGGGTACACACACAAAACGCAGTAACATTTACAACGGTGGAGGAGTGCTCGGGTTTACGTGTCTGGAATATTTGACAAATACCTTAAATATATTGTAAGAATAGGTAAAGCTTGACTGCTGTATACCCTGTACACGATGCAGATCGGAAAGCAAGCAACTATGTAACTTTCTCGCTCTCAAATATGGAAAAACTTAAATAACTTTTGAGTTTTCTGTTCAATCGTATTGAAATTTGCAATTCAGACTAACAATGTAATTACCATGATCTGTGCAAAATTTAAAAAATATATTTTAAAAACTTCGCCTTATAAATGAAAAAAACGTTTATTACAGTATGTGTGCGTAGCATTTTACATTTTATATTATCTCCAGCTGATTGTAATATAAAACAATCTGCTTGCCAAGTTTTACATCTCTATCTCGCATACGCGCTGAGTTCAGGTATGGTATACCCGTTTTTTTTTGTGTTTTACATTTCCAACGAGTACAGGGTACACAAATAAAAAAAATACCAACCACATGGCGAGGCATTTGAATATTTTTTTTAACTGTTTGCAGTGCGCTCACGGCAGCTGTTTAAACTTTGTTTTTGTGTTACTGATAAGCCCCAGCAGCGTAAAACTGACAAACCATTTAAAAAAAAAAATGTGGTTTTAGCATAACCATTCGATAGCTGTTTCAAAACTGGGACACATACTACTGGTTTTGCCTGCCGTACTGGGTTTTATTATCATAATGTTGATACAAAAAAAAAAAAAAAAAAAAAAACAAAAGTTTGGAAATTCCAAAACATAATGAGGAAAATAGGTTAGTTTACCGAAACCCCAAAGATGTAAACAAACTTAAGAGTTAACTATAGATTGAACAGTTGCTATAATAGAATGAAAAAAGATGGTATTTATGGTATTTCTCGAGATTAAATAAAGAATATTATAATGATTTTTGGGCACAGCTTAGGGGGTATCTTGAAGTTGCTTTCGGTTTACTTTAATAGCTATTGGCTATACATTTCAAAAAAATTTCATTATGTCACGAAATCCCATTCCAAGTTCAGAAAGGAAAATATTGTAGATACGTATATATCGAATATGCCCGGCAGCAGTTTGTAATGGCCACAGCAGGAAAAGAATTAAGTAAGGAACAACAACAATTACCTTAGGGTTTGTCAATCAATTCATTAATCACCCCAGTAGTAAGAAAACTCTGAACTAGCCCAGTAACAGAGAGAGGGAGACAGAAAGAAACAGAGACAATGTATTTGTTTTTATCTGCCTGCCTTTTGCTTGATTTGTGCCAAAACGTGTAGACGTCAAATTTAGGTAATTAATCAAATTAGTAGGAGACGCAGACAGAGGGATATATAGTATATATATGTATATAAAGAGAGAGAGAGAGACACTGATAATATGCACAAGGTGCTAATCTTTCATTATTCATTCCACTGGGCGGGGGGTCGCCAAAAACTGCTTCCTGTTTTATTGTTATTGTATTTAGTCAGTCGATTTACATACATATTTAACCTCAAAGTGAGCCAAGTTTAAAGATATTTTAAGAAGAAAACTGATTCCTTGAAAGTTACAAAAAAATAAAATACGATTACCAGAAGTACCTGATTATAACATTAAAATTTTGTTTATACATAATTTTCTTAAAATTCTGCGATTTATGGATACTTATATTATATTTTTTGGGGGAATACCAGGCAATATAATACATGCATAAATATATAAAGAATATATTTGAATATATATACGAATCTTTATATGAAATATTGTCATTATTTTGCATATACGTATCTAATTCACATTCCACTCTGATTCATCTGCATCTCCGCCAAGTCCTCCATAAATATACTCTTCCGTAAGTGAAATCATATAGAGAGCATTATAATTTTTCCTGTCGTATTTCCATTTACCATAACAGAGAACATACATGGACCACACGTTGCTAATGTTCTTCTTGTTGTTTTCGTATTGGAATATTTTGTTTTGGAATTCGATTTTGATGTGTCCATTTTTGGCAGACCTCTTGAATCTGGCTGGCCACACGGCCAACGAGTGCTCGTGCTCTACTCCATGCCTGGCGGCGGCCCCATAAAAAGCACAACACAAATCATCAACACTTATGCAGCCTCTTTATGTGTGCGTGTGTGTTCGTGTGTGTGTGAGTGTGAATCGCATTGCATTTGAAATGCGTACGCTTTCGTATAGTAAAATATGCAATAATGGAATTTTCTGCCCCATTTGCGGTTTGTCTGATTTGCATTGTCGCCATAAACAACAACAACAAGGCAAAGAGACTTTACTATATTCAGCACTATTCGAAATTCCCTCAAAAGCACACACACCCCCCCCCCACTTTTCTTCAGCCCACTTCCACACGCAGTTTCCTAATGAGTTTTCACTGAGAACTCTAGTAAAGAGAGTAACATGGAAGGTCAAAATTTGGGTTAGAATAGAAGACATACGAAAGACCCAAATTTTCGAAAACGTTATATTCATTATATTTTGATGCAGAATGAATCAAAGGGCCAAATAATGGATAAAATGTCCTCTCCCAAGGAAATCGGATGATTTTCGACGAAGTTTTCCATACCAGCGACTCTACAGGGGTACCTAAATCGAGCAAAGGGTTAGAATATAAGACATACGAAAGGCACAAATTTTCGAAAACGTTATATTCATTATATTTTGATGCAGAATTAATAAAGGGGCCAAATAATGGATAAAATGTTATCTCCCAAGGAAATCTGATGATTTTTGACGAAGTTTTCTATACTAGAGGCTCTATAGGGGTACTGAAATCGAACAAAGGGTTAAAATGGAAGACATACGGAAGACCCAAATTTTCGAAAACGTTAAATTCATTATTTTTTGATGCAGAAATATTCTAGAGGCCAAATAATGAATAAAACGTCCTCTCTCAAGGAAATCTGATGATTTTTGACGAAGTTTTCCATACTAGAGGCTCTATAGGGGTACAGGAATCGGGCAAAGGGTTAAAATGGAAGACATACGGAAGACCCAAATTTTCGAAAACGTTATATTCATTATATTTTGATGCAGAATTAATAAAGGGGCCAAATAATGGATAAAATGTCCTCTCTCAAGAAAATCTGATGATTTTTGACGAAGTTTTCTATACTAGAGGCTCTATAGGGGTACTGAAATCGAACAAAGGGTTAAAATGGAAGACATACGGAAGACCCAAATTTTCGAAAACGTTAAATTCATTATTTTTTGATGCAGAATTTAAAAAGGGGCGAAATAATGGATAAAATGTCCTCTCTCAAGAAAATCTGATGATTTTTGACGAAGTTTTCCATACTAGAGGATATATAGGGGTACTGAAATCGAGAAATGGGTTAGAATGAAAGACATACGGAATACCCAAATTTTCGAAAACTTTAAATTCATTATTTTTTGATGCAAAATTAATCTAGTAGCCAAATAATGGATAAAATGTTCTCTCTCAAGGAAATCTGATAATTTTTGACGAAGTTTTCCATACTAGAGGCTCTACAGGGGTACTGAAATCGAGCATAGAAGGCAAATGGTAAATACATATAACAAGCAAGGATTATCTATCATTTTTCTGAAAGAATGATTCAATTTCTAATCTAAGCTTATAATATCAGTTGGTAAATGATTTAATTGATGACTGTAACTGCACAGTATATCAATTCATTCACAAATATGCATATAAAAATAAACACACTTGCACAGTTTGTCCGATTTTAGATGTCTAAGTTGAACTCGACTCAAACAGCATCAGAAATAACTCATAATTTGATTTATTTATTTGTGAACTCTCTCCCTCTCTCTCACTCTCTCTCGCTCGCGCGCTCTCTATTATTTCCACTCTCTCGGCTGCGCATTGAGCTGAGCTTGCGACGCAAACTACGTTCTTAATTCGCCGCGACTGCGCGTCGTCGTCGTTGTCGTCGTCGCTCTAAGAATGCTTGAAAATGGCGAGCACGAAGAAGAAGAAGAAGAAGAGCAAAAGTTCGGCTTAGGTTTCAGCAATAGACTGTCAAAGGGCGCCCTCTATTGCGTGCTCGCTCGCTCGCTCGCTGGTTTGCTCTGCCCTCTCTTTGCTCTGCACTGCCCTTGGCGCTCTCTGCGGCTCCGTCACTCTTCTCTGTCGGTGAGCTGCTGTTAGATGCGGCCACTAAGCAGGGAGCGCTTTGCTTTGCTCTGCTCTGCTTGGTTTTTTGGTTAGCTTGTCGTTTTTTCGTTGATGACCTTGAAAAAGCTGTATCTAAAAATCGAGTGCAATCAACTCACACACAAACAAGCGCACAAGAGAGCCTCTGCCACACACACACACATACAACCTTATTATTATTATTTCTCCTAAATTTCAAATACACAAACACACACACACACACACGCGAGCAAACGCATTGCCCAGAATGTTAGGTAAAGTCTTGGAGCCCCCCTATATCCTGCTGTCTCTTTCGCACACGCTCTCTTTATGTGCGCTTGCTGATATGGCTCTCTCTCTCTCTGTGTGCGTGTGTGTGTATGTGTGTGTTTTGTTTTTGCCTTTGTTGCTGTGTGTGTTAAACCGCACACAATTATTATTCTAGATTCTGTCCAGTATTTTTGTTGTTGTTTTTGCTTCTTTTCAAAGTGGTCGCTCTGACGTTTCGCTGCCTCCGTCTCTGCCTCTGCCTCTGCCTCTGCCGCTCCCACTGCTGCTTTGCGTTTCGGTTTTATCTTACGTCTTGCTATTTGCTTTTGTGTGTGCTTTCCATGGGATAATAGTAGTATAGTTAAGCCCAAAAAAAAAAAAAAAAAAAAAAATAAACTTCACAAAAATCTGCCCAGCGCCGTCTCAGGCTGCTGCTTTATAGTTTTAGGTAGTCAACAGGTATATCCAGCGAAGCAAAGCACTCTCAGAGAGACTTATTAAAAGTTTCGCTGTGCAGAAACCCAAAATGGTAGATACACACACACATATATAGACTTATTTAGGTACCTAACACACAGCTTTAGAAACAATAGAAACTTCAGAAACAATCATATAGGGTTCAGGGGATCAATAAAAAAAACTTCTGTAAAGGCTTCTTTTAAAGTAATTTATAATGTTTATTACACGAAATATTAATGCAATGTTTATGTATACTTTATTTATATTTTATATTATTATATTTATATTTGAAACACATCGATCTCTGGCTCTATAACATTTACAGCTATTAAATTTTGCATAACACTGCGCTGAAATTTAATCTAGAAATATTTATAAAATATCTCAATCTATTTCAATAATTTCTTGCAGAATTCTCTTACTACTTCTATACAAATTAACATAGTTATATGAAGTCTTGAATGTTGAACTAACACAACCCAAACACCTGCTAGACCCAAAAACCCATCTAGGAATTCGTTACACATCGCGCATCATAATATAAACGTAATTTTCACAGAGAGTAATTTTAAGGCCCTGCTAAACAGATTTTGCAACGTCTTTTTTGTGGCCATTAGAGCAGAGTTGATTATTATTTAAATTTTTTTTTTTTTTTTGTTAATTCAACAGAAAACTGATGAGCTAATCTCTAGTTGTTGTTGTTGTTGTTGGCCAACTTTGACTTGAGATTTTTAATTAAGATAATTCTAGCGTGGAGCACGTCAAAATACAACGTCGCCGGCGACGACTAAGTACAGAAGATTCAAAAACAAAAAACCTTTGTATAAATCCCAGGAAAAAAAAAGAATCCATTGAAACGCATATATTCATCTGGTATTTATTTGTTTTATTTTTTTTTTTCTGGCATGTCCAAAATGTCAAATTTCAAAAAATTTCGCTAAGTAAAACAAAATTTACATATAGATAAAATACATACGTCAATTAGTCTGGCAGAGGTACGCACTGAAATACTATCTACATAGGTTTATATTTGTCGTATGACGAGGGTTCCCTAAACTGAGGAAGTGTGAGTATGCAGAAAGTAGAGTAAATATTTAAGGATCCCAGGGGATAAGGGTCAAAGGGTTGAAATGATGTAGACATATTTATTAGACGTTAAGTTAGAGTAACAAACGATATAGAAATCAGGAAAAACTACAGAAATATTGAAGTAGATAGTATAAGATAGATAGTATAAGAATTTTATATTCATAGCAATTTATTTATTTGTTATTTTGAAATTTCAGTTATTTCTTGTATTTTATTGAGCATTTCGGAACGTATAATATCTTGAGAAATATGCACACACACATACACACTCTGATACGATTAGTCCGATTTCTATAGTAACCTGTCGGGTCGTGCTCTCTTCGGACTGCCGCCTTATCAGTGCTGCTTCTCTTGCTCACGCTGTGTCTCTCTCTTTCTCTCTCTCGCGCGCTCTCTCTCTATCTCTCTTTGTCCCCCTTGTTGGTTTTAAAACAAAGTCCATTTATTATTGTTGGTAAATACTACCTCGGAGTACAGTAAGACAACATTTAAAATGCTATTATCTAATCGTGTCTGTGCGTGTTTCAGCGTACGAGAGCGAAAGAGAGAGGGAGAGAGAACGGGCACTTGCCTTGGCGATAAGCCTCCGAAACAGTATTTAGTTATTTTTATTAAATTATGAGAGACCGTCTATAAAACTGTTGAGTTTGGACACCTCTCGCAGAACTACGATTTATACAGAGATCTTTTTTTTTGTATGGCTTTTGGCTAGGCTCAAAACTGGTTTAACCTGTTCGCAAACGGAAAACGAAAAAAAAAAAACGTACAAAAATGTTTAACAACAATAAACTAATTAAATCACACCGAAATACGTCGCAAAAGTACACAATCAAGAGAGTGAGAGAGAGCGAGAGGGAGAGAGCGATGACGACGACGAAGAGAGACAAATACTTTGTAGATATAAAGAGTAACGAAAATAGACTATGAAAAGATTTCATTGAAACATAAATAAAACGCTTAATATACGTGGAAAATACATTTCAATATCATATGCAAAATGTGCGAGACAACAACAATAACAACCTCAGATAAATGGTATATGTATCTGCTGTGTATGTGTGTGTGTGAGATAGTCACATTTGCATTTTCACTCGCACTTCACATGACACAAGGCGCGCGCGCCTTCAGTGAGTAAAAAAAAAAAAAAAAAAAAAAAATCATTTTTTGATAACTAAATAAAGCACAGAGACGACTAACACCCACGGTAGTTTCTTTCTTTTTTTTGTTTTTGCTTGTTTTGTTTATTTTGCTCACTGTCTGCGTTCTGTTTGCATTCACGATAGACAATCTTGGAGCGAGGGAATCCTAACTGAAGTGGAACCCATTTAAAATTATGTAATAAGAAATGATAAAGAAAGGAGCATTTCTTATAAGAATTTGTATTAGATTACGATTGATAGAAAGTTACTGTCTACAAATCTGTGAGTAATTGATTTTCTCAATGATCTCTGTGACTCTCCCTACATGAAAATATTATAATAATATATTATTTACCAGCCTACAGCCTAGTTTATTGTCTCTTACTCAAATTATATTAGAAATCTTTGGTTTTTATACGGTTTATTGGTAAACACGATCTATGTATGTAGCAATACTTATGCCAAATTTGATAACTCTAGCTACTATAATAGCTGAGTTTTTAAGGTCTTGTGCAAACAATCTTAAGAAAAAGAATATACATACGTGTATGTGTTTTTTTGGGATATGTTACCTTTATTTAATCCAACTTTCGATCAATTTTCAATTCCGTTTTGTATTCCGAGTTTGTTGAGTTTTTTGTTTTTGTTTTTGGTTATACTGCATTTTCGGATCGATTATATCCCAAAGAATGCATCTTATATATAATTATTTATTAATATTTATTTTGCACTTATTAACAATAGGCAACTTTGGCCTAGTGATTAATTTTGGGTTGTTGTTGCAGTGTGAAACCGTTGCTCGTATAAATATATATATATATTTTTTTTGTATATATAGTATGTTTGTGTATATGTATTACTCTATGAGAAGCCAAAAATTTACTTTCTATTGATTTTTCATATTTTTTCTCTTATTTATTTCATATTTTGCAAGACGCACTTGATTTTATTATTTATTTATTTGTTATATTTTGAAATAATGTGTTCACAATATTAATATGAATTTGAATTTATATTGTAAGAATCTTTATATACATTTTTCTATGTAATATTTATAGATTTCTTCAACAAATTATATAGTACTTGCCGTAGAAGTCACAACTTTAGAGAGAGAGACAGACAGAGAGAGAGGGAAAATTAATAAAATTGATATGATACTATTAGTAACAAGAGTTTCTTGGTCGGTCACGGATTGAGGGGGGAGTGCGAGCTGTGTTGTGGGGCAGAGGGCGGTGAAATATTGCAATGTAAGAAACGAAATGGAATTGAAACAAAATATAAATAAAGATACACGAACGACGACGTACGCGTACGACCACAAAGCAAACACGATGGGCAATTGGATTATGAAACGCAGCCGACGCGACAAAGCAACATGCAGGGAGAGAGAGACTGAGAGAGCGCGAAGTTAAGAGAGGCGAACACAAGAGAGTTGACCGCAATGCCGAGACGTGTTGGCAATGAAACGCTACACAAAAATTCCGTAACCGAGTTGAAAATTTAAGACAAATATCCGTAAAATTGTTTCGGTTTTCTTTATTCAGGTTTATTTTTTTTAATTTTTTGCTTTAGTTTAAATGGCGCTCAAGCCGAAGCGAAGATAGTAATGTTTTATAATTGAGAGAAATTTGCGTTGTTTTTTTTTATATGGTGGAGCTAACTCAACTTGCTCAACACACGCACAGGCACTCTCACACACACACACACACGAACGCACTTTGCTTTATTTGGGCTGCGCCAAGTAATTTGCTTTTTGCTCACATTCAAATTTGTTAAACCGATAGGCAGCACTTTGGATTGTTTAAACATTTATTGTAGAATTTGTTAAATATATATAATACATATATATATATGCAGGCAGACACGCGCGGCGCCCGAAACGAGAGACACGTCGACACAGAGAGAGGGGACACACAAGGCAAGGGCCGACCTTTTTTCTTTCTTTCTTTTTTTTTTCTTTTGTTGTTGTTGTTGTTGTGTGATAATGTGTGGGCCCAAGCAAACAACCTCACCAAACGAAATACAAACTCGAACTGAAAAACATTCGAAGATACACCAGCTGTGTGTTTGCTTGCTATGGCTGAACGTGCGCTAGCGCAAGCTCTCTTCCTTACTCTCGCGCTCGAAGTCTCTCTCTTAATCTTCTATGCACATATGTCAAGTGTTGCGGCGACGAGAGAGGCATAGAAATATATTTTTGCCAGTTGGCAACGCTGAGTAGTAATGGCTGCTCGTCGTGCGTATCGCTTCCAACTAGCGGGCAAGTACTTGTAAATCAGAGCGAGATGCAACGATTTGCTTGCGATGTTTGCAGCAGGCGCGCTGCGCTGCGTTCACGCTCGCGCTCACTCTCTCTCACTCACTCGCTCTCTCTCTGGAGGCCACTGCCGGCGTTTTCATTTTGCGTGGTGGCCCCACACAATTAGCGTATCTGAGAGATACGCGCGGCGCTTAACGACAGCAACGACATCGACATCGACAGCGACAACGACGAACGAGACCGATGACGACGTCGTCCGAAACGATACGCAGCGCGTCTGAGGGATTTGTTTTTGTTGTTCTTGAGCACAAAACTTAATGGCGGAACGGTAAAAACGTTAAACTGTGAAACTTTATATTCAGCAAAAATTAAATAATATATAATAATTTTAATTTTTTATTAATTATATTTTTACAATTATAGTAATCAATTCGTAATTTAATTATAAACGATTTTTCGCTGTTCTTCCTTAACGCACAATTAGCCATAGATCACACACAACAAAATACGACACAAGTGAAACAAAAACAAATTTTGATGACGAAACACATGTTGTGTTTGTGTTGTGTTGTGATGTGATGAGCGAGAGCAGCCGAACAACACTCAGCGCGCTCTCTTAACGAGTGACAGAGCGTGAGAGAGCGTGCCGAAGAGCGCACGCAATACGCAATGCGCTCATTTGAAGCTTTGTCGCGCCACAATGAAACAGACAAAAATGTTAAGCGCAAAAATAAACAAAACGAATCGAAACGAAACGAAAAGCTTTCGACGCAGCGTCGACGTTGTGTGTAGTCGTCACTGTCGCCTTCAATTTTAATAGCACTCAGTGATACTACACTAGCTGTTCCTACTCACACACATACACACACACAACCGTATATGTACATCTATCGGCTGAACTTCACACATGTATGAACAAATACGCACAGAGAATACTTACATCGTTTTATTGGCAGCTATTTCTTTGCTCTTTATGGCCATTTTTCAGCAGAACGTCATCAAATTTTTTATTTAATTTTTTATTTATTTGCAATAAACAATATAAAAATATCAGAAGTATAGATTTTGCTTTCAATAAAGAAAGTTATACCCTTAAAACTATTGGAAATTCATTTATCCACATTCCTTTATTTCTATATTCTATTTTTGCCAGGAACCTCAGGTACCTTAATTATTTATAATGTTCGAAAAAATACTATTAAATTTTATTTATATTTTATTGTACTTGCAAAGTTTGATAGATCATTTCCTGGACTACATTTTCGATTTATCTTGGCCTAAACTTTAGTTAAGAGTTTGTTTAAATTTCAATATAGAATCCACTTTACAGTTGATAATCCTATGCATATTTAGCTATATATTCTATAGATTTTTTTATTCTCTGCGTTCAATTTCTTTTCCGCTTTTATGGGGTAATAAAATGTAGATTAAGCAAAGGCAACGTATACAAATTTTATTTTGGACACATTATAATTACATTAAGTCTTCTACTACATAGAAACGTATAGTAATATCAATTTTCAACTCTTAAGATTATGTTTTCGTCTTATCCAAGCCTTAATTATGCATGACAAATGCAGTTAGCTCGCTCGCTAATTGTATGCACATAATTACGCAAAAGACCTCAAAAAAAAAGTAGCAGAAAGAACAAAATCACACGAAATCAACCTGGCTCGCCTGGCAGATACCCTGTAGGCAGTAAAGTAGCATGAATTTGCGCTAGCTTACTCTGTGCGTTTACCTTACCTACCGGTCTTTATACCCCGCTTTGAGTCGCTTATCGACAATACAGGGTATCACTCTTGTCAAACTGCTAACTACAAAGGCAAATGTGCTACTTTAATTGCTGACAGTTTGAAATTTTTTACCATTTCCTTTTGACTTTGGTTTCGGTTCTTTTTTTTGTTTTTAAGCAGTTTTTATTTTTTTTTTTTTGGTTTTTCGCTTTTTTGTATTTGCTTTTTTGTTGGTAATATTACGAACAATTAGAGACAAAATGACGAAAGACAAGCCATAGCATAAAACCCGATGACTAACAAGAAAACGAAGCAACAAGCAAAACGACCAAACCAACAAACAGTAGGAAAGAAGATACACAATTTTCCAAGAGTTTTCGTTGGAAAACTTCTGGTTGGCATTGAGAGATCTTTGTACCTAGCAACATTAAATTGATTCAAAAGAATAATAATAAAAAACAAATAGAAAAATCGTTGAGCCAGCAAAACCAACGGTAGTTCCCAACAACGAAAATCGAAATTTATTTTTTTACAGTGAAAAAAAAAACGTGGGCTACAGGTAAAAAGAGAAGAAAAAAAAAACGAAACAAAACAAAATCAAACGCCAAATCGTTAAGCTAGAGTTGAAGCTAAAATTAGTTTTGCAAAAAATACCTTGAGTATTTTTTTTCTTTATAAAAAAACGTCTTTTGAAGGTTTCTGGTAGTAGTACTTATAAGAAACCAGTAAGAAAGTCATAAGGCAAGCGGACTGGACTTTGAGATACCCAGCATGCGCTGGGAATAACCCAACTCTCTCTCTCTGTCTCCATATCTAACAACATTGCAAACAGTGTTGTATAATGCACGTTCAGTCAGTACAGTGTTGTATAAATTCCTTTTGATTGATTGATTCTTAGCTTTTTTTCTTTTTATAATATGCCCGTTCTTTCTTATCTTTTTTAAACCTGAATTCGCTCAGTTTCTCTGGGGAAATTCGATATTTTTTTTATTTTTCACTTTCTCGTACATTTTTCAATGAATTCTCTGAATTTTGAAATGATAAGCCGTGTGTAATTCGAAGAGAATAAAAAAAACATTTTAAACATTAAATATATATGTATATGATATTGTATGTATATATTGTAGTATGTGCAGATACCTGTGTTTGTTATATAATGATGTGTATAATATGAGGTCACTTGATGCCGACAATACGCGGAACTCTGGCCTGGGGCCCACTTCGAATGAAATACAACTTTGTGAGACTTATAAGACTGACTTATACAACCCTTCTTGGCCCAATGCAGGGTATATCATATACACCTTGACTGCCTAGAAGCAAAAGCGTGTTAGTCACCATGGACTACTCTTCTGTTTTGCTGGCGCAACAGGCTACCTGGGTGGGAGTGGGGGAAGCGGATATATATATGTACAACAATAACATATGGTTAGCTTTCCGATTGCAGTGGGCAGCCCCCAGATGAAGTTCGCAAAACAATGAGGGATTTATTTATCGTGATTGTGCGCTTAATTGAAAATTGCGCGCAACAGGAGACAGAGAGGAATCCCTACTACTTGAGTAACCTTTCAGAGACTCGCTCTCTCTCTCTCTGTCACTCCCATTTATCAGCATGACCCATCTTTGTGCTCGACAATGTGACTCTAGCTGGGAGAGCTGGCAGCTCTAGCTAACGGTAATTTCACCACACATTGACATAGATTTTCATGTTGTTGGCATCTCAGGATGACAGTAGCGGGTCGACTTTACGGACAATTTGTCAACGACATGGACATGGAGGATAGCGAGCGTGGAAGAAGAAAAAGGAGAAGTTGAAATTGTTGCCAGTTGTAAAATGAAAATGTCAAAGCCGACAAACAAGCGACCCAAACCCATCGAGAATCCCCCCATCGCGTAAGCTCCATATCAGAGCCGAGTTGAGAGCCCCAGGACACGCTTCGGTGCACGAGGCCAGGCAGCATGAATGGAATCCATCAACCGCCTGTGGCGCGCAAAAGTATGTGCGCCTCCCAAATACCCTACCCTCAGCCCAGCCCCCCGCTGGGTAAGTTGTCAAGTAATGCCGCCCTGCGACCTCCCTCCTACGTTCATTCAATCAGTTCTCAAATGCGGCAAAAACATGTAAGTTTGCGTACTCACAACTCGACTGTTGAATACCCTGTAAAAAAAATTAAAAAGCACATGCGACAATCTTGCTTGCAAGGGAGAAAGCTTAAGAAGAATGAAAGGTATTAAATATTTATAAAATGTGTTTTAACCTAAGTAGTTGCCTAATCCAAAACCTAATCTCTAATAATATATTGTATTTAATATATGTATAATAATATCCCCCACTCCCAGCAAAATCTATGATATAATTAGCTAAGCCAAGTGCAAACCAGAAACCTTCATACTCTCTTGAGTATTATAGCTGCAAAATCTATGTAATTGCAGTAGAAAAAAAATAAACCCCACCACTTCACTACTTACTCAATGTAAAGCCCAATCTATGTGTGTGTATTACTCACCTGCATGTCGAAAACTTAAGAAACCTTCGTCACATTATTAGCTTAACTTCTTGGAAAGTGTTTGCAGCACGAGTGCGCGAGTGTGTACGCTTGTGAGTGTGAGTGCGTATACAAATACGACGACGAGTAGCTTTATTTCTGCCCACTTGTTGCTATCTGCAGCTGGGCTACGTATGCATAAACATACACACACACATACACACGCATACATACATATAAATGAAGGTATGTGCGTTTGTTGTTGTTGTATTGATTTTGTTTATGACGCCCTCTAACATCAAATAAACAAAGCACAGGTGTCGTGTGTTAGTCGTATTGCTGCTTGGGTAAAAATTTTACAACGCGACGAAGACACCAAGTACAAAACCACACACGCACACACACACACACACATATATATATATATATATAACAACGCGAACGAACACGAAGTCACACACAAACACATGCAATTACGCACTGAACGTCACCATTGAATAAACTGAATATAAAACTTTAGCTTAGATTACACTTGGGAATTTGTTTATAAAATAAGGTTATTTCTTGTTGAGACCAGGCGATAATTTCAACGATTTGCACACATTCCGTATGTTCTTTGCTCAAATTGAATGTAATTCCTACACTTTGCAACTTTTATTATTATTTAAAGTGAAATTAAATCGTAATAGTTTGAGTTGTAAAATAGCAGCACAAAAGTAAATAATAATAATAAAATGTAATGCGCTTTTTAACACTTACTTAAACCAGTTCACAGCACTAATCGCACACAAACTGTTGCGCACAGCTGTGTATTAGATATCGATAGCTTGTGCTAGCGAAAAAAACATCGATAGGCAAGTGTGTCATGTGGAAATTCATTTTTTAAATAATAAAAAAAAATGCTGTCTCTACACGTGTGCCATCTCAACATAATTATAAGATTTAATTTTAGGCTAAAACCAATAAATACACATTAAACTGTAAGCTTATTAGTTGTAATTTCACCACTGTGCGCCGCTTGAACAGCTGACTTGCTGTTCGAACCTTTTGCAACACTTAACACACATGCTTGGCCAAATTTAGTTGACTTTCCTGCCCAGCAAAAGGTTCTGTGGCTTTTATTTAGCCTGCTTTGGACTGCTGCACATATTGCTGCCCATTTTTGCATTTAAAATGAGCGAATTTGAAGCGTGGCTCGGCGATCAGCTGCGGCAGATCAACACAGATGAAAGCGTCTTTGGCTCGTATATAATTGGTATACTTGAGGGCGATGAGGAGACGCAGGAGGAGAAGGTCGAGGCACTCGAGGGTATTCTAAGCGATACAGGAGTAAGTTGAGGCTATCCGTATATATACTGTATTCCAGCTACATCAACAAAAACCTCCTTAAAGGCTTCCAACATTGAGCAGCTGGTTGCCAGCATACTCCAAAAGTGGCTGCAGAGTCATCCCAGCGCCGATGATCCGCCCAAAAAGGGTCTGGACATCGATGTGAATGCGCAACTGGCCAAATTACTTGAGCAACAGAAACTGCAACCCGCCGCCAAAGAGCGTGAATACACCGAAGAGGAGCGTCGTATCAAACAGCAAATCCTGGCGCAATACTCACAGGTAAAGTCAAGCAAGAAGTAATTCAAGGAATCTCTTTAATAATAGTTTCCCTGCTTTGCAGACTGCCGTTAGCGATGAGGAGGACGATGACACGGATGGCGAAGGCATTGAGCCAAGCGGATCTGGGGTCATGGCACCCAATACCAATAAAGCCGATGTTGCCAATTTGGCCAAGGAGAAGCGAGAACAAGCGCGTCTCGAGAGTGCCGCGAAGAAACAAAAGGATAAGGATGATCGAGAAAAGCAACGACAACTGCGAGAGGAGAAAAAGGAGAAACGCAAAACTGTAAAAGGCGAGAGACGGCGGTAACCAGCTCACGTGTATTTTTTTCTTCAGCTTTACGTTCTGCCCAGATCAGTGTAAATTTTGATAGAGATCAGGAAGTACACAATCGAAATATATAATGCAATGTAATAACCAAAAAATATCGAATTATTTAGTTTAAAATGTTTACGCTTGTTCTTGTTGTTTTTCTTTTGCGTGTAATTTGATATCTATAATTGTTTTATTCGCGCTAACTTAAGTTCATAAACGTTTTCCTTTTTCTTTTTTGTTTGTCACATTTCTAATGCTAGCTTGGCCATATTTATAGATGTATATAGAATTAATCTCTAGTTATTAAGCCGAATAGTAATCGTTAGTTCATAGTTTAGTTGCACTGTGCAAATCTATTCATCATCATCATCATCCTCTTCATCGTCGTCATCTTCCGCCTCGTCTTCATCTTCGTCATTATCATCTCTGGCAACTACAGGCGGATCTGCGTTGTCATCATCATTATCATTATCATCATCATTATTAGTATTCTCATCTTCAGTTTCCTCGGCCGCTTGCAGATCTCTGGATACTTTCTTAATTGCTTCAAGATCAGCCAATTGGATGCGTCTATTGTTCGGATCTAGGCAATTCACTTTGACATCAACGAAATCGCTAAGATGATTCTCATCCCAGCTGGAATACTGGAAGAACAATAACAATAATAATATATGTACTAAGATTATAGCCACTTCTGGACGAGAACCTACCACCGAACTGGAGGTGAAGAGCAACTGTTGCTCTGCCGCGGGATTCTCCTCATCCGCTGTGGTCTTAACTCGTAAATATTTCTGCAGCAGATTTGTTTTCTCATCCTTACGCCACAAGCACAGTCGACTATTCAGCATCCAATCCTTGTCGCATAAATCCCGCTTGTTTAACAACAAATCCAATTGGGTCAATTTGGTATTGAATTGTTTCTTCGGCGGCAGGCCCTGTGACCTTTTCGAGCTGCTCGTTGCGGGTAAACTATCATCATCCTCATCACTGCCATCCGCTGCACTCTCTGCATCATCATCATTCTCATCGGCCGACTCGAAATCCTCATCGCTCACTTTGTTAGCGAATGCACGTTTCTTGGCCTTGAATGCAGCCGATGCAGCGACTTGTTTGCGCTTGCGTCCAACCCCAACTCCAGCTGTGGCAGCTCCACCATCACCGCCACTGTTGCTATTCGTGCGTGGTTGTGCCTTCTGCTGGCGCCTTTTATTGGTGGGCCGCCAATCTTCCTCGGAATCATCATCGTCTGGACTATAGTCCTCCTCATCCGAGTCCAAGTCAAATGTGGTGGTCACCAGCTCGGTGCGACTACGCATTCTGCAGTCACAAACTAATCGACAAAATCTATTCAATTAGAAAATCTCTATCCAGTTATTGTTATTGGCACGGGTCACTCAGCGCTGCTGCTGCTGTTGCTGCTGCTGCTGCGTCTCTTGATGTGCTTGGAAACTGTCCTGAATTCCGGACGTGAAGCGACTTATGCTTTTTGGGGGTTGTTTTGCAATCAGCTTCCTTGTTGAGCTTCCTGATAAAGCTTTTAGAACCGCGTTATACTGCACCGTGGGGAAAGGGGTATGACCCAGCATCAAGAGCTTTTTTTTGCCTGTTTCCTTGTGGGAGCTTTGGGATCGAAAAATTCCTTGCGAATTAATTGGGTTACATTCATAGTATGAGAATTGAAGGCAAAATATGATGTGTCAATTGCTTTCTTATTGTGCAAACCTACAGAAATCTATATAAAGTCCAATATTACTTAATTGTAATCCCTTATTTATAATCCCATTATTTAGGGATTGAAAAATAACGTATTTGCTTTTCCAAATGGTAGACTACATAGTTTCACTAGCATTTGTGAAATACCCATTAAAATAACTATAAAATTACATTATACAAATCATTTTTTATTGCGTCATTTCGGAGCGCCCTGTTCCCTTGGGCATCTTCTTATTCGTAGAATCCTCCAGTTCCTTGGCCTTATAATAATGGGGCGCAACTTCCAATAACCATTTACTTTCGATTTCAATAACCTGACGCATATACTCTTTCGAGGTGAACACAAGCTCATGATAGAGCACCCAACGTGGCAGTTCCTCGAACATCGAAGAATTCGGATGTATCATTACAGTTTGATTATGTTTGATTGTCTTGTAGTTGCCTCCCTTGGAGAGCCGAGCCACATGATAGAAATATCCCGATGTGATGGCTTTGCGAATGTTCGTTGTCTCTGGCAAACAACTAACCATATCGATCTCGACACGCTGCATTAGCCCAACCAGTTGCTCGCGGACATCCCGTGCCCGCTTCATCGAACGATATTGTATAAAATTCTCGTAGCACCATTGTGTACTGTAATCCGTTTCGGCCCATTGATTGTAGACCTGCAGCAAACTCAAATGATCACCGTGCATATGATTAAAATTCTTTCGCGCCGTATCGGCGTGGATTATCTTATCCTTGGGCCTGTAGAAGATTGCGCTATTCACAGAGAGCATTGCCGCTATGGTGACCATTTCCTCAGAGCATTTATATCTGTAATAGAGAGATATACATTAATATAAGTTAAGAGATTATGATATCTACTTACTTCTCGCTCGCCAGCAGCATTTTTCCCATCATGGGATCTACAGGAAATTCGGCCATGCGCCGTCCTAGTTTTGTTAGTTCGCCATGATGATTCAGTGCACCCAGGGCGTAGAGCTGTTCCAGGGCCAACACCAGCGTTTCATGCGGCGGCGGATCAAGAAAATCGAAATGTATCAGATCATTGATGCCAAGTGCCTTTAGCATGAGCACAGCATTGCCCAAATTAATGCGACAAATCTCTGGCACCGTATTCTCCTCCAACTCATGCTTGTAAGCCCATGCGGTGTACAAGCGAAAGCATTTTCCTGGCGCTGTACGGCCCGCACGACCTGCACGCTGGTTTGCCGATGCCTTGGATATCGGGACCACCATCAGCGACTCCATGCCAGTGCGGGAATTAAAATTGTTCTGCTTGGCGAAGCCAGGATCAATTACATAGATAATATTATCGATAGTCAGCGATGTCTCGGCAATATTCGTGGCAAGGATCACCTTGCGGGCATTCGGTGGCGTAGGCTCGAAGATTTTCGCTTGCATGTCGCTGGGCAGGTTAGCATAGACAGGTATCACAACTAGCTCACGTATTTTGGAACCCAAACGTTTGACACGATCCTGCAGCACTTCCTGACACGTCTCGATCTCATCTTGACCGGTGAGAAAGACCAAAATGTCACCGAGCGGCTGCGTTGCATGAATCTGAAGCACTGACACACAGCAGGCATCAATATAATCGGCCTCGGGTGCTTTCGTATAGAATATATCGACGGGATAGCGACGACCAGGTATACGAAATATGGGTGCATCATCGAAAAACGAAGAGAATTTCTCCGCATCTAGCGTCGCACTTGATATAAGCAACTTAAGCTCAGGTCGAAATCTCGCAATATCCTTCACCAATCCAAAGAGAATGTCTGTGTGTAGGGTCCGCTCGTGCGCCTCATCGATTATCATGACACTGTACGATCCCAAATCTGGTTCCGAAAGGAACTCACGATGCAGCGTACCATCTGTCATGTACTTCAGTACGGTGCGATCCGAGGTACAATCTTCGAAACGTATGCTATAGCCCACCTCGTTGCCCAGCTTAACACCCATCTCCTCGGCTACACGAGCTGCCACAGACATGGCAGCCACACGACGAGGTTGTGTGCATCCAATCATCTTCTTGTCTGCGGTGAATCCAGCCTCCACGAGATACTGTGGTACCTGAGTGGTTTTGCCTGATCCGGTTTCACCTTCTATGATCAACACTTGATGCTCTCGCACAGCAGCTATGAGATCATCCTTGAAGGGATACACAGGCAGGGATTTGCGTGTCTCATCTAGTGTCAACCGCTTGCGCTCCACTTCAGTAAGCTCTGGTCCTTTGGAGGATTTCTCGCGATTGCCATCGAGAGTGAGCGCTTGTATGAAATCTATCTGATCATCTAACAGCAGCTCATACTCCTCCTCTGCTTTCACATCTTTGGCACCAAACTGGAAACGAGCTGACGCCAACTGTTCAGCTTCCCATTTCTTTTGCTCCGAGTTGGGCTGCTTTTCAAATTCATCGATCTCCACATACTCCGCTGAAATAGAGGAATTAAGAATAAGTTGAATTTGCCCTCTCTCGGCACATGCTTACTTACATTTTTCGCCTTTCTTCAGATCTTGTGGCATGTGATAGCGCTGTATGCGCTCCAGCTCCCGCGCTTTTTCATGTTCCTTGGCAATGTTCAACAATTGCTTCTTATATTGACGCTCCTCGCGTTCGCGTTTGGTCAGGCTAAGAGAAAGTATAGATATAGATTTGTTTTTTAAAGATCCGAGACACATCGACATGCAATACTTACACACTGTCCTCGAAGAGATACTCGTCATCCAATATATCTGCCTCCAACTCGGCCACTTTGTCCTCCTTTCGCTTCTCCAGATACTGCCGGCGTGATTGAACGCGCAAATGTGGCAAAATCTTGTCCCGATCTTCATGTTCGAGCTTTAAACGTTTAGTTGCTTCTTCTATAGCCTTTCGTCCGCCGGTGGCCTCCACCACTTTTCGGGTTCGATCTTCATCACGCTGTTTGAGGCGATTCGCGAATTCATCTCGCTCACGTAAATCTTTTAAGCGTGACTCCTCTTCACTGTCGGGCTCTTCATCGTTGCTACTACTGCTGGCTGTGCGTTTTCGTTGCTTACTCGACATATTTTAAGAAAACTACAATTATTGGCCGGTGCTAAGAATTGATTGTTTATAATTTACTCAGTGACTGCATAGCTCAATGATTATCGGACTGTGGATATCGATATATCGCATAATTTGCCAGTCACAGCGACACGTTACAGTCACATCTGTTTCTTCGTTCGTGCTAGCATGTTCCGTGTATTCTTAAAAACGTGAAATCAAAAGAGTCCTATATTACCGGCATTTGCTTGCAATTAAAAACTTATGATATTTTGACTAGCGTAGTTTTTATTACACATAATTAATATGGGTTTACATTATACAAATTGAGCCTTGTAAACGTAGAATCATAAATTCTATCAGATGCGGAAAGTTAAAATGTGCCTATTTACCTGTTAGATAGGTAAACTGGCTAAGGGTCATGATAACTGTGTGTTGTAGGGAAATTTTAAATGTGCATGATTGTATGTACGTTTGTATATAATATATATGTATATATGTATGCCTGGGTTAGTCATCTATCTATAGTTCCAAAAATAAATATTGCTTATAGACTATATGCACTATGAAAGTACGATAAATAGTTGCGTTTTTGCATGAGGACAGGCCTAAATGCAATTCGACCACAATAATAATGTCTGCTTATTGCACAAATTGCCTACGCCCGACTATCAATTTCGAGTAATTCCCCAACATCCTCTCTAGTTGTTTGTGTGGGTGTAATAGAGCACAGTATTGCCTGGTAACTGCCAGTGAGAGGCCTTAAGCTCGATCAATTGCAGTAGAGTGCGACGTATGGAGGCGGCAGCGTCGCCAGCATTAAGAAACGCATCCCGCACCAAGGACATCAACAGCTCCAGTTGCTGCGGCAATTGCTGCTCCATGTCCTGTCCAATGCAGGTCAAAACATAGAACAGGCACTCAATCTACAAAACAAAAATTAAATCTTAGTATCTGCCAGCTGATTAATATTTAAAGGAATCCCACCTCGGATAGTGAACGCACTGGGGGACGGACACAATCCTCGCAGCACTTGGACAACAGACTGAGCAACACCAGCGGCGGCGGGGTGCCCTCGCTGTGGGTGCGTAGCTGTAGCTGGCGACGTTTAAGCTGGCAAAACATTTCCGTTAGAAATGCCATGAAAGCTGTAAAACGAACGCGTGATGGTGACTTCATGCCCTGGATGACAAAGAGGAGCTGAAGAAGGGAAGAGAAAAAGAAAGATACCCATTAAAAATACACTCGAGCTGAAGGGTTACTAAAGCTACTCACTTTCTCCCTCTCTTGATACCATTGCCGGCATGTATTGAGCAATGCCTCCAGAAACGTTTCCTTCTGCTCCTTGGCTATGATGTTCAGACAGAGCCGCGATATGGGCAAAGCAAAGCGTCGACTCTCGACGGCGCGTTTGATAAACTGCGATGTCAACTCCATGAGGCAACGTGAATTGAGTTTATTGGGATCCTCCAGTGCAGTGTCGATAAGATTTTGAATTTCAGGCGTAAATTGTCCAATGTCGGCAACCTCATTTCCTAAGCCCAAACCCAAACCGGCCATGCCACGAGTCAGTGCATCAGCCGAGGACAAGGACTTGGAGCGCTGGAGAGCGGTTCCATTCAAATATGGATCAATGCCGTTATTCAGATGATAAGCCTGTCCATTAGTGTTGTTGTAATGATTATTGCTGCCACCAAATTGAGCTGACTTCTGGCCACGCGGCTCCGGTGCAAACTTCACGCGATTTGTCGACTGGAGGAGAATAAAAAATGGAATGTATAAAGATAAATTACTAAATAAAAACGATAGTTGCGATTTCGATATATTTCCGTTAAATCATTTGAACTTGAGTTTAAATAATATAAGCCAATCCTAGTGAATCGATATTCGCAACAACGATATCGATATATGCAACTCTGCAACTTGGCGGGCAAAATATTCTAATTATAATTACAAATTGTTTTTGGAGTCGTTTAAAATTAAACATAAATCAGAGCTTACATGGAGTATATTCCCACTGGAAGGGGAATTCATGAGAGGAAGCTGCCCGGTCAAGGCACCAATGGGATGTGTCACCAGTATGGAACGATGATGATTGCCCAGCGAGAGACCTGCCTGACGTCGATTCATGATGGCATTGGAGGCTGCCGCATACTGTTGCTGCTGTTGCAATATACCTGGGAACACCAAAGACGAACTGGAAGAATGTTGTAGATTGTGGTTTAGCTCTGCAAGAAGATTTGGCAAGAGGGATAAAGTTTTGCATTAACAATTTGTTAAATTTACCGATTACTGTTCAGTGTGTCCGCCGGTGGCGTTGCACGTGAGTTGTTGTTGTTGTTGTTGTTGCTCATTGTGAATTCCTGGGCATTAATATTCAGTTTATTTGTCATACCCCCAGCACCACCTGAGGTAGCACCACCACTGCCATCACCAACACCACTACCACCACCACGCACATCTGCACAAGGTTCGTTACGTGTTTTATTTTGTTTTTTGTGGTTTTTTTTTGGGATTAAAGACACACAAGTGAATAGACATACATAAGTACAAGAATGTGAATTGATGGGGAGTTTTATACATATTTATATATTTATATTCAGATTATGAGAGATAGACATGTGAAGAGAAGAAAGAAGAAGATTGACAAAAATAATTATATGGTAGTTGAATAGTTTTTTGAAGTTTCGATTAGGTGAAACGGCTTAGCGGATGTTAAGGAGGCCGCAAAGCAATTCGATTCAAGTTTTGAAACAATATCAATATCATAAGATCTAGCTAGAGTATAGAATGTACAGAGTATCCATAGCGTAGAAAGACAGGAGAGGGAGCAGCTTATTAGTAGGGCGAAGCTAAGCTCAAAGTGATTGGTATTAGCTGCATAAAGTTGTTTCCACTTACTTGGAGGTCTGTATATATCCATAGCTGGCTTCCCGCGCATCTGTCCGCTCTGATTTCCAGGCACATTGAATGCCAGACTGCGCCTTTTATTTATGTTCTGTAATCAACAAATATTTGCTCAATATAAAACCTTGGGTCTGATCAGAAAAAGGCATATTACATACCTGTTGATTGGAGGTGCGCACAAAACTGCGCTCTCTCGATATAACGCCGGGTGTTATGGGTTGAAAGTCGGGCGATTTGCGAGATACCTTTCGAGCATCATTCTGTTGATTGTTGTTATTATTGTTGTTGCAATATGTGGCTGCTGAGATTTCCACTTTCTCTGCCATTTTGTTGTTGTGTTTGTGCTTCTTCTTCTGCTTCTTAACCGTTAAACTAATTGAAAAAACCTAATCTTTGGTTTTTTTTTTATTTATTCTTTATTTAATTGAAAAAAACGTTGGATTATTCTTGCGCGATCTTGCGTGAATAAAACCACTTCCTATATATGTTTTTTCAGTTTCAGTATTTGAGTAAAGTTGTACATATCACAATAATTGTTTTTTCTTTCAGTTTCTCCTTTTTTTTCTTGTTTTTGTTTTGTTTGATTTTAATACGTTGCGACTAAGTATAATTAGCTTTCGTAGTCTTGGGTACAAGACAAAAAGTATTCCTTCTTTTATAGATATTAGCGTGGTCTGAAAGAAGAGATGTGAGAATATTATATTCTATGTTGCATTCTGATTTCTTTCAGTGCATGCTTGTTGCCATGCACCAACCCATCCTCAATAATAATACATTTACTTCTTATGTACCATACATATCCAATAAATTGAGTGGGTCTGCTCTCGAGTTTTGAACTGGAGACTGTCGCAGCGCGTGAATAAAGAGAGAGAGAAAAGCATAAACTATTTACGCTCTTTAAGTACACTCATACATCTCCATATTGTATATAGTATACATTATAACTATGTATCTATACATTAATCGTGTGTTTAACCGGCTCTGCGACTGCGCGTAGGAGTGCATCTGGTTTTTCGAAGACCGCGCTTCGTGGAGCGCACTTCAGGCGACCAAAACGATCGAATGACATCAGCTATGAGCAATTTTTTGTCTAATTTCGAACCGCTTGAAGTACACATAGTGTGCGAGTGTGTGTGTGTGTGTGTTGGCGAGTTTTCTAGCTTTTTGCGACTTGTCGAAATTTACATACACTAAACAAAACAGCTAAACAACAACAAACAAGCTAAACATTTAGGATTATTAATAATAGCATAAACACAGAATAACAATTAAGTGAGAAACTACAGTGAAACCTGACAGGTTTAAATTTTATAGATTAAAGTTGAATAGAACGATGAAACTTTCCAAAGAACCTATTATTATCAATCACTATAGATAAATATTTTTTAGAAAATTCTTTCCTTATGATTTATACAATAAGAACTCGTAAACTAATAATAATCAAATCATGATAAGCTCACGTTTCATGCGCCGCAATAATTAACTTTTCCTGATAACTTATTTATGATTAAATTTTTGATTATCCAAATTTTTATTTGAATTCTTTTATGGATGTGTGCAAATTTGCATAGAAATTCTGACAGATTCGCTAATATTTTGTTATATTATATATATTTCACCTATAAAACCGGAAATCTTTCTTTATTTGCGCTAAAATAATTTCATTTTTTATCGCTCACCTTTTAATGCAAATTAAAATTGATCCAATTATTATGTTGGCTTGTCGTCGTTGCTTTATATAGCTTTGTTTACACGCTTCTTCTCTCTTTCTCTTTTGAGTGGGTGCTCTCTGTCACTATCTCTCTCTATCTTTCTGTTTGCTCCTTTACTAGTTCTTTAGATTAAAGAATTGTCGTTGTGGATCGTCTTCGTCGTCGTTGTTGTTGCTGCTGCTATAGCGCTTCGTATGTCGTAGCTATGTATTTGTGTATGAGTGTGTATTTACTCTTCTTCTTCTTCCTCTCGTCGTTCTTGGCGTCTTTCTCGCTTAGTTATGCTCGGCACATACATAGGCTAACAATTATAAAAAATAATAATTTAATTATATATATTTTTGCGCGAAGCTTATAGAAACGACTACGATGACTAAATGGTTGCTCTTTAGTTTTTGGATCGTCATGCACACACGCGCACACACACACACACACACACACACACGCACACTCACTGACACGGCGCACTTACACTCGCGCAGAGAACCAGCCGCGCATCAGATACAGAAACAATTGATGATTGTCTTGTTATTCTTCGCAGTTGTTGTTGTTGTTGTCTCTGTTTTGCTGCGAGCAGCTGTTTACGGGCTTAGGGTGAGTGAGTCAGTGAGTGGGAGGGGAAGTTGGTGGCGACGGCGGCAGCGTCTGCTGCTGCCGCTGCTGTCGCTGTGTTAAGTATACGCACCGTTGACGCTGACAGCGGCTGCGACTTCGTTTTTCTCTGCTCTTGTCTATTTTTGGTTTGTTGCTTTGCGCTTTCTATTCTTTATGCTCGTCGTTCTTTCGCGTAATTTTCGTTTTTAGTTTTTAGTGTTTTTTTCGTTTGTCGATCGCTCGCTCTCGCACTCTCACACACACACAGACATACACTTTAGCTTGGTTGCGCGTGTGTGTGTATGTATGCAAGCATAGATATTAATTTATTTTTATGTTTTCTTCTCTTCGCATGCGCTTCCTTTTCTACTAAATTCTATGATATTTGTTTGCGATTTTGTTCACATGTGCAAATTATATATATAGGTATATTATCTCGATTTTAGCGCTTGATTTGTTTTCTTCCGTTTCCGTCTGCCTGGCTGGATGACGTCGTTTTCTTTTCCTCTTTTCGGCGCTTCTATTATTTATCTACGATGTATTTTGCATGGATATTGGACCAATATTATTATGATTTCCGTTTGGCGTAGCGCTCTTTTGCTATTTATAACTGTATTATTCGGTACGCCCGAAAAAAAAACTCTGTATGTTTGTATGTACTCGATATGAATCACATAATAGCAAACGATTCGCTCGAGCTGTATAGAAATTTAGCTACTAAAAGTGCTGCACATTCCATTTAACTATACACATATGTACATATGTGTGTATATGTATGTAGACTGTATGTAAAGTATTATCTTATTTCGAGAATTCACAATAAACTTTCGATTCTTGTTACTTTCGTTAATTACATTCACTTGGATTCGTTCGTTATTATTTTGTTTTTGTTTTCCTCAGCGATCTATTCGATTTGCACACTCGTATTTATGGTAGATGGTTATGGTATTTATGGCGTAGATGTGTATATGTATATATATATTATATGTATCTTTCTATTTATGCATGTATATTGTGGATAGTGCGATCGGTCGTTCGGTCGCTACACTTGGCGGCGCTGGGTTTGCGTTCTGGCTGCGTATATTTTTTTTTAACTTAAAAATTAAATCATCGGCGCGAGCGATCAGTTTAAGACTAAAACCTGATGAATCGGCGACGCTGTATAAAGCTCGCGGAAATTGTTCAGAAGAGACCCGGCCCGGCCCTGTGTGATCTCACGCGGTGAGAGATAGAGAGATACCAAGAGAGGTGTGCAGAGAGAGAGAGAGAGAGAGCTTACTCATTTCAGGGTTGTCGAGTTGCGCAATGATAAATACAATTTTTAATCATCAAGCAATTTAATAAAAAATGATAATAAATGATGATATTTTAAGTTTTAACATAATTTTACTCATTAACTCAAAAAAAATATCAAGCAAATTGAAATATATTATATTATGATAAGTAATTTTGTAAACAATTAAAATTGTAACTCAATTAAAACATTTTCATAGAGCTACAAAAACTTTGAAATGGTTTAACAATTTGAAATTTACATACTATTGGTTATAAAGAGCCCTAGATAATTGGTTGTAATGTATCCCTAAATAAACCTTCTTGTTTAGTTACATTGTAGTAGGCCAAAGCATGATAAAAGATAAGATTGTCTTTCTTTCACCTGTCCCTTTCCCACTGAGACACTTAAACATGGAACCGCTGCACTTAAATGTGAATATATTATAATATATAATTTAATACAATATCAATTCTTATGCTTAGACGAAAATGATACGAGCAAAAGGCTCTCAATAATTGTTTCTTTTAAATAAAATGATACGCTACACGGAAAAACAGCATTCTCTCGTAAAATAAATGGAAAGTGAGTCGCCTGCTCGGGCCTAGTGCCTAAATGAATCATCTCTCAACTACAAACTACTTTGTTGGCGTTCTCAAGGAGTTGTTCAAGGTGCTGTTCAAGGAGTTGTTCAAAGAGTTGTTCAAGGAATTGTTCAGGCGCTCCTCTTCGGCCTCGTCAAGCCCCAATGCCATGGTCAATAATTTAACTACACAGCGCTGCTCGTGTACCTCGCCCTTCTCCGTGGACGTTATATCCTTTTCTAGTTTTAGCTTCTCTTCGGCAGCCATTAAAATGCCTTCCTCAATGGTACTCTCTGATATTAGACGATATATGGTAACTGGACGTCTTTGTCCCATGCGATGACAACGATCCTCTGCTTGTTTGTCATTATATGGATTGAAATCGATATCGTGTATTATGCAGGTATCCGCAGCAGTCAAATTGATGCCAACACCGCCTGCTTTGGTGGACAGCAAAAATACAAAGATATTATCATCGTCATTGAAGTCGGTGATAAGATCTTGACGCTCCTTAACGGCAGTGGCGCCATCCAAGCGGCAGAATCCATGCTTTCGTATTTTTAAATATTCCTCCACAACGTCCAGCATCATGGTGAACTGACTGAAAAGCAGCACACGATGTCCCTCAGCCTTTAGTTTGGGCAGTAGTGTGTCCAGATAATGGAATTTTCCTGAATCACATATTAAATTGTCAGGTATCTTCACATCGTACAGTTCCTGCAGGACAACACACACTTAAAATTGATTTTTTTGCCTAAAGGTAGCGTAACTTACGTATTTGTTACAGAGCTGATATACTTGGAAGTCAGACATGATGGCTAGCTCCTCAAATATGTACTGCTCATTGGTCTTCTTGTAGGAATTAGCGACCGCCAGGCGCCTGGCGAACACCCGCAGCTGTTCATCCGAGAAATAGTGTCGCATTAGCAATGGATGATTTGCCATGCGTCTCATTTCCATCATAATCGCAACACCAGCACGATCGCTGCTGCCACATATTTCGCCTTTGTTGTTTGAATAGTATTCGACCAGCTCCTTATAGTACTGTTTTTGCGACGCATTCATCGGAACTTTTTCCTAATAAAACGAAAGAGGAATATTAGATGCAATTGCAAAAAAAAATATGCACCTTCTCGAGATACTCACGACAATGCTATGTTTGGCAGGCAAATTGTTGAGCACATCCTTTTTGAGACGCCTCAGCACGAAAGGTTTCATAATACGCTTGGCCCGTTGCACTTGGGTCTCCAGGAACTGTGATACCTCCTCCTGGTCGCCGTCAGTTTTGTTTTTCTGTTGTGCAAAAGAATACGTCAATTATATTATTGGGTTCCTTCAGTACAACACCTGTCACAGACCTTTACGAATAAGCTCTTAATATCCTCAATGCTCTTGGCGAAGAATTTGGGCATGACGAAACACAACAGAGAGATCAACTCGAGCAGATTGTTTTGAAGCGGCGTGCCAGTCAGCAGAATGCGCATTTCAGCGTTAATTGTAATCAGATTGATATAACGCTGTGTCGTCATATTTTTTAACATGTGTGCCTCATCAAAGATAACGTAGTGCAGCTTGCATACACGGAACATTTTCCGCTCCTCGGGTGTAGAGCCAACTATATGGTAAGTTGTGAGCAGCACATCGAAACCAGTGAAGCCATCCTTTGCAAAACGCACGCGCATTCTTCGTCGTTCATCCTGCGATCCATGATACTTTTCGACATTTAGACTGGGACACCATTTCGATATTTCATCCTCCCAATTATCCAACGTGGATGAAGGCACCACAATCAGATGTGCACCCTTGCTAAGGCCATTTTCTTTAAGATAAGCCAGGAAGGCTATAACCTGTATAGTTTTACCTAGACCCATTTCATCAGCCAGAATGCCATTCATTTCCTGCTTATGCATCACTGTTAGCCAGTTAAGGCCGATCACCTGATAGTCTGCCAACTGTAGGCTGTGAAATGCGTTAAAAAATACATAAGATAACGAGAGATAAAAATAAAAAGAAGGGATTCCTACTTGCTGCTTAGAATCTTCGGCTGTTCCACAATGCCGGCCCCATTGGCAATTGCCGTTTCCAAACGGGCAACGAGGTTGTTGCACTTGCTCAGAATCGTGGCAACGGTATTCTGTTTGTTAATCAGTTCCTGTGTATAATTAAGTAGATCTGCCGATAACCGACTAGACTCTAGTTTCTTTCGCAGGTCTGACCAATCCTTGAACGGACGCAACTCAATAAGTGCTGTTGCCTTCTTCTCGGACAATGTCTTCACCGATTGCAATTCCACAATTGTCGCATCATTCATGAACTGAAATACTTTCTTACGTTGTCCGGTCATTTTTGTGGCCATTTCAGTGTCACTGTCATCGCTGTCGTAAACCTGATCCTTGGACTGTTTAACATCATCGTCCTCTGAATTATCATAATCTGAGTAGTTGCCACTCGATTTACCGTGCTTGGAGGAGCCACTGCCATTTGAGCTGGACTTGAGTTTCGGTCTCTCCACTGGACCATTTTGTTGTTTTGGCTTACAGTGTTCCCTAAGATAACGTATAGACGCCGCCACATCCCAACCTGTTCGTGCCAGCGAGTCCTGAATAGCCTGCAAACATGAAGTTATCGATTAATCGATTGATAGGTATTTTTTAGTTTAGTTATGTTCTAACTATAAGTATAATGATATAATTATTTAGTTCATAACACCTGAACCTATAATTAATGTTTTCCACTTTAACATGACCTACAATTTTTTGGGTATTCGTAAGGCATCCCTTTTTGTGGACGCCACTGTTAAAACAGCTGTTCACAATGCCGGGCCCGAATCGCCATATTCCGAACACATGTAAGCGACGCGCGCGCGCTCTTCCCACACCCCAAACTCTTTCTCCAGAAACACGAACTACATACCATTGTATCATAATGGGGCATAATTTTCGCCGCCGCCATGTAGCGTTCTTCTTTTTCCTTTACAGTTAATAGCAATTTCTGTTTTTTGGGCGTCTGACAGTCTGCGCTGTCGCTGTCACTATCGGCCATCACCTGGATGCGCTTCTTGCCAGGCACACGCTCTGAAATTGAACAAAAATTTCAACGCACAGCTTTCTTCGGAAGTGTCTCGTTTTCCACACACAACAATGCACACACAATGCGTACCAGTTCTTCCCAGGCTGGCTGCGGCAGCTGCTGCTGTCTTATTTATACGAAATTGACGCAAATCATTTAGACTGGATTTGGAGACAGATGGAGTTTGGCTTTCCGACATTGTTGGGCGAGGCGAATTGTAAGTAGTTGTTGACGTTTAATTTAAAAATACTTATTTGCAATTAACTTTACAAATTTAACATCTAATAGCGTAAATTTCCCTACAACACTTTTGCATTTACAATTCACACAAAAATAATCGGTTATCTTAATTGCAAACGATATTTGCAATCGATTAATTCAGCTGTTTTTTTGGCGTCACATACCATGTGTGTATCCCTCGTTCATTTATATATTTTTGCACTTTTAATCGATAACTATTCGAAATTTACCTTTTGATGCTATAAAATTAATGTGCCTGCAGCCCTGTGGTCAATCGAATTTTCGCGACGCCTTTTGCATCCCTCGTCAAATTTTTTCCATTTGTGTGAGGTTAATTGAAAATATTTTTGTCGCTGAATATTTTGAAATTTCCCCGAATTTATTGCAATAAAGGCTGTTAGAATAGCACAAAAATGGCGGGCGGCAATACACCGCGCGTCATACAGGTGACCAACATTGCGCCGCAGGCCACCAAAGACCAAATGCAAACATTATTTGGCAACATTGGAAAAATCGAAGAGATTCGACTGTACCCAACCATCCGGGATGTCTCCTGTCCCGTCCAATCACGCATTTGTTATGTGAAATATACGGAGACGAGCAGTGTGCCGGTGGCCCAACACTTGACCAACACCGTATTTATTGACCGGGCCCTCATCGTCATACCCGTATTGGCCATACCCGAAGAGTACCGCGCGCTGGAGATGCTGAAAAATGGCACGATTGTGCCGGGCCTACAGAAACCGGATTCCAAACTGCCGCCTGAAGTAATCAATCGTATAGAGGGTCAATTGCCGCAGCAAGTCATTAAGACATACGATCCCAAGTTGGTGGAATTTAATCTACCCGAGTATCCAGCTCTGCCCTCGTACTACGATGCCCGCAAAATTGAGGAAATCCGTCGCACCATCATCGTCTGCGATGTCCGAAATGAGTGGCGCCTCGATGACCTTATGGAGTGTTTCCAGCGAGCCGGCGAGGTGAAATATGCTCGTTGGGCGGAGAAGGACAACAAGACCTACTGTATGATTGAATTCTGCGAGCAGACAAGCGTTATCCATGCACTCCGGCTGCAGGGACAGGAGTTCAAGGGTGGCCATTTGAGTGTCTACCATTCAACGATTTCGATTACTAAGCCTGAGGCGAAATCCAATGAGGCAGCTCAAGCGGAGATTGAAGAAGCGATGACCATTGTAAAGGAAGCACAGAGCATGATTTCCGCTGCCATAGATCCAGTTATCGGAATGTTGGCCAAGGACAAGCGGCGACGTTCGCGGTCACGTTCTCGCTCGCGAGAACGTCGTACCAGCAGTCGTTCCCGTTCGCATCGCTCGACTTCAAGGCGACGACGTCGCTCTGGTTCCCGAGAGCGGCGAAGTGTTTCAAGATCACGTCGCTCACGCTCTCGCGGCAAACACTCCTCACGTTCGCGCAGCAAACGATCCCGTTCCCGGCATCGTCGCAGCACTTCTCGTTCTCGACGTTCACGCTCCCGAGGCGGAAAACACTCGCGTTCTTCACGGTCTCGTGGCAAGCGCTCTAGATCCCGCCACCGTCGTAGCACATCGCGTAGCAATCGTCGTTCACGCTCCCATGGTGGTGCAGGCGGTGGAGGTGTAGGCGGAGGTGGTGGTGGCAGCAGTGGCAACGGAAAGCGCTCCAGATCCCGCGAGCGCAGCAAGAAATCGCATCGTGCCCGCTCGCCTCGCTCGCGCAGTAAACGGAGCTCTCCATCCCCGCCACCTGTGAGCCACAGCAGCAGCAAGTCACGTTCGAGTCGCAGCAAAGATATCGCACCCATTTTATCAAAGTCATCGTCCTCATCATCCTCGCGAAGACGTTCCCGCACTCCGGAGTCACGTAAACTGAAATCCATCTCGGAAGATATTGAGGCAAAGAGTTCCCGCAAATCGGTTAGCATCGAGAAATCAGATAACATGGATATATCAAATTCACCCTAGAAAGTGATAGAGATATGGAAATAATAGTCTCTCAATTCATATTACATATTCATACATTTTTTGATAAGAAAAATACAAGAACATTAAAGAACCTACCTACCTAACTATGATTGACTAACTTTTGCTATTCAAATCGGCAACGCTTTGAGATTTGTATTGCTCCGATCTGTCCTAGTAGCAAGTATAAAGTATAAAAAATTTTTAATGAAATACTCGGCATTTACATTCTGTATGTTTATTAAAGAACGACTATTCAATATATACAACTTTAAGATTAAGTTCATAAAACTGCTTGACTGTTTCAATTAAGGGTGGTCCGGCCTAAAGAGAGATATTCTGAATCTATACAATTAATACTAAAGTACTTTCATTTACTATTTTTAATACTGTTATTTGATTCATATGCTATCTTCATATTAAAAGCCTCAGAAGCTTTCTCTCAGTGCACTGAACAGCTGAGTAATCGCTTTGTTTGTCTTTTCTACCGCTGTAAAGCTTTTATTTGCCGGCGTAGGCGAAAAGCTTGTTTCGCTCTTCAACAAAATGTCGGCCGGCTGCAAACTGCGTTCGAGTTGCCGTCGAGTGTTCGTCGTCTACAGTTGTACGAAGAGAGAAGAGAGCGAATTACTCTGCACTTTTACTTGCTTTATTAGTATTTTTATATTTGCTTAATTCGGTTGTTAAAACAGTTTTAATTTGTGCAAAAAAATGTCTGCAGCAACCAAAGGTAATTGAATTGAAATGTGATTCTTGATTTCCGATTGTTTCGCTCATGCACTGATTGATCAACATTGAACTTTGGACCTGTTGATGTCTTATCTGCCGTCTCAGTCTCCCCTTTGCCCCCCGCCACGCACAGTTGTCACAGCATAAGCAACAACAACGCTGCCGGCAAAGGGGGAGTCTGCACTTTGGACCTGTTGAACGAGCAACAAGATTTGCTTTCGTTTACAGCTCCTAATTTGAATAATCGCGATAACACAATACATATCTGATAAATGTATACTATATGTACAAAATTCTATAGGTATCTATATTGTGGCCGCCAAGCGCACAGCCTTTGGCACCTTCGGTGGAGCATTAAAGAATATTAACCAGACACAACTGCAGACCACAGCCGCCAAGGCGGCCCTGGATGCGGCAGGACTAAAGGGCGAACAGGTTGACACTGTGATCGTGGGCAATGTTATTGCGGTAAGTTGGAAAGGGACATTTGCTAAACGGGACATTTCCTGACTACACTAATTCCCATTAACTTGAATAAAGCAAGATTGTATTTCCCATTTTTAACTGGGATATTCTGATTGGAAATTATGACCAGCTTGCACTGGGAAATTCAAAAAATGTATATTTTATTATCCATAGCCTATTGGAATTTTAATTCTAAAAAATTATATTTTTTTTATTTCTTTGCCTGCAGTCCTCCTCCACTGATGGCATCTATGTGCCTCGTCATGTGGGTCTCAATTGCGGTGTCCCCATCGAGAAGCCAGCGTTGGGCATTAACCGTCTCTGCGGATCCGGTTTCCAGTCGATCGTCAATGGCGCCCAGGACATTCTTGTTGGTGGCGCCAAGGTCGCTCTCACCGGTGGCGTAGAGAGCATGTCACAAACTCCGTTCATTGCGCGCAACATGCGTTTCGGTACCACACTGGGCGCCAATTACAATCTCGAGGATGCCCTATGGGCAGGTCTGACCGATACTTATTGCAAACTGCCCATGGCACTGACTGCCGAAAACTTGGCTGATCAATATAAGATCACACGCGAGCGTGTTGATGAATTTTCGCTGCGCTCCCAGAAAAACTGGGAGAAGGCACAGCAGGAAGGAGTATTCAACGCGGAGATTGCGCCCATCAAGCTGAAGGTTAAGGGTAAGGAGGTGGACTTCGTGGTGGATGAGCATCCACGTCCCAAGACCACAATTGAGGGTCTGGCCAAGTTGCCGTCGTTGTTCAAGAAGAACGGCGTTGTCACTGCTGGCACTGCCTCAGGAATTTGCGATGGTGCTGGCGCTGTGATCGTTGCCTCCGAGGAGGCACTCAAGGAGTATAACTTGAAGCCACTTGCTCGTCTGGTTGCCTTCTCCTTTGTCGGTGTTAAGCCTGAGATTATGGGTATTGGCCCAGTTCCTGCTATTCAGAATGTCCTGCGCGTTGCGGGCAAGAAACTGGAGGACATCGATCTGATTGAAGTAGGCCAAAGAAATGCTGGGTATAGATAAAGATAACTAAAGTTTTGTACTTGCAGATCAACGAAGCATTCGCAGCTCAGACGCTGGCCTGTGCCGATGCCCTGAAGCTTGATCCCTCCAAGTTGAACGTGAACGGTGGCGCCATAGCCCTGGGTCACCCACTCGGTGCCAGTGGCTCCCGCATCACAGGACATCTGGTCCATGAGTTGCAGTAAGTAAAAAGGAGAATTCCCTTCAGAAAAGGTTGTCAACATTTGTTCGATATTTTCAGGCGCAAGAAGCTAAAATACGCCATCGGCTCGGCCTGCATTGGTGGTGGTCAGGGCATCGCCCTGCTCTTGGAAGCTGTCTAAGAGCGACAGTGCCTTAAGGTGAATCCCTTCCGCATTTACGATAAGCTTAGAATCGATTGAAAATATATAGAATAATGGACTGATAACAATTTGTTGGTTTATGTCTGTGTGTTTTTTTTTTATATTTATTACAAATTTATTGAAACATTTTGTTGCAAATGGAAGGTAGTTTCATACATGCTTTCTACAAGAAAGACAATAACATTTTGTTTAAAAAACTTCTCGATATTTTGATGAATGGAATCTGCTGCTCGCTTGCACTTAAAGGTTTATCGAAATAGAATCTCTTAATGGGCACCTAACATTACGAGTTATGTGTTTTATGTAGTTATTCAGTTCGTTTGGGCGCTGGTGGAGAATAACGCCAGAACACCGCTGGCAACGCCAATGGAGAAGATGTAGTTAACGAAGGGTGTTGCGTTCTTCAGCAGGAAGAAGCTAATGAAGATGATGATGGCCAGGTAGATGGCATTGTTGTAGAAGATCGAGAAGGTGGTCGCCTCGTAGTCGGCCACTTCGTTCTTCTTCCACAGAATACGCTCGTCCTTCTCCTTGCGTGTGACCTTCTTGTCATCACCCAGCTGACGGTTTACTTCGCGCGTCACAGCGTCTTCGCGACGCACAGCAATCTTGTGCTTCAGCTGGAACTTAATGTTCTTGTACGCGGTGGCCATCAGGTAGGTGCTAGCTGCTGTAACAAGCACGAAGAGAATGGAGCTGGGCCACAGATCCATATTGTGGATGCGCCAGAAGAGCCCTATATGGTTGAAAAATAAAAACATTAATATGGGAAAACCAACAACGTGTCACTATTTTTGTTAGTGTACTCACAGATTGGCAGAGCGGAGACGATGAAAGCGTTGCCGTAAAAGATTGTCGCCGACTTTGTGCTCACATTGCGACTGAAATCCTGCAGCAGCAGCTCCTCTTCCTTGGTGAAACCAGACGATTGAACTTTTTGTTGCTTTCCAGAGCCCATTTTAAATGTATATGTGTTTTCGTGCCTTTAGAGAAAGTTACTGCAACTCAGCCAGACGAAGAATAAGCGTAAAGCGTACACGAAGGCAGTCGAATCGGCAAAGTGACAGCCGCGGCGTAGTGACGTGTAAAGTAAACGTCAAAATGCAATGTTGATATACCGATAGGTATAACCCTGAACTAGTTCTTTGCTATGTCTTATTAACGCACTGAACAATACTCATTTATTTTTGTAAATGCTTCTAAAATTAAAAGAAAATTTTTTATGGTGGCTTTTATTCATTTAATCGTAAAGTTTTGTTTTTTGATATTATACCATGAACCACCTAATCGAATTTGGTTCTACTAGCTGAACTACGGTAGCCCAGTCGTTATCGACAGTAATAATCGATATATTTTTATCAACAGAAGTGCAACAGGTACTGTAACAGCTGTTTTGATAAAATATTTAAATATTTGGGTAAATTGCTTAAATATTTTGTATTTGTTTCGATATTTTAAACATTAAAAAAACTGTTTTGCTTAAAATTATGCTATATATAATTCTGTTTTATAAAAAAAAGCAACAACTAATATATTTACTGCTTCAAGCGATCGCGTCCAAAGGTCATTTTAGTGGTTTACGATTTTGAAAGATACATTTTTTAATTTTCAAGCAAAATGATGCGATCAAAGATATTAAGCCTGGTGCCCCGTGCTACAGGAGTTGCACGACACATGTCCAGTGGAACTAATCTGACTACAGTGGAAGTAAATGATAAGTCTGGAATTGCTACGCTGACGATGAACCGGCCGCCAGTAAATGGACTCAACTTAGAGCTGCTGACTTCTATTAATCAGTCAATTCAGGAAATTGAGGGCAACAAGAGTCGTGGATTGATTCTGACATCGGTATGAAACCTTAAACTTGTAACATGTATTATTTTATTAATTTTGCTTTGTCTTGCAGTCTAATCCCACAATATTCTCTGCGGGCTTGGATATACTCGAAATGTATCAGCCTGATAAGGATAGAATTCGTGCATTTTGGACCGCACTCCAAGACACTTGGCTGAGCCTCTATGGCAGCAGTGTGCCAACTGCTGCTGCCATTAATGTAGAATATACTCGATCAATTTACACTCCAAATACTTATATCGATTTACTTCCAGGGTCATTCCCCTGCCGGCGGCTGTTTATTAGCAACCTCATGCGAGTATCGTGTAATGCTGCCCAAATTCACAATAGGACTGAACGAAACTAAGCTGGGTATTGTTGCACCCAAATGGTTCATGACAACGTTTCTGAGCGTTTTGCCACGTCGGGAGGCAGAACGTGCTCTGAATCAGGGGCGAATGTTTACCACAGAAGAGGCACTGCAAGTGGGCCTAGTGGATGAAATCGCTAACAGTAAAGAGGAAGCTCTGGCTAAGTGTGCAGAGTTTATTGGTTCTTTTGCCAAAGTAAATCCGCTAGCACGCTCACTCACAAAGACGCAGTTTAGATCTGCAGAGCTGCAGGAATTGGAAGATGGCCGTAAAGAGGATCTGGAGAAATTCCTATTCTTTGTCAATCAGCCTGCTGTTCAGAAAGGACTTGGCATTTATCTAGAGAGTCTGAAAAAGAAGTCCAAGTAGTAATATTTTTGTCTGGAATATTGTTTTTTTATCTAAGCAATCAAAATACAAAAATCTCAGATTTATTTAAATGTTCACAAATTTGATGTGTCCGAATCTCTGTTTTGGTTATCGTTCCGCTAATCGAAACAGGGAATGAAACGATTGACTACATGATCAAAACATGGTACAAATTTAATACAGATACCGTGAGCGGTTGCGTTTGTGACGTCAGAAACATATTGACAAACACGCAGATACTGTGACGTTTGCGCATAGCTTATGAAGTGTAAATTAAAGACGACCTTTAATTGTTTGTATCATGTGATCATCAGTTCCAAAAATGCTGCGTACCCAAACACGACTGTTAGATCTGTGCAGGCGCCAATTAAGGGTGCCTTGCTCCGGCAGGTTCCTGTCGTCCAAGAACAGCGAATTGACCCTTGTTGAAGTGGACGATAAAACGGGAATTGCCACAATTACAATGAACAGGCCTCCCGTAAACAGTTTTAACTTGGAATTGCTGAAAAATTTACATGAATCGATTAAACTGGTCGAGTGTAACAAGAGTCGTGGGCTTATACTCACATCGGTAAGGATTCCACTGTGTACTCTATATACTTAATACAGTTAGAACCATTTACAGTCCAACAAGAAAGTCTTCTCCTCCGGCTTGGATCTCAATGAGCTATATAAGCCGGACAAAAAACGATTGGTAGAATTTTGGACGGAACTCCAGGATATGTGGCTGGCGCTCTATCAGAGCAGTATGCCCACAGCAGCGGCTATAAATGTAGGTACTAGTGATTTGAATTGACTAATTAGTATAAATTATTTGAATAATTTTACAGGGACACGCACTGGCGGTAGGTTGTGTAATTTCTGCAGCCTGTGAGTATCGTGTTATGTTGCCAGGCTTCAACATAGGGATTCATGCAACCAAATTTGGATATGTGGTACCGCCGTTTATCTACCTGAGCTACTTTAGTGTCTTGCCACGCCCCGTCGCTGAGCGCGCTCTTCTGCAAGGCAAACTTTTTAGTACAGAAGAAGCCTTCGAAGTTAATCTAGTTGATGAAATTGCTGCCAGCAAGGAGGATGCGCTGTGTAAATGTGTTAAGTTTATTGACAGCTTCAAAGGCACACATTCACAGGCTCGTGCTTTAACCAAGCGTCAGTTGCGTGCGGCAGATGTGCAACCATTGTTAGACGATCCCCAGGGTCAGCTGCGTGAGAGCTTAGAATATATAAATACGCCAGAGTTTCAACAGGGCTTGGAAGTCTATCTCACTGAACTGAAGAACAAAAAAAAAAGTGATAAGCCTTAAGTCATAGGGCATTTACTACAATTGCATTTACTGTGTTCCTCTTAGCACACTCTCGTAGGGTTATGGGTTATAGATTTAAACAAAACTTAAAAAGTGCTTTATACATTTAAATAAACCGTAATGATTGCTTTTTTTATTTACAAATTTGGAAAAATTTACAAATTTAATCGTTTGAACAAAAGACGTTGCAAAAAGTGCCGGTGCAGCCCTGGAAACCGAAAGTAATCGAAATGTACTTGTCGGTTATCGATTAACAGTTCAACAAGTTTTGCATATTGTGGGTACAAATCGCTAGAAGCTTATTTGTTTAATAGAATTAGCACCAAAATAATTAGTACGGTTGAAACTTACATAAGTGATTTTAAAATAGAGAAATCCTTAAAATAAACGCAATATATTTTAATTACAGAATTGAGTTAAAAGCTAACATTGTCTTTTAATAAAATACAATGATGCGTCCAAAGATCTTAAGCGTATTGCCCCGTACAATGGTTATCAGTAGGCAGTTGTCTACTGCATCGAAACTGACCACAGTTCAAGTTGATGATAAAACTGGAATCGCCACGCTAACAATGAATCGACCACCCATAAATGCGCTTAATGTGGACCTGTTGCAGGAGCTGCATAAGTCCATTCAGGATATTCAGGGAAATAAGAGTCGCGGACTTATTCTAACATCTGTGAGACTATTGCTACCATATCTATACTATCTTACTTATATACTCTACCTTCAGGCACTAACGAAAGTTTTCTCGGCCGGAGTGGACATACATGAAATGTACAAACCGGACAAGGAGCGTGTATCCCTACTGTGGAGCACCCTTCAGGACGTCTGGGTATCTCTGTACGGCAGCGAAATACCAACGGCAGCGGCAATCAATGTAAATTGTTCATTATACGAGTATATTAATATTTATTAAATTTAAAATTATTTATTCAGGGTTCTGCTCCGGCCGGTGGCTGCCTTTTGTCCACATGCTGCGAGTACCGTGTGATGCTGCCTAATTTCGTGATTGGTCTGAATGAAACTATGCTTGGTCTTGTGCCTCCGATCTTTGCCATATTCAACTATTTAAGCGTTTTGCCGCGTCGTGAGGCCGAGCGTGCACTTACCCAAGGACGGATGTTCACCACAGCGGAGTCCCTACAGATCGGTCTGGTCGATGATGTGGCCAACAGCAAGGAGGAAGCATTGGCCAAGTGTGCCAAATTTATAGGAACTTTTGCCAAAGTCAATCCGCTTGCCCGTTCGCTGACCAAGCTACAATTGCGATCTGCTCATTTGACGCAGTTTGAGAAAGAACGCTCTAAAGATTTGGCAGCATTTATGTCTTTCATTAATGATGACAAGATGCAGGAGCAACTGGGTGTATATCTTGAAAGTCTTAGCAGGAAGTCAAAAAAATAGAGTTCCAACTTTCATATGTATGTATGTATATTGATGCGGTACCTGTGAGTACCGTGTAATCTTGCCGAATTCTAATATTGTTCCCAACGAAACCCTGCTTGGCATTGGGCCTCCTTCCCTTTGCTGGATGAACTACAGATTGTGCGTATATCTTTAAAATTTCAGCAAGAAAGGAAAGATGTAAAATCCTATCACCTTTTTGCATAGGATGGATTATTGCATTTACTAGCTAAGAGACGTTTTTATAAAGACTTTATTCAAAATATATACAGGATTCTCATTTATCTTCTGTTTTCATCTGTTGATGAACCTCCTCGGGCAGATTAGCCAGAGCTTTCGTCATCATCTCCATAAATGAGTTTATTTCCAATATTTTAGCTCGATATCGCTCGTTTTCCAATCTATAATGACGCATTAATAGGAACGTGGATTATAAGTTTACTCTGCCGCTCACCTGGACAACTTTTGGATCAATTTTTCTATGAACTCCTTGCTGCGACTAGCCAAACGATCCTCGCGTTCTTCTATGCGACTTATGTGCATTGACTTCATGTTGGCCACAATCTTCAAGACAGCATCACGATCATCCAGGCAGATGCGCAGCTCTTGAGGCACTGTATCCAGCTGTTGCATTTGCAGTTTCTGCGATAGAAAACGAGATACCGCATCGATCATGTTATCTGCAAAGTACAAGCAAACATCACGTAGCTGCAGGAATAATGTCTGAGCCTCATCCACGAAACTGGTCATCAAACGGGAGATGCTTCGCTCGAAGTTTAACGTAGTTTCCTGCGAATGAGAGCAGAGATTATAACTGAATGTGGTACAATCAGTTTCTAGGACTCCACCTCGACTGCCTCATGAAGGTGCAGTTCCTGCGCCATCAGCTCTTGCCACATATCGTTAAGTGCATCATCGAACTTCTCGCTAGTCGCATCCATCTCTTCGCATAGTTCCAAATTCTCTTGCGAGTTATCCTCGCTCTGCTCCATTTTTCGCAAGATCACAGTGGCCTCTTCGAAGGTTTTATCTCTGTACTGTAGGAAATCTTCAATTTTCTGCTGGCCGAGCGACTGGTAATGCTCTTGACCCTCTTGCAGACTACCCGTAAACGCTTTAACCTCCTCTTCGCGCTCACTGAAACGCTCTAATCCCAGTTTATAGATGCGTTGTGTTAATTCCCTTACATCCTTTTCATATTCTTCGTTAAGCTCCAACGCCGATGTCCCTATTAGCATCAGTATTCTGCCGTTCTCATCACCATTCCACATGCTCTCGTACAGCTGGTCTCCATCCAGATGCTCAACGAAACTGGATGCCAATCGTTCTGCCTCAGCGTGCTCTCTTGCTGCCGTCTCACGTGCCAGGATCTCCTTCTCTTGACGGCCCTCGATATCGCGCAACTCGCGACTAAAAGTGGAAATGGGGTAAGTCATTATAGAATAATAATACAATCGATTTTATTTCAAAACTCTTACTAAAATTTCTTCTGAGCTGCTTCTCGCATTTCGTCCTTGATGAAAACATATTCGTAATAATTTAGTTGGGGCAATATGGCAGTTATATACTCGGAGAGCGGAAAGTCTGGTTGCTTGGCTATGGGATTACCCTCTAGATTGAGAACCTTTAGGCTACTAACAAAGCGCAGTCGTTCGATCTATTAAATAAGACTTTGTAGATCAATATAAAACAAATCACAATGAAACTTACCCCATCAAAAGTTGCAATATGATTGTTGCCAATACTGAGTATAACCAACTTCTCGAGAGTTTCCAAGTTCTCAATTTTCGTTATGTGATTACTGAACAAAGAGAGAACTTCTAGATTAACCAGAGTTTCCAGATTCTCAATTTTCGTAATATAGTTAAAGCTCAAATTAAGTTCCCTCAGAGCAGTCAACATGCCAATATTTTCAATAACTTCGATTTTATTGCAGTTCAAACAGAGTTTGGTCAGATTTGATAGAACCCATAAATGATCTATGCGTAGGATATCTGCAGTTAAAGGAATATTTAAGATAAAAGTTTCAGTAGGATTTAGTTGCTGTGAACCAGATTTTTTTTTGAATTTACGTTTGAACTCCAGTCGCAACTCTTCGATGCGCTCCAGCACGACTGGTTCCAGCTGATGCAAGCGACGCGTCTCACCGCGCTGTCCCTCCTCCAGGTAGGAGGTTCTTATCATCTCCAAATTGATAATACCCGGCTCGGGATAGTTAACCACCTTAAGAAAGTCATGATTAGGTTCCCTGCTCTGCTCATTGGTTGTCGTCTCGTCGTCGTCCATTTCGTGCGATTGTTATGGAACATATGAGCCGGCTACCGGGCTCACTCATCGATGAGTGACCAACGCATGCCCCGTTGTCCTGGCAACACAACACAAACACAACACGAACTTGGTTACCATTCGGATGGAAGGAACTCTCCGGTGAGTCTCTTTTGCTGTTCCCGTGCTTCTTAGTTGCCGAAATATCGTGAAAGCTTCAACCCCGACGTGGGGTTTCTTGAAACAGGTGCAATCGGTTCTCTCTCTCTCTCTCTCTCCCACCCTCTCTTCCTCTGACTACCTTTCCCTTTACCTGCCGTGGTGTGTTTTGTTGACAACGGCCGTGGGAGGGGCAGTTGGTCTAGTTAGGGTTGCGGTTGTTGTGGATATTGTTCGTATCGTAGTTGTTAATGTTCGCTTATAAAATAGACATCGGCTCGCAATTAGGCTCGCTACGATAAGGCCAAAAAAAAGTCAAGAAATAATATTATTAATCTTTAAAACAGTTATTTAATATCCTACAAATTCCCCCCCGATTCGAAACTGCGTTTGAGGTAAAGTTAGCAAAAGTCGTTAAGCTGAAACTCATAAATCTAATGGCCAATCGATAAATGGAGCCCCTCGAATAACTGAAAACGTTGCAGTTCGTTAAAATATATGTGCTGCTGGAAAAGAAATATATATGTACTATTTATACATATAAGAAGTGTGATATATAATACATTGTAGATTCCCATTTAATGACTGTGCGTGTGTGAAAAAAGCAATTCGAGCAAATGAAATTATAAATGTGTTTCAAGGCTGTGGCACAACATTCGAAAGAAAGCCAAAACAAAGCAATGCTGACTCAAGCTATTAGCTACCCTACATTGTGCCTGTGCACCCTCTCTCACCCTCCCCACCACAATATCCTGCACATGTCCCAGCAATTGTATGTGTTCCCACTCGGAACTTTCAACAGAACGTCTTTATTGCTTTCTAATTCGACTTGCTGTCCCCATGAATAAATAATAACTGAAAAACTCACTTTTTAAGCTTTTTTTTTTAGTGTCTTGTAAAGGAAAGGTTTTGCTAACCATATAGGGTGATTAATAAGAAAAATAATTGTGATTTTCTACGTTTTAATTGGATAAAAAGCTTAACAATTTTCGAATCAGTATAAGCCCCAATTGATGTGCGGAATACTATACCATATAAGTATGATTAAATAGCACTAAAGTAGAAAATAAAAATAAAAACTATATGGTATACAAAATTTGCATATGTCATTTAAGCTCAAAGGTCAAGTGAACAATTCTATTAATATAGTATACTCGTACAAGGATAAACTTGGTTCCGGTCGCGTAAGCCGCATACAAACTCAACTTTCAGGCTAAACGATATACTATATGATGATACAGTGCTAACTATGTGTATACATATCTCCATTCAAGCACTCAACCCAAATGTTATCCCACAATCGGTAAACAATTAATTGTTCTGACGCGACGACCTTAATGTTTCGGCTGTAATTTAACCTAACCCACAAATATGTAAACATAATAAATGTGTCAAGTTTCCAAAACTCAATATAATGTGCTTAAGTTTCGAGATCAATATATTGATTCGGAATGATAAACAAATAAGTAGTAAAGGGAGGTCATCCGTGTGATCAATTGGGTTAATTAACAGTTACTCAGTTTTAGATGATGATAAAGCACTTTTCGACCGACTGATTTTGATTCGATTTTAAGTGCTGCCATTTGTTTTAACGACACTTTTAACCGGTCCCCGAGGGAGGCGCGTTTCATTCATAATTTATCTACTTCTACTTTTCCAACTTCTACTAGTATCTTTTGAATTCTTGCCTATACTATGGTCCCATGAAACTAATAAATTGTTATACCCTTCGACCATTGAAAATGGTCAAAAAGGGTATACTAACTTTGTGCAAAATGTATGTAACAGGCATAAGGAGGCGTGGCAGACCCCATAAAGTATATATATTCTTGCTCAGGATCACTAGCCGAGTCGATTGAGACATGTCCGTCTGTCTGTCCGTCTGTCCGTCTGTCCGTCTGTCCGTCTGTTTGTTTGAGACAACAGATCTTAGCTATTAAAAAAGCTAGAGACACCAAATTTGGTATGAAGGTTCCTATATATTCGGGGCAGGTGAAGTTTATGTCAAATGTTTGATGCCACGCCCACCGCCCCCGCAAATCGGTTATTTACGATTATTAAGCAAAGTAAGGAACCTATAAAGTTATGCTTTGGTATGTATAGAGCTGAATGCAATATGAACATACTCTCCAAATAACAATCCGATCGGACCAATAACACAGAAGTTATTAAAGTAAACGTTTTCAGTACAAATGTTCGGTACGAGCAGCAGCTTTTACGCTGCTTTGAGTAGTTGACGCCGACGTCGACGTCGACGTTGCGTCGTGTCGCTTTACTCTTTACGCGCGTCGCTGTGTGAGTGCGAGCGAGTAAGCTATATGTATTAAAAGTTTTTGTGCAGAAATTTCTGTTTGGAATTATTAGTGTGGTTACACGTTTGTAACGTATTTGGAAAATTGGGAGAAGGGTATCTTACTGTCGGGCGCCCGACTGTAGCCTTACCTACTTGTTTTTTTTTTTTTTTTTTTTTTTAGCAAAAAATTAGTATATGCGTGACCGTTATAAATTGTTGCTTGTAATTGAACTACAACTTAATTAGGTTTATTTCGTATATGTTTAAAGAGCATTCGCGTGACTACTAAAATAATTCTGTTAAAGGTGTTGGTCTATACTCTTCTTCTTGTTAACTGTTTGCTGAAACGGTGTATTAAGTTTATCGAATTAAAATATGATAAATTTATTTATTCCTTTTCTTTATTGAATACATATCTTTTATCTCCCCGTTCAGGAAATATGTGAGGAGCGTTTCCATGCCGCTTGTATCATGAATCGTTATATAACTCTGACCCAGTTGGGTGATGGAACCTATGGAACCGTCGTATTGGGCCAGCGCAAGGATACCGGGGAAAAGGTGGCCATAAAACGCATGAAAAGGAAATATTACTCCTGGGAGGAGGCGATGAATCTGCGTGAAGTGAAGGTAAGCTGGTGTAGTTCAACGTGTTCATGGTCGATTTGTTTACCTCATTCTCCTCCTCCTCCTTACAGTCGCTGAAGAAACTGTCCCATCCGAACATAGTAAAGCTCAAGGAGGTCATCAGGGAGAACGATACGCTGTATTTCGTGTTCGAATACATGAAGGAGAATCTTTATCAGATGATCAAGGATCGCGATACACATTTGCCGGAACCGGAGCTAAAGAGTATTCTCTTTCAGGTGAGCTGAAGAGGAATATGGCGAAAACTATAATGATTCCCTTCATTTTCTTTTAGGTCTTGACGGGATTGGCATTTATGCATCGCCATGGGTTTTTTCATCGGGATCTTAAGCCGGAGAATCTGCTCTGCTCCGGACCGGAGCTGATCAAGATTGCCGACTTTGGACTGGCGCGAGAGATCCGTTCGCGTCCGCCCTTTACGGACTATGTATCGACACGTTGGTACCGCGCGCCGGAGGTGCTGCTGCACTCCACTAATTATGGCAGCACCATCGATCTCTGGGCCATGGGTTGCATCATGGCCGAGTTGTATACGTTTCGTCCGCTTTTTCCCGGCAGCAGTGAGGTGGATCAGCTCTACAAGATTTGCTCGGTGCTGGGTACACCCGGCAAGGTGAGGGGCTGAGGGTTGATGCATGAATATGTCGGTATAAACAGTTTCTTTTTGCTGTCCTTCTAGAACGAGTGGCCAGATGGCTATAGACTGGCGGCCATGATACATTTTCGTTATCCAGACTGCGTTAAGGTGCCGCTGAGCAGCATCGTCAGCCGGTGCAGCCAAAATGGACTCGATTTGCTGGAGGATATGCTGGCCTATGATCCCGAGAAGCGACCAACGGCCCAGCAGAGCCTCAAGTATCCGTATTTCCATGCGCTTAAACGGATCTCGCCGACGGCGGCGACCAAGGCCAATGTGAGACTCAGTACCAAAGTCCATCACCATCATCAACTTGTGTCAAATAATGTGCTTCCGGTGCAGGAGAAGCTGCAGGCGGTGACTGAGCTCATACACCAGAGCAACAACCATGGAATCCCCAACAACAACAACAACAACAACAATGGCATGGCGAACAACAACAACAACAATAAGGCGCTGTACAACGGCCAGGTGAACAAAAATGTGAGCATGCCAAGCAAATATCAACCGCAGCTGAGCTTCCTCTCCAACAACGACATGTCCGGTGTCGGTGTGGCAGCCACCACTGACTCCTTGTCACAGCTGTCGGGTCGGGAGTCCATCAATGATATTTATCTCAATCGCAACATTTCGCAGTTGTTTGGTTTACCCGCAGCCAGCGTAGCAATGCCCGCTTTGGTGGCACCGGCACCCGCTGCTGTTCCCGCATCAGTAGCACCTGGACAGCCTCCAGTTGCTTCGCATCCGAATGTCTCGTTCAACAACACATCGACACGTAACGGAGGAGCCATCTATGTGAATGGCAGCCAATTGAGCTACGAGACGGCCAACAAGAATGCCAAGAATCATCGAGGATTGGGTATGCCGCTTGGGGGATACTATGTGCAGGCCCGACAGCCGGATGCCAAGGTCTACAATCTATTCTCCAAAGTGAGCGCCGCACAGGCTCCGCCCAGCATTATTGTGCGACAACAGCAGCTGCCACACCAGCAGAATCCCTTCGAGGCGACATCCCTGCTCAACGGAGCCGCCATTCGACTCTCGGTGCGCTCGGAAGTGCCACCGGTCCAGGAGCCGATGCGTACAGATGGCATGAAGGCTGATGATCTGGACTTGATATTGGGGTGAGTTCGCTTTTAAGTTGATGCTTAAGGGGATCTTTATTATAAAGGGTTTGTACTTTGGAAGGTTAGGTCATATGTTAGTTGAGGATGGAATACCTTATGCCATTACCAAAAATTAGAATTTTTGAGATATTGAATATATAGTAAGGAATTATGATCTATGCGAGTAGTACTCAATTCATCAGCTTCAATTGTATTCACATTACTGTTTGTCTGTTTTAGCCACACTCATTATGTGTATGTCCGCTGTAGAACGTATATATATGTATATATATATTTAGTTTAGTTGTTTTACTATCTCTAAATTTATACAGCTCAAAACTGAAAACATCAGCGAAACGTCAACGCAACGCCAAAGCGAGTATACTGCTCGAGGATCTGTTCGGACATCTTTCAATGGACTCGGATAGCGATGGAAAGTATCCACATACAGTGCCGCCCACACAGCAGGCGAAGAGTGGCCAGACGACAACGACAGGTTCCCACAATGGACGCGATTTCTTTGGGGAGAACTTTAAGCGACCGCCGAAGAAACGAAGTCCCAATAGTCTTGAAATAAATCGGGGCAGTCGCAGCGATTCGTTGTCCACGTAAGTAGGCAAGCAATCGATATATGGCATGAGTATACTCTATATACAGATACATATACATACTACATACATATTTGTTACCTGATCATCGATCTTCATGTCTGTGCTTTGTTTGAGTGTCTCTTACTACTTTGTGCTCTCTTACTTTGTGTCTACTGTAACTGTGTTCTGTACTCTCTCTCTCTCTCTCTTTGCTTTATTGTTCCCTTTCCCCATTCTGCCTTGTTTGATTGTGTCGTTCTCTCTCTCTTATGATTTGCTTCTCATTGAACACTGAACATTTTGTGCGTGCCCCAAGCGAGAACCAAAACGACTCCTCGAACGATGACGAGCGTCGCTTTTGGCCCATAAGGTAAACATTATCAGCATCTTCGTAACAAGTTGTAGTACATAATACTTATTCCATATACGTAATTAATGTAGTTCTAGTTATATGCCTATCATCTCATTATCATATTTTATTTTGCACATTTTTCACCGGAGAGCTTAAAATTTGAGTATGGCTAGAAAGCGATTGGTTTAAATCTGTAGTGACTTTTCTGTTGCCTAGTAAAAAATATCATAGATAAGGGTTAAAGGCAATCTATTAAGGAACACAATAATTTAGATTCTAGAAATTAAAAACACATTCGAAACTTAAAACTTGCTGGAAATTTAAAATAGATCTATCCTAACATACAGTAAACCATTATAATCTCGAAATTTGCATGTGTGTTTAATAATATAATATTTAACCTAAAAGTTAAATTCTTAACGTATCAATGATATCTAAAATAATTTCTGAAATCAATCAATTTCAGAGTTCAAAAGACACTCAAGGAGAAGGCAGCCACATTCCCCTGGGACGAGACGAACAAGACGGAAGATGAGAAATTAACGGCATGGATGGTCGCCGAGAATGGTAACTTAAATTTGGGTAATCATCCGCAAGCGTAGAAGTCGAAGTCGAAGCACCACAGTACTACCCTAGTATATAATAGTCAGCACCCGACAACAGATTCGATAACATTATAACAATTGGGTGCACTTAACGGAATTTGGAAAATACAATACAAACGAAACGCAAAAGTCGCAAGATATTATCTAGAGATTCTAATTTTTCATGATATTTTCTCCTATATTTCTGCATCGATAGGATCTTTGTTGGAGAACAAGTTTTGAAACAGGAAGAGGGGATCGAATAATGCCCAGATATTGTCGTCGTACCTGAAACCTCTGAAACCTTAAATAATTTGTGTGTGTATAGAGTATATTTCATTGGGTGCCCCCATCTAGTTTTCTGCGAACTGAATATATAGTTCTACCCATAAGGCGTAATGTATATTAACCATATCTCTAACTGTAAGCTCAATTAGATGTGTTTATGAAATCCATTAATTTTAACGCTGTGATAAAAAATAAGCTAAATTCAAGTCTAAATATACTATATAATGTTAACGGTAAACTTAAGTCGCAAATAAATTGTGTAAAATTCTGAAATTGCGTTTGTTTCGATTGCAAGATCTTAAGATTGATTTAATTCTTCTTTGTGTTCATTTTACCTGTTGGCTTACCCAATCTTTGCCCACAATAAGTCGCTCGCATTGAGTTTCATTTCCTCTATGCAGAGTTGCGATTTCAGCCAGTTCACCGAGAGAGACACTTGCATAACCCACTGCGGATCTCTTGAGGGGGATTCGGTTTCAACTCTTCATTAACTTGGCCAGTGCGACAATGGGCCATGCGTATCATGTGGGTTAGTTCAAGTTGTCAGCGTGTATAAAAGAAAACCTCAACTTCGTCTAGACATCAGTCAGCGGGAGGCTCTCAAAGAAAAACCATGAAGTCCGTGGTAAGTTAAATTTTGTCTTAAAAGTATTTCATTTTTTAAGAATACATTTTTTTTCTACCATTTTTTAGATCTTTTTCCTCCTTATCGGTGTGATACTTTTCGCTGCGGTCGCCGAGTGCGGCCTGATTGCCGGCCATGCGGATGAATTGATTTCTGTGCCGGCTCAATATGAGTTCCATTACTCGGTGCACGATACGCACACGGGCGATGTGAAGGATCAGTTCGAGCATCGACGCGGTGGCTATGTAACGGGTCGCTACTCGCTTATCGAACCCGACGGACATCGTCGCATTGTCGACTACAGTGCTGATCCTTTGCTGGGCTTCAATGCGCAAGTGCGTCGTGAACCCATCGGAATATTGACGCGTCATTGAAACAAATATGAATGAAACGAAATATCAATTGATTTGCAGGCGATCCCAAACATTATATTAAAAGGCTGTTCAAATATTACACATTTGTGTTTTATTATACACATAATATCTATCTTATATTGCAAGGTATAATTTAATGCCGTTAAGGCAGTTCGCGATATTGCCACAAACACCCTGTTAGCACTGCAGTCAGCAAGCAGTGGAAATGTGGTTCCGAAACAAACTAAGCAGGTTTCCAAACCAATGTGACTCACAAACTATAGGAAATGCAGTGTACCTTAAGCTTAAAAAAACAACGGAATTTTAAATTCTTGTGCAATATGTTATTAATCAGATGTTGTAGTTTTAGTTTTTAATTTTGTATTCCTGTATTCCTACTGAACTGTCATACACAGAAAGAACAATCTCTATCTCACTGTCTACCTCTCTGTTGCACCTGGTCTTGCGGCAGACATTTGAAGACTCCAACATAATGCAAAATGCATGCGAAATAAATTGGAACCAGGAGCCAAAGGCGAAGATGAAGCTGGAGGTGGAGTAGAGGGAACCAAACTGACGCAAAACTAAAACGGACTCATTTATCATCATTTTGGGGCATGCGATTGCAATTGCGATATTTTGCTGCCAATTGGCAATTGTTGTGATTGCAAGCAAACACACGCAGGCACACACTCACACCCACACACCCGCACACCCACACATGCCCACACACATTGATTGGCACACACACACACACACACAGGCGTTCATATGTAAGTGCATGATTGTTCATGCATAAAGCAAATGGCGCAGTTGTCGAACATTTTCATTGGCAATTGGGCAAACAGAGTTGCAACTGCAACAAGTTGTTGCCAATTTGCAGCAGCCAAAGGTGGTGTGGGTGGGGGGTTTTGGGGTAGGGGACAGAGGATTGGCAGGCTGCAGGCAACAACGGTTTTTCGAAGCAGAAAATTGCACAAGTAAAGTGCAAAATTAGACACAGCCGCCGTCTCAAAGAAATGTGCACTCCACACACACACACACACACACGCACACGCTCATAGCTCTCTCTCCCACTCGCACATATCTGACAGACATTTGTAATTTACTTTTGTTTGTTAATTGTGTTGGGTGAACCAGAGACAAGGAGGGCAGGAGGGCAGGAAAGCAGGCAGGCAGTGGCGCAGTCGACACTGCAAACGTTGCCTTTTTAGTATGTCCAATGAAGCGTCCCTTTGGCATCCTTTAGCAGCCTCCCCAACATCCTCATCATCTTTAGTAGTTGCATTGCAATTACAAATTTCACCAGACTTCGATTTATGCAGACGGGCGAGTTGGCAATAGACGACAACGTTTAATTAGCTCAATTGCTTCTGAAATACACAAGGAGGAGATTTTAGAGTGGGAAGACAGTCACAGATTTATTTAAGCTTAACTAAATACAATGAGATAAACTTAACATGCTCACAATTACAGAACTCTGCACTGCATATGTTCCCTTTCTATGTGTTATTATTACAGCCAGATGTGCTCCAGCAAAAGAGATTACAGCATTAACATTCCACTGCAAGGGAGTGCCCATATGTAAGTGTCATATTTATTAGGCTAAGCTGTCTACAGTATTGCCACAGGCTCAAAATACGCAAAATATTTTAAATATTCGTCTAGGATTTTTTCTTTTTCACGCTTCTTCCACGTCACTATTTCTCTCATTCGAAGTGTGAGTGCATCTGCACTGCTTTGCTGTGCAGTGCACTGCTTTGCTTTGTTTCGGCCATTGCTGTTGTCATTGCCAGAAAGGATCACCTTACAGAGCTATGTATATTCTGTGTGATGGCGCGAAAGAGATAACAGTATTAACATTATTATGCCAACTTTCGTTAACATTGATTGTCAAAGCGAGAGAACTATTAAATAAGATATGTGAGACTTGAATAATTTCATCGAAAGAAGCCTATTCAAGATTTGGTCAAAATTATTATAGATAATAAATTGCATTGCTTTAGCCATTCATAACTGTTAATAGACCTTTTTAAACAGGACTTGAACACTTTAAAGTGCCCCCCCTGTTGATGCAGAAGTCCACGCTGTGGGCTGATTATTTGGCACATAACGTTTGCCAGTCCTGCTACAATATTATCGGGTTTCAATAAATATTTGCAAATTGAAATGTGAATTAAATGCAAACGTGTACGTGTTTGTGCCTGTCAATTGGATTTATCAGTTAATGCCGTAAATCGTGAAATCTGTCAGTGCTCACTCTCTATCTCTCTCTCTCTCTCTCTCTCTCTCTCTCGTTGTTCCCCACTCTATTGGCCCTCTCTGTCTATATCATTTGCGCATATTTTTCATTTAATGCGCTTACGTCGCGAGGAAGCTGAGCAAATATTTATGTAATGCCGAGCGTTACTCAATTAATTGATATAAATATAGATATCTCGGCAGGAATACGCTATTTATATAGATACCGCATACGGCATGCCAACGATGTGCACACATTAATGCAATTAATTTGCAGCATATCAAAAAATAATAACAACAAAGCATAATTAAATGAGCCGCATTTAGCGCATTTTCAATTTTCCGCTTCAAAATTGCCAATGGGAAAGCAGAGAATGAATTTTTTCGCAATGTTTATTGTCGCAGTGTTAATAATACTCTTCAAAAGAGATCGAATGAGTCTAATGTTGTAATATTTCAATGAAATAATGACAAACTAGAGTCTCAAATAATGTTGGGATTTTTACAAACAGTTCTTGAAAAATTGTGCTTATTTTCTATATCACGTATACGTATTTAAATCGAACGCCAGTGAAAGCATATTAAATCTTCGGATTTAAGGGAAACTTTTCAATGCGTCTTTGGATAACAATCAAGCGTTTTTTTTTTGTATAGTTTTGTTTATTTACATTTAAATCGTGTTTGTGGCAGTTAATTATATTTTACAGCTAATGGCAAAATGTCAAAATAATTAAAATTCGCGTTGCAGCAAAAGTTCTACGCCAACAGTGCATGTGAGTTGTGTGTGTGTGTGTGTGTGTGTGTGTGTGAGTGAGCTGTGCATACAAGCTGTGTCTGTGTGTGTGAGGTGTGAATGAACCGGAAAATCGCAGTGCACTTAATTGACAGGCGGTTGCCAACTGTCGGCGCCGATTAAGGTGCAAGGCCGATTAATTATAAATTCAATACGTATTGAGATTTCGCCAACAAAAAAATTATTAGCTAAAAAATGGTTGGACAACACACACATACGTGCTACATCTGTGTATATGGTGCGTGGCTCATTAACATGTTTACGGGTTCGTTTTAAATCGGCTCATTAAATGCGATTTTCATTTATTTCGCGTGTTTTTCAACATTTGAAAACGCATCGTCCATTAACTCGTCGCATTTTGCATAGGTCATTACACATTAGTTTCCCTGTGTGTGTGCTTGTGTGTGTGCGTCTCTCTCTGTATGTGTGTGTGTGTTGCAATTTAATTTTGCACAAAACAATCATTTAAACTCTCTAATTACGCGGCCAGTCGAGTCGTGTTGCATGGCGACCAGCTAAATGAAGCGCCTAAAGTTATGCAACAAAATGCGAACACAATTTATTATTGATAGAATGTCGCAAATGGGCGCACCCAAGTGGGCGTAACTCATTCGAACATTTTGCAATTAGCCGCATGGGATGACGAAAAAACGAGCTAATCTGCTGGCCATCTGCGTTGATCGACTAGACAGATGCTCTGGAAATTAACGCCCCCAATTTAATGTGCGCTAAAAAGTATGCTACAAAAACGTGTATTAAAAGTGAATCGAAAATTTAATGAGATAAGGAAATCTGCTGATCTGAAAATAATTGGTATTATGATTATTTATTACTTTTTATTGCCCACAGTCAGCACACCCCACTGCCAACCGTACAGGGTATCACTGTGCAGCAACGCACTAGTGTTTATAATTATAAATTTAAATCTAATTAAATTAGCGGCCTGTCAGACAATTGACAAAACGGACACATGCACAGATGAGTGAATAAATGACTGAATGCCTGAATAAATGTCTGCATATTGCAAGCTGAAAAAAAAACTGTTGGCAGTTGGGTGGCAAAGGGGAGGGGGGAGGGGGGCGTGACTAAGGCTAATGCACGCTCAATCAGGCAGGGGGCAGTGTTAAGCGCGTCACGCGTCAATGGCAACGCATAAACAATTTAATAATTGAATAAAAGGTGCAGGCAGCCATACACACATGTGTGTGTGTGTGTGTGTATGTGTGTTTTGCGTGTGTGTGCATTCGGCTTTTGCTTTTAGCTGGCACTGCAATTTGCCAGCGCGCTACGCCGACTGAGTTCATTACCAACTTGCTTGGCCCGAGCACTTGTATCTTCGCATCTCTGTCGCTCTGGTCGTCTTGCCTGGGATGCAATGTATCTGAGTGGTTGCCAGGCGGACTGGCTGTGCTGGCTGGCTGTGCTGCCACTACTACTAGTCTCATTAGCATAGTGATATTGATTTTCCGGTTAACCATCAATCAACAGAACGCCATACACAAAATGAGATTGCAATGCAATTGAGGCTTCAAACCGCAGCACACGCCATGCTCGAATGCCTTAAAGCGTCTGCTCGGTATGCAACAATTTATGTGCGCACACACACACACACACGCACAGACACACACACACACAGACAGACAAGCTCACACATGCCAAGCAGGACACAAGCAAAGATAAACATACGTTGCATAGCAGCAGCAGCAGCTTCTACAAGCGCCTGAACCCGCCTAGACTCAAGTCGAGCAATAGAGGAAGAGAATCAGAGAGAGAGAGAGAGAGAGAGAGAGAGAGAGAGAGAGAGAGAGAGAGAGAGAGAGAGAGAGAGAGAGAGAGAGAGACAGAGAGCGGGAGAGCTGGGGAAGTGCACGTTGTCTTTGCGCGGTCATTTGGCTTCGATAAACAATTATGGCCACAGCCAGAGGAGCAGAGCAGCGCAGGGGGAGGGGGGAGGGGAAAGAGGCAGAGAGGAAAGCGTGTTCCCCGACGACAAGAACAATTAACAACAATCGCAAATGGCACTAATTAACTATTAAAGTGGAAATACGCTTTCGTCGACATTGAACTTATGACCAGGCCTGGACCGTGTTGTTGCCGGGGCCGCCTCACTTAATGGCATGACAAATGGCCCCAGACAATGCCAATTGAATTTATGATATATGACGACCATTCCTTCTACGCATACACTACATGCACTCACTTTAAATGCCCGAAACCAACTTTCCCAAACTTCCACGAATCAAATTTGCTTTGTGCGCATAAATGGCTTATGCCACCACTTGGGGGTATACTTTGGCTTCTTCTTTTATCAGTTTTAATAATATCTTTGGACTTATTAGACTAAAGATCGCTGCCAAATCAAACGAAATTTAAGAAACTCCTAACCTCATAAAAATATCTCTTTATTAATATATCGTTTTCATGCTAAATAAAATATATATTAATTCATTCCTTCTTCAAAAATATATATTTTATTTTCACATACATATATGTTATTTCTTATGTGACCCACAAAAAAAATAGAGACTGCACGCAGCCCAATAACAAATGGAACAACTCGCAGGGGCGTCTGCCACGCCTCAGATGCGATCCCAATTCCAGTCGCCGTCTGCGACTATTTTTGCGCTCTGCTCTGTGCCACGCCTCCGTCTCTCCGGGTACAACGCCCACAGACATGACACAATCAAGTGGCTGCCCAGGGGCTGCCAGGGTTGCATTCGTTGACAGACTTCCGCTCTATTTGCTGCGACAAAGTAATAGGAAAATTTCATACTTCCGCAAATCTTTGTTAAGGCCGCACAATGCGCTGCTCAAGCAGAGCTATGCAGTTGGGGTAACTCTGGGCACTTCCTTGCCCCTACTAGGTACCTCCTAGCGAGTGCCACGCCCACAGACGCCCAAGCAGTTGTCGCTTGTCGCATATTTTGTGCGCGCGCTCAATTATACGCTGAAATGAAGCTCATCCAGTGGCGCCCCGGGCAGCACCCCCTCCCCACCAACGGAACTCCTTAGCCACTTCATGCGTCTACCCCAACCCCTTTCCCGCCAACTCTTGTCCCCTTCTTTTGGGTCTTAGCTATTTGGTTTGTTGGCATTTCATTTAAGTGCAGCCCCCTGCGAGTGCAGCATATTTTGTTGTCATTGTTTGCGCTGCGTTGTTCGCGTTGTTTTTGTTGCATTCCTACGACCGTTGCCGGCACAGCTCTACTCTCTCCATCTCCTCCATCTCCATTCTTCTCTTTACCCTTGTATTGTCTGCAATTCTATTTGGGGTCTCGCTTAGGAGTCTTTTGTGCAGCTTCAGCGCAAATGTAAATCAGTTATTGATAGTCAAAATAATGAACGATTTGCATGGACTGCCCCAGAGCTGTGCAGCTTCTTTGCTTCTCCCTCTGCCTCTCTTTCTTTTTCTCTGTCTCTCTCTCTCTCTCTCTCTCTGTGTGTATGCTCGTCTGCTTGGGGACTTTCTCTGGCTATGCGGCGGCCTTGGGGCATCTAATCTCGACTACTTGCACAATTGCTTGCAGTTGGCAATCTGAGCAAGAGTTGAAGTTTGCAGCTTAAAGTTATCGCTTTATAGCGAAATTTTGCATTTGTTAACTTTGCTATAATCTTTATAGTACACTTATTTAATATCAATAAAATGACGAATGCGTTGGCAACATTTTAAGCAGAGTAAAATAGTAGACTTCAATTATACAATGGAAGCTGAAGAGAATTTAAATTTATATGCTGCGCGGAAAAGTATGCTATGAAATTGCATTATTTTTAGCTCGCGCTAGATTTCCGCTGCGCTCAAGAGTATGCTACACATTTTATTATTTTTATATAAATAATTGTTTGCTTCTTTGTTTTTTCAATTGTGCTAAAATGTTTTCTTAATCCATTAGAATATATGCTTACTTATACATAGAACCTACCCCACTTCGGCTTGCCAGCCAGTGCTAATCTTCATCTCATTACGAAATCCGTTTAAACAGAGCAAACTGGCAAAAGCAGATGGGACAACTGCAGCAGCTGCAACAAAATGTGTCAGCTCATAGTGACAGGCAGGATGAACGGGCAGACAGACAGACGGACAGGGAGACAGGCAGACAGAGGAACAAACTGACAGGTGGACACGTAAACATGTGAACTGCACGTTCATAAAAAGCTAAGCAACCGCAGCCGGCAAATAGCGAAAGTGTGCAAAATGTAGTGCTAAAACTACGAAAAACTCCAGATGATGTATGCCCAGAGAGGGGGGTGTGTGTTTGTGGAGAAGGATAGATGGAGTAACCAGGGGGAGGGTCAACTGTAATATGCCAAACAGAAGTCGCAGCCAGTGGCTCCATCAGCTCCGGCTCTGGCTCCGGCACCGGCTCCGGCTCGGGCTTGGGCTGCTTCATTCTGAGCCATTGCATATGCACGAACACAAAAAAGCATCATGTAGCAGACCCTTCTGTGTTTGCCTGTGTGTGTGTGTGCGAGTGTTTCTGTCCGCCTGTGTGTGTGTATGTGTGTGTGTGTGATAAAGTGAAAGCACAGCAGAGAGCAGCATGAAAAACTTTAACTACTTTTTCAATTGTTTGTAAAATGCAAATGCAAATGCGAAGCCCTCGCTGGCTCGTTTGGTCGAGAACGGGCAAGCTGAGAAAAAGAGAGAGAGAGAGAGAGAGAGAGAGAGAGAGAGAGAGAGAGAGAGAGAGAGAGCTACGGCAACTTGCTGCTGCGTCCTGCCAACTGTCTGCCATTTTGCTTGTACGTTATGCATACAATATTTTTTGTGCTCGTTCTCTCTCTCTCTCTATCGCTCTCTCTTTCCACTATTGCCCATTCACCTTCCTCCTCTCCTTCTCTATTCCGCTTTCGACTGACGCTTAGCAATAAGGAAAAACATAAAGAAATGATAACGCTTTTAAGCCATTCGAATGACATTATAAGTTATGTGTGTGGCCATCCCTTTATGTATCTGTGTCTGTGTAGGAGTGTGTGCGTGTGTGTGTGCCCGAGTGTGGGCGTCACATTTGCTTATGGCTTATTCAATTAGAAATTTATTAGCAGACGTTGTGTGCGTTGGCAGCGAACCCTTTTAGCGTTCCCTATGCCATTGCCTGCAACTTCGGCGCTTCCTGCGCCATTTTCCATTTGCGCACAAAAGTATGCAACAATTTGCTGTCTGTGTAGGCAGAGAGACCCCAAGCGAGTTTCAGGCGAGGCGAGCAGGCGTTAACTATCGGATAAATAAACAATATATGTATGTGCATTTCATATTAAAGAATGATATTTGATGCGGCAACTCACTAAGCAACCCCAGTGCCAGCAACATCTACAGGGTATACAACTTGACAACTTGCATTTGATAGTGTATTAGCCGAAGTTATTGGCCCTGTCAGGCTGTTTGCACGCTTTGTTTGCACTAATCCCACAGGGTATTCGTGCTGGAGACTTTGGCCACACGCTGACCACCCTGTCCGTTGTCCACTGACCTCTGACCCCACTTTGCTTTTGCATGCGAGTTGAATGGGAAATGCAACTGCAAGTACCGCGTGTGGTAATTAGTTTCTGGCGTGTTGTTAAGTCATTTTTGGTTGAAAATTTCTTATTTAATTCAGGAGAGAGAGAGAGAGGGAGAGAAAGAGAAAGAGAGGGAACTAGAAAGAGAGAGGGACAGAGAGTGTTGCCTGTCTCGATGCAGTTGGAATTGCGCAGGGTTGCCCCACGCGTTTCGGCTAATTGCAGGCAATCATATTTTGTTTGCCCAAAAAGGCAGACGAGCGTCAAGTGGGGGCGTTGGGCGTGGCTGTAGAAGTAGGTAGGTGTAGGGCACATGCATGCAATCAAGCCATTGCTGTCAGTGGCACACACACAGACACACCGCACACACACTCGAGCACACTCACTCAGGCCGCTTAGCGCCAGCCTGGGCAAATCAATCAATTTAAAAGCAATTGCCGTTAATGTGCAACGCTTGTTTGGCAGCTGTCAAAAGTATGCTCTCACACACTCACACACACACTCACACCACACCGAAATGTCTTGGTTTATTAGCCCAAAAATTGAAGCCATGCTGAGCTCGAACGCGCTTTTGGTTTTGCATTTTGAGCCTGCGACGTTGGGTCACTCACTATCCCTCTCTCTCTATGCCTCTCTCTCTGTCCCACACTCTCTACATTCAGTATTGATTGATGTCTTCGCAGATCATGCCTGCTGTCGAATACTTATTTACTCTCTCACACACACACAGAGGCGCGCGAAAGCAGATTGAGAATTTTTGTTGCCTACTTTTCGGCTGCCGCTGATTGATGTTCCTCGTCTAGCCGGGCTCCTAATTATAGGACTAACTATCTGTGAACGCAAGCTCTCAATACTCCAAGGCAGACTTAAGTTGACAGATAAATAAGTTTTGGCAAATTGAATCAATTTGTAGAAGAAGATATACCAAATATTATGATTCATTCTTATCTGCAGCTGAATAAGCGGAAAGCGATTTGGTTGCGCAAATTTCGTGGTTATTGAGGAATAAAAAACTCTAACTATATTATGTAGTTTATTTATATTTAAAGATTATATCTACTTTTATATTATATACAAGTATTATTATAATAAAAGATACTCTTACATGACTACTGTTCTAATACTCTATATTTATTTAAACAAAAGTTAGTACACAAAACATTCCTTTTACAAGCCTTTCATTTTAATCTCGAAATCCAGTAAAAAAAAACTACAATCCCTCCACTTTATTCACCTTTCCGTATTATTCACCTTTTTGTTTTGGTTTTTAGCTGCTGCTTTTCATTACTTTTGCTAGAAAAACAATGGCAAATAGTTTTCGGCAATTATTTCAATTTTCATTTACATTTTCGCCATAATATTTGAAAAGTTGTCTTGTTTTTATCACTCTTTTTTATGACCGCTTTTTATGCATTTTTTATTTGCGATTTTATGCAACATTTTCGGCTGGCAAAGTTGAAAAACAAACAAAGTTGCGTGCAGCGCAAAAAAAAAACGGCAAATAGGAAAGTCGAAAGCGGAAGCTGGCAATAACAAGCAACACTAGCAGCAACAGCAACAGCAGCAGCAGCAGCAGCAACAGCAACAGCAGCAGCAACAGCAACTGCAGCAGCAACAACAACTTCTGGCGGGGAACAATCATTGCAGATCGTCGTTTTGCCCTTCCTGCCGCGTGTCGAGGCTGTTAAAACTGTTCATTTACGAGTAGTTCAAAAGAGTTTTAAACGTTTTCGTTAAGCATACACATCCAGCTCACACACACACACACACACACCTGACACACAGCCGACAGATGTTGTTGCTGTTGTTGTTGTTGTTGCAGCTGCTGCTTGTGCCGTGCGGCATTTAAGAGCTAACGCAGCGCGCACTTCCTCACTCGCTCTCCCTCCCTCTCTCACTCTCGCTCGCTCTCTCGCAATTTTAGTTAAGCAGCCTTTTAATCAACAAACTGTTGAGGCAGCCGGCGGTAAAAGGCCTGAGCCACGCCCACTTTTTGACGCCAAACGCCACTGCAAATTGGCAATTTTGCCAGATCGGCAGTTTTGTGAGCAATCAATTTGGATGCAAATGCACTTGTACTTGACGACTAAATGAATGATGTGGCCGGGGGGAAGGGGAGGGGGAGCAGTCGCGGCCTGCCAACGAGGCGGATGAGTAATGTTGCAGGCAGCAGACAGCAGCAGGCGATGCCATGTGGCAGAAAGGTAGCAGGTAGCAGCAGTATTGCATGTAGCAATACGCGATGGCGGATGAGCGCAATGGAAGGCAACAAGGAACAGGAATAACAAGTTAAAGGTGGAATAGACAACAGGGAAAGGGAACTACAAGTAATATTTAACATAGAATATGCAATAGAATAATAACACTTACTTTAAGCGGAATCAGTCTGAATTTGTACTCAAAATACCTGCGTATACTTCGCGTTACAACAATTCCCAATAACGTATTTAAAAATCTGCTACATTTGTCTGCTTCCCTGAGCCAGATCCATTATATTACATTCAGCAGCTAGAGAGGTCGTCAAATACAATATATATTGTTTAACGCACTCGACTCTTTCGCTTCGACTGGTTTAACGGGCATATTTTCAGCTCGTTACGCGTTTTATTTAAATTGAGCGCATAAAATAAATGATATAATGCTGTCAAGGATTATGTAAGGACTGGCAGATACCCTAAGAACAAGCTAAATGTATTAGTAAATTTTGAAATAGCATATTGAATAATTAGACTCTTATTAATATAATTTATTTGTAACTAATACAGAAATAAATTAAATTGTTTTGCATTTCGTACGATTTATTTTAAATAGAAACGTAATTAGTAATGCGTTCAACTTAATACTAAACTGCTGTGTACGCGACAAATATACCCTTCATGCCCAATGCGAGTGTACAGGGTATGCAAAAAAGCAGAGCCAACAAGTTGAACAGGCGACCAAATAAATGAGTTAACCGCATGCGTTCTGTAAATTGATTTTTAACAATTAATTGTCAGTTGTTATTATTATTGTTGCTGCTGTGGTTGTTGTTGTTGTTGTTGTTGTTATGTTGCGTGTGCTCTCTTGGTGTTGTTTGCGGTGTTGTCGTTGTTGTTGTCTCATCAAAAATGCTTGCAAAAAAATGCGAAATATTTCAACAAATTTGCACAAGCATTTTTCATATTTTTATGGCACTCGAAAGTAAAACCGCACACCAATGCCACGCCCCCAACACACACACACACAACCTGAGAGGGAGGGGGAGTGGGAGTGGGATGCGTAAGCCGTTTGAGTTTAATTATTTTATAAGCCTATTATTTAAAAAACAAAAATTAATTTCCCAACAATTGTTTATTACGTTTGTTGCTTTGTCGGTGTTGCGCTTCGATCGATGTGCGTGTGCGTGTGTGTGTGTGATGTGTGTGGTGTACGTGAGTGTGTGCCTGTACGTGTCACGCTTGTGTGTATGTGTGAATTGCATTAAACTTATGCGCATTGATTTCATGCCTTGTGCGTTGAGTGTTGGCATTTTAAATGCGCTTAAACTTAATTTTTTATTGTTGTCGTGATTTACCCGCACTCATCATCATTACACCCCGCCCTCCTTCCCCACCCACTCAGCCACAACCGCCAGCCACGCCCACTTACTACTGCCGTCCACCTTGTGCGTGTGAGTGTTGCATTTTTATTTTAATTAAAAAGTCGTCGGGCACAAAGGATGCGGCCGCTGTGGGCTGAGAAGAGGCAAGAAAAGGGGCAGGAGGAAGAGGAAGGGGTAAAGAGGGAAGAGAGAAAAGGGAAGAGAGAAAAGGGAAGAGGAAAGGGAGAGGCGGCAACGAGCAGGATCAGGGTAGGGTTACGGGGGAGCAGCATGTGGCGTCCATTGAAGTGGCCATCAGTCGATGCCAAATGTATTTATGGCTTCATTGCATTGTTGTTTACGCAGCGTTTGTTCTTGTTGTTGTTGTTGTTGTTTGCTCTCATGTCGGTCTGTTGATTTGCCGTTCCTTTGAGACGCTGCAGCGTTAGGCAAGTGCATGTAAAAAATAAGAGAAGTGTAGTTTACTTTTAGTTACCCTATAAAAAGGAATGACTCAATCAAGGCAGCAAAGTCATCTGTCGAGTCTCATTATTCAAACTATCCAGGCTCAACTGATGTGTAATTACAGGGTATTCCGCGAATTAAGCCTATCACAAGCAGTCTTTCGCAAACCAGCCGCTTTGCTCCCATTTTGAGTGTTATTCATTTGCCCCCAAAACATTCGTTTAGTTTTTGCTCAGTTTCTCCTGAGTGGACTCATTCAATTGCAGCTCAAATGCAACTCGTAGAGTAACTCATTCACTTTGAGTCGCTTTGCTATGCTCTTAAATGCATTGAGTACTCACTCGATGCACTTAAGCAAAGAGAATGCAGCTGTGAATGTGCTCAAACTGCAGTAAATATGCTCAAAAGAGTAAAACGACTCACTCAGACTCTCTTGAGCCACACTCAACAGCACTCAATGCCTCTCTTACGTGAGTCACACATATGACTCACTCAATGAGAAGAGCTTGACAAAGAGTGAGCCGCAAATACACTCGCTTACGCTCTCCTCAATTTCAACTCGCTTGAGCTGCGCTCAGTTGCCTGCTGCACAAATCGTAGCATACTTATCAGCGCCTGCTTGCAAATATGCGAATTTCTGCCAAGCCGCACATGCATGTATTGAGAAATTATTGCACACACACACACACACTCACACACATGCACATGCACACATACACACTATCGCTCACACGTAAAAGAAATGGCAGCAATTTGCAATGATTTATGATTTTGATAAATTTTCTTCAGGTGACTTTATTATTGTTCCTAATAATGATCTATGGCCACGCGCAGGCAGCATAAAGAATATCAAAATCATGTAAATGGCACATGAAATGCCTCGGGACAATGCAGACAAGGCAGCAGCAGGTATGAGATATCTAGCTGAAAGTTTATTTTCAATTTGCTGACAATAGGATGCAATTTGATAGCAAATATTGCAAAACAATAACAATGATAAGTGTATGGACTTAAAGGAAAATATTGCAGTGGCTCAAACTGCCTCAAGGGTAGCAAAAAAAAAATAATGTTTTCATTTACAAATTTGCTTCAAATGCAGGAAGTATTGAGCTACTGCTTTCAAATTATCATTTAAACAATTTCTTATTAACGTTTATAAAATACAATAGAAAAGTCAATTCAATAATGCAAATAAATTCCATTTTGATTCAACTGAAAGTATAAGTCGATCGCATTACTCTCGCATGGGATAATTGATGCCAATAATTAGTTTAATCGGCATTGGCTTAGGCTTAGGATTAAAGCGACATTAAATATATTTTATGGCCTAAAAAATGTTGCAAATCGAATGCGAATTTCAATTCATTTCTGCCGAAAATACATTTGGCATTAAAAGTCAATTTATTCAAAATGCACAACACAAAACATTTAAAGCTCAGCGTGAGCATAAATTATATGCAATAAAATTACAAGAAATTTATGGCAAGGCCGCAGTCGAAAAAGCACAACAACAAAAAAAAGAAAAATAAAGAGCAGAGGAAAAAATCAACAGGGAAAACTTGCAATTTTAATGCAGATTTCGCACAGGCAGTTCACACGTAAAAACAACAACAATTTGCAACAATAATAAATGCATTTTCATGTAATTGCCTTGCCACACTTCACTGCTGGCTCAACCAACAAACACAACACATCCACTCCCCCTCACTCCTTCCCTCACGATTTTGGCCAGAAACTCGCCCAAAATCAAAACTTCATTGAGGCAAAAACTTTTGGCATGTCAGCTGAAAATGTTTTTTGGGGGCGACCGACAGCAACAACAACAACAGCAACAACAACAACAACTACAACAACAACAACAACAACAACTACAACAACAGCAAAGCCGAGTTCGAGCGACTAAAACGCATAAATAATAAAACATTTAAGCCATAGCCGGACTATAGTCGGATAGCAGCAGGCTGGAGAAAGAGAGAGGGGAAAAGGGGTAGGGGCAACTATGGGAAACTGTGAAATGGGGTAGGAGTAGATTGGCGCACACAAACGAGTGCACACTGTACAGGGAACAACAAAACTTGCCGCGTCAGAGCGACAAATTACAACGCGACAAAAAACCGCAGCAAAAACAAACACACACAAACACACACACACAATGCGTGGGCGTACTGCGCCAGTGGGCGTGGCTGGTGTTTTAGTGTAACAACGAATTCGCATCGATTTCAAATCAAATTAACTGCGAAAACAAATGAAACGAAACGAAACTTGCAACGAAACTCGCAACTAGCCGAATTCAAGCCAAAAATCGAAACGATGCTCAAATTTCAAATTTTGCAATACGAATTCGAATTTGAATTTGAATTTATAGGTAAATTATACTACACAGCCCTTAACGCTTGGGGTCAAAAGTCAATTGGGCAAATAATTCAAAAACTCACGCATTGCCAGCCAGATGGAGTGAGAGAGAGAGAAGGGAGACGGCAGGAGGAGCAAACGTTGTCATGGCCTGTTGCCAGGATCTGCAACTGGGCACGGGACCGGGACTACGTTGGGGCTTCTGGACATTTGGCATGTCAACATAATTGCCTCGAATTAACTTTTAGTTTTTCAGGCGCCCAACAACAACAACAACGACAATCTGGCATGGTATGCGTGTGTGTGTGCGTGTGTGTGTGTGCGTGTTCTCTGTCTGCATCGCAGCCAACAAATTTTACATGTTGCAAATAATTTGCCAAACGTTTGTACACATTTTTTTGTTGGCCAAAACCAACATTTTCCAGCACATTTTCCCCACCGGATTCTTTCCTTTGCAGCAAATGAAAAATAACATTGCACATTGTAAATTTAATTAACGTTTATGCAGCAAATGTTTCATTCAAATTTATGTAAGTTCTGTTGTGCAGAAACATTGGAAATATACATAGGATTGTTTTATATAAATTTTCACAATAATATTAAAAAAAAACATAAATTAAATTAAGAAATTATATAAGATTAAATAAGTTATATACAGTAAATATATTTTGAATTTTTATTTTAAATTAATTTAAAAATAATAAGATCTGAGAACAAGAAAAGCAACAATTCAGAAATTGAAACTAAATTGAGTAATAAATAAAAAATACATTTAATATAAATATGTTAACTAAGAAAAGCTGAAGGAAAAAATAAAAATAAAATAAGAATTTTTTTTCTCTAGCTTGCAAATTAAAGGAATAAAATTACTGTAATACAAAAGCAGTCCAAATGCAGGCAGATTGACATCGAATCCTTTCCATCTTTCTGCTCATTTCATTGGCGGACTTTAATGAACCGATTTCAATAATAAAAGCCAACGCACACAAAACTATTTAATGAAGCGTCATTCAAACGGAGTGCGTTCCCTTACACACATACGTGTAAGTATCTCTGTGTGTGTGTGTGTGTGTTTGCATGCTGCACCTGAGATCCACAGATCCAGGCGAAATACCAATCCGCACACAGAATATTACTACAGACACCAATACATACACATACACATACGCATATGTACGTGTATGTATCTGTTTGCATATGTAGTATAAAGGCCTATCACGGGCTGAACAGACGCATTTGCTGCTGTTTGTGGCGAGGTGAGCGAGCGGGGGCATGGCCGAGGCTCAGCTGGACTGCGGCGCATGGACTGTGGGCTGATTAAATGTGATTTATTGCTTTAAATGCAATTTACATGCACGAAAATCGCACAGAAAGAATGAAGCAGAAGACGACGAGAAGGCCGAGAAGAATAACGCATTTGCTTTTTAAGTCGTAAATATGCAGCATTATTCGAATACATTCATTCGCATATGAGTGGAATGTGTGTACGTATGTATGTTCGCATGTATTGTATGTGTGTGTACTTAAAACCAAATATGTAATTAAAACGATACAAATGGGAAAAACACAAGGAATTGTATACACTTTAATAATAATTGTCAAAGAATGAAGTATATTTTAAGGTAATTAATATTTTCCATAAATTAACTGAATTATAACATTTATGAAAATGTTAAGAAATAATTTAATAATTATTTCACTTTAATAATAATTGTTAAAGAAGAGAAAGAAATTAATATTTTCCATAATTAAACTGAATTATAACATTTATGAAAATGTTAAGAAATAATTTAATAATTATTGAATTGTCCTTTACCACAAAGTAGAACTTCCCTCTCAGCTTGGCAGTGTATCGCACAGGGAATGCGTTCGTCGTTCGCAAACTGAAATGTCAAGCATACGCAGTGTGCAACACGCGCAATTCACATTATCAACATTATCAACATTATCCGCATTATCAACATTATCGGCGTTAGCAACTTCATTTTGTTGTTAACGTTTTTGTTGTTGCTGGTGCTATGGCACGGCTGACCAGAGTTTAATTAAATAAATTACTTGGGCCGGCGATTCAATTTAGTGTTGCATTTTTAATGCATTTTCAATGCCAACGTCGGACTGCGAAACGTTTACGAATGGGGAAAGGGCAGTGCGAAAGGAGAAGGAGAGTGGGGCGTGGCGATGGCGAGAGCTTATGCGTCTGGCCGCATATGTGGGCCAACTTAGTGGCAATAAGTTAAATTAGCATAAACTTAATTAGCATAAAAGTGCTGGGCCGCAGTGCCAAGCGGGAATCCAAACCAGATACGGGCACACAGTCCCTCTCTCTAACCATGTGTGTGTGTGTGTGTGTGTCTCTGTGCTGGCATATTTCACAGCAAATCCGCAGCGCATTAAAGGAAAATACGTGGTGAAAAAATAAAACGAAGAAATGGCAAAAAAATAGAGAGAAGAAGGTGTATGAAAGCAGAGCAAAACAATGAAACCAACCAAGCAGCCCGTGTCGGGGGATTGTGCCAATGAAGTAAACAGCATAGAGGGAAGGGAGCGAGTGGGGGGCAGGAGGGGACAGGAGGGCAGAAGGTGCGCTAAGTGACTGCTGTTACACATTTAGCACTCGCCGAGACTGAAGCGAAGCTGGCAACTCGCCTGCGGATGGGGGATTGCCAGGCAATACAGTTGGCATTTTCATATGTACAAATGTTGCTGCCACTCGTACCTGCTCCTGCTGCTGCTGCTGTTGCTGCTTGATCCCCAAGTGCAGCACACACACACACACACACACACAGAGAGAGAGAGACACACACACAGGGCAAGAGTGAGCACGCGACAAGATAAAAAGCCGAGCACACTAAATCTGCCTCATGTGCGCCAGGGGGCAACTGCACTGGCAACGCGTCGTATGAGCAACGCGTCCTTTGCCTTCTTATCCCATGGCCCAGCATAGGGTTTTAGATTTGTACAGTTTGTACTGGCATTGGGCATTGCCTTACTTTCTCCACTCTCCACCCCACCCCGCCTGCCTCTCTTGGCATATGCAAAATAATGCACACAAATTTTTACTGTTCGCTGAATTCAGTTAGATTCCTGTGAAAATAATTCTCTGTGCAATCTCTGCACGCGTTTCACTCGCATTTTTATGATGGGCTTTTAAATTAGTGTTTATGACAGTTGTAAAAAGTGTTATCAACTAGAAGATGCCCTGCAGAAGAGCAAAAGATACGATATATAAAAATGCTTAGTAAATAATCACTAAAATAAATACAATTACATTAGCAACATTTAAATACGTGTATGTTAGTATAACAATACAAATAAAAATTAAAACAAAATGATATACTGCATCATTTAAATATAATTAAAAATAATATAATTATATACTCCTTTCTTCGCAACTTCATTATTACAGGGTGTACCCAACTGATGCCTACTGGGCATTGCTGCATGCCCTGTAATGCGTATGCAACCAGAGAAGCTACTACTCAACCAGGCTAAGCTTACACACTCGGGCTGCTTAAGTGATTGAGTGTGCGCCAAGGTTCTATTCCCAGCCGGGAATTCCGGAGAACTTTACACAGATTCAAATGGTTTTTATGATCTGAAAAAATGTGTAAATAAATATGAAATAGACAGTTGGGCCAACATTAGGATTCACATTACACATACACAAATTGAATGATAGAGAATGCTGCGAGATTGAATTAAGTTGTGATTTTCGCTTATCTGACAGCCTCGATAAGTTATATGCCAAAGTGAGTATATGTGTAAGAAAATATCGATACTTTCGATTTAGTTTTTAAGATATACATAACTATAAATGCTAGCCTGAACTAATCGAGTCACATTTTAATGTTATCGATAACATTTAAATGTACTAAATACTCGCTAAATGCCCGCGCATTCATTTTCCGCCTTCGCTTTACTCGACAGCGTATCGCGCTTATAAACGCAAACGGTTTTTTAACAATTTTATCTGTGCTGGGCATAAAAATGGCTAGTTAATTTCACACAACACTTTACGGGCAACAACATGGGGCAACAAGAACCACCAAAAGAACAACAAGAACAACAATGCATTTGGTGTGCAATAAATTGAAGAAGCGGGCACCTACTTTAAAAGCATTTGCAGCACTGCAGCCCCACGACGCCCTGCCAGCCCGGCCAGTCCCAGCCCCGCATCTGCCACGCCTCTCCAGCTTCGCTACAGCCTCTTCGTTCCGCTGGCCACGAGGTTGCTAAAAAGATACCGGAAATGTTACAGGAAACAAAATGACTTAATGGCCGCGATTGCCACGCCATGGGGCAGCATCAGCACTCGGGCTCGGGCTGCCTTTTATTCCATAGCACCCCACCCCCCTTCCCGCTCGGATCCATTTCCATTCCACAGCCATCCTGACTCCACTCGATTCATTGCAGACACTGAGGTCAGCAGAAAAAAAAAAAAAAATGCGAAACATAAAAGGATGTGCAGCGTGGAGGCAAAGCGCGGCTGAGGTGCACTTAGACCGAGACCCGCAGATTCATAGAGCGCAAGAAAAAATACAAGCGATCCTTCTATGACCCCAACGTGGCCAATTGAACCGATTGAAAAGTATCGAATTTGTATTTGACTTTTTCAATAACTTTTAAAAAAAATATAAAATAAAAACTACACTTTGTTGCCAGTCAGTTGGGAGAATTGAAAATAGCATGAATTATAAGCCAATTAAAATTAAATATGATATTGGTAAAATACTGTTTTTGGGAAAAGGAATAAATAAATACAATAGTAAATGTATTTAAAAGATTTTCCAAAGGTTTGCTATGAAGAAACCTAGCATAATTACATAGCTAATAAAAATATGAGTAGTAGTAGAGCTTTAATTACAGATCTGATCATTTTACAAAGTATTTTTTGCAAACGAAAATTTAATATTTATTTCAATTACAAAATCTCATCACGTTGTCTGTGCGAGTTTCATTGATGAAGTATTTATTTAAATTTGCTGCTGGCAAACTTCTTCCCACCTATTCAGATAAGTGTCGGATTATAGCTAATTTCAGTGATAGTAATGAGCCATCAAATGAGTCATATATATGCCTAATTATCCGCTGCCTGGACAACGTTGACTGCAGCTCACACGCACCCACACACGTTGACATGATGTTCAAAATGGCTGTAACTTTCTTTGTGTCTGAAACATATTTCTAATTAAATTAATTAAGCGTAGCGGGAGTGTAGCGCAAGCAAGCCAATTAGTGGAAAATGCAAATTAAATGTCTCGCCGAGAGTGGCCGAGAAGACCGCGATAGAGATGTGGCAAGGACAGTCGTCAGAGATGTAACCCCCGACAGCCACAGGATGCAGAGACTGTTTATCTGCCCACATAAGAGGAATAGCGGAGTATATAAAGAGATATATGGATACAAAGAGAGAGAGAGATATAGTAATGTGCAGCGAGCATTACAGTCTGTCTACATCTCTCACTCTCTCTTTGCCGCCTTTGTCTATCTCTCTTCCTCTTTGTCTCTTCTCTCTCTACCTGTGATAATTGCGTTTAGACATGTAAGCTTTTGTTGTTTTTCCATATATACCCACTATATACCCTGTACAATACTGTTGGTTGGGGTATTCTTATTCTTATATTCAAATATATGAAATCTTAAGTTTATTTTATTAAATCTCAATTTGTTTGTCATTCTACGCTCTGTCTTTTTTTCTCTCATTCCCTCTGAATCTGCTTTCTGCTCATCCTGCGTATCTCCTCGTCTGGCACGCTTTACTTCCTCTACTTTTTTTTTTACTTTCTGCACAGTTGTCCTTGTCTTTGCGTGTCTGGTTCACTGTGCGTATGAATGTGTATATGTGTGTGTGTGCGTGTGTGTGTGTGACAAAGTTAATGACAGCATAATTAAACAAAACAAACAGCAGACTAATAAAATGCTTATGCTGCATGTCGCTTACGGCTACCTTGAAACGCAACTGCACGAGCTCCCCTCACTTCCGCTTCCGCTTCCGGCCGCCTCCTCCTGCAGTCCCATTTGTTGCTTTATTCTTTCTCTTACTGCTGCCATCTCTCTCTCTCTCTCTCTCTCCCTCTCTCTCGCTCTGCAATTAAAGTCATGATAAAAGCTGGCGTATGAAAACAATTTACAAGAATATGCTTGTATTATCTGTCCCTTTCACCCTGCCTCACCTCGATTTCTTCTTCCTCATCCGCATTCCTTTATTATTTCGCATACATCTGTGATTCCTTAAATTCCGTGCTTCTCGATTTAGTTATTTATGCACAAAAGGGGAAACACACGATACGATGGGAGTTAGGGGAATCTACCCTATATATGATACAAACACATGCATATGTAGAAGTATATCTGTGTGTGCGCATATAAATTTCAAAATTTAAATAAACTTTCTCTTTGTCTTTGTCTCTTTGAGTGCCCGCATTCCCTGAGGATCCTTAAATTGGCCAAATTAAATCAACTCAGCCAAGGCAAATAATCAACTTGGTTTCGAAGACAAAGTTGACCCAAATGGTCCCTATTAGGGGGTGAGAAGAATGGTATTTCATTTTAATGAGACCTTAGAAAATATTACCAAGCAGCTGAATTTTTCTTATAGATATTTCTAAGGAATTTCTAATGGATATCAAATTTATTTAAGAATCCAAATATAACATATTAATAAACGAAATTTTAAATCCCCAGTAAACTTCTTAAATTTTTAGTTAAATTTTAAAAATTTCAGATATCTCGCATTAAATAGAATAATTATAATTAAAATTTATCCACAAGCTTTGCTAAATTTGCCATGCGGGCACATATGCATCTGGTTTCCCCAAGCGTGCTCTCAGACTGTCCAGCTACCTAGGCCCCCTAACCCCTCCCCCTTCCCGAGCTGCACCACACGCAGTCTCCGCCGAATCCAACGCAATGTTAGCCGCATATCGAGAGCAGCTGCTTAAATATTTGATAATAAAACGAATAGAAAATGGAAATGCGCTAATATTGAATTAACGTGGAAAAACGTATGTGCACAACCGCAGTGGGTATCGTCTCGGGGGTGCGATTCGATCGATATAAAAGCCGCTGAGTGGACAGAGAATGTGTTGCATTAGAATCTCATCCCGGAACGATGCAGTTGACCAAGAGAACCCCCCTGTTCGTACTCTTCTTGACGCTCTGCCTGAGCTGCAGCGAAATCCACGCCAAGCCCACCCTGGGCTTCTTGGTGGATGTGTGGAACAACGCTGGCGAAGCGGGCAAGACGATTATCGATGGTCTGGCCAATGCCACCAAGGACGGTGTCGATGCAGCCAAGAATGCCGCTGACGGTCTGATCGATACGAATCACAAGTTCCTCGACGATATCAAGGGCATAAGCGATAACCTGACTCACGCCATTGTTGGTTCGGTGAAGAGCAGCTTTGGTAATCTTACCTCCAATCTGGCTTCCTCGATCAAGAACCTGGAATCGGTGGCGTCCAAAGAAAGAAACTTCATCAAGCGCATCGCATTGAACAATGGCATCAAGGCGCTCAAGGGACTCGCCTCACAGGCTGCTGAGCTTGGCGCACAATTGATTGATCTTAAGGCCAAGATCGGAGGATCAGTTGTCGAGGAGGTTAACGATGCACTGAAAGATCTCAAGCAATGGGGAGAGAATCAATTGGCCCGTGTAGCAAATCTGACACAGGGCGAAGGACTCGATTTGGCTAAGAAACTGATCAATGATCTGATCGATGGCTTCAACAAGGATGTCGACGGCCTAAGACAGTTGGAACAAGTTAAGTTAGATTTCCTTGAGCAGCTGATCAATGACATCCAGGGATATCAGACTGCTGCTGATGATCTGATCAACTCATTAAACCTTTGCAAGGGACGCGAATCCCTGATCTGCAAGTTCAACATCGATCATTGCATTGCAAAGCTTCCATCTGCCGCTAGCCTGAAGGCACTCATCCAGAAGGGCGAACAACTGGCCAAGACCGCAATTGACATTAATGCACGCGTTGCTCAGCTCCTGATTCAATTGGAAAAGGATAAGATCGCTTTGGCAGCCAAGATTGCCAAGATTATTGCCGATCTTCTGGCCGGTAGAGGCGCTACCTCTAGCTCTAGTGCTCCCGACAACTCTGCTTCCAGCTCCAGTGCTCCCGATAACTCTGCTTCCAGCTCGAGTGCTCCTGATAACTCTGGTTCCAGCTCCAGTGCTCCCTCGGCGGAAGAAAGCTCCAGCAGCCCTTCTGCGCAGGCAAGCAGCACTCAGAGATCGGAATGCTCCACCGAGGGCAGTGAGGAGAACTCCAGTGAGCCCAGCGAGGAGAGCTCTAGCGAGCCCAGTGAGGAGAGCTCTAGCGAGCCCAGCGAGGAGAGCTCTAGCGAGCCCAGCGATGCCAGTGAGAGCACCCCCGAGGAGGAGACCTCCAGCCCAGCCAATGCCGATGACGAGAGCTCCACCCCAGCCAGCGATGAGGAGCCCTCCAGCCCAGCCAGCGATGAGCAGCCCTCCAGCCCAGCTAGCGATGAGCAGCCCTCTAGCGCCGCCAACCAGGATAGCCCTAGCTCAACTGAACCACCTCGTTCCGGTTGCTAAGCTAATGCCGCCTCCCGATGACAACAATGAGAACAACAACAGCAACGAGACGACCAACTTGAATCTCCTAGTGGGATTCAATGCAAACACCTTAACTTAATCCCGGTGGCGGATGAGTACAAATCAGCAGAAATAAAAATCCAATTTTCAATGCAAAAATCGATGCGTGAAATTACGCAGCGCCTTCGTCTCTCTTACCACCAGGCACGGCGCCATTTTCGCTGCCATTTTCCCTGGCAATTATGATGCCATTCATAGAGTGTGCGTGTGTGTGTGTATGTGTGAGTGTGTGTGTGGGGGGGAGGGGGAGTGTGTGCATTTGCAACATTTTCGCTTTTTCGCTGAGCCAAGCGGAATGTGCCACGTGCATCGCCTGCTTAAGTGCAACGGCGCCTTGCAGCGGAACCTTGCCGGGGTCCATTGGCCATCGCTGTGCATTAAGTCATTTTGTTTCCTGTTACATTTCCGGTATCTTCTCTGCGAGCCACCACGACAACAAGGCAGTCCTCTTCCCCCGCCCATCCAGCAAGCAACGTCTGCCAACCATCCCAGGTGTACTATAGATTGAGCAGGCTTCCCGTTTGGCATCGGGGTTTGCGGTGTGCAGTAAGATACTTCTAGTCTTGCTCTTGGTCTGGTCTGGTTTCCTCCCTCATCGGAGTCAGCTTCACCTCTCCCTGCTCTCACTCAACACTTGCTTCCCCAATTATTGCAGCCCCTCTGCTTTCACCCTGCAGCTCCTGCTCCGGCTCTACTCCTGCTCTGTTCCTACTCTGCTCCGTATTTTGGTCTAAATTTATTACCCAACTAGATTGTTTTCTCTTTTTGAACAAATAAAAATAACTTTCTATTAGACTTTATTAGCTATGTAGTTCAGGTGTAACTGGTCGGTCGGCAAAACATATTCTGCCCCGAGCCACGCCCACTCAAGCACTTTCTAAATATGTTTAACAGCTTCTGATTTATTTCGCTTTTCCAATTTTGTTTCAGGCGCTTAACAAACACTGAGTGAGTCTACGTTTAAAAAATAGCAAAATGATTTTTTGAAATTTTTCGATATTTTCGAAATTTAGGTAAGGGTCCCCCCTACGATTTTTCAACAAATTTTTTTTTTCAAATTTTTAAATCGCTAGTTTTTAATTTTAATCGATTGCGGAGGTCAAATTTAGTACTAAGCAATTATTTAAATCGATTTTAAACGATACTTAATTTTGGCCCAAAAATCATGTCGAAATGGTCAAAAATTTTGACATGTAACACCCTCAACAGGCCTGGTACACTCATATTACACAGATCATAACTTTCTTAAAAATCAAACGATTTTCATGCGCAATGGCATTTTGTTTATGATTTAACAAACTGAGTGAGTGAGTACATTTAAAAAATAGCAAAATGATTTTTTGATATTTTAGAAATTTAGGTAAGGGTCCCCCCTATGATTTTTCAACAAAATTTTTTTTTTCAAATTTTTAAATCGCTAGTTTTTAATTTTAATCGATTGCGGAGGTCAAATTTAGTACTAAGCAATTATTTAAATCGATTTTAAACGATACTTAATTTTGGCCCAAAAATCATGTCGAAATGGTCAAAAATTTTGACATGTAACACCCTCAACAGGCCTGGTACACTCATATTACACAGATCGTAACTTTCTTAAAAATCAAACGATTTTCATGCGGAATGACATTTTGTTTACGATTTAACAAACTGAGTGAATCTACATTTAAAAAATAGCAAAATAATTTGTTGATATTTTTGAAATTTATGTAAGGGTCCCCCCTATGATTTTTCAACAAAATTTTTTTTTTCAAAATTTTAAATCGCTAGTTTTTAATTTTAATCGATTGCGGAGGTCAAAATTAGTACTAAACAATTAATCAAATTGATTTTAAACGATACTTAATTTTGGCCCAAAAATCATGTCGAAATGGTCAAAAACTTAGACATGTAAGACCCTCAACAGTCCTGGTACACTCATATTACACAGATCGTAACTTTCTTAAAAATCAAACGATTTTCATGCGGAATGACATTTTGTATATTTTTGAACAAACTGAGAAGTTCTACATTTAAAAAATAGCAAAATGATTTTTTTTAATTTTTCGATATTTTCGAAAATTAGGTAAGGGTCCCCCCTATGATTTTTCAACAAAATTTTTTTTTTCAAAATTTTAAATCGCGAGCTTTTAATTTTAATCGATTGCGGAGGTCAAAATTAGTACTAAACAATTATTTTAATCGATTTTAAACGATACTTAATTTTGGCCTAAAAATCATGTCGAAATGGTCAAAAATTTTGACATGTAACACCCTCAACAGTCCTGGTACACTCATATTACACAGATCGTAACTTTCTTAAAAAGCAAACGATTTTCATGCGGAATGACATTTTGTTTACGATTTAACAAACTGAGTGAATCTACATTTAAAAAATAGCAAAATAATTTGTTGATATTTTTGAAATTTATGTAAGGGTCCCCCCTATGATTTTTCAACAAAATTTTTTTTTTCAAAATTTTAAATTGCGAGCTTTTAATTTTAATCGATTGCGGAGGTCAAAATTAGTACTAAACAATTATTTAAATCGATTTTAAACGATACTTAATTTTGGCCCAAAAATCATGTCGAAATGGTCAAAAATTTAGACATGTAACACCCTCAACAGGCCTAGTACACTCATATTACACAGATCGTAACTTTCTTAAAAATCAAACGATTTTCACGCGGAATGACATTTTGTTAATGATTTTACAACCTGAGCTATTCTACATTTAGAAAATAGCATAAAAGACTTTTAAAAAATTTTCGATATTTTTGAAATTTATGTAAGGGTCCACCCTATGATTTTTCAACAACATTTTTTTTTTTCAAAATTTTAAATCGCGAGCTTTTAATTTTAATCGATTGCGGAGGTCAAATTTAGTACTAAGCAATTATTTAAATCGATTTTAAACGATACTTAATTTTGGCCCAAAAATCATGTCGAAATGGTCAAAAATTTAGACATGTAACACCCTCAACAGGCCTGGTACACTCATATTACACCGATCGTAACTTTCTCAAAAATTAAACGATTTTCACGCGGAATGACATTTTGTTTATGTTTTAACAATTTGAACGAGTCTACATTTAAAAAATAGTAAACCGTTTTTTTAATTTTTTGATATTTTCGAAATTTAGGTAAGGGTTTTTCAACAATTTTTTTTTTCAAAATTTTAATAGTTTTTAATTTTCATCGATTGCGGAGGTTTCATACTGTGTGGCGCTAGGGCCATGGGACAACAAGTAAATTCGGGGCCCCCATTCAGAAACCTTTTTTCAACGCATAAATTTATAAAAGAACAACGGTCAGGAGCCCTGGGTCACCATCCCAAGTACCCCATGGTAGGTACGGCCCCGAATATTATAGATATAGACATGTTATGGAGTGCACTATAATACCTTAACGAAGAAAGAAAAAACATCTCTTAATAATTGAACTCTACAAATGATCTTACGCAAGTTTTATGGCCTTAAAAGTTTCATTATGCATTTCCAGACACATTTACGAACTAATACGCCATGTCTGGATAGATCCACAGATTCTTATGGAAAACGCGCCCATTGACAAACATTTTTTATACCCTTCGACCATTGAAAATGGTCAAAAAAGGGTATACTAACTTTGTGCAAAATGTATGTAACAGGCATAAGGAGGCGTGGCAGACCCCATAAAGTATATATATTCTTGCTCAGGATCACTAGCCGAGTCGATTGAGACATGTCCGTCTGTCTGTCCGTCTGTCCGTCTGTCCGTCCGTCCGTCTGTCCGTCTGTCCGTCTGTCCGTCTGTTTGTTTGAGACAACAGATCTCAGCTATTAAAAAAGCTAGAGACACCAACTTTGGTACGAAGGTTCCTATATATCCGGGGCAGGTGAAGTTTATGTCAAATGTTTGATGCCACGCCCACCGCCCCCGCAAATCGGTAATTTACGATTATTTAGCAAAGTATTAAACCCATAACGTTCTGCTTCGGTATGTATAAAGCTGAATGCAATATAAACTTATCCTCCAAATTACAATCCGATCGGAACAATAACACAGAAGTTATTAAAGTAAACGTTTTCAGTACAAAGGTTCGGTACGAGCGGCAGCCGGCGCGCTGCTTTAATCAGTTGACGCCGACGTCGACGTTGCATCGTGTCGCTTTACTCTTTATGCGCGTCGCTGCGTACGTGCGAGCGAGTAAGCTATATGTAGTAGAAGTATTTGTGCAGAATTCTCTGTTTGAAACTATGAAAGTGGTTACACGTTTGTAACGGATTTAGAAAATTGGGAGAAGGGTATCTTACTGTCGGGCGCCCGACTGTAGCCTTACCTACTTGTTTCCTCATATCATGCCAGAGTTACACGCGTTCGCTTGTTGTTTAATTGATTTTCCCATTTCGCAATTATTTACATATTTGCACATGTCCGCAAATATGTGCTGAAATTAACTGACGTATTTGTAAAGTCAATGATTATACAATAAAATTGTTATAGTCTGCACTATTTGTGTATCCAACAGTTGCACAATAATATTGTTAAGTCGATTTATAATAGAATGAGCACCTTTCCCCTCCAACTGTAGCTTGAGCTTAAGCGTTCCCCTCTTTGAGTTGTTTACAATAGGACTCCATAATACGCACACGCTATAATATTTGCCATAAAAGGTTTGTGAATAAAATATATAATAACAAAAGTATACATAACGTATAAGCGAGTCTATACTAAACTGCTAGCAGCTCACTATTCTAAAGTGTCATAAATAGCACAAATATACTATTATAAAGAAAGTTTAGAAGAGTTTTCTCTATACGATTAAAACAAAATAGAACAGTTTATAACAGTGTACAATCTTAATGCAGCATTTTTATTCCAGGACTTTAGAAGAGCTTTATTTAAAGCTTTAGTGCTATAAAGACTTAAGCTTTAGTAAGGCTTCCCTTGGAAACTCTACAAAACGCAGGGGACTTAAGTTAAAATGATGAACATGCATAAAAAATATATCTGCCAAGTTTTCTGAAGTTTGCTCACATGCATTTTTATTGACTGTATGGTAATATTTCGATTATAGGGTGCTTTTTCAATCGCTTATAGACTACTGAGCACTATGACTAGTTACATTATTTGCTTTGTATACATAATATATTTATCTTTCGAATGTTTTAGTTGGATGCTTCCTTAGTTTGCCGCTAGCTGATAAAGCCGAAAAATATACAAATATGTGCGTTCGGTTGAAGCATTTAAAATTCGTTTCTGTTTTATCGTTAGATATTTTTTTTGGTATATGTTTATCATCATCTAATCGCATCGCCTTGATCGATTTGACTATCGGGACTAGCTAAGTGCCTAAATATAGTTACTAACAGTGTTTGCTTTGGTTGCTTAGCTCGAAAGTTTTAAGGAGGGGTGGAAAATCAATGCCAAAGATTCGCAATTTAAAAAAATCGTTCATCGTATCATATTTGCGTAATACTAACAGTACATTGGGTATTATCTTTTGAGGGACTTAGATCTAAACTTAAGCTTAACAGTTTGACTTTCTTTCGTTTTTTTTTTTAGGAATTTTCAGAATTTTGCATAGGAATAGTTTTTATTTTCAAGAGATAATTTAATATCTATCATAGAATGACCAAAAAACGGACCAATTTAAATGCTTTTTTTTCTTGTGTGTCTTATCCAAAACTTTGTTGTCGTAAGGGGAACAGCGTGAGATGGTTAAACTTTTAAGTAGACTTCTACTGAAGCTCTCTAGGTTTTCTCTCTTCCTCTATGTTGTCTATCTGCTTGTCCCTCTTGGTTTTTGATATGACATTGAGCTAATTGTAGTGCAACAACCATCGCTGTCAAGCACAACCGAAATACTAGAATCTAGGAGACCAATCAAACTATACATTCAACCCTATTAATATGAAGCTCTGCTTACTCTTTTCGCTACACTTGACCAATTGGCACAAAACACAAATATTGTTAACCGATTTCAAGTCTATAAAATATCGCCAATTGTCTCCCATACTCAGTGGTATTCCACGCGAGCAATAGGTACTCCCATATCATCCGATTCAAAGACAATCATCTTGCGTTTCTTTCGTACATTTGTCACAGGTGTGTCGGCTACGTTGCTGGTTCCAGTTCCAGTTCCAGTTCCGGTGCCTGTTCCCGTTCCCGTTCCTATTTTAGTTGTTCTTGTCGTTGTTGTTACTTTTGCCTCTTTGAGGGTTCTTTGCTGTTGCGGCTTAGCCGCTTTTGTCGTTGTCGTTGTTGTAGTTTTAGTTGCTGCCTTTGTCGTTGCCTTTGCCTGTTGCTGTGGCTTCGTTGTAGCTCCTCCTCCTCCCTTGGCCTGTGCATTCAATTCTCTCATTTGTTGTAGTAACTTTGGTTTCTCGTTGTGCTGCATCTCCGTCTGTGCATTGGCACGTTTCGGCAGCGTCGGCAATGCGGGCAGATCGCAGCGTTGCCGTAGATGACGATAGACTGCATCGACGCGCTGCACCAAACGATTCACATATTTTGTGGTGGTGCGATCCATAATGGAGGGCGCCTTAATGCAATCATTTCCTCCGAACTCGCAGACCTGCAGGTGAAAAGTTTAAAGAAGTTGCTCAACTTGTTCCTTATTATTTTTCAATTACCCGATAATGCTGCAAGATAGCCTCCTTGGGCGGCACATTCAATGATCCCATGCCTGGCGAGAACTCCCAGACGAAATGATTGCCAGCCTCAACAACCGCTTCTGGTTTGCAAATGTATTTGGAGCGTTGCTTCTGCGGATGCAGTTTGTAGCGTCTATAAAGATAGGTATGAACTTGTTATCAGAATTATTTACTTATCATGTTCCTCGATAACTCACCTGCGCGTCTTACGCTGCGTCACCAAGGAGGCACGCACGCTGCCCAGCTGATCGTTGCCTCCAGATATCCCCGAACTGGCCAGCGGATCATCTGCAAATTGTAGATAGTAGAAAGCGTTCTGAAACGAATAGGCCCCAGTGTTGCGATTCCGAAAACGTTGATTGAGAGAGCTGAACGAAGAACAAAATAAAAGGTTAGTTGAAAAAGATTTCATCAGTACAGGATCAGTTCTCCTCTCACCTTAAGAGCTCATTGAGTGTGTCCGTGTAGCGTGGCACAATGAACTCATCCAGATCGACCAGCGCCAAATACTTATATCGGTACATGGTGCGATAAAGACAATCGTTGAGCGCTGCAAAGAGTCCCTCGGTGCGGATCTCCTTCTGCGAACGCATGCGCAGATTCCACGGCAGAATGCTGACCGTGGGTCGTTGATAGTGCAGCGACTTGAGCACACGCGGCGTCGCATTGTTGGCCACTTCCACCGGCTGCAATGGCTCCAGATCGAATGCAGTCAGGTTACCCGGCACAAGACCACGTTGATAGCTATCCAACACACAGGATGCACGCGGTCCCAGTGTGTGATTGTAGAACGTGAAGTGCGAGACACCCAGCAGGGCGTAGAACTCTAGATATTCCATTAGATAAAGCGCCTGATCGTAGCTAAAGTGGAAAGGTTTCACGCACACGGCTATGCGATCGGGTATCTGCTCGCCACTGGGCGGTGCATGTGGCGGCACCGCATGTCGTGACTCTCCAGCTGCTGCGCCATTGCCACTCGCATTATTACCCTTTGGCCATGGCTGGGCAAAGTCCGCATCCTGATCCGTGTTGCGCAAAGTCAAGAGATTCCCAGGTGGGGCTCGCAAACGTGAGACAACACTCACAAATTGCGGCACATCCAGAGGCGGAGCACGTACCGGGCAGAGCACAAAGCAGGCGCTGTACTTGAGGTTCCAGTTCTCGCGAATGATCTGGGCAGGATTGAAGTGAGAATAAGTAAAATAAAGATTAGGTTTCTTGCTTAAAATAAATATTGTTTAATATATGTTATCGATAATTGTGACTACCATCTCAATTAGAATCGACTGTTAAATCTATGCAAGCAGCTGTTAAATTTCACTTTAAGCAAGTGTTAAGCATCTGTTAATGTTAATAGTAAAAGCAACTGTTAAGCATCTGTTAATTTTAATATGAGTAGGAAATACAATTTTAAGCACTACAGCTTGTAGATACTCTGTATTAAATAAAAAACCCTGAAAATAAACACTTTAAGCAAGCTTAAGGTGTCTCTGTGTGGGTCTGCTTGCTCCCCCAACTCACCTTGACGCGTGCCATAACCGTGGCGGAGGTGTATTTGGCGCGCATTGAGGACGAGGATGAGGAGGCTGTTTCGCTGTGGTTGTGCGTTGTCGGTCCGTACCAGAATCTGCACCAGACACGCTCTGGTCCACGTGTTTTGGTTGCGCCAACGACGCGCACCAGACGTGCTCCATCGCGTCGATCAAAGTAGGCGGAGTAGACAAAGAATTTGAACCGGGTGCCGTTGACAACCTGCCAAGCGCCGTCGCTGGGCGTTGTGCCAAATGGGAAATGGGGCAGCGTTTCCTCCACTTTGGCGGGCAGCAGCTGGCCCCAGGGTATAAGCGGCATGTTCAGCCCGTTGCCAACGCCAAATGCACCGCCGCCACCGCCGCCAACTCCGACAGCGACAGCGGCGCCAGCAGCAGCAGCAGCTCCCGCTCCCGCAGCGCCGTTGAGCAACATGCCCGCATAGCGTTGTCGTTGACCGTCGGCGCCAGCGGCCTCTGTGAAATGTTTGGAATTGCATTAGAGACACGCGGCGTATACGTAATGTCGCTGCCATTCTTATCTATTGTGTTCTGTACCGCCTCCCTCCACCCTCTCCATGTACTGTGCTTGATTGCATTTCACCTCCGTATCCCCGTTCGGCTACTCACCTTGAATTTTAAGTTTATTGTCACGAAACTGTATAAAACCTAATTTATTATCACTCAGAATGCTGTCGTCCAGATCGTAGTCGTCCTGCGGAAGAGAAAAGATTTGATGGCCAATCAGTAACAAAATTCAATAAGCGATGCGACTGGTGGCTCTAAGGCACAGTGTAACAAGAGCACATCAACTTGGCTATCAGCAGGCTTTATCTGCGCTTAACAATTTCAAAGAGGTTTAAAAATAAATAAATAATGTACACGCGATTGAAAACATTTTTAAAGTCTTTAATCTCGTAGAAACTGTAAAATATTTCCAATTTCAAGTGACTATAATAATCCCTCTCTGCAAAACAATTCACCTAACATGCCAGATTAATATTTTATATTGTTTAATATTTCCACCTTTGGGTGTCTCTTTATTTTGGGCCAACTGTCAGCTTATAACCCTTAAGGGGGTGCTATAGTGGGGAAGGAGGCGTGGCTTCCGAGTTTTCGAGATTTAACTTAGTGCATTGCGGTACGCTTGGTCGCAAATAAATCAGCTTTTTGTTTGCATTTCACGAAAAAAAATAAAGTAAATCATATGCATTATGCGCTATATTCCACACAGTACTCTGCCGCTTTACCAAGTGCCCCTCCCACGCTGCAATCCCTGCCATGCACTGCTTGCTCTTCTGCTCTGCTTAAATATGCAAATCTCTTTGCCTCGCACTCTGCGAAATATGGCGAACGGCAACATCTTTTGTTTTCCCACGGCCCCGCAACGAGTTGAGACCATAAAAATGGGCGCAATAGTTAAGCTGTCACGCCCTCCCTATCCTTTTGGCAAACCAAAGCACCCGGCGTTATGGTGCAGGTGCAATAACAAAAACAATTGTTGACCATTTTTGGTTGGCAACGCGAGTAGCGAGCTCACCATACACCCGCCATACCAAGAGCAGGGGTAGTGAGGAGGGGGGGAACGTGAGTTTCTCGTGCATTTGCATAACAAAACTTACCTTAACATTATCATAATCCGGCATAGAGTCGCCCATGCGACCACCCAAGCTGACGCCGCCACCACCGCCCGCGCGCATCGCCATCAAACCACTGTGCGAGCGTTCGTCGATCATGAAGACCTGCATGCGGTGTGAGAGGAAAAGGGCGAGAGAGAGAGTTATTAATGTATAATACTACATAATACTATATGTATAAAATGATAAAATTCAACAAACATAATGAAATAAATGATAAACAATAACATAAACTTTCGATAATAAAGAATGTTAATAAGTATTAAATGCTTTCAGCCCTGGTATGTCATGCGATAGTTTTCCAACGCACGCTCATCTCTAACAACAGAGACAGAGCTGTTAAGACCCACAGACCCGCGCTTGATTTTTAAGCTAATTTCTATGGCATGCTTTTTGCATTTTAATCAGCGTCTGGTCTTGTAATTAATTGCACGCTGAATTTTTAATGCAACCTAATTGCAATTATAAATCCTCGTGCTGCGCAAAGATAAAGCAGAAACAATTTATAATTGTTTAATGCATATTTTATGAGCCCTGCGTCAATCATTATCAGTATGTACTATTAAATTTGTTATTGTGCAACATTTAAGCTTAATATACAAAATGAATACAGATAGTATAATACTACTTTCCACTTTCTATGACTCACCTCAGTCAGTATGATCAGGCCAAAGACCGCAAAGAAGAGAATGACAATGAGGAAACTCATGCTGGATCGTTCGCGACTTCCCCAGTTCTTCTTGCCACGCTTCATGGTGGGCGTCAGCGAGGTGCGGCTGCCGTGCGAGTGACTATGATGATGTTGCAACTGTTGCTGCTGATGCTGCTGATGCTGCTGCTGCTGATGGTGATGGTAGCAGGCGTGTGAGTGACCCACGTAGGCCTGCTGATAATGATGTCCGCTCAGCGAGCAGGCTTTGGAACCTGTACCGGAACCGGAGTTGCTGCCGGAACTGGAGTTAATGCCGTGTTTGGCCGAGGTGGAGCCCCCCGTTCCCGTTACGAGTTGCTTGTACGTTGGGGGGCTCCTGCTGCCTAACATTGCGGCGTGCAGGAGGAGGAGGAGGTGGGATGAGTTGTGGGTTGGTTAGTTTTGGACACTTGTTGGGTATTTGCGTTGTGAATGCGACTTGGCTTAAATTCTCTTGAATTTTGGCTCGTTTTAACTCTAGGTTTTTGGCATGTTTTCTTCGATTTCGTATGTGGCAACTGAAAAAGGTGAAAATTCGAATACCGGCATGAAAATGCGTAGCAAAACAAAACACGAAAGGCGGCAACAGCGAGAGAGCATGACAGCAAACAGACAAAGAGAGAGAGAGAGAGAGAGAGCGCGCAAGAGCGAGCGCTTGTTGCCAGAGAGCACGCCTGTCAGACGCGCTTCCTTTTTGGCCAATTAAAAAGGAAAAATCAATAAAAAATTCGTGATGCACTTTTGCTCTGATTGTGAAATGTATTTTGATTTGTTTTTCTTGAACTGGTTAAGCAATTTGCAAGTTGTTCGGTTTGTTTTCAGCTTATGAGCCTCTAATAGAATGCTAGAATATTTCACATTTTGAGTTTCAAAGTTCTCTCTTTGGCCAATTTTCCTGCTAAGCTTGCGGTTTCTTTACTTTACTGCACAGCTTTCACTTTGACAACTTTCACCTTTCTACATATACATTTCGCGTAATTCTACGTTTTCCTTAGGTTGATTTTTGATTATAAATATTAGTAACTCTTCACTTTTGGCTTTTATTTGAGATTTATAAAAACTTTTCACGCGATTTGCTGCATTCGACTGGTTGATTGAGCCAACTGTCAAAACAGTCAAGTTCGTTCTTGACAGCAACTCTCTCTCTCTCTCTCTCTCTCGCTGTACTCGCTCTCCCACTCTCTCAGCTGAGTACGGCGAAGGACATGCGCAGCACGCGGCAGCAGCTGTTGCAGGATGTTGCCAGCTGATTTAAAATTTATAACAAAATGGCGCCAAACTTGTGAGGTTAGAAATAAAAGTTAATAGACATATGCATATGCTACAATAATTAGATGTATGCTATTTAATAATTTCAATATTATATAAATAGAAAACAAAAGCATATAAAATAAAATTGCAAATAAAATAAATATTATAATTAACAGTTATAATCAAATGTTAAAAGAGCCGGAATTTTGTTCTTAGCTAAGCACTTTAGCTTAATGTTTTTATAAATACTGTTTAATACTTTAGATATTATTACTAATTTCTCTAGCTTGCTTCAATAGTTTAGTAAATTCAACATGCATTTACCTACACACACACACACACATATAAACACTCTAAAAACTAACTTCACCTAATACCCAATTCTGAGCATCTAAAAGTGCTTCATTTCTATGAGTTTCATATCCGGACCAACTTTGCTGCATATATCTTTTGGCCATTTTCATAGCTGAAAGCATACACAGGATGCAGTAACCTTCAACCCAAACCCTTTCAGCTTCCAACCCAATCCCTACTCACTCTCCTAGCCGACTGACTGTTGAATGTGTCTCTCTGATGTGTCTGGCTGGCTGGCTGGCTGTCTGCCTGGCTGGAGGAGGTTTGTCTCTGGCCGGCAATGTCTGTTGAACTGGACAAAAGAAGAATTAGCGGAAACAATAAAATTCGCAAACTTTTTGAAAACCAATAAATTTGAAGTGTTCGAAATCAATTGGGAACAAATTGCAAAAGGCAAAAACGAATAGAGCACAAATGAAAACCAAAAAAGGAAAGCGAAGAACAACAAAATTCTGTGCGACGACACTTCTCCTATGTGAAGAGTATACCAAACTTTCTCCAGCTCGCTCTCTCTCTCTCTCTCTCTCTTTGTTTGTGCGAAAATTCAGCAAGCAATTGAAAAGTTTGCAAAACAAATATGCAAAGAAAAAGGTGCTCCAACGCCTTGTCTAAGTGGACGAGAAGAGTATGGAGTATGGAGTGTGGAGAGAAGAACGAGAGGAAACGGAAGCGGAAACGAAGTGGAATCGACCCACAGCCTCTGGGCAAAAGAAATAACAGTTTTGTTTGCTAAACTTTTGTCATTGCAACAATGCCAAAGTAATAGCCAAAGTTCTATGTGCAAAAATGAGCCCAGACTGAGGCATAACTCAACAGACTCTACGACGACTACGATGACAAACCGAGTCTGTGTCTAATTAATTTGCTTGTACTAAAAAAAAAGAGGAATATGAAGCAGAGTGGGAGGTAAAAAAGAGAGAGAGAGAAACGCAACATTGTAAAATGCTTGTGGTAGAAACGGGAGGAAAATTAAATAAAAATGGAAGTAGGTAGAGAGAGATGGAGAAATATTACTATATATGTAGTAGAAATATGAGTATTAACCTGACTCGGTATAGAAATAGGAGTAAGAATATTAGTATAAGAAAGTAATGCATATTAGTAGAATGAGGATAATGAAATAAAATAAGTAGCAGAATAAGAAGGGAAATAGCAGCAGAAAGTATATGCACAATTACTCTTCCAAACTCCAAGCGACTGTGCAAACATGCCGGCTCTAACCGCAGTTCTCTACTTATCCGCCCTCCCCCGGCAACCCTGCCACCCCGCTGCCCTGCCATCCCACCGTCTACCCCTTAGCCACTCCGTCAAGGTAAACACTCGAACGCATTCGTTGCACCTGAAGTGAGATTAAATAAAACTGCAGCAGAAGAAAATTGAAATGAAAATTCAGCAGGGCAAACAAATTCGAGACAACTTATAGCATTTCTCAAGTACCCAACCAACCCCCATCCTTCCTTATCTTGCCTTAACTCAGCTGCCAAAAATATATTTCATTTATATACAGATACGTCAGCTAGATAAACTATAGTATAGTACATACATATGAGCAGAGCTATCTGGCTCTGGCTCTGCTCCGTTTCACTACTTAACTTTGATGAGTTTGCCGAGCTGAGGATTTCAGGGCTGCTGCCTGCTCCTCCCTCTCGATGCAGTCGACTGTATTTGAAATTATGATTAAAGTAGCCAAAATGATGAGCCGCCGCATAACGAGCAAGGCGCACAACAATTGAGTTCTCCGCAGAGCGATGGATTCTTCGAGTGGGTTTATCGCTTTCTGCTGTGCGTGATATCTGTGTGCAACAGTTTGCAGATTATCCCCCTAATTGTCTGCTGAGATACAAATATATATCTGTGAACTATTAAATTAACAAGAAAGAAATGATAGGCAGGAGAAAATTAATATACAAATAGTATATAATACATTAATAGACAATAAAATAAAGGGTATTTCACAGTCGATTACCCTTACATTTGTGAATTGTGAATTATTTAATTAACAAGAGGGAAATGAAAGGCAGGAGGATATGAATATACAAATATTATATAATACATTTATAGACAAAAACATGCAGGGTATCTCACAGTCAATAACTCATATGTAGTACTTATGTTTGCCCACAAAAAAAAAATTTATTATTACCCAATCAAAGCACATTCTGTACGCCTCAGGCTCGATGGCTTTTTGTGTGCACCGCAACAAGCAAAAGCTTCGATTGTGTTGCACCTTGGGGCAACAATTAAAAGTGGATTCCTAATTTAAGTCAACATTTGTGGCAAATGAATTGTGGCAGCGACAGCAGGCCTTAAACAAAAAAAAAAAAAGGCAGTGAAAGAAAGCATAGCATGCTTATAGGCATTTCATTAATTTCACTTTAGGCACAAGGCGAGACTGCAAAAACGAGCATAGTTGGGGAGAGCAGGCGATGGCGATGGCGATGGCCGCCGACAAACATGGACTCCAGAGGCGGCGCCATATCTGCCGGATGCGCGCGTTGTTTGGCAATTTCCTTAACGGAAGCGCATGCAGTTGCCGTTTGGCCAGGAGGATCAGACAGCCAGGGACGAAGCTTGGGGAACACAGCACGATTATGTCTGCTCTCTGACCGCGTCGGGTCAGACTTACATAATGTGCTGCATATGAGAATAAAAAAGGAAAACCGACAATAATGTTGAAAACTCTGCGATACTCTTGGTGAGCCCGCGCGCGCTTTAAAGGCGTCACCATGCGCCTTGACCAGAACCGAACAGGCCCTTTTCCAATTGATTAAGCACTCTGGCCAAACAAAACCGCAAAATCAGCGGCCAGGCCAGTAAGGGGGTTGGGGGGAGGGGGGCCAACTAAGCCGAATCCTCTTCAGATCTTGGCTACCGCACCGAAAAAGAAGCAAAGAGAAGCAGTAAGAGGAAACGCAAAAAATATAACAGAATGAGGAACAGAGCGAGCACTCGTGGCATGAAATCGAATCGAATCGCATCGCATTGCATGGAGTCGCCTGGAATCACGAACCTAACGTAACTGGCTAACCAAATGCAGCGAATTGCGAAACAAACCGTTGGCCATGTTAACGCCATGCCTCGTCGCCGTTTTAACTGCATTGAGAGTGAGAAAGAGCGAGAGAGCAGGAGAGCAGGAGAGCAGGATGGTCAGGAGTGTCAGGAGCCATTGAGCCGGTTTGGTGCCCGCAACTGGACTCCACTCGAATCGCAACTTAAAATGCACTTTGGGGGCTTTTTCATTTAGTGCGCCATAAATTAGGCAACTGACTTTTTGCCGCTCTGGCAAAGGGCAAATGCGGCGACAGTAGCCCCCTCCCCCGCCCCTCTCTCTCACGCCCTCATCGAACCGGGCAAATCCCCATGCAGGCCAGGCAATTAATCTGCCCGGGTCACGTCGGCGCCAGCTAAGTTAAAAATTCAAAAGTCACCGGCGAAAAAAAAACACACACACACAAATAAATGGGCTAACTCGGCAATTTATAATCAATGTTGGTTGAAATGATCGTCGAATTTTGCTAGATAAACAGCAAAGGAGGATGTGCTTGATGCATGGATACTCTGTAAAAAAAAACCATAAAAAAGTGACAGTTGAGTGTGATGCTCAGTGTTCACACACCAACGGAGGTCAGTGTTCACACACCAAAAGAAATTCTTACCTAACTTCTGTTTAGTGTATTTTGTGTAGCATACTTTTCGGCTGAGAGCGAAATTGGCTCGCCCGCCAAAACCATTTCTACTTGGTTTCTACATGCTAATAATTATTGTAAAAACTTATCGTAGGCACTTTCCATATCGGCACTATTGAAGCATATTTCTCGTAGTTCTCTCTCTCTCTTAACTTTTTCTGTTGGTTTTCTGTGAGGCCAAGTGCGAAGTTTAAGCGCTACAACGGAAACACAATTAGGCTGAGTGCTGGACACATGTCCAACTTTGGCCGCAAAACTTGTTTTAAATTGCTGCAGCAACTACCCAGTGCCAGCGTCGAGTACCCGGCGTAACCAAGTACCAGGAGCGTAACCAAAACCGAGACGAAGTCGTAGTCCGAGTCAGAGACGTTTGCCACATAAATTCAATAGCCATGGCAATAAGTGCATTAGCAGCATATTTCACAGATTGGCAGACACGTCGCTTCACAGGCTACGTTTTCTGGCCAAACCAAAGAGTACCGAAGGACAGGCTCGCTAGCCAAAGGGACAGTCAAAGGGCTGGGGGAGGCAGACATCCAGACGGACACTCGCCCTGGACCAAAAGTAAGCCACAAATTGCATGAGATCATAAATATTTCAAGCATAAAGTACAAAATATGCAAAAGTTTTCCATTTTCTTTTGCTCTTTTGCGCTTTTCGCTTTTCCAGTTGCCATTTGCCATTTGCCATTTGCCGTTGCTGTTGCAGTTACCGTTGCCGCCTCTTCTTCTGTTCCAGATAGAGAAGGAGAGAGACTGCAAAACGAAATAAGAACAGGAAGTTACATATATAGTTTACTTTGCAATGTTGGCAATTTGATACGCTTATGGTATAATTTTGCAAATATTTTTCTGTTAAAAATAAATATTGAGATAAATTTGATTTTGTTACTCTATTGAAAATAATTAAATCTCTTTCAAGTTTGTATACGTCGACAAACTTGATATGTGCGCAGAAAATCAATTTAATTATAAACAACTTTAATATTAAACTATTGAAATTGGACAAATTATTTTTAATCGTTAGCTTAACCTTTTTTACACAAGTATATGAAGTGGAGATACTTCCCCCAAGTGTCTATACCCACTAGCAGAGAGTGTAGCTAACTATATTGCCAAATTCTCTTGCCCAGGAAGGACCTACAACAACAACGACAAAGCAGATGCCGCTGCAGGAGATGCAGCAGCAGTAGCATCACACTCGTCTTAACCCGGACTTGGCGGCACGTGCAACGCCAAATGCCGAACGGAAGTTCGAAAAGCGCAAAGGGCGTGTAACGTTACCGGGCACCGGGTTACGGTGCGATACAGCCACATGGTCGGGCTACAGGCCGGCCCAGAACCAGGGCGCATATCACCCGCAACTGTGTATGGTCAGCCGATTGTGGCAACAAATTGCAATAAGCAATTTTTCAATTTTCAATTTAGGCAGCGGGTGGACAGCAACGGCGGCAGCGGCAGCAGCAGCAGCATCAGCGACACATGCAAAGCAACGAAAACGGTAAACTGAAAGCAGAGAACAGAGAACATTGAACGGGAAAACGTGAAGCATAAAACCGGTAGGTCATAATTCAAGGGCTCTCTCACTCTCTCTCTCTTCCTCTCTCTCTGTCTCTGCCATCGAGCGACGTCTGCCGAGTCGAGGATGTCAGATTGCAGTTACAGACAGCCAAACGGCGGCACGACAAGACAAATGTGCGGCCGAAAAAAGGATATGCCTGCCCTGGTTGGGCAGTTGACACACAATTGCCCCATGTGCACAATTAATAAGTAATCTGCAGGCATTGCCTGGAGTAGTTTGCTAACTAGCCTGCGCGAGGAAGTGGGAATAGATCAAATGGGCTAAGGGAGCTTTGTTTAAATGAAAATTCAGAAGTGCTTACCTGTTATAAATTTTACAACCAATTAAAATACTCACTGTATGTACATTTGTATTACATATTACTTAATTTGTGAATAGGTAAACACATGTTGCTTAATATTGTGACTTGCAAATTGCCATTAATAAATGCCCACTCCCACTTAACAATACAGGGAAAGAGAGAGAGCGCAGCACTGTAAACTTTACAGAGTCTGTACATGCAGTTGTTGTGGGCGCGTGTGATCCCTGTTAATAAGTTCTATTAACATACACGTATATACATACATACATCAACCAAGCTCGGCAATAACAATGTATCAATAAAAGAGCGTAGTAAAGTATCGATTATTTTAAAATTGCTCAGGGCTGCATACATCGCATTTCGATTGCAAGGGCAGCTTAAAAATTGATAAGCCTTGTGTTTTTTTTCAGTTTATATTTAATTTCATTATCATTTTTCTCTGGACAGGTTGTATTAAACGTAATATTTAGTATGCATGAAATTTATTCAAGCTTTAACTAGACCAGTTAGATCAATTATAATTATTATTATACACAATTAATACAAATTCCTCTTACGCCATCGCTGCAACATAATCAGAACTCCCAAACAGAACCACATGATCAGCACGAAAACGGAGTAAATCGATATGACAGTCTGTTTGCCACTGTCGGAGAGTATAAATACCATATTGCGAAAGTTTTTCTCGCAATCCTGGCAAGCGGAAAAGTCGAATTCAACGAAGTCATCCTCGTAAGGTTGTCTGAAGAAGGAGATTTGCGCCCGCACAAAGAATACAAAGCTGAGCAAAGAGATCCAGAGACCAGCAAGAAACATTCACCCGGTTAAATGGAACGAACTGCAATATTTCAGCTGGGGAATTGTGTTTAAAGTGACTAGCTTTGTAGAGAGCGCTCTGTCTTTTATAGCTACAAGTGCAGCTCTAAATGATTTCCCAGAACCACAATCGGTTGGTAAATAAACAATATATATGTATATATTTAGAGCTAATGTGTGTTTTAGAGTAATAATATTCATAAACATTTACAGAAATTAAGAAAGCGGAATGTATCATTTACATTTCAATGGAAATTTAGAGCAAGTCTGTATTATACCATATACGGCCTAATGTCCAGATCGCGCTCCCTGAGCTTATGATCTATCCAGCTTCTGTAGAGCTTCACATTCGTATAGATGCCCAGTAACTGGGCTCCATCACAGCGTGCTGCGCGTGCCAACAGGCCGGCGAGTACGAAGCGATCATCGCTGCCTGGCAACGGACACATAAGGGGAATCCCTCCCTGATCACTGCACACAAAATCATCCTTATCGCCGCCAATGCAAAGCAGGGTATCGTTCAGTGTATAACGCCTACCCAGTATGGCCAGACGCAACTTTACTGCACACTGATCCCGTGGCAGGACATACAGAGCGGATCGCTTCGGTAGCGTTGCATTCGCCTGGAAATCACGTTTCCGCCAACCTGCCACATAACACTGGCTATAGTTGTAGACAAGCTGCGGTGGTGGCAGACAGATACCCTGTATGTGCGGCGCCAGGTCAAATGGCTGCTCCGAAGGCAGCAGAAGCAATGCAAGATTGTGAGCTGCAGGCGATTGTGTGTAATTAGGATGCAGCAGCAGATCGTGTACGGGACGCTCCTGATGTGCCAGCGGCTCTAGGTCAACAGCGGCATCCCATTCGCCGGCGACCAGACGCAATTCGGATGCATTCCTGCCCTGCACACAGTGAGCGGCGGTGAGTGAAGCCAATGGCGTAATCAATGCACCGCTGCACAAATAATCCTCCCCAGCAAAAATGCCCACAAGCCAAGGGAACTCGCCGAATTTCGACTCCTGTTTCTTGTAGCCCCAAGGACGCAAATGAAACCAGAGATCCAAGCGAGAACCGCAGGCATGTGGTATACCAGACTCGTTATAACTGGCGGCAACTGAGAGCTGCAGCAAGGAGCAGGCATTAATGATATACAATGATGCCATATCTGGCGAGAACTTACCGTCTCATTGTCACTGCAACATTTTTCCATGTAATGACAATGCTCCTCATCCTCCAGCCTGCGACTGTGATCAGGATAGAAATGTCCATCAACCATGAGGCCTTCGTTGCAAAGTCCATATGGCACGCAGTGCCTCTCCAGCCCACAGGATTTGTACTCCTCACAGATGCACAGACACATTAGCGGCGGCATCAGCACCAGCATTATAAACAGTTTCACTTTGTCCATTTCCATTTTCCAGGCATAAGTGGGCGCCTAGGCCTAGCCTTTTATACTCACATTGGATCCGACTTTGATTGGGTTAAATATAACTGCAAGTTTCTAAAAATAGTTTCCGGATATATCACGAGCAATCAAAGCAGCCGCCCCACATGTCAGGTCCGTACTAAAAACAAACTCATGAATATTATAATAAATATATATAATATATATAAAGAATAAGGCATATCCGAATTTTTAATGTAGTTTTTTAGCAAAGTAATAAAATTTAACTTTTTTTAGTGATTATATATATGCAATTTATTGTACTTTAAGTTAAAAAATTCTGATAACTTGAATATAGAATATAAAAATAATGTTAAAACCGGAACTGCTTAACTCAGCTTGAGAATATGATTATACAAACATATTTATAGGCTCTAGAGACTACGGGACATTGAAAGTGTATTACTAGATCAAGCTATCGTCTCTTGCGAATACTTTCTTTTTTCTTTCTTTCTTATTTGTTTTTCCTTTCGTGTTTTCTTTGTACAACGACATCAACACGTATTCGTATCTGTATCTTTTACTTAGTATTACATAGATGGAGAAGGCGATGCAACTTGTGCGTCATAGTAGTAACAAATATATATTATATGTATATACACCATATATGTATACTTTATACATATATAGTATGGTATATGGATATATATAGAACAGTATCTTAATGCACAATCGTCGCTTAAGTGCTCGTAAATTGAATAAAATTTCGACAAGTTTTAATACACAAGATAGATGTGCATAGAACATGCCAGACAGTCGGGCAGCAGTAAAAGAGACGGCACAAGAATGAGAGACAGAGAGAGAGCGATAGAGAGAGAGCAGCTTGGGGCCGCCGGGTGAATGTGAATCTAAATGCGAATCGCTCGATAGACACACAACACAAGTGAGTTAGCCGGGGCTTGGTTTAGTCTGGAATGATATTTGTATTTGTGTTCTCCAGCTACTGTTTTCTGCACGAGATTGTTGTTGTTCTTCTGTGTTGAGAGCAGGTGACATCGTCTTGGAGACAAAGTTACCTCCATTTTGAACCTTCTTCGTTTTGTGTAAAACTTAATTTGCTACTTCGTGTTCAAAACACATTTAACAAGAGATGTTATCCTCGAGGAAATTAAATGTTATCGCAAGTGCCGAAAATTTGCAAACATGACCGCAGAAACCAAAACCAGATTCTCACCCACATCTTTGTGTTGTTTCAATTACTATTAAAATTTATTACGTACTTTTGTCGCTATCATCGGAAACATTGAACAAAAAAAAAAAAAAACCAACCATTTTATCGTAAATTTACAAACAGTTTTCCGTTTTTGACCTTTGGCCATAACGGTGGCAGCGTGTGAAAAAAAAAACTGTAAACACATTTTGTTATAAAAGTGAATTATGCAAATGACGTCAAGAATAAATTGAAGTGTTGAAATATCGGAAATGCACAGAGTCAGATATGGTCTATGGATGTGATATATGACTACCTATAACAAACGCAATTTTTTGTGCATAATTTTTTCAGGTCTTTCATATGCCATAGAGGCAATATGTTGTTTGTTTTTTGTTTTTGTAATTATCTCGATTAATTAATGCACTGCCAAATGCAAACAAAAAGTGTTTAGTTTAATTTACATGAGAAAACATAAATTAACATCCAATTGGGATGGCATAGTACAAAGATAAATATTTTTCATTGTACAACCAAAAACAATCAATCAATCTTTGATTGTTTTTGGTACAACTCAACTCGCTCTTAATGGCAAACAGATTGCACTCCGATGCGCTCAAGAGAATTGAGCACGTAGGTGGATGCAATTTGAGTTGAGTTGAATCAAAGTTCAAGTTCGAAGAGTAAATTTCGAGTATTAACTCTCCTTTAAACTGAGTTAAAAGTACATACATATGTATGAGCATTTCCCAGAAATAATCCAAAAACCTTTAACTTTTGTAGGGTTAAGTGAAACATCTTGTATAATATTGATGCGGTTAAATGGTATTAATTGTATATATGATCCAGAATTTTTACTGCGATTATTTACCGTTATTAGACCAGATTTGTCCCATTAAAAATACTTCTTTCTTCTCGCTTTCTGCCACCCAATGATGCTCATATAATTCTTTTAACATATGTATTTTACTTTTATTACGTTTTATATGTGAATCAAAATAATCTGCCGCATGTGAAACAGAAAGGAAAGGGTCTACTAGCAAAATAAGATGGAAACAAGGAAAGCATATCTGTAAAAATATCCGATACATGAAATATGTATGTATATATATATATATAGTATTTACTATGCCACATCATAATCGATCAGCTAAACTATCCAATAAAAGCGCCATCGTCTTCAGTTCGGAGGAGTGAGCATCTATGCGGACCAGTTGAATCCCCTGGCCACCCAGCCGACGCAACGTCACAGCGTGTCGTTAAAGAGTCGCTTTGCCTTCTTATAGTTCGGATGAATCGGTCCGGGTAGAACATGCGGCTTGAGGGCACTCTTGCCGGGCAACCGATTCGCATCGTAGGGAAGCTGTGGCGACAGCTTCAGCTGACGGTAGTAGTCGCTCTTCGGGTAGGCGCTGTTACACTTGGTCACGATGCGCACCTTCTTTCTGCCGCTGCCTGTCAGGGGTGTGGCCAGCTGCCTAAGTCGCTGTGCTGGATTCTTGGGGGTTGCCTGTTCATTAGCCAGCGGATTGAGCAGCAACTTGTTGTTTGCCTGCTTCACTTGCACTTTGCGCGTGGGTACAAAGAATTCCTGTTCACCTTGCTTCAGTGGTTCTGACCACCCGCCGTTGCTGGACTTCGTTGGAGTTTCAACAGGTTCTGCTGCTGGTACTGTCGCTGGCTCTGATGCTGATGTAGAAGCTGCTTCTTTCTCCACTTTTGTCGGCTCTGCTGTCGTCTTTACTTTGGCTTGTGCCTTGGACTTTTTAGATTGCACCTGGAGCTTCTCTTCCGGCTGTTTCGGCTGCTTTTTGGCTCTCTTTGCTGGCAAAGGTTTTTCACTAATCTCCTCTTCCGGCTCCGGTTCTGGCTCTTGTTCATCGGCCTCCACCTCTTCAACTACCCAAGCATCATTGATACTGGATCGCAGCTTTTCGTTGCGTTTCACTTGCTTTTGCAGCTTAGTGGACATAGCCTTGTTTAGGACCTCATCGAAATTCTCCTCGTCCACCTCATCAAAGTTTATTGTGCTAAGTATACGCTTGCGTTTGGATTTGCTCAGCTTTTTCAGATTACGTCCGGTGCCAAAACTGGATTCCTCAAATTCATCGGCCTCAGCGATCTTCTGCTCCACCAGCTCCGAAAGCGTTGTGCCCTCGGGTTTGGGCATGGTGCGCACACCCAGGGGGAATTCGCCGGCTGCATATGTCTCAAAGATGTGAAGCAACTTACGCAATCCCTTGCGACGTTTGCTGTTATATTCCTGTGTGCGCAATAGTGTTTGCAGTTCGTCCAACACACAATCTGCGTTTAGCGGCAATTCGGGCATAATCACATCCACATTGCCTGCACGTGGATCAAGGGATGTAGTCTCCGGCTGCTGTGGTTGCTGTTTATCTTCCTCCTCCTCTTCTTCCTCGTCAAAGCCAGAGTCGAGCTTCTCCACATCGTCTATCGAGGCACTGGGAAAGCCCATTTCCTTCCATGCCTTGTACTTTTCGCTGTACTCGCGTCCCAGTTCACTCTGATAAAGCAAATGATAGAGAACTCGTGTTCTGCACTGTGCAACCAGCTTGGGATCCCGTTGTGTACCCACATAGGTTACAAAGGGTCGCAGAAAGAGATTAACCTGTGCAGCGGTAATCTCTTCATTAGCTGCCTTGGCCAACTCCTCAAAAAACACGTCCATGTAGTGCATGGTGAGGCCGCGCGATTTCGGCTGTTCGGCCAGCACCGATTGCTGCATGGTCTCATTGAATGATTTAATAAGCTCTGGCGACCACTTGCTCTTCTTCAGAAGTCGCAACATGTAGCGCAGCATGCGACGTACAAGCATCAGGAATTTATCCATTCGCCACTGATCGATGCCAAACCACTCCTGGCACATGGTACGCATGAAGGCGCTAAAATATGCCAGACTGCAGGCTGTGTTTCCACCAAAACTGTCGATCAGCTGGGCCAACTGTTCCGCGAGATCCTCCTGTACCAGTGGCTTGTCCGACATCCATACATTGTAGTACAAACCTTTCCAAATTCGCATGAAATCATCCTCTGTGAATGGAAATGAACTTTGTGCGCGCAGCTGGAACCATTTCTTAAGCTTGCGCAGCTGACGATTTCGCTTTGTTAAGTCATTGCACGCGAGAGCTCGTACAATTTTCACCTCCTGTGCAATCACCAGCAGCTCCTTGGGCACCTTAGCATCTGGAATGCCACTTTCTTGATTCTCACTGTTGTTATCGTCCTCGTCAATTGCAGCAACATGTGCACTGCGTTTGTTTGGTCTTTTTCTGGTAACCATTATTGATAAATTTGTTAAAGGGCCGGAACTTTTTGCAAAAAATTCCTTCGGTGTGTATTGAATATGAGAGAGGAGGACGCACGTGTTGTGCGGTCTTGTACAAATCGATTAATATTTGATAGAACGCTTGCGACTTTTCTCAACACTTGTTATGCCCACGTAAACGATAGTTGTTAAGAGAAAAAGTAAGATTGGAAAATTATACTTATAATAATAATAATAATTGACTGTTCATAACTTGATAGCTTGACAAATATTTGATTTATTAGATTATAATAATTGAAATATGTTATTTGATGGCACTTTTTAAATATACAGTTTAAAATCAGTACGATAGTTAAGCTATCGATAGATTAAAAATTATTTATGGGTAGCACTTTTCGCCAGCTGACATTCTAAATAGCAATTTCAATTGAATTGACTGAATAAAGTTAATATTTTAGAAATTATATCTTCGCAATGTCGGTGTTAACTGTCGAAACTCCCGAAGAATACCAAAAATACATATGTGCAGACAAAACAACCGTCGCACTTTTCTCTGCCGATTGGGCCGAACAATGTGCTCAAGTGAACGATGTCCTAAAGGAGCTGGCCAGCATTTTAGGAGATAAGCTGCAATTTATTACCCTGAATGCCGAAAAATTCCCTGAAATTTCAATGAAACATCAGGTAATGTACAAAGCTCGACAATATAAATGAAGAAAAATTTAATGAAATGTTTCGGCAGATTGAAGCAGTCCCAACAGTAATATTCTTCAGTAAGGGCTCCGCTGTAGATCGTGTAGATGGTGTCAATGTTGCTGCCATAACCAGCAAATCAAAGAAATTGGCTGAAAGTGCGAGCAATGCTGCTGCTACGGGACAAACACTGGAGGATCGTTTGAAGGCCCTTATCAACAAGGCGCCACTTATGATATTCATGAAAGGTGATCGAAATGCACCGCGCTGTGGCTTCTCAAAGCAACTAATTGCAATTGTTAACGAGACTAAGTAAGCTAACTACATCCTCCTTTGCCACATGTAATCTTATAATGTATATTTTCCAAAGAGTACCGTACGAAACTTTCGACATTCTCTCTGATGAAGAAGTACGTCAGGGTCTAAAGACCTATTCAGACTGGCCCACATATCCTCAGGTTTATGTTAATGGAGAATTAATTGGTGGCTTGGACATTATCAAGGAGCTATTGGCCAACAATGAGCTGGAGGCATCGCTAAAAGGTTGATCTTCCCATCTTGATTTAATTACATAGACCCGGAACAAAGACGCTTCTTACAAATTTACAATGACTTTTATATAACGAAATAAAAGCGAAATACAAATTCAAGTTGAGTTTTTTTAAATTAATATTTTAGATATTGTAGCAATGAAGATATTAAAATTCGATTAATAAGGAATTTTAAGATGTGGTATAATACTCTATAATAGTACAATTTATAATAATTGTACATAAATCAAATAATAAACAAGTTTTTACAATTTCCCTAAAATTCTTCAACCGTGCAAGGTTGAGCTGCATACAAGTTTATACTGAATCACAAAAATACAACGTTGTCCAACACTGGCCAATATTGCATTGCAGCTCTGTTCATATTAAACAGATGTTACAAGCCGCTTGCAAATACTTTTGGAATATAAACGTAAATTAAACAAAATTTTGAAATGGCTGAAGCCAATGCTGCTTTGGAATCTAACGGCGAAGAGAAGAAACTATCAGATATATTTCTGAATGGCTGGAATCTCTTTGACGAGCTCGAAATCACAGAGTTGCCTTTCAATGGCACCGAATTCCAGGTAAAAAAGATACAATTTTATATATTATATTTGGTTAATATTACGCCTTTCTTAGGGTAAAGTCAAGGCAGCTATGGGACACTTTGAGCAGGCCACTGTGATTGTCAACCAAGTGAGCATGTTCAGTCCAAATGAGCAAATTGACGAAGTGTCGACAGAGTCCCTCCCCTTCATGCTTCTACCTTATTTTCTGGGAAAACTAACGACCAAAGTGCATAAGCCGAATAGCACAGAAATGCTTGAGCTGGGTGAGATATATTTCAACGACCATCTGCAGCGCTGCCAAGAATACGAACTATGTGATGCACCAAAGAAAAAGGCGGATCAGGATAGCAAAACGGATGCAGTGCAGCAGAAAAACGAGCAGCGCGAACTAATTGAGGCTGCGTACAATCGTAATGACAAAATCGCCCAGTATCGCAAGATGAAAGAAATCGACGAGTATATGACAAAGATGAGAACCGCCGTCAAGACCAAGACTGCCGATGAGGAAGTACGACGTGAATTCTTTTTAAAATATCTACAGAAAAGTATCATAGATTCCAAGCAGGAACTTGAAAGTCTGCGCGTGATGAAACAAATGGTCGAGATGCGTCTCTCACGACTGAGTGCTGGAGAAAGCGTATCGTCCGTAAATCCGATTCCCTTGCAGCAACCAAAACCGGCTGTTCACGACCATAACCACCATGATCACCATCATCATCACGCGCAGCCCAAGCCAAAACCACTGCAACCATTTATTATAACACGCAACGCAACCCAGAAGGCCGTCTTTGGTTTGGGTTATCCCAGTTTGCCAGTGATGAGTGTGGACGAGTTCTATCAGCAGCGTGTTGACGAAGGCATCTTTCCTGACGCTCAAAAGATGGCCAAAATCAATCAGGAGAAAGCAATTGCTGCTGCACGAGATCCCAATGAGCAGGAGGATGAGGAGAAGGCGGCCGAGGAGTTACAGGTAGAACAAGATGATCCCGAGTATTTGGCACGCAGTCGACGGATGGACGAGTACAAGGATGTGGTGCGTCGTGGAGATGGCAATCGTCATAATCGTAGTTAGACTACATACTCATTTTTATACAAATTAAATAAAGCATTTGCTTTTTATCAATATGCTTATTAACAATTATAGTTATTATTCAAATTATTTCAAATTTCGCACTTTGTAAGAAAAAATTTTCAGCCTTTCTGGTATTTTTTTTTTACAAGTTGGTATTTCCCAAAAAAAGCCAATAGGGTCACACAGTCTGTCTAAAGAAATCAACAACAACAACTGAAATAGTATCAAGGCAAGACAGACACATTAAATTAACTTTTGTTTAAAGAGAACGCATCAACTAAAACGTAAAAGAATTATTGTGAGCACAATTATAAAATAAGCTGTTGGTCAATCGAATGCACAACTAGTTGTATCCGCTGTTAGCTTTTGCGTAGCTGCAATTATAATTTGTTCGTTGGAAACATCGATACCATAGCAACCAGCACCACCCACGGGTAACATATACAACAAGCACAAGCATGTCTGTCAATGATTTTATGAAAGGCTTACCTATTCATGATTCGAAAAACTTTACCCACCTGAGTAATGATCATGGCATTCGAACATCCCAGAAGCGTGCTTCTGTCTATTTGCCTACCGAAGATGTACCCGAGCAGGCGCAACTCATTGTGATGGACAAACGATGTGTTTTACTCAGATATTTAACGCAACAGTGGGACAAGAAGACGCTGCAGCGAAAACGAGAACATGGCAACGATGGCAACAATGGCAATGCGAACAGTACAACGAATGGCAGCAACAATAGCAAAAAGCGCCCACGTTACGATGGCAACGAGCTCAATTGAGCCAAAAATATTAAAGGAATAGTCAGTTTAAGCCGGGAATCAGCAGAAAACAGAAGACACAAATGCATACTATTCATACTGCATAATACAAACACATCAGCAAAACCAACTACCATTTTTAAAATAAGATATTTTCCCATTTTTGTTTTAAAATAAATAAGTTAGAAACTAAAATTGTTTGTATTATTGAAAATGGAATTGAATATATTCTTAGTTTTTATTATTCAGCTGCGCAATTACAAACCTTATGGAGTGCACCTCGCTTCAAGGCAAGCTTGATTAAAAATCTTTTACAATGTGGCAACCCTCACGTTGATTTTGTAAACAATGCACAACAGCTGTAGACCCTTTAAAATTGAAAGACTACTTAATAGTATAATTATTTAGTTGATAAATGTTTTCTTTCAACACTCGATTACACGCACAATCGGTTCTGATTGTAAGCAAAAAGATTTATTTGCCATACCCAATGGTTTTTTTATGTGTTTACTTCTGTAACAATTATTGGATTTGACTATAATAGTTAATATGCTAGTTTCAATGGTGTCCCAAATCCTTTGGATCAGGTTTGCCGTACTGCTTCTCCCACCAAGTAACAAATTCCTTCTTGCGCTGCTCGCGCTTAGCAAAGTATTCAGGATATTGTGCCTTTTCCAGCGGATGCCAGTAGTCCAACACCCAATCTGGTGGAATAACTTCACGTTCGAAGGCGCAGCCACCGGCACTATTCGCGACTGTAAAATACCATCGAAAACATTGGCATAGTTCTTAATACACTTGCAAAGACCTTACATGTTCTGGGCTGGCCATGCTTTGTCTCGAAAAGCTCCTGTTGTCCGCTGGCGAGCAGACGCATGCCTTCTGCAATATCCTTGCATTTGTTCTCATCGAATCGTGCACGCATCAGCACAGCCCTGTAGCGGAACACTTCACTGCCAACCATGATCGGCAACGAAGACAATATATTTATTTCATTATATAATCCAACTTGTTCAAGGGGACTGCAATCGATTGGGACCAAGTGCTTACCGGCGATCATACCACGCCTCCAAGTTGCGCACTGCACGCTTGTACAAGCTGCACACCTGGCGCTTGTGCGACGCAATGGCAATGGGAACTTGAGCCATCTTTCGCTTTGGAACTTTATAAACTCGCCAATTTACTGTCCTCCAACAACAACTGATTGTGAGAACTGTCAAAATATGTGTACTATGAATGGGAAACTTATGTTTTTTCCAACACTGACGAAACAGAGTTGCCAGACCTTTACATTAAAGTGATGGCAGACTATATAAAAAATTATAACTTTAATAAATTTATACGTTATAGGTTAACAAATATGCGATAAGACTTAAAAATGCGTTACAAAATTGGGAAATACAAATCCCCAAATTAACTCATAACGTTCAATATTGACTGAACAATATGCTCAGGTATTTGCAGCGGTTGTTCACACAATTCGCCAGTATCCTTGTCGTACATGTAAATTTCATTTACAATCCTTTCCTCATGCTCGGCATCCAATGAGGACACTAGTACCAGAGAGCCCTCAGCCAGCTCCGTCATTATTTGTTCAATGTCATGTTCGCATACAGAACCCGAAGGCGTTGGAATTGACGAAGTATCATCAATAAAATCGACTGTAAATACGGTATCCGCTTGGGATAGGGTATCTGCGTTGTCAGTATCTGGAGTACCCTCCAAATTGCTCACATAGTTGACTGCATCATCTTCCAGCTCAACAACAATTCTATCACGCAAAACTTTTTTCTCATTCACCTCGCCACTTTGTGCTCCCTCGTCCAGCAATGAGTTTAGTTCCTCTTGCAATTGATCTCCTTTCTTCTTGAGCTGAGTCTGCTCAACCTCGACGGGTGCTTCCCGTTTAATATCAGATAGCAAAGTAGTTTGTTCTTGACAGAGCTCCTTTAGTTGCTCTAGTGCCTGTTGCACTTGTATATCCTCGGCCTCCTGTTCCTGCCGTTTCTGGGGACGGCGTTTTCGTTTTGGTGCTTTTTCCTCGTTTTGCTGCTCATCTGCTCGTCGCTTGGCCAGCGCACGCTTTCCCATCTTCTGCTTAGTTACACGCTCGTTCTCATATACCATGTCTCCATCACTGAGCGTACGGGATGCTTTGCACTGTTGAGATTTTGGACGCTATCAAAGTATAAAACAAAAAAATATATCTGTAAGTAAAGAGATTCGGACAAGCTATCTTTTTCAATTATTTACTCACCTTTTTTGTATTTTGCGCCTGAGTTGCCACAATTTCCCGCCATTGGCGATCTGCCTCGGCACGTTCTTGGTCCTCCTTTTCCAACTGTTCCTTGAGTTCCTGAATGTTGAAAGCTTTTGGATAGAGCAGTGCTTTGTTGATTAGTTGGCCATTGATGCGTTCCTCACGCTTGTACTTTAGCTTTAAATCACGTCGCGTCCGTTTGGGAAACATTTGACACATAAGCGAAAAATCTGTGCCGATTATCTGCAGACTACGATAAAAACGGACCGTATCATCAGCAGACCAGGTGGGTGTACGCTTGTGACGCTTGTAGAAACCATTGTCGCCAGTTGTCTCATCCATGAGAATAAGTGATGAATTGGCTAAGACTTTACGTGCCTCTACCTCGGCTGTTGTCTCAATCTCCAGTGTTTTTTCATCGATTATCATCTCCCCATTAGCGTCCAACTTCAACTGTGGCACGGGCATGGCTGACGCTCCTGGTGACTCTGATTTCGCCTCAAACATTTCTGTTTCCGTGGGTTTGGAATCATCCGAACCACTAACGCTGCTGGTTTCTGCCTTAATAGTAGTCACCAATGGCTTCTGCTCCATCGGATTGCTATCGGGATTGTAAAAGATCATGTCGAACATTTTGAATGTGGCTCTATCTGGTACGCCCTTATTAAAGCGAGTTTCAAAGTCTCGCTTTGCATTGACTCGTTGTGCCTGTGACTTTTCACCATCTCCTCCTTTACGCTGTTTCCCACTGCCACCGCCACCACTGTCAGAGAAGACAGAGCAACTGGATTCCGTGCGAATCCGGCCCATGCCCGGACTTAGAACACTCCCCAAATATTTGGGCGATGCCTGTATTTGTTGCGGTGTTCCACCAGCGCCACTTGCCGAAGATCCACTTAGGTACCGCTCGCGTCTTGTCGGTGTGCCGGGCGAAGGGTAATCACCATCAAAGTCAGCAGCTAACGGAGAGCCCACAAAGCTGTTACGCCTTTGCCCGAAAACGGGAGTGGGGCGAACTCGTTGACGCGCTTGTGCTTTACTTGGTGACATAGGGAAGCCATTTGTCGTCTTCTGCAGGTCCATTTGAATGACATTGTCTTCTATATCGGAGTGAAAAACATCATCGAACTGCCCACTAGCAGCCGGAATTTTAAATGCAACCTCCGCTGCATCATCCTCTGATTGTTCTTTCTTGGGAATTGGGAGTTGCTCGGGTTCAGCTTGTGACGCTAGGTCTGTATCTTCCTTACGCACCTTTCGCTTGATCTGACTTAAATTGGCAGTCGCCTTTATACGCTGCCGTCGCGCTGACATCGCGAGACTTTTGTATTTTTTTTATTTCTCACATAAATTTGAGGGAGTTAATGCGAAATAATCATCTACAAAAACAACAACACTTGCAATGGTGCAGCACGAGTTTTTCTGATCAGTGTTGGACAACGGTAAAATATATTAAAGATATGCAGAACAGTATGCTGTTAATAGCGCATAATAAGTATAGTATGCTGGCAACATCCAAGATAAAAGCCCGACCACAGATCTGAAAAATTTAGCTGCTAATGCAAAAACAAATAATATATTTAAATTTATATAATTTAATATATGTAATGAAAAACTATATTTAAAATGTTTATTCTGGTCTGCTGGATGTTTAGGTTCGTCCCGTTTAATCCATAGAACAAAAAAAAATCAGTAAATATCTGTTAATAGGTTTTATCAGCGTATAGTTTGATCGATCAACCATGCTTAATATTTTTACCTCTTCGATTTAAGTAAGTCTAGTTCTCAGCCGCTAGTGTGCGTTCGCCCTTACAAAGAGGTAAAAGTAAATAATAAAAAATTATATCTGTCATATAATTGTCAATTTCACATTACAAGTTTGTTTTTGAAGAAAATAATTTAAGTTAAATACACAAGTTCATAGCTTATTTGTTATATGGAGCTTAAAAAGCTATTGTAAGCTATGTACCGAGCTTAGACAAGTCCCAGAGATATTACGGAGTTTTGCAACACTCAAAACGAAGAAACAACAACAAGAGAAATTGCAAGTTGCACGTTTTGAACAAAAATGTGAGCGCCTTGATAACAAAACACACATTATTTATACAGATAGACATACATAAGAAAATTTGTCAACAATTGTTGAAAAAGGGCAGCAAAACAAAATTCTAGAAGTTGAGAAAGGCAAAGGCAACAAATGTGACAGGTGGTGTAAAACGAAATTTCTTGGCGGAGGAACTAGCACAATATTAATAACAGTACTGCCGCTGTCGCGATTGTTATGCAAGCAGAGCTGCAAGCAGCACCAGCACCAGCAGCAGAATTAAATTAGCCGGTCACCATGCTGCTAAATCGCATAGTGTGTGCCATTAAAAATCAATCCAAGGAAACACTACGCGCCTGGGGCTATCAATGTGAATCTATATTGGCGCAACGTTCACGCCGGGTGCAGCAGCTGTTCAGCTTTTATCAGTCCGTCTATGGCACACAGGGATTGAAACAACTATGGCGCGCCTATTATCGCAGCGAACTACAACCACCCATACGCGGAATGATGCTGAGCGCCGTCGGCGTACTGGGTTTAAATATAAAACGATTGAACAGTGATGGCTTTGACTGGAGTCGTGAACGTTTGGCAATGGGCAACTTTGATCTTTGTCAGCGGGACATCGAATTCATGAATACCCTGACCATGAATAAACTCTGCGAGCGCTGCCAGGATAAAAAAATGAAATACTGCTATTGCACGCTTGGCAATCAGCGTTGTAAAAAGAGTGGCAGTATTGTACCCACGCCCAGTGATCCCAAATTGGATGATCAGGAGGCAAGCATAAGTAATTGTCAGCGTTCAATCAATCTGGATTCGCGCAATTCCCCTGTGGGTGAAGTGCGCATACAGGCACATGAGGACAGCACTTGGGAACCGTATTTCAGCAAAAATGAGTTCAGCATTTGGCGACGTGAGGAGCGATCTTCACTGTACTCGTACAAGGTATACGCGCGCTTCGACGACATCACAGCCGATGATTTTCTGCATGTACAAACTGATCTGGACTATCGTCGGCAGTGGGATGATACAGCATTGCGGCTAGAGATGATCAGTGAGGACCCTCAACCCGAAAGCAATTCGCATCTGATATACTGGGAGATGCAATGGCCGCGTCTATTTGCCAATCGCGATTATGTGTATACACGGCGCTATCATAAAGATGAAGGGAAAAAATTAATATTCATTTGCAGTCGCGCTGCCAAACATGCCACATACCCAACGATATCGGGTAAAGTACGGGTCACTGATTATTGGAGCCTGATGGTCATTAAGCCTTTCCGTGGATTCCATGAGCCGGGATTGCATTTTGTGCTCACTTACTATGATGATCCAGGCATATCGATACCACAGAACATCAAATCGTGGGTTACGCAAAAGCAAATGCCCGAATTTCTGACAAAAATGTATGTGGCTACAAAGAACTACGCCTGTTCGCGTGCCATCAAGATGAAAGACATGTTCAATAGCTTTACCTTAATCAACGATGAGTATACGGCCAACGATCAGCGCGGCAGCTGGCTGGGCAGCCTGAGTCGCCATCGGCGCAAGCTGAACGACAATGAGAGAGATCGTTAGATCAGATGCAGTTCCTTCCGTGAAATCAAGATATCAAGAACAAAATACAACTCAGAACCAACAGAAAAACAAACAAAAACAATATAATAATAATAATAATCTGCAGTCCCCTCTTTTCATCTTGTGCTGTAATTCATTTCCTTAAGTATAAATATATCGATTACTAATTAGGGTTCCATTAGTTGTCTGGCACTTTCACTTTGCTTTCTTACCCCCCATCTCGTTCGACGACAAAATGTGCAATTGTATGACAGAAATGCATTCGCAACTTGGAGGCATTTAAAATGAAAATAGAAAACCATGTTGTTTCACACTGTTTATACACTCAAGTTTCGGTGGAACTATATTTTTATAATGCTGAAACTTTCACAAGGTGTTCAACAATTTTAGAAATATTATATTTTACATCTAATTTCGAATTCTTTATAGAACTGAACTCGACTGTACGGCTGTACACTTGCATGAAATACATAATAAAACACAAATATATAGAGATATATATTAAAATTGAAATACAAGTGATTAAGTTTAGAGGTTTTTTCTAAATTAGAAAACACTGATATACGAAAACCAATAAATATAAATCGAAATCTACATTTGCCAATGAAAAATAAATTACACTCTACACAACACAGATATCTTTGATACTTCTAAAATTGTAAACTAGAAATTCGAACTACTTTTAATTTTCTTTAGGTAAATCAATTTTAAAATTTTCCCCCTTTATAAAGCAATTTGCGTGAATCTTTTGTAATAAAGACGAACATTCGAAACTTGAAAAAAAAAATAAGTATTTTATATATCAGCCTGATACTCATTTTAATTTTGAATGAATCATTCATTAAAGATTTTGATTGTTAATACTTTAACAAAATAAGCAACTCAAAACAACATTTTGATTCGTTCATATTAAATTTGACATTTTATTCAAATTAAATAATGAAAATTAATTTTGAGTAAACCCTCATAAAACTAACAGTCGAGTGGATTTAAGTTTAGCGTAATAGTAGTAATTTTTATTTATAGTTTGCATTCGGCATTCCGAAGCTTACGAAGTCCTTGCAAAATAGAAGCAGTTTGAGAATATTGCCAAGGATACAGTTAAATGGGTAGATGAGAAGTTTTTTCCCTATACTGGGGATAGGTGTAAATACAATTGTTAATACAGTTAAGAGTTTGAGAGATTCTATAAGTGGGCAACTAAGTGGACAGCTCACAGCTCACTGTGTTCTTTTGCACTAGGCGGATTGTTCATGTAGGCTATAAAATCTTTGCTCGTGCGCCCACCATTATATTCCAGTTTTGTTTTTAGGTAGGAGAAATATAATATGGTTGGATATCCTCGCACATTGTACTTGCCGCACAGGGAGGCGTACTTGGTGCAGTCGATGGCCACAAAGATAGCGCGTGGATCATCCTGCAATGCATTAGCAGCGGCAGTAAATTCGGGCTTCGTGTGTTTACAGTGGCCACACCCTGGAGAAGGAATCAATTTCAATAATAATTCTGATTTTAGTTATGGTTATCGGACTTACAAGGAGCATAGAACATGACCAACGCATGCTTTTTGCGTTTAAGTGTCGAACTAAAGGTTTCATCGTTCAGAAAGAGCACCTCAGAGTTCTCATCCTCTTCCTCCCAGCTCTTTTCTGGCGGCGGTGGTGGTGGCGGTTCTTTCGGATCTCGCATAAATTCCACAATTTTTGAAGTTTCTCGCACATTGACATCGAATTTGTAGATACCATTCGCAAAGTATTTCACTGTTGGATAACCTTTAACCTTATATTTCTCGCTTATGCTTGGTTCCTTGGTGGCGTCTAGCGCCGCAAGCACCCCAGGCACATTTTTCTGCTTCATCTCTAATGCGGCCTTTTCATATTCAGGTTTCATACGCTTACAGTGACCACACCAAGGCGCATAGAACATAACTAGCACTGATTTTTCATCCTTGAGCGCTGGCTCGAATCCCTGCGTGGTTAGGTGTACAATTTCAGAGCTTGTATCAGCCGACCAATCAGGTTCTTTCGGTTTGGCCGTCGGTTTTACATTTGGATTGAGCATAAATGCAACTAATGCATCCTTGGTGTTCTCCCCTTCGTAGGTGAAACGCAGCTTACCATTCTCGAAGTAAATCAAAGTGGGGAAACCTGTCGACGATAAGAGATTAAGAATTTGTATTTAATATAGTACGAAGTACCTACCGGTTATGTTAAAGAGCTTGCGAACAGGTGCATTCTCCTGACGCTCCACATTCATTGCAGCCAGTAAATATCCGCCGTGCGTCTTTAGTTCAGTTGCGGCTTTACTGTAATCCGGCTTCATGCGCTTGCAGAAACCACACCAAGGCACATGGAACATAACCAGCATGGGTCTTATATCCCTGCGCAGATGCTTGGTAAATGTGGCGGCATCGTTAAAGTGTAATACATCTTCTCCAGCCGGATCCTCTTCCCAGGGTAAATCTCCGGCCGGATCACGCATAAATGTGACCATTGATCCGACGTTTAATTGACGATCATAGTCCTTATGGAAATCACCGTCCTTGTAGTGGCGCAATGCGTATGGTTCAGGCGTAATTTTCAGTTTCTTGCATAGCTTCTTGCGCTCCTGATTGCTGCAATCCACCAACAACATGGTTCCGGTGCCGCGAATCGCTTCTGCCACTTCACGAAATACTTTCACCTCGGGGGCTGCCTCTTTGCCACTCGAAATGTAAAGGGCCAGAACATTATTCTTAGTACGGAGTAATTTCTTAAAGTCTTTGTAGTCTGTTATATCCTCCTGCACAGAGGAAAGTTTTGTCTTTGCGGCAACAAGTGCCGCCAGCAGCAGTAAAATCGGCAATACATACTGCCGATGGTTGTTCATTTTGTGTTGCTTTGCACTTTATTCTTAATTCGAACAACTAACTAATTTAACAAATTTGTCTAATATGTATAACTAATATGATAAATTCATTTTCATTTCCCTGCTTATCAATTCAACAATTGCAACTAAAAATGCCGATGGAAACGTCATCGTTTAGTCAACACCAGCGTTGCCAGGTCGCGGCATAAGCTGTTGATTCAAACGTTAATACGATTACTCGAAATAATCAAAAAATATAAGGCTCGTGTTGTTTTATGTCTATTTTGAAACTAGATTTAGTAGTATGTGTGCAATATATTAATGATTTAAAGCAGTTAATTAATTCCAGAAGATGGATAAATATTATTATACCTATTTTGAGATTAAAGGTATCAATTTATAAATAATATCGAAGTGAATTTCAAATACACCGCTGCTAAATGTACGTGGCAGTTGGCAACACTGGTCCTCAGCTCTGACACATTACCAAGAGGCAAAGAAAGAAGAAGCAGCACAGCAGCAATTTTTTTTATATCTTGCTGCAGTGTATATAATTTTCGATTAGCAGTAGTTGAATATATTATTATTTTACGATAAGCGCTCACTGGTTAAAGATGCCCCTCAAATTGGACATCAAACGTCGTCTGACGTCACGGTCAGACCGTGTTAAATGCGTCGATCTGCATCCGGCCGAACCGTGGATGTTGTGTGCCCTATACAATGGCCACGTACACATCATGAACTACGAGAACCAGCAATTGGTCAAAGATTTCGAGGTTTGCGATGTCCCAGTACGCTCTGCACGCTTTGTGGCACGCAAAAATTGGATTATAACTGGATCCGATGACATGCAAATTCGCATTTTCAACTATAACACACTGGAGAAGGTTCACTCCTACGAGGCTCATTCGGATTACCTGCGCTGCATTGCCGTGCATCCCACACAGCCTCTGGTGCTGACCAGTAGTGGTACGTATTCCCAGATCTTCTTTATACAAATTTCAGTATATATGATTTCTTTCCATACATGTTGTTGTAAATTGTTTGCTTATTGTGAAATCATAAACAATCATTGCGGTGACCTAAATTTATTAGAGTTATAGACAAAAGTTTGTTTTTAAAATAGTAGTTCAAATTTAAGTATTATATGATAAATAGAAAAAGATAACGTGGCGTTTGAGATCCAATTTAGCAAATGGTTTAATGAAAACTGTAATTGATCTCTTATCTTTCACTGTAACTTGTTAAACTTATCGCAAACTTATTTTATCTCTTTTTTCAAAAGCAACCATTGATTCTATGCTCTTTTTCCAGATGATATGCTTATAAAATTATGGAACTGGGAGAAATTGTGGGCCTGTCAACGTGTCTTCGAAGGCCACACCCACTATGTCATGCAGATTGTTTTTAACCCCAAGGATAACAACACCTTTGCCTCAGCATCGTTAGATCGCACCGTTAAGGTGTGGCAGCTGGGGTCCAATTTGGCCAATTTTACGCTCGAGGGACACGAGAAGGGTGTCAATTGTGTGGATTACTATCATGGTGGTGATAAGCCGTATTTGATTTCTGGTGCCGACGATCGTCTGGTTAAGATCTGGGATTATCAAAACAAGACTTGTGTGCAAACGTTGGAGGGACATGCTCAGAATATATCTGCCGTCTGTTTCCATCCCGAATTGCCCATTGTGTTGACCGGTTCGGAGGATGGGACCGTTCGTATTTGGCATTCGGGAACCTATCGTCTAGAGACCTGTTTGAATTATGGCTTCGAACGTGTCTGGACTATTGCTAGCATGCGTGGCACTAATAACGTAGCCTTGGGCTATGACGAGGGCTCCATTATCATTAAGGTCGGTCGCGAGGAGCCAGCTATGTCTATGGATGTGGTGGGTGGTAAAATCGTTTGGGCCAAACATTCCGAAATGCAGCAGGTAAGTGAGATTTAATATTGATTGATTAAACCAATTATATCAATTAACTTTTTTTTGACTCTTCCAATGTACAGGTGAATCTGAAAACCATTGCAGATGGCACTGAGATTAAAGACGGAGAACGTTTGCCAGTCGCCGTCAAGGATATGGGTGCCTGTGAAATCTATCCACAAACCATTTCCCACAATCCCAATGGTCGTTTTGTGGTGGTCTGTGGTGACGGCGAGTACATAATCTATACATCGATGGCATTGCGTAACAAAGCCTTTGGCTCGGCTCAAGAGTTTGTTTGGGCACCGGAGAACAATGAGTATGCCATACGTGAGAACAACGGCACTGTGCGCCTGTTTCGTAACTTTAAGGAACGTAAAAGCTTCACACCTGAATACGGTGCCGAGAACATCTATGGTGGATACTATTTCGGCGTAAAGACCTCATCGGGTCTGGCCTTTTACGATTGGGAGTCACTGCAGCTGGTTCGACGCATTGAAGTGCAGCCGCGTAATGTATTTTGGAATGAAAGCGGCACCCTTGTTTGCTTGGCCACAGATGATTCGTACTTTATACTTGGCGTGGATACGGCACAAATTGCCAATGCGCTAGAGACAAAGGAAGGACTCGAGGATGACGGTGTAGAAAGCGCATTCAACGTGCTCGGTAATTTCTATGAGGACTTTTATCATTCAACAATTATAAACCCTACTGTATTTTAGGTGAATTCAACGAGTCTGTCAAAACTGGACTGTGGGTAGGCGATTGTTTCATCTACACCAATTCGGTAAATCGCATCAACTACTATGTAGGTGGTGAGATTGTCACCATTTCGCATTTGGATCGCACCATGTACTTGTTGGGCTACGTTCCTAAGGACAATCGCTTATACTTGGGCGACAAGGAGCTAAATGTGATTAGTTTCTGCCTGCAGCTGTCCGTGTTGGAGTATCAAACGGCCGTTATGCGTCGTGACTTTGAACGTGCCGATCTGGTGCTGCCAACCATACCGAAAGAGCATCGGACACGTGTCGCCCACTTCCTGGAGAAGCAGGGCTTCAAGGCGCAAGCCTTGCAAGTGTCTACCGACGCAGATCACAGATTTGACTTGGCGCTGCAAATTGGTGAACTTGAGGTGGCGTTGAAGCTGGCACGCGAGGCAGAGAACTCACAGAAATGGGCACAGCTGGCGGATGTGGCAGCACGCAAGAATAATATGGCCTTAGTTAAGGAATGTATGCAGAAGGCAAACGATTTCAGTGGTTTGTTGCTACTCTCGACGGCATCAGGTGACGCGCAGATGCTAGAGGATTTGGGCACCACAAGTTCCACACAGGGACGTCATAATATTGCATTCCTGTCCGCATTCCTTCGCTCGGATGTGGAACGTTGCTTGGAAATTCTCATCGAGACTAATCGTCTACCTGAGGCGGCGTTCTTTGCTCGAACTTACATGCCCAGCCAGATGTCACGTGTGGTGGAATTGTGGCGTGAAGAGTTGGGCAAGGTAAACGAGAAGGCTGGCCAGTCGTTGGCTGATCCGACGCAATACACAAATCTCTTTCCTGGTCTGGGTGATGCTCTGCGCGTCGAACAGCATCTTCAAGCGGAACGCGCTCGCAAGGCGCCGGCTCGCCTAGCCGGACAATTGCCATTAAACAGTGAACGCAATCCACTCGAGGAACTTCATACGGCTGAACAACAAAGCGGTGCCGGTCAACTGGAGGACAAGGAGAAACCAGCATTTGTGGCAACACTGGCTCCGGCTAGTATTACGGCAGCAGCGACAGCCGCAACAATAGCGAGCAATACAACAGGAACTGGCGTCAGCGAAGAGGACGATGATGATGACGATCTGGATCTGGAGATTGATGGCATTACGCTGGATGACAATATCGATACGACAGATGTAAATCTGGATGATGATTTTCTTAGCGATGATTAGATCCGAAAGCTACCCAAAGCACATGCTGTATTCGATAATATGCATAGAAATACCGTAAATTTATTTGTTAATTTCAAAATGCAAAAGATTCCACAAACACACGAGCCAACAAACCATACATACAAAGAAACGCATTCACTTTTGATTTAATTGAATGAATGGTTAACTTGCATTAATTATTCAATTCTATAAACTATAAATATATATATTATGTACAACAATTATGCCGCAACAGAAAATTGCAATAAAAATACTATATTTAAAAATGGAACTGATGCAAAAAAAGTAAACAAATGTCGATAAAATCAAAATCAGTCAGTTACGGAAGTGTAAATAATCTATTATGCCTAGTTGACAGTCGTCGTTCAGTTTGTCGATCATCTTGCGAGATTAAATTATAATTTAATTAAGGTTTTACATTTTTTCGAAAATCGATTCTTTGAAATTCAGTTTCAGAACAAATTTCGATAAATACAGTCACATTTCGATTTAAGAATCGATATATCAAAGACTGAAAATATACATAAGCAAAAGTATCGATATGTTGTTTTTGATGTGTGCTCTACCTTCGCGCCTCGATTGTTTATTTAATTGTTTAATTTAATTTGTTGTGTGCTGAAATATAATCAAATGTTGTTGAAATTGCCGTGCTGTGAGGTAACCATAGCAAAACCTGTGTAAACTTATTGGCTACTGCAAAGGGTCATACCCGACGGCTATTTATTTATTTAATCAAAGCGGCTTGAGAAAAACTACATAAGCCAAAGTTAATCAATGTGTATAGTTTTTGAAATACTACGGTTTAAATATTTTATAACAAAATTTGCTCGACAAAGAAATTTCCTCAAGACATAAAAGCCAAACAGTGACAATAGGGGACTTACAGTATCCCGACACTACTACCTTGTATATTTACATCATGACTTAGAGTTGCCACAGTGTGAGCCGTCAGTTCTTATCAATACGGCAACATAGCACAAACACATATATACGCAGATATCGTGCGTGCGTCTGGATTTTGCTGTATTTTTTATTTAAGAATGAATTATTAATGAACAGTTAATAAATTATTATTAAATAAAAAACAGTACAAAACCACCAATCAAGTAAGTATAATGCCGACAGTTAAAGCTGTTGACAACAGGGAGGGGGGCAAAACAAATATTTGTGCGAGAGACATACGTAAATTATATTGATTTTTTCAAGCAACGTTGCATCGTCTTATTGTGTTTGCAGATACACAACGTTTATAATTCATTAAGTTTAATATGGAACCGAAAAACTATCATAACCATGGACAACAATCGGCGCAGCCGATGCCGCCGAATTTGCACGAGCAGCAAATCCATTTGCAACAACTTCAACAACAGCAGCAACTGCATCAGCAACAACAACAGCAGCATCAACAGCAGCAGCAACAACATGAACAGGCACCGCCGCAGGCTGGTTTTGCACCGCGTCGTCAATACGATAGCATGGGTAACTCATCGGCTGCATTGGCAGCTGCCTGTTTGGCAAATGGGAGTACCGGCGGCGGTGGGCCCTCATCTGGAAAACCGGCAGCAATGCAGCGTCCAAAGGTTAAGAAGGAAAAACAGCTACAGGTGCTGCAGCAGCAGCAGCAACAACAACAACTGCAGATCTCTGAGCTTAATAATACAGGCAGCGCTAGTATTTTGCCAACAGACGATGCACTCAAGTTTGTCAACGATACGGATGCCAATGGGCTGGCCATGAAGACTCCAGTTAGCATTTTGCAAGAGCTGCTCAGTCGACGTGGCATAACGCCGGGCTATGAGTTGGTACAGATTGAGGGTGCCATACATGAGCCGACATTTCGATTTCGAGTGTCGTTTAAAGACAAGGATACACCATTTACGGCCATGGGCGCTGGACGCTCTAAAAAGGAGGCTAAACACGCGGCCGCTCGTGCACTGATCGACAAGCTGATTGGCGTCCAGCTGGAGTCTCAAGGCAATTCATCGTCAACAGGTTCGACAGTGGGCTGCTCCATTTCAGGCAGCGGTGGCGATGGCAACGCCAACGTCTCTGGCAGTGGCGAGTAAATATTCACAGTGCATATCTTTCGTAAGCAATTGACAAGTAATGCGTTTTTACGTTTTGTTTTCGTTTTTCCTAGCGGAGGCGAAAAGATTGTGGGCAATCCCATTGGTTGGCTGCAGGAGATGTGCATGCAGCGTCGCTGGCCGCCACCGTCCTATGAAACGGAAACAGAAGTTGGCCTGCCACATGAGCGTCTATTCACAATTGCGTGCACTATATTAAATTACCGTGAGGTAGGAAAGGGTAAAAGCAAGAAGGTAGCCAAACGCTTAGCCGCCCACAAGATGTGGACCCGATTGCAGGAGACGCCCATCGATGCTGCTAAAATCAATGACAGCATATGCAGCGAGCTGGAGGGCGATGTGAGTAAATTATCGCTTGTAAATGCCGTGCAGCTGCCGGCAAAATCGAATAACCCCACTCCGAGTCGCTATTACGAGCGCATCTCGTCCGAACTAAACATGATTGATTTGATTTGAGTTTAACCAAATTCTATTTTTTTTCGGTTTTTTATTTTTACTTTCTCCTCCCAACATTCTGTCTTTCTTTTATTTTTTTTAAGAGTAGTATTATACTAACATAAAATATATAGGATGTACTTAGAAGCTCCTGGGGCTTTGCTGTGTACGTTTATTGTTTATAAAATTTAATTTAGTTTATCCTCTTATTGATTTGATTAGATGTAAAATACGTTGAAACTTTCCTAAGTGCAATTGAATTTTATTTTAAGAATAGTCAAGCAGCTCTCAGGCAGTAGAGCAAATTTCAATGCTCGCGATTTGCCTTTGCCAATAAAGTTGTTTTACGTTTGCACGTTAATCTTTAAGCTTATTTTATTTTGCTGATATAACCAACAAATTTTAACAATATTCGAAATTAGTATTTTGTATTATTTAATAATAATTCAAAATTGCAAATAATTTAAACAAATTTATTATTGAGGATGAACGAGCTAACACTGTAGAATATACATATAATTAAAACGAATAAAATTCAGCTTAATTTTTTAAAATAATTATTTACATCATCAATCCCCAAATAGAGCTAACACAAATGACAGATATCTGACCCAAACTGAACATGGATCATGCCCAGGCTTATGTGTGACAGATATCTGGCATAGCATGGTGTATGAATCTCTGTATATTTATGCTTTTTCATCTACGTTTTAATTTTCTAATCACTTTTGAAATGTTTGTGTGTAGTTGTATATTGTTAATTAAAAAGTATAAAATCAAACAACCTCAATTTGTGATATGTTTCAACTCACCATTTATGGGTGGCGAAATTCACAGCGTATTGACAAAATGTTGCGCTCTTACTTACAGCCCCGCATTAGTGATAATTATTATGGTGATTTGAAAGATATCACTGTGCCAACACTGACTACGCAGCACAGTAATAAAGTGTCGCAGTTCCATAAGACCTTGAAAAATGCTACCGGTAAAAAACTGCTCAGATTACAGGTAAATCCACAAAATATTTTTTTTTTTATAACTAGAGATGCACAGCTTTTGCAATGTAGACAATAACATCCAAACAAATAACCGAATCGAATTGAAGATCGAAACAATAATCTGATAAGGTTTTACAACTTTACATTTGTCTGTTGTCTTCTCTTTCTTCCTTTCTTTTTATTTTTGGATCCAGAAGACTTGTCTTAAGAACAGTAAGATCGATTATATCAAGCTGCTTTCGGAAATTGCGGTGGAGAACCAGTTTGAGGTGACTTACGTGGACATTGAGGAGCGAACGTTCAGTGGCCAATTCCAGTGTTTGGTACAGTTATCCACATTGCCAGTTGGTGTCTGCCATGGCAGCGGATCAACAGCTGCGGAGGCACAACGACATGCCGCCCAAAATGCCTTAGAGTATCTGAAGATCATGACCAAAAAATAGGCTAAAACTGCATAGCAAAATCTGAACGCACATCAAGATGACTACGACGACGAATATGACTGAAAAATGACGGATAAATTGCTACGTTGAATAGCCTCCACCTTCAATAGCTAGATATCCAGACTCCCTATTTTTAAAAATATTTTTATTTTTATACAGTAGCAAAAATTGAAATATTTGTTGGCTTTTTATTAATTTGATTTTAGCTTACTTAACACAATACGACTTCAGATAGCTGTAAATCTGTAAATTGAATTCTAAAATCGAACTGGAAACGATATTTTCAATAGCAACAAAACAAATAAATTATTTTTATTATTATTACATAAAATTAGAGAGAAAGTATTGAAATTTCCTAATAAAAAAATTAACCTGCAAATGGATATAAAAACCTTTCATTAATGGTTATATTTAATTTAGGCAGTCCAACACTTAGAGTGCGTAGCTATAGTTCTTAAATGCGTTTCTAAAAGGAAAGTGTTAGTAGTATATTTTTAGTGCCGATTGTTACTTTAGTATGGTTAAGTTCCAAAACTAAAAACATTAGATATAAGTTGGATATAGAAAGAACATATAATAATAAGTTTATACAAATCGAAATTATACTGAAATATTACTTAATAAACAATTGTTTGATTGGTACTGATACAAAAAAAAACTGCTTTGATTATTTGCAAGCCCGATTTAAAATTGGGAAAAAGAACACTGATCACTTTATAATTGCAGGATATTTATTTGGAGAATGCAAAACTTAGCCTATAATCTTAGAACTATGCATTGCTATACAAAAATATTTACATTACATAACGGACAAAAATAAAACGTAAATGTTTGTCATGTTTCTATTTCTTTTTACGATCCTGCGTGCACTTTGGACAAAACCATTTTCCCTTCGGTTTTGTGGTGAGGCCAACGCACGCAAAGTGGAACCACTCAATGGGACACTGTCGAAAAGAACAAGAACCAATATCAGCTAAGGAAGTTTACCACGATAACAAATGAAATAGAACTCACATCTGGATTGTCACAACCGATCATCTCGCCGTAGGAGACCTGGTGGCACAAGCAATACGTAGGCTCATTAGGGTCCACCGGCATATCCATGACATCGCTAGGATGTGTTGCGGCCGTGTGTGATGATTCCTTTTCTGAGTCGTCGACATCTACTGCCTTCTAGATAGAGGAAAAGGATAAGGATAAGGAGTCAAACATAGTTATCACGTGTTCGTCATTTTAGTAATGAAACATGCATGTAGGTGAAATGAAAATGAAGAACGCACAACCGATGCTTAAAATCTAAGCAAACTCAAATATATACTTAAAATACAACTGTAAGGGAAAAGTTTAATCCTACTAATCTAATTTTTACTTAAGTGTTCACGAACAGTCAAACAAACTAAGGTTTCTTTAGAAAGTTGATATACAAATATGATAATTATGAGATTTTGATGGAGATGATTTACCTTTTGAGCGCCCCCCTTGCGAGTTTCTTTTTCTTGATTTACCTTCGACTTTTTCTTTTTGCTACCAAGTCCAGCACTACTGCTGGCATTAAGATTACCCCCGCTGGCGCTATTCGAATGATTGCCTCCACGTCCAGTTTCCTCATCTGAAGAGGCTGGCTTTTTCTTTTTACCAGTTGCTTTGGCATCCTTGGTCTTTTTGCGGCCACCTTCTATAATAAAAGTAAATCGTTATTGGGATTTAATGAGTCCATGTATGATTTTAAATTCGTTTAACATACTTTTGGCAACGGTTTCCTCGGATTTGGCGCGCGTAGATGAAGCTTTTTCTTGTATTTCCCCCTCAAACCTAGCCAAATCATTGTCTAGCCTTCGTATTTGTTTGTCCACCAGCTCGTAGGTCTGTATAGCCAGTTGCACTTTGTCATCGCTATATTCTTTAGCTTTCCCAAACAGCGCTTTAATGTCCTCCAATCGTTCCTTGCGCTCCTCTTCGCTCATCGTGCCATTGTCTGCGGCAAGTTTTCGCATGAAATCCTTAGCGTGACTGTCGATGCTTTTCATAGCCGTTTGGGCTCGATCATCCAATTTTCTCATAAGCTTAAAGTTCCGCTCCAGTTCGGTGGGCAACGATTCCAGCCCTAAATGCAAACATTGAAATTTATTGTAGTAGTTTTGTATTTTTTTACGCTTTTGAATACATACCATCTAAATAGTTTTCTAAATAAATTGCTGATGACATTGCGCAGTCCTCTTGACAGATTTATATTGCGTTTTTACCTAAATCACAGTTTCCTAACAAAATAGAGAAGCGTCTATTTACGAGTTTCCAACAGCTGGTTTTTTTGTATATGTGCAGAAGCGTATCAACAGTTATCGATAAACTTAAAATGCAGCCGAAATCGAAGAAGCAGGCAAGCAAGCGAGGTCGACAGCGGCAATCTGTTGAAACTAGGCAACCCAGTAATATAAAGCAAAGAAAGGACATCAAAAGCGCACCATTGGTCAGTTTTAGGATAAATAGAAATATTGTTGTTGCCATTTGGGTTGATGGGGGGACAAATAAATCCATCGTTCAGTGCTCGTATAGTAGACGACTATCGTTGTATCTTATATTTTTTATTAGACAATGGTCATCTGAATCGTTTAAAATGAAATGATAGTCCTATTAACGTTTGTTTTATTATTACATTAAAAATAAAATTTAAATAAATAATTGAATGTAAAAATGATTTGAAATTTAAAATTTTACCGCTGCTCGGTAAAATGTTCTGTAATTTAATTCTAATATATCGATAAGACAGGGTGTTTTTTCACTTTCAGCTCTATTTCCAGTGCTAAAAAACGGAAAAGTTTTGGAAACTACACAACACTTCGAGTTTGCATATCTGTATTTAACAAATTACAAAAATCTAAGCTTCTGTTCTTTAGTGTCCGCGACAAGAAGAACGAATTCAATCAATTTTAAAATCTCATACGTATCCATTTGTCTGGCTGCAGCGTAATGTCGGGTGGCGATGCGGCTGCAATGGACGAACTTGTCGAGCGCGTGGTGGAAGTTACCGCTTGCACTGCGGAGGAGGCCAAACATTATCTGGGCGCCTGTGCCAACGATGTGGCTGCAGCCGTTGCATTATTTTTCGAGCAAGGTGGCAACGGTGCATCTGCTATTGGCGCCTCAACTTCTAGTGCAGCAGGCACATCAGGAGGACAAGCTGCACTAGATGAAGAAGAGGTGCGAGCCCCCATTGCGCCCGTTCGAGAACAGCTACTCATGCCTGAGGATGACAACTTCTTTGCGTCAGGAAGCAGTAACAGCCGCATCGCACGCGTCCCGCAGCGCGTCAAGGTATGTCCGCTTAGGGATTTTGCACGTGAAGGCGCCCTAATGGAGGAACAGCTGCAAGCCACTGGATTGTACTCCGATCCGGGCACACATCGCAGACGCCGAGAACGCTCCGCCCAAATGGTTGTCGCTGGTCAATCTATGGCATTACATAGTCGCGCCTCTGGCAGCACAACATCCCGCCTTGGTGATCTCTTTCGCCCGCCAACAGATCTGCTCTACTCGGGCTCATTGGCTGCGGCACGTGAATTCGCAAGCAAACGTGAGCGCTGGCTTCTGGTTAATGTTCAAAGTGACAATTTTCAGTCGCAGACCATGAATCGAGATGTCTGGAGCATCAAAGAGCTGAAACAACTGGTACGACGGCAGTTTGTTCTTTGGCAGGTGGACGACGACAGCTCGGAAGGACGTCGTTTTGTCGCCTTCTATCACTGCGCCAAGCTCCCCTACTTGTGTGTCATTGATCCACGCACTGGTGAGGAAGTCTGGCGCAGTCCTGAGCCCAATCATCAAAATGTACTGCCTGACTTGAGACAGTTTCTACGCGATCATCGTGATTTTTCACTGGAGGAGGCGAGCACCTCAAAACGTTCAGCCATTGAAATTGAGGATGACGATGATCTAGAGGACTCTGCTTCCTGCTCATCATCAACAGCCGGAACGCCTAAGAAGCGTGCAAAACTACTAGAGCTCAGCGAAGATGAGCAACTGGCGTTGGCCATTAAAAATTCCATGAATGAAAATGGAGGCGGCGGTGGCGCAGGAACATCAAAAGCTAGCACCAGTTCCACTGCCAATGCCAGTGATTGTGAGAGCCTGGAGGAGTTTGACGAGGAGGAGCTGAAGGGTGCCGCCATTTCATATGAAGCTCAATTGGGCACACAGCTGGATGAGTTGACCGCACTAAAGCTGCGTCTCCTGAACGCCGCTGGGAGCGATGAAGTCGTTCAGCTGCGCTGGCCCTCAGATACTAAGCTGAAGATATTACGACTTTATATTCGGCAAACGCACAAGCACATACCACAGGAGGGTTATAAGCTAATCTGTGCCTTTCCGCGCAAGTCTCTGGAAATGGAGCATAACGACGCCTCGCTAAAAGAACTGGGGCTGCATCCCTCAGCCAATGTACACCTAACGTTGGACGAGTAACCGCTAACATCAGCGTTTTGGTCTAAAATATACATATATTTATTTCAAGTAATTCGTCATCGGCTCTCCCTTCTCCACCTACTCCACATGAATTAAATACATATGCTAAATTATAATAAGTGAATAACTATTGAATAAAAACGTAAACAGTTAAAAAAAAAACAATTTGTTTGCTAGATATTCAATACATTTTCCTTTGAAGTTTCGCGCCGAAGTTATTAAGCAACACTTATGTTAGCTTAAAAGCTAGGTGGCAACGCTATAGAATAATATATTTTTGTTGTTGTTTCTAGCTGGCAACGCCAAAACATATGTTTTCAGCTAATGTTAGTTTCATACACCCTACATCATACATTTAAAGCATAAGATATGTAATAAAATGAAATAAAACACAACTTTAAATTAATTAAAATTTGTTTCAAAATATGGTGAGAGAATTATTATTGCTACATCAACTGTAAATACCTACGACGGTAAACAGCTAGAATTGGATAAATGAAGTGGACACAGACTTCGATCAGACTGCATGTAATATTTTGAGTTTCTCAAATTCTATTTAATCCATACCAAAAGTTGGCCACGTAAAAGATAGTAAGAACCGCAACATTAGATCCAGCAAATAATTCAAATAAAGCTAAATAAATGTATGTAAGCAATGAGAATAATTAAATATTTGTATATTTTTCTCATTATAGAAAGAATGGCCAAACGGCAGGAGGCGCAATGTGTGGCATGAACAGCGTGTTGTAGTAGAACATAACAATCTATCAAGTGTAGAAGAGACTCACGCACAAAATGGACGAGAAACTAAAGTATTCGCTGTTGCGCGGTGAATTGGTCGACACTCAAAGCATTTGGACCAGGTGAGCGCTTTGTAGTTGCCATTGCCATTATAAATATTCGAGTAATTGCAGACATGAGAAACGTGTTTGGTTTATCACGCTTCTCACGGGCACCTGCATGCTGTACTCGACACGGACAACGATGCCCCTGCTGGTACCTGCGGTGGCAGCTGCACAAAAATGGAGTAAGACCGACTCAGGCACCGTGCTCAGCTCCTTCTTCTGGGGCTACACATTAACCCAAGTTATGGGCGGGTATTTTAGTGATCGCTTCGGAGGCCAACGTGTTATTCTACTGGCCGCCTTCGGCTGGTCCCTCATTACGTTTCTGATGCCAACAATAATATGGTCAGCGGCGGGTGTCAAGAGTTATGCCATACCTATTATAGTCACTATTCGCATATTGAACGGAGCGCTGCAAGGTGTCCATTTTCCAAGCATGATAAGCTTGACTAGTCAGGTAAACAACTCTATATCTTCGTCTACTGTACTCTAATCACATTTCGCTTTTCAGAATCTCTGCCAGAACGAGCGCAGCAGTTTCTTTGGACTGCTCACTTCGGGCTCGGCGATGGGTACCTTGCTGACGGGCATTATGGGCTCTTTTGTACTTGACTATTTTGGCTGGTCATATGTTTTTCGTGTGATTGGCCTCATGGGTTTTGCCTGGGCGCTGGTCTTACGTTATTATGCCATGGCCGGAGAGAGGAATCGCATCATAAACATCTCAACGCCTGCTCGGTTGTGTGCCAACAAGACGCCGGCAGAAACAACCGTGCCCTGGTTGCGTTACTTCAGTCGTCTCTCGTTCTGGGCGTGCGTGCTGACGCATGCCTGCGAGATGAACTGTTTCTTTGTTTTGCTTTCTTGGCTACCCACATACTTTCACGATGGATTTCCGCATGCCAAGGGCTGGGTAGTCAATATGATACCATGGCTGGCGTTACCGCCGTGCACGTTCTTCGCTAAGTATCTGACAACGCGGCTAATTGAGAGAGAATGGCCCACGACGACGGTGCGCAAGCTCATCCAGAGCTGCTGCTTTGCTGCCCAGAATGTCTCACTATTTGTAATGAGTCGCACCACAGATTTCCATACGGCTCTCGTCTGTATGACCATCATCATTGGCGGCACGGGCTTCCATAACAATGCGGTGACAGTGAATCCTCAGGATTTGGCGCCACTGCATTCGGGGAGTGTGTTCGGTCTTATGAACACAGTGGGTGCCATACCCGGCTTTCTAGGCGTTTATTTGGCCGGTCACATTCTGGAGCTTACCCAGAGCTGGCCGATGGTTTTTAGCGCCGCAGCCGGCATTAATCTGATCGGTTGGTTTATATTCCTCGCCTTTGGCTCCGCTGAGGCTATAGTATAATTTAATAATCTGTTTCAACACTACATTCTACAGACGATTTCCATTTTCAAGAGAAAAAATTATTTATTTAAATGATCGTGTACATAGAGTTAGAGTCATAGTATTAAGTTGATGAAGGAACTACTACTAGCATTATATGTTAGGGGAAATCAAAACCCTAAAAAACATGACGCATGCCACAAACTAAATGATAAGGTCTTTATAATATGTATGTACTTTTATAATTTCCAGTCTGTCCGGGTATCTAGTATTACATCTATGGCCTAATTTTAACTGTTTATCTTTGTGTCGCAAATATACATTTATGTAGATACTTTGATATACAATGTATAAACCCTCAATAAATATTTAAATTTAATTTTATTCAAGGATTTCGTGAATACTTTTAAATTAAAAAAAACTGTTTAGTATTTTATTGTCCTACGTAAGCTGCATACCATCCCTGCTGAGCAGTGCAACAGTTGGTATTTATTGATCTGGCAACGCTAAGGCATCTCGTACAAGTGGTATCCCTCGCATTCCGCTGTTTAAACTGTATAAACACAGTAAAATGTCGGACGAGCGTAAGGATGTATGGAAAGTGCTTTACACTATGGTGAATCGCAACCAGGCTAATCTTGAAGCAGTCTACAGCGTTGTCGACAATATACTATGCCGGGACCCGAGTCTAATCTGCTGCTCTTCATTGCTGGACGTAAGAAATGAATTCCAGGATGTTTTCCTGCTGTGGCTCTTAAATAAGCTTGCTGCGAGTCTTAGTAGGTGCCAGGATGAGGGGTATGTTGAAATGTTTCGTATCTATATATGTGGTTACTAAAAGATGATATTTAGACAGTGCCTTAAGAATGTTAAATTGCAGCAGAAGCTACTTGCATCCTGTTGGCGGTATCATATCATGCTCTTTGGTCGTCTTCTCAAAGCCTATATTGATGCTCTGCAGCAACTCATTGATCAGATGAGCGCTTTCGACTACAACAATCCCAACAAATCGAATGAGTTACGCATTTTAAAATTGCAAATTTTTCACGGCAATGTAACCATTCTGAAGGACTTCGATGAGAATTGCTCGTTCGAGATTATTCAATTACAATTAGAGCACACGGATGTGTTTGCCAAGTATTTACTGCTGATACTGCAGCAGGCGCACAGCGATTGTCATGCCACACACGGTGAATTCTTCGCCGCCAGCTTGGAGCAAGCACTTCTCACACTTAAAGAATTCAACATGGACACGAAGCTAACCAGCTTAGGTTACTGTAATACTGTGCTTCAGGCTCAGAGTGCCTACAGTTGGTCGAACAACCCGGACGTGCCACATTTTGCTGCACTCACACTGCGCGCCACAGTAATTATGTGGTCCATGGTTAGTCGCTGGTTGACGGCCAAATGCATAAAGCAGCAGGAACTTGAACTTTTGGCGGCAAACACACTACGCCTGCTGCTGGCGCTACAAGGTCAACCGCTGCACGAACCAGAATGTTTTCTAATAACTTGTGAACTGTTACACGAATTGGTGCAGCTACCACCCAGGTTCGATTGGCATTCGGAATTACTGAGCTCACTGATCGGCTATCTGCAATGTCAATTGGCTACACGTGAGCTACCTCCCTACACCATCAAAATGCTGCTCCGACGATGGCTCAGCCAACCTGCTCAGTTGTTGCCTCTGCTTGCTATGGTTGCAGTTAAGCAGCCGGACGAGTGTAAAAACATCATTGTGCACTTCACCCAGCGACTCATACAACTGCTCGGCAAACCGACACCGGATAATCTACCCGAGGTGATGGTGTTGCTTCGGGCGCTAAAGCAAATGGAGCTGGAGCTGCTTTTAGATAAACAACAACAAATGATCTCCGACAGCGATGAAGCATTGAGTGTGTCGCTTTTATCACAACTGCCACATCACTATGAGCTACCGCTACCTAATATCGATGCCAACAACAACTGGAATCTACTGTGCTTGCAGCTTTTCGATCATTCCCAATGTACCTCCTTCCCAGACTTTGTGGAAATCTGTAGGTTGCTACTGCAAGTCAATAGCCTGCGCCTACAGCTGAAGCCTCACACCCAGCAACAACTTCTAGGCATTCTGCTGAATATACAAGATCCGTTCCAGCGCCTACAATGCTTGGTCTCTTTGCGACTCGAGACGCCTTCCAGTGCACACACGCAACTCCAGAGTTTCTTCGCGCAGCAACATCTCGCACTGCTTAATTCAAGCAACTCCCAGTTAAGTCAACTCTTTTGCGAGGAGCTACCTCAGCTTTACGCGGCAGGATATATCAAGGCAGCACATCTGCAGCTGGCGCTGCTAAAACTAAAAACCACTGAGGATGCTCACACGCTGGCTGCTGTCGTGCGGTTATTGCTTTGCACCCAATCGCAGCCTGGTTCAGTACATGTCTTTAGGATTAAGAATCGCATTTTGTTGCACTGTTCAAAGTGTGAACCGCTTCCTCCAACTTTGACTGGCCTCTATTTGGGTTGTTGCAAGTCTGCTGGAGCTGCTGCAACCAAGCCCCTAAACTGTCACCCTGCCCTGACCGAAGCTATTCTCTTCAAGCCCAGCTGCGGCTTTATTACACATCACCTGGACATGATCCAACTGGAAACATCACATTGTCTACGGCTACTGAAGGAGCCTTTGAATCTGCAGAACCTGAACGGACGGACCTTGGAACGTCTTCTATCTCACATGGCATCAAAATCCTTAAGCTTTATGTTAGAGTATGCCAGCCATGTGCACGACTGCATTGTGAGCACGTTGTCGAAACCTCTGGAAGAGCAATCTATGTCCGAGCAGCGCAAACTGCTGCATGTCATCCACTGTTCGGCTTATCCCGATATAGAAGAAATTTGGTTGTTTCACTGGTTCAAGATGACCTTTTATTTTCTGCTTCATACACGGTCGCTGGTCGCCCAAGAGGCTATTCTTACGGCGTGTCAAATGTGCGCCCGACATGGCGTACAACCAATTACGCTATGGAACTGGTATAAGCGGGATGCACTCGGCCTGGTTGTGAAACTAGCTCTCCAAGCCTATATCAAAGATGGAGTGCGCTTTACGCGTTCTCTCAGAGCGGTAAATTGAGACATCATGTTTGATTCAGAGCTGCTTTTAATTTTAAATTCACCTTGCAGCTCTCGAAGATGTTGGGCTTCTACTGTGTGCAGGAGTTCGTCTGTAAATATCATCGCCTACTGACAACATTGGTGCTACCCTATGCGATTGAGGAGCCTCGCTGTAAAGGTGTATTTGTGCTAATAGCAAAACAGCTTAAGAAACCAGTCGCCTCTCTCTTCTCGATATCTTTTTTACGTCTTTATACTCATGTCTATCTCACCGAAAAACCAGAACTGGCAAATCGCTGTATTGAGTTGGTGGTCAGCTGCACGCAGTCCACGTTGCAGGAGCTTATGAATGCAGATGTAAAGGTAGGATATATAGATTGTCTTTTAACTGGCTTGTACACATTATTAATCGTCTCATATTAATCAGCAAACCGTTGCGGAGCTACTCATCTACTTCAATCGTAATCCGACATTTGTGATGCGCTCGTTTCAAAATCTTCAACAGCTGAGCATTGGCACCGGTGAGCTCTCTAGCCAGGCTGCTAATGCTCAGTTCTCTACATTTATAGCGGAACGTATACTAGGTGTCATCACGTATTTCGAAAGTTGCCTGTCGGAACCCACGTTCGAAAAGCAACTCAAGCAGGAGACTCTCTATAGTCTGGGACAGATACTACGTTTTGTTGGAACAACGCATGTCACCCAGTTTCGTTTCAAGATTATCGCTATGTTGAGTTTTGTGCACACGCTGCAGGAACCGAATCTGCAGCGCATTTGCGTACAGATTTGGCACATTTTCCTGCACGTTGTGAATATACAGGAACTGGGTCCATCTTTGGGTCGCATTGTGGCCACTCTACAGCCAATGCTCGAGTACAGCGTGGAACAGGTAAACGAACTCTACGAGTTTGTCATTCTCCGTAATGCCTCTATGCTGGGTAACTACATACAGGGTAAGTGACCATCAGTTGATATTGTAGATATATCTCATTGCAACATGGGCTTTCAGACTTATACTTTTTGGAGCGAATGGAGAACGTTTCGGCGCCAATACGACAGTGCATTAAGCGTCACACATCGCATCTCTGTCTGGGTGAAGTCGGGACTAACGAGGAGCAAGCGCCGCTGTTGGATCAGCTTCGTTTTCTGCACAAACAGATCACAAATGAGTGCCTGCAGGTTCGCGTTTATGGACTGGATCATCTTGCCGAGCTTTTTAATCGGCGACGCGTGGAAATGAATCAGATGCTACTCCACGAATTACCCATGGAGCCGCTAATGGAACAGATTGTGAACGTGCTGATGTCCGGCAGTCAGCATGACGATCGTTCGCTGCAATTGGCATCCGCCAAGTGCCTGGGCGAGTTGGGTGCCATTGATGCCAGCTATTTGCCGTCCAACTATAACTTCGCCAATCCGCAACAATTGCCACTGAGTGTGCTCACTGATGACTTCACGGTATTGGCGCTGACAGCACTCTGTCGTGGATATCAATCCCAGCAGAAGACAAAGCATGTTGATAGTTTCTCACTCGCCATTCAGGAGACATTGGCCATTGCGGGTATTGCACCCAAAGAGCAAAAGAAACTGCAATTGTGGCAATCGTTGCCGTTGCGCATGCGTGAAATAATGGAACCATTTCTAAACTCCTGCTACACGTGCTCCCAGCGTGCCAGCACACTAAAGCAGCAGCCTCTCTATGGCAGCCACTATACGCAGAACTCCTACGAACTGTGGGCATTCCTTTGGGCTACGCGCCTGGTAGATTATGTGCAGTCCACGGAGACGCGTCATCTACTCAGCTCATACAAGCCTTGCATCCGGCGGGATTCGGAAATGTTAAGCACATTCTATCCGTACATCCTGCTGCATGCGCTGCTTGAATGCTCCGCCGAGCAGCGGGCGCACATAGAGGAGGAGTTTCAGGCGGTGCTGCAGGCGAACGATGAACTGTCTCAGCAGACAAAGGAGGTCAAGGAAATTTGCGAACCGATGGAGATAACAGCATACAAGCTCTTCGAGTCAAAAAAATATGGTGCCACCACCAAGTCGGAGCATGATGTACCTGAAACGATTTCAACAGCAGAGGATCAATCTCGTTTAGCTGGCAAATTATGTGCCGAGCTGTTGGACTTTCTGCAGCGTTGGCTTCGCGAATGGCAGCGTCTGCATGGCATGAGTATGGCAGGCAAGCCACCGCAAGATGTGGACACCAGCTACGGAGCAATCTATGAGTTCCTGCAGCGTATGGACAAGTTGCGTGTGGCACGTGCCAGTTACAATTGCGGTGAAAATGCCCGTGCGCTGCGTTACTTGGAGATGTATATTGAAGAGGGCGATAAGGCCACCCGACTGCTTGAGCAGTTTACATTCCTGGTGGAGCTCTATGGGCGACTAATGGACTCGGATTCAGTGGAGGGCGCTGTACAGACGCGCAGCTATGACATGAGTGTCACACAAGAAATTTTAGTGAATCGTCTTGTGGAACGGCAACAGGATATGATAACATGCTATGAGCAACTGCTTTCAAGCACGGAGCATCTTGAACCAGGGCATATACGTGCCATGATCGATGCTTATTTACGCATGGATACACCTAAGACGGCGTTGCTCATAGCGGACGGACTGTCACAGCGCCTGTCGGATCCGAATACGGATCAGTATTTTGGTGAATGCAAAGCTGAACTGCTCTGGCGCCTTGGTAGCTACGACGAGCTGGAGCAACTCCAACGCCAGCAGGAGCAACAACGGCGGTGCAAACCCAATTGGCATGCGCAGTGTGCCCAGGCCTGCCTGGCTCTGCGTCAACCCGGAACAAGCAAACTACAATTCGAATCGCTGCTGAACACAATGCGTGCTACGGTGCTGGAGCAGCTACGCAGCTGTTCGACCATGCAACAGCATTCCTATGCCCATGCCTACGATGATGTACTCAAGCTGCACATGCTGCAGGAGTTGCAGTGCAGCCAGCAGCTAATAGAGCAACTCATAGCGAAATGTGATAATGGCGAACAGCAGCAGGAGGAGGCATTGATGAGCAACTACTTTGCCGATTGGCAATCACGTCTACAGATCCTTCAGCCACAGCTACGTGTTCTCGAGCCCATTTATAGCTTCCGTCGCAATATACTTGCCGAGCTCAAGCGTCGCTTTGTTGATCGTGTCCCACTGCAGGAGCAACTGCAGACGCAATTGGCGCAACTTTGGCTACACAGTGCGCGTATTAATCGCAATGCTGGACAACTGCAGCGGGCGCATCTCTATCTGATGAAGGCGGCCGAGTACAAACCTTTGGGCCTGTTTGTAGAACGTGCCAAGCTGCTGTGGCAAAAGGGCGATCAGGTGCTGGCTATGAACTATCTGGAGGAGCAGCTGTCTGCGATTAAGCAGCAATGCGACGGTAATGTAAAGCAGCTTAGTGTGGAGCAACGGCAACTCTATTTCGAGGGAAAGTATCTGCAGGCCACATATAATGCAGACTCGATGAATCTCTGTGCAGAAGTAATACTGAAATATTTCCACGAGGCAATCGCTGTGCAGCGTCAATCGGAACGTTGCCACGTTCAGTTGGCGCAGTTCATGGAGAAAATGCGTGAGGCACGTGCCGCGGCGGTCCAGACACGCGAAGATGAGGAACTGCTGCTACAAATAATGGTAAACTATGCCAAATCTTTGCGTTATGGCATTGATCATGTCTATCAATCCATGCCACGTCTTATAAGCCTCTGGCTGGATACTGCGGCCATGAACAACACAACGACATCACATACTGAGTTGGTGCGCAAAATGAACGATTTGTTGAGCAACTGCAGCACTGCACTGCCCTCGGCCATGTTCTACACAGCCTACTCACAGATGCTCAGCCGACTGTGTCATCCATCGAACGAGGTGTTCGCAGTCCTGCGCACCGTGATTATCAAACTGATCACCGATTTTCCACAGCAATCGTTATGGATGCTACTGCCGCATTTCAAGTCTGCTGCAGTGAATCGCATCAAACGTTGTAAGCTCATCCTCACCGATGAACGCTTGCAGACTCCAACATTTCAGCGTCTATTGGCCGATTTTAACACGTTAACTGAGCGACTTATTGGCGTAACCAACAAGGAGGTCACCTTGGATCGCAGTTATAAGCTTAGCGATCTGGACAAGCGGCTAACATTGTTGTGCAGTCAGGCAAACTTCTCCAACATATTGCTGCCGTTTGAAAAGTATATGCAGCCCACGTTTAATATTAGTTCTGGACAGGAGCACAATCCGTCTCCAGGGACAGGCACAAGTAAATTGCCAGCCAGCAATTGCTTTCCCTATCAACAGATTTTCATCAGTGGTTTCCAGGAGAAGGTGCTGGTGCTGCGTTCGGCAGCGCGACCCAAGAAACTAACCATACGCTGCAGCGATGGACAGGATTACGATGTGATGGTCAAGCCCAAGGATGACTTGCGTAAGGACGCGCGTCTCATGGAGTTCAATGGGCTAATGAAGCGATATCTTCATCAGGATGCCCGCGCAAGGCAACGTCGGCTGCACATACGCACCTATGCGGTGCTACCATTCAACGAAGAGTGTGGCCTGCTCGAATGGTTGCCCAATCTGAACTCATATCGCAGCATCTGCGTTGCACTGTATATGCAGCGTGGCCAAATGATGGGTGGCCGCCAGTTGCAACAGTTGGCTGTGCCACAAACGGATCCGCTGGAACGCAAGCGTGAGGTATTCCTCAAGCAGCTGGTGCCCGCTCATCCGCCTGTCTTTCAGGAGTGGCTACTGCAACGCTTCACCATGCCGCACAGCTGGTACGAGGCCCGTAACTCGTATATTCGCACCGTAGCCGTTATGTCGATGGTTGGCTACATACTCGGGCTGGGCGATCGTCATGGTGAAAATATACTGTTCGATGAGCGTAATGGGGATGCGGTACATGTGGACTTCAACTGTCTGTTCAATCAGGGCGAATCTTTCGCATATCCCGAAGTGGTACCTTTCCGTCTCACCCACAACATGATCACAGCCATGGGACCCCTTGGTGTGGAGGGCAGCTTCCGCAAATGTTGTGAGATAACTCTGCGATTGCTTAGGCAGGAGATGAAGACACTTATGTCCATGTTACGACCATTTGTCTATGATCTTAGTGTGCAGAGTCGCCTCACTGCGAGCACATCGAGTAAGAATAAAATGGGCGCCGAAGTTACTGATCCCAAGGTAACCCACGATGTGCAGCGCATTGCAGCTCGACTCCAGGGTCATGTGAGTAGCAGTTGAATTCCAATGTTTTCATTTATAGTTAATTGAGTCCTTCCTCTTTTGCAGGTAAAGAAGCAACAGGCGAACAGCATCCCATTGTCTACAGAAGGGCAAGTTAACTTCCTTATCAATGAGGCGACCAAGGTTGACAATCTCGCTGTCATGTATATCGGCTGGGGTGCCTTCCTATAAGACTTTAGGTATCTAATTTGGATGTTGATATTTTCTGTTAACTTTCTACAAAAAGTTATCTTTGTTACGATTTTGAAGGTTAAACATTTTATAACATTTAAATTGGGTTTATATTCTTAACAGGGCATCTCGGTAATGGTCTGTTAGCTGCCAGCCAAATAACCAACGAAATTCATAATTTCCAATTGAACATTAACAACTAGAAGCGTTTGAAAAATAATTTGTTTACTTAAATTAGTGATAAAATGAGCACTATCTATGAATATAACATAGGTACATTTGTATGTTTTTATGTACAAATACTACAATAATTAATTTCACAGAATCCCGCCATAGATTTAAATTTAAAATACGCATAACAACCCTGTATTTGCAGTGTCGGGAACCGGGTCGAACAGCTGATGTCGCAAGTGGCGAAATCATCTGTGTGCGGCGTGTAAATTAATCCCGCTCACTGATTTGTTAATACGAGTAGGAAATTTATTTAAATTGACGACAACAATAGAGACAGTATGTCGAAACCAATTACTTTTGTTACGGGCAACGCCAAGAAACTGGAGGAATTGATTGCGATATTGGGGCCGAATTTTCCCAGAACAGTTGTCTCTAAGAAAGTAGATTTGCCCGAACTACAGGGCGAAATCGAAGAGATTGCTATTAAAAAGTGTAAAGAGGCAGCGCGGCAAGTGGACGGTCCTGTGTTGATTGAGGACACCAGTTTGTGCTTTAATGCGCTCGAGGGTCTGCCTGGACCGTATATCAAGTGGTTTCTTGAGAAATTGCAACCCGAGGGATTGCATCGTTTGCTCAACGGATGGGAGGATAAGTCAGCACGTGCCATCTGCACATTTGCCTACTGCGAAGGTATTGCGGCTGAGCCGATAATCTTCCAAGGCATCACCGAGGGTATCATTGTACAGCCACGAGGATCGCGGGACTTTGGTTGGTGAGTAGAAAGAATTTAAAAATAAGATCACTTGCATAATTAATGGTTGTATTTATAGGGATCCAGTCTTTCAACCCACAGGCTACGATCAGACTTATGCGGAGATAGCTAAAGCGGAGAAGAACAAAATTTCGCATCGCTATAAGGCGCTAGATCTATTGAGAAAGTATATCGAGAGCGACAAATGTTAACTCAGTTTTATCTACAATACGTATAAGGAAAATACAAGGAAAGAAAGTGAACTCTTCTTTTGGGATACAATTAATGCGCGTATCAATCTTAGTTTACTAATAGATTTATTTAAAGTGTTTTTACTTGATATTATTTGTTCTATCATGTCGAGAAAACGTTGAAACTTATAACTATGAGAGACTCTGCTTAGTCATCCTTCTTGCTTTTCGGCTTCTTAGCCTTTGCCGTGTCCTTCTTGATCACTTTCGCGCCCGACGCTGGCTTGTTCCAATAGTACAGCAGCTGGGCGAGAATCACACCGTTAGCAAATGTAGAGGCGATGAACGTGATAATAATCATCTGGTCTCCGGTCTCCTGAATGGACGTAAAGATTCGTGCCACGGAGCCGGCAAACATCATGATCACTGTAGCCGCTGATAATTGACCCGTAGAGCCGGCCTGGTAATTGGTCACTGCCTGCGATAGCTTGCCCACCAGTAAAATTGGTATATTGAAGCTCTGTATGGTGAGCAGCGCTTTCATTGACGTCAGTCCCGAGTTAAGCACATACAAGAGTCCGAAATAGGCCAGCAAAAAGATGATGGAATGTGGCTTCCGTCCGCCATAGAACAAAACTAGAGCTGCAATTGCCACAGTTTGCAGTGCGAGGAAAGTATTGTCGCCCCAAGAACTGAAGGGATAACCGTTCACAAAGTTGTACGACATATGGAATGTTATGGCCAGCAGATCGAGCATTACACCCAGAAGATTGATACCCTCGCCAGATTTACTGTTGTGAATCTTAAGCACTTGCGGCACTTTCACCAGCACCGAGCCGGCAATAATTCCAATGCCAAGACCTTTGCTCAACAGCGCCTTGAAGCATGGCACTGCAAGAGATAAAAAATGAACTCATTAGCAAAATATTTCGTGGTAATTGCTTACGTACTAGTTAACAAGGTATTTACCATCTAGAAAGTTATGTTCTAACACGTAATTGTCGTAACACTTCTGGCTCATTAAGAAGAGAGCGCCTTTTTTAATTAAATCAGCCATTTCCGGATAATTTATCAATATGTTTTGAATCGTTAAATATTAGTTGTTCCGGCTCTTATCTAGCGGCTTCCTGGTCGCTTCTTGTAGACGATTGAACTGGCAACACGAAATTGAAAGCCCAACATTACACGTAATATTTAGGACAGACGGGCACCTGGTTTTACGGTGTTTTGTTGCTATCTGGTATTTTTTTAACAGCCGCTTTACAGAAAAATACCAACTAAACAGTGCTTACGATGTTAAATAACGTAACCGAAGCGCTAAACCGAATTTGGCAAATGTTAAGCAAATATCGATAAAAACTTTAAAAATGTTCTTGACATTCAATATCCAGCTATCGATAAGACTTGCTAAATTAAAGTTATCATTTATCATTCGTAACTCGTTTCAGATCGCGCTTAGCCCTAGACATTTAAAAAGCAAGTTATAAAAATTGGATATTTTAATTTTTAACTGCAAGTATATACAGAATAATTGCCAACAGCTTGTAAATAATTAAGTGCAAAACAATTAATAACTATTATTAAAACTTGCAAGATTCAAGATAAGACACAATCAATCTTAATCGCTTGATTTTCTTATCTCAACAGTATATACTTTTTTTTTTTGCTACTACTTTAATAAGCGTAATTCAAATCAATAGTTCCACAAGATTTGCTGCAGCAAGAACATGGCAATTACGAGCACAACTTTAAACCGTGGCCATCAAGGGTCACTGCGTCTGCAACTTGCAATGCAGATTACCATGCTGGGTAAAGTTGTCCCTAGTTATCGTTCAAATTTGCTGTCAAACTACGCTATGGTGGATTTAAAAAGCTTATCAAATTCGATTTTTCATTCATCCGTTCATTAAAGTTCATTTTAGTCAGGTTCGTCTGTAAACGCATTGCTTGCACTTCATTGCGCCTGCGCCGTGTAGACAAGCTATTTTCATGGTTGTTATCAACATGTCTATATTTTTATTCTTATGCAGTGCAGTTTCCCATTGCAGTTTAATTACGGTACAGGCAGCGTATTTATTAAATTCATATTCACGAATTGTTACTGTTATGCTCGCTCCCGTACTCACTACTACATACATAAAGCATTCACACTGAAACGGTAAATGTGCCTGTATACATATACACACAGCAAGAATTGAACTATATTTGTGGGTAAACAATTGTGCTTCGGTTTCTCTTCTCATTCATGTGACTTTGTCTCAGTGTGCGTCGATTTCAATTCACATTGTCAGAGGTAAGAAACAGTTACCGCTCGCCTCTTCGCCCACTCAACCGTGTGCAATGTGTTTTGCTTTAAATCATTAAATTTTTAATTTCAATATGTTGCTTTAAATAGTACTCGGTGTGGTTAGAATAAATGGAGCTACTTTAAACGACAGCGTTTATTATTATAACGACGATACGCAACGGTTGCAAACTGTCGATAAATTGTCGCCGCTTGATATTGTGCTACAGTTGGAGGAGCATGCGAATGTAAACATGGGACGCTTTGACAAGGGAAAATTAACCGCCAAGGCGGCCAATCTGACGGACATCAGCTGGGCACATGCTGTCAACAGCCAGAATCTACTGGCCGATGCGCTTAATGGTTAGTATCCTGCCTCCCTCTTTTGCGTCCACTCTGAACAAGCCTTTTCCTAGATGACATTGACATGATCGAGGCAGACATTGTGCTGGGCTATCTGAATGGCGAAGGAACCGAATTGCCAGTAATGGCACATCCGCCGGCAAATATCTCTGATCTGTCGCTGGAGGATTTTCTGTATCAGATTAAAGCGCACAACGAGGTTAACGAAGGAGCCCAGAAGGGCGTTAAATTGGACTTTAAATCTATAGAGGTCTTCGAAGGTTCGCTAGCTATTCTGGATGAGACCATACCCAATGTAAGTGTGCCATATATTGCACATCAAAAGCTAATCAATTGCTATCCCGCACGCAGATGACCTACCCAATTTGGATAAATGCAGATATAATAAGCGGCCCTGTGGAGCAAAACAGAACTGTGCCTGTGGATCCGGCACTTTTTTTTGCCGGCTGCATGCGCTACAAAAAGGCCGTTCTGTCTATTGGTTGGACTACCAATTGGGGTGCCGATTTCCGAGACGGCGAATACACACAAGACCAGTGCGATGCCATGTTGCGAGCCATCAATGACAATAATGTCACCTCCACCGGCCAGGGTATCACGTTTCCGGTGCGTGCCGGCATTGCGGCCAATAGCGCGCAACAACTGCACAGCTTGGTCGCGGCCGTGAATAAAACCAATGAAGGCACCTTAACCATATGGTCGTCAGCCGGCGATTATGTCGATGTAGCTCAATTGCGTAAACTCATCTTTAGCTTTGGTCTGGATCGTATCTATTTGGATGTTCCTGAAGAGCTTTCTTCGCAGCTGGATTTGGGCAATGCCGGTGGCGGCGCCAGCACCTTTAACTCACTTGTTAGCTTCAGCTTCATCAGCCTCTGCTTTTGGGCACTCTCCAGTTGGCTTAAAAATGTTTAAGAAGCGACAACTTTTATTGTTTCTTGTTTCAATTCGGTTTATTCTTTCTATTTTTCTTAAGGAATTGGGTGTTGTTGCTGGTATTCACATGAGGCTGCTCTATGAATACCCTATTTTTGATTTGTATCACTTCATTTGTATAAAAACTGGTTGTTTAACTAGTTTTATTACTCTACAATCGTAATTGTTATGCTTAACTATTCCTTAAATTTACAAAAATATATAAATATAAAAATACTTTGGACGTGCGCAGTTTTAAGTTTTGACATGTGGACCTAGGATATAATCCATAGGCGTATGATATAGTTAAATTAACCTACGCAAATAGTTAATGACTTTTCGTTGATTTCTCTTTCTCTCTTTTGTTTTCACTTTTTGGCACTAATAAATAAATAATCTTATTAATCTCTCTCTATATTACTGCGGCATGTAGGAGGAAACCATATGAGCGTGAAGTAGGTGTGTGAGGGAGAGTAAGGTGTGTGTATGAGGGTGTAGTTAACAATTTGTGCTACAAATTATGAAACGAGGCAGCTAACGGTACTGTTGTTGACGAAATAGTGATGAAACTTAATGGCGAGAAGAGAAGGCCCTGTGTCATGCTGAGCCCTCTCTGTAAGGCATTAGATATGGTTACAGTATATATTGTATAACATCGATTGAACATGCAAGATGCTGCGATATAGTTATATTAGCTTATTATCACATTTGTTGGCCTATTGCTAATAAGGCAATCGCTTGCTGAGCTCTGCTCCTCCACACCCGAACTGCGCCTGTAGTCCACCAAGCGAACAGCCACACGATCGTTGTCCGTGTTCTGCACACTCATGGGCGGAGCACTTGCGACTTGACTGGCACAGCAATGACCGAATTTTGTAGGTAGCGACCACATTACCGATGACTTAGCCTTGGGATCATCCCTGTGACACAGACGTGTCAATTGACGCGTCGGATACCAACAGGTGCAGATAAGACCACCGGCAAGCAATATGCCCGTTACAATCTGGCCGTACATAATGAATTGCGGGACCAGAGAAATATCCGCAGCAATGTCTTCGGTGACACGCACTCGCTCCTCAGCCCACATCAGTGGTATCATGACTCGTCTCACATTACTAAATGGACTGTAAAAGAAATTGATATAAAATTAGAATTTAGCCAACTTTGGACAGATAAAAATTACTTACCGAACGCTTTCCACTGGTTCCATATAATAATTGGCTTGGAAACCACCTCCCACGTCCATTGGCACTCCAGCGTTCGGTTCGAGTGCCATGAAAAATTCGTGTTTCGCTTTTTCTGGTTTCAAGCCATCCACAGCCTCCAGATAGCTGGGATCCGCGAGGTAGTAGTGCGGATATGACATATATATGGAAGTATTAAAACTACACCGTGCAATGTCTATAACACCAGCAGGTTTACATTTTCCCTTGGTACAGAGACAAGTGGTGTCCGGATACATTGTGCCATTGTCTACAGCGTGTCTAGTGCCGCTGAACTTGTATGCAGTAACGCCATGCACCTTAATTGTTTCCGTATAGTCTAGCGGTACGGCTCGACACAATTTGGGCAAATACAGATAGACCGAGTCGTTTGTCTTTAAATTAGATGGAAAGAACTCACCCATGGAGCCCTTGACTCGACCACACTCGCCTTCAAAGGCACCCGTGTGCGTCAAGTTATTCCAAGTGTGGATCTGTCCCATTTTATTTATGTCATCAGTACCGGTAAACATATTTATGTCACCATCAAAACTGCTCGAGCCGTTACGCGGATACATATAACCGATACGATCGTATGGAACTTCCTTGGGAAACAAAAACTTCGCGAAACTCACTGACATAAGTTCGAAGCCCTTGAATATCCATTCCTCGGCAGTTCTCGTCTCGTAAACGTCCTGCCTGTTCAATACGAATAAGGACGCCATTCGCAAGAACACATCCATTTCCTTTAATTTAAGTGCTCCAGTCTGTCAAGAAAAGAAATATTTCATTAAGTAAAGGCTTTCCATATTTAAACACCAACAGCTTACATGTCCCACTGTATTAACAGAGGTTACAACATCTTCGAGCGTGCCATTGCTGCCGGCAGCATCAAAATAGAAATAGGCCTTTTTGCGAAAAGATACTGAAGCGTTTTGATTATGCCACTCAATGTCAACTTTATCGGGGTTCTCGCGAAAGCGATAAGGTCCCAATTGCACAAAATGCGGCTTCCTAGGAATGCCCTCGTCGATATCCTCTGGATTCGTCCAATTAAATAGATAGACATCAAAGTTTAAAGGCAACGGCGAGACTTTCCAACCTTCAAAAGCGCGAGATGTGGGGCTAAGCGCCATTTCCTGAAAGTTATCAAAGATATTAAAGATATTAAAATTAGTTTGTTTTATTAGTTTAAGGGGTTGAACTAATTACTGTAATACGATTTATTGATGGATGATAAATAATTTAAATAATTACACACCATGCATAGTTTTATTAAATGACAATCCTCTCGCAACATTTTTGTAATGCTGACTGGCGTTTATATAAAATTATGGCTAATGATGATCATTAACAAGACTGATAGATAGGTAGCCATACCTTGATTTGGCCGATAAAATAATAATTGATCATTCAAGCAAGATAAGATATGAATGTATAGAAGGGTTTTTTTTTCAAATTTGCAAACAAGCTGAGTGCGAGGAAATTCGACGCTAGAAATATGAAATTTAATATCCAATATCCAAGTGTCAACACAATCAAATTCTTTTAGCTTTCATTTTTCGAATAAACCAAACATGAAAAAAACATCAAACATAGAAATTGTGTCATAAGAACGGAATGGTAGCGATAGGGTGGATCATGATCTTTTGCTACTTTGTTGGCAATCAATGCAGTTTTCCAATCCTACAGTCGAGTGTCATGTGAGTGTCATGTCATTATCAGCATAGACCCGTTTCCCATCAATCATACATACATACATACATCACAGATTGTAATTTCCATTGGGTTAGAATCTATATACCAAGGTATAGAACATTTAACAAATCCGCGACGGCCATTTTGAAATAAGCTTTTTGTTCTGCACTCCCATAATCTATCTATTGTCGGCTTCAGGAAATGACTAACTGATAAAAACCGATTGGTGATTTTATTTTTTTTTCTTTGTGTGGGACAGTGGCACGTGTAAGTATGCGCCCTCGTTTGCAATGGAGAGATTGTTGCGAGTTCGCTGATATAATGTCTGTCTGAACAGGTGTTTGGTCAAGGTCAGCACACCTGTTTCTATAACTAGAGTGCAATATTACTAAATGTAATGGGTTCCCTTTGTAATTTCCAAAGTCTTTTATGATTTCAGACCGTATGAAATGCAAAACTTCTAATAATAATAAAATTCAAGCGATTGCAGAGCTTATTTTCTAATCGCTCTCCCCCTATAGCAGTGTCTATCGCTAAAATGGTTTTTGCGATAAGATAATGATATCGTTCGTTTGGCAAAAAAACCCGAAAACAAAACTGAAAATATTTTTTATTTATTTGGCAACATACATTGTAGTACGGGTGGGTTCCAATATAGATCAGAGCTTCGATTAAGCTGCTGGCACCTGGCTGTTACAATGAATCATAATTATATATATATGCGGACAATCAATCATCAGCTCTGCCAGTCAGCGCCTTAAAAATAAATCATACTGTAACGCTCAAAAAAGTATATGGTATATATACCTTAGCTGGTTTCCTTTTTGTTGGGTTTCTTTAGCGAACACCTGTTTCCAATTGATTTTAATTGATACGAAGTAAGACTACCGAAGTCCCAACCCCATTCCTATACCTCCCATATATGTCATCCCACCCATTTAAATTCACACATATTATAAAGAGGAGGGATCACACTCAGTTGACCCCCTTGAACGTTTTGGCAATTGACTGATTGAAGACTCGAGACTCGACTTCAGTCTCATGTCCCATGAGAACTGATGACTCGCTCATTTGTATGTAAATTTCTTGCATTTGCGTATGCGCACAAGATAAGATAAAATAAAAAAAAAAACCGTAAACAGAACGATGAGATGATGAATTTTACAGTAATTTACAAATGAATTTATAGTTTACCTCGCCGCGCTTGCGCGTGAATATGTCTATCCAATTGTTAAGCAGAAATATGCCGGCTCCTATGCTGCAGATTCCCAATATCACAATCCCCAGCTGCCAGATACACTGGCGCACGCGTGACGTCATCTCTCGCTCTTCGTCTCGCTCTCGCACTTGTTGTATTTGTAAATTTTGATGACGATTTTCGATGTCAGCGTTCTTAAATTTGTTGCCCGTGTTAGCAGATTTTATTGCTGGCTCTATTGTTGTTATTGTGTTGGTGCAGGAAGTTCGGAAAACTCTTGTTGCGCCTGCTCTCTTGCTCTTGTTACGCGGTACTGAGGCAAAGCGTTTGTGTAACATCGACCGGCTCGATGGCGGAGACGGCACTGCCTGAAAATAATAGATAAGCAATCAACAAAATGAAAACGTTAATATACACACACACATATCTCGCTCTCTGGCGTTCTCTATTTCTTTCTGCGTAGGGGGATTGGATGTTAGTTAGTATACATACATGTGTATGTATGTGTGTGTTTCTATCTGTGCTAAGGCGAATATTGGCTCAATTGCTGTGTTATCAAGCTAGGCTAGTCTAGGAAACACATAAGAGCACGAACAAGAGAGAGGGAGAGAGCGTGAGAACTAAGTAAAAGCCTTTATCACGCGCCAAAGCACAGCGTAACTTGCGCCTACGTCGTAATTATGTATAAATCATACTCGACGCTGTTTCATTACTAACAACATTTCTATATGAGTCGTCAACGAAAAAAAAAACCACAAACGTAGAGTACAGGGCACGCTCAAGTTACGCTCTTACGCTAATTTAAAATACTACAATAAATTAAAAAGCTTTTGTGAACATTTGAAGGCTCTAAAACCGGTTCACATACGAGCCCTGTCCCGGCAAGGGAGTGGGCGTAAAGAAAAAAAAAAAATTGTGGTTATCGATAATGTTGTTGTTATTGGCGGGGCTTTCGCTTGGTTTAGCAATATCTGTATAAAAACATTCCTATGTCTGTACGTGCGTTTATTTGTTGTAGATGCACACGTAGCAAGGTTAAATAAACAAATTGAAAAAAAAACCCGTATTTCCAATGCCCATTTCGTTGGCTGCAGTTCGATGACGCCCCATGCCTCACACCATTTGAGGCAGCACGCCAGCTTACGCCTGATTTGCTCTCTACTCTACTCTTGATTACTTCACGCTGTACTTATACAAATAATGGGGCGAGGTTTTTGTGTGCATATTGCAAATTCATTTGTGCCAACAGAACAAATAAGTTAGGCGTTTTTAACACATAGTCACAAGATTAGCGCGCTGTTGCTTGGGGCGTATTGTAAGCACATTTATTACGTTTATAATTGTGAACACATTATGAAAGCTTTACTGGTTTACACTTTATTAGTGAAGTTAACAACCACAGAGAGTGGAGAATATAATTTATTTACTTGCACTAAAATCCTTGAGTTGTTTTGCACGTCACTTCCGCAACCTGTTGACATGTTTCTCTATGTTTATAGGATTTGTTTTTCGTTTTTTTGCATACGATATAAATAGATCAAAACACAGTGCAATGTGCCAAAATGAACCAGTAAAGAAGCTACACACATGTGTTCGGTTGAATATACACATACATAGGCGTGCACATATATGGCTTTAATTTGCAAAACTCACAAAACGATGCGTCACAGTTTGTTTTTTTATACAACAACTTTAACAAAAACAATTCTGCGGGTATTTGTTTTATTTCTCAGTGAGATAAAACAAGTCAATTTGACAGGAAAGCTGCACGTTTAACTCTCTTGCGTCCGCGCCTTGAGCTCGCTCGCTCGTGCTCTTGCTCTCTTTCACTCTCTCTCTCTGCCTCACACGCACATTCCCTTTGCCAGTGCTGAGCAACAACAATTCTCAAATATGCGTTTGCTTTTTGGATTTTTTGGCTTACGTTTTAACGTTTTGTTTGATTATGTGTAGCGCCTTGGTTTATCACCTTTTGCACTTGTCACTTCACTTGTACTGCTTCTGTTTCGTTTCACATGCCATTTTGCAATCGCAATTGTCGTATTTTCAATCACTTTTCAATTGGTTTCAATTTCAACAATACGATTATAAATATTCATCAGCAAATAGTTCTCAATAGTTCACTTTGTTGTTGGTTTACTGTATGCGTATTGTGTGCACGCGCATTGGATGCGCTGTGGCGCGTCTATTTCTTGCGTTCGCTCGTTCGTTCGTCTCACTCACATACACATTGGTTTTAATCATTAGACAACAACGCACCATTAACTTGATCTTGAACTCGCCCGAACGGCCACACGTCGTTGGATCTTAACGTCTGAGCGACACTGCGCCTGGTCTGCGACTGAAGCAATTTTATTTGTGGAAACGCCACCAAGCAGCAATTATATATTCTTTATTAAAACAAGTAGAAGCCATTTTCTGCTGGCAAGTCGACATGATAACACCCTGTACAAATCGGCATGTGTGTAATCGATAGCAGAGAAATAATAGGTGAATTTCGATAAGCACTATTTATACTGTTCTGAATTACCTGTTGCCGGAGCGATTTATTTTGAAATTGTTGCTTAAATATTTTCTTTTTAATTAATATTAAGTATTTATATATTTAAATAATCAAACATAGAACTAAGATGCCTGAGCGCTGCAACCGCACCAACAGAGGGAATGTTCACGAGCTCGCTCTCTCTTTTTCTCTCTCTCTCTCTCTCTCTTTCGCTCTCTGTCTCTTCTACTCATTATCTTTTTAAGGTGGATTCTCTCTTTGACTCTGCCGCTCTCTTTAATTCTTAGCCAGTCGTAACAAAACCGGTTCCGCCTCTTTTCGAAACGGTTATATTTAGTTGTAACACAAGTCAAACGAAAACGGTTAAAATATTTAAATATACATATATGAAATGAATTATTTAAATATATTTATTAGCTTGTTTGATGATAGAAAATTGTATTGGACTTGGAATGCACTCTTTTAATTAATCAGTCGATTTTATAAATCCCTTATCAGTAAATATTAAATGAGTGGGTTTCAGTATTATTATTCATATCTTTATATATATGTATAACGTTGGTAATCAAACGAAATCTAGAATTGTTTAAAATTGTATCCACGCAGGTTATTGTACTGTACTGTGACACACTTTGGCGCATTTGTATAAATTTAATGAAATTGGAATTTTATTAGTGTACTATGTTCGTCTTAAAATAAGTCATAAGCATATAAAATTAGACCACATAGTGGAAAACAGAAAAATAAACCCCTAAAAAATTTAGCCTTATCACATTAATTATTAAAAACTGATTCAACAACAAAAACTCTCAACTCGCATGTTCCGAAGAACCGACATATTGCACTCCGACGAGGAGGGGAGAGCCCTCGATCTTGCTCTTGAGCTCGGGTGATGACGCAGCGGCCTGCATTCGATTCTCAATATTTGTAATATCGATAGTGCGCATAAAATGCTTTTTCATCAGCATCTGACGTGGATAGTAGAGAAGCATCACGATGCCCACTGCTATGAAAAGTAGACCCAGGACTCTTCCAGCGATCACAGAGAGAGGTACCAATTTTAAATATAAAAGCAGATCCGGCGATATGCGCACTTTGTAATCGGCCCAGATCAAAGGAAGAAAATTGCGTCGTGACTTACGAAAGATCCTGAAAAATGTAACAAAATATTATTGATAATCGACATTATTATCCAGCTTACTACTTACGATTCTGGGCGTGGCTCTACCAGCAAGCTAACCATAATGGTCGCCTTGATGTCCAGAAGCATGCCTGTGGTAGGCTCCATTATGATCACCATCTCGTGGCGTTTCTTATCGGGCTTAATACCATCCAATGCATCGACATAGGAGGGATCGGCATTATAGAAGTGCGGATAGGAAGCAAAGACCGGGACACCGTACCAGCATGAGGAGACATTAAGCAGGCCAGAAGGTACTTCCTCACAGTTCTCTTGGCAATGACACTTGTTATCGGGATTCTCGTTGCCTGCAAATAAAAGTCGATAGAAATATCGAACTATGTGTAAATGCTGCTATCGATAAAATATATATATATCGATTAGTCTCACCGTTTGCCATATTCCGCTTACTACCCCTATAGACAAAGGCATCGATGCCCTCGTAGACAGTTGTACCCGCATAATCCACCTGCAGCTCACGACAAATATCGGGCAAGAAATATGTAATCGGTTGACCCTTTTGCAATGGAATCGGATGAAATTCACCCGTACCGCCCCGCAGCTTGCAGTGTGGAAAGCTTTTGGAAACATTGTCGTAACGCCAGCGCGCTATCTGACCCAGTTTCCTAAAATCATCTGCCCCTGTATAGACGTTATGATGTCCATAGATCTCGGTGCTGGTATTACGCTGTGGTGTGAAAGAAATCAAAAAGAATTAAGATATACATACTAAATCGATTTTGGTTGGGAATCTCTATCTCAATCGCTTATCTCTGTATCTTACCGGATAACCAAAGGCGATGCGCTCGTAGGGGAACTGCAAATCCGGCATCATGTTGGCTGGAATCATTTTGCTTATCTTAATGAGTGGCGTATCGAATCCCCGGAAAAGCCAATCATCGGCTTGACGCTTAAAGGTCGGCTCATTGTTGTACAAGTTAAGGCCCAACAGCATGAGACTGCGCAACATGGGATTCCATAGTTGGGCCTTGTGGACGATGCCCACGTTGATCGAGTTGGGACTAATAATGATATCTGTAAGATTTCCCCCGCTGGCCTCTGCATCGAAATAGTAACGACTCTGACGCCAATAGGATACGGTGGAGTTCTCATCGTGCCATGTGACATTCAGCTTCTGTTGTCGCTCCGTAAACGTGTACGGTCCAAGCTCCTGAAACCGTGGCTTGACATTTGGATTATTATACTCCTCCGAATTGGTCCAGTTAAAGAAATAAACGTCAGCGCGGATGCCAAGATTTGGTGATTGCCAAAGATTTGTCATCATCGAGTTGGGCTTGAGTACCATGAACTGCGTAAATAAAGATAATATACATATATATCGAAATTAATTTATGTGGCAACCATTAGGTACTCCCCACTCACCCATTCCAATGCACGTCGCTGTATGCGCTCCAGATTAAGTATATAGATTAGACCCAATGCGCCCAGGAGCAGACCCAGCACACTGGTCAAAGCAATGCGCTGTTTTCCGATCATTGTTAATGGGCCACTGGTATTTCACAACTGAGACAAGATCAATGAAGGAAGTGTCATTATATTGAAGAAAGCGTAAACTGGTTCTTCTTGTTCATGTTTACATTTTCCTTATGTAAGATATATAATTGAGACAGAATAACTAGCTTAATATATGAACTGTGCTAAGATTACCAACAACAAAGTAATATTTATAACGAACTGAATTAAACATGAGTAGCTTGAATACTTTAATGTAAATATCTTAAAGATCACTGCTAGTTTAATATGATGTTTGCATATCACATCTATAACAAGCAAATTAAAATTCACTTTTTACCTAATGTAGTATTTCATTTAATTACTAATAGAGTATAGGCATTCAGACGTCCAAAGAGTTTGTACTTTCATTTTTATGATATCCGAAAAAATAAACATAGTAGATCTTAACCTTGCTGATCCCTTGGCCATAAAATGTTGCTATGTGGTGACTTACCCAGACGATGAGCAATAAATGAAGCACGTTCACGATGAAGCTTAAATGGAACCCAAAGGTGATCCCGATTGTACTTTAATTCTGTCTGTTCACAATGTCTTATGATCGCGACCGTCTGCCTGGGATCGACGAAAGGTCCCGGCTAGGTTATCGTGTCGCTTCTTGTCTTTTAATAACCACAAAACGGGTTCTATTCGCACTGATAATGTCACAAGTATCACAGTATATATATATGTATATATATTTATGCCCGAGGAGGGTGTCCTTTTGATCAAATGAAATCACACTCGAGATTTTCCCGACGATCCGCTGCAAATGCCGACTTGATAACGACTGACGATTCCGAGTAAAATGTTCGACTACTAATACTGTATAATAAACAAGAAAAGTCAAGCACACACACACACACTCACACTTACATCGAGTGATCGCAGGGCACATCAGGGCGAATCATGAGATACTGCAGTTAAAAAACTTAATTGATACACTGAGCGAATGGAAAGTGTTGCATACTTTCAGCGTGGCAGCAAATCTTCGATGATAAGCCACACACAATCAGCTTGACTTTGTCTATAGAGTATACCATATTCCATCGAAGAGATACATATGTTGTGTCATCCGAACTGCGATCGGTCAATGGCTTTCAATCGCGAGAAAGATGTGAGTATATTTTCCTTAGTGTATTCAACATTTATTTTGTTTGAATTTTGTTTTTGTTTTTTACCCTATTCTATGCACTCAGCACACATTTAGCGCTTGCCTTAATGCTCGACTTGGTTCAACAGTTCCATAATCTCGTCAAGGGGTTATCTTTAAACGATTCGGAGGCAAGCGGAGTCCGGTTTGGAGACGACGACCCAGACGAAGAAACTGGAGCAACCAGCACACACACAAACAAACAAGTGCAATAAGTTATCAACTGTAAACTAACCTGGCCGACCAAACATACCAATAACGTACTGGAACTCTTTGGAGTTTTTCCGATTTTTTCGGCACTGCGTTCGGTGCGTTCGCGCACACAGCAGATAAGACCTTCCACTGGGACCCATTGAACGATCTGATAAAATACGCACGCGGGGGACAGCTATAAAAATAAAAAAAAAAACAACAACAACAGCCAGTTTTGTTAACATATGTAGCACTTGTCCCTCACCATATATGGCACATTTATATATACATACATTATATAATAAAACTGGTAGGGGTCGTTCAAGAATTTCGTAAGCAGATTTATTACAATTATTTACCCCCCATATCCCTTGTCAGCGAAAGTAAGCAAAGCTGTTACCTCCTCCTCCATGCTAACGTATATTACGTATTAAATTAATATATTGCTTTTTTTTAATATTATAATTATAAAATAATCGATTAAAAGAAAAGCAGGCGAATTAAAATTTTTTTGAAAAAAATTTTCTGAAATATTAACAAAATCTCAAAAATCAAAATTTTTTGAATTATTTAAATTGCAGAAACTGTTAAACTATTCTATTCTATATCTAAAACTATGAATAAAATGCTTTACCCGAAGAAAATCATTTGATTTTTAAGAAAGTTATGAAGTGATGAAAATGAGGATACTGGTCCTGTCTAGGGTCTTACATGTTAAATTTTGGGTCGACTTTGGCATGATTTTTGGGCAAAAATTAAGTATGCTCTAAAACAATTTTAAACACTTATTTTATACTAATTTTGACCTCAGCAATCGATTAAAACTAAAAGCAGGCGATTTAAAATTTTGAAAAAAAAAATTTTCTGAAAAATAAACAGGGGGGACCCTTACCAAAATCACATAAATCAAAATTTTGTTGAATTTTTTAAATTCCAGAAACTGTTAAATTATTCTATTCTAGAAGTAAAACTATGAATAAAATGCTTTACCCGAAGAAAATCATTTGATTTTTAAGAAAGTTATGAAGTGATGAAAATGAGGATACTGGTCCTGTCTAGGGTCTTACATGTTAAATTTTGGGTCGACTTTGGCATGATTTTTGGGCAAAAATAAAGTATGCTTTAAAACAATTTTAAACACTTGTTTTATACTAATTTTGACCTCCGCAATCGATAAAAAGTAAAAGAAGGCGAATTTTAATTTTGAAAAAAAAATTTTTCTGAAAAATGAACAGGGGGGACCCTTAACAAGTTCTCAAAAATCAAAATTTTTTTGAATTTGCAGAATTGCAGAAACTGTTAAACTATTCTATTCTAGAACTAAAACCATGAATAAAATGCTTTACCCGAAGAAAATCATTTGATTTTTAAGAAAGTTATGAAGTGATGAAAATGTGGATACTGGTCCTGTCAGGGGTCTTACATGTTAAATTTTTGGTCGACTTTGGCATGATTTTTGGGCAAAAATTAAGTATGCTCTAAAACAATTTTAAACACTTGTTTTATACTAATTTTGACCTCCACTATCGATTAAAAGTAAAAGCAAGCGATTTAAAGATTTGAAAAAAAAAATTTTCTGAAAAATAAACAGGGGGGACCCTTACCAAAATCACAAAACTCAAAATTTTTTTGAATTATTTAAATTGCAGAAACTGTTAAACTATTCTATTCTAGAAGTAAAACCATGAATAAAATGCTTTACCCGAAGAAAATCATTTGATTTTTAAGAAAGTTATGAAGTGATGAAAATGAGGATACTGGTCCTGTCTAGGGTCTTACATGTTAAATTTTTGGTCGACTTTGGGATGATTTTTGGGCAAAATTTAAGTATGCTCTAAAACAATATTAAACACTTGTTTTGTACTAATTTTGACCTCCGCAATCGATAAAAAGTAAAAGAAGGCGAATTTAAATTTTGAAACAAAAAATTTTCTGAAAAATTTACAGGGGGGACCCTTTCTAAATTCTCAAAAATCTAAATTTGTAAGAATTTTTTAAACTGCAGAAACTGTTAAACTATTCTATTCTAGAACTAAAACTATGAATAAAATGCTTTACCCGAAGAAAATCATTTGATTTTTAAGAAAGTTATGAAGTGATGAAAATGAGGATACTGGTCCTGTCTAGGGTCTTACATGTTAAATTTATGGACGACTTTGGCATGATTTTTGGGCAAAAATTAAGTATGCTCTAAAACAATATTAAACACTTGTTTTATACTAATTTTGACCTCAGCAATCGATTAAAAATAAAAGCAGGCGATTTAAAATTTTGAAAAAAAAATTTTTCTGAAAAATGAACAGGGGGGACCATTACTCACATACAATTTTTAAACAGATCGTATGATATATTCTCACTTTCATCGAGCACTACCGCGATTCTATTATTATTATTACCGCGATATTATTATCATTTAAATCCATCGGAACTATCGAATGTTCCAACCATCAACTTGCTATAGTATCCAAACGAAACAATACACTGACAGAGAAAATGGAGACAAGTGAACAGCGCGCGGTTTTTTCCCTACTCGGTTCTTAAGCGAGTTATTATTTGCGGGAGTCCCCGTAAAGACAATTTGAGGGTTGCCATTCGTGTAAAACAGTAAATAACTACTGATTGGCATAATCATGTAGACTCCCCTATCGCCATGTCATCCAGAATAAGCAGTGCAAGTACCCCTCAACAGATCCGGGCTGTCAGTACATTGTCAGTGTCAGTTGATTAACGCATTCTAATCAGCTTGCGCAGGAACTGATATCGGAATCGAACCAATTGACAATGCAAGAGTCAATAAATTACAAAGCAAATACCCTAAGCTGACAGCGAGACTGTCTATAACGAATATATAAATACGGATATACATCGTGGTTGAATTTGTTTACACACACTATTTAATAGAGACATCATATCTATAGAACAACTTCAGTTTAATAAGATCGTACACAATCACATACTATGTCAATTTTAGATTCATTAATAAATATTTCGAACCAAGCGTGATTATGCTTTAATTTTAAATGCACAGGGTATGTAGGCAGTGAAAGTCTATAACGAGTATATTATACCAACATCCATTAATAGTGAAAATGCGTATTTCGATCAATCTTGTTTCAATTTGCGTAGTGATTAACTAAGTATTACAGTAAATAGTTTTAGTAAGTCTATAGGTCGTATTTGTATAATGGGTTAGGCACAGTGGAACAGGTTAAAAGCAGAGTCATCTTAAAAAACTAAACTTGAGTACGCCGGGTAAGTATTCGAGATGGGGAGTCATTCGTTTGGAATCGATTCGCAACCATTTCTTGCTGAGCAAATGAGATGGATTCTGAGGAAGAAAAGAGTATTAAATAGAGGCTTTATACATCATGTGTATATTGCGAAAATATGCACCTGAGTTACGCTGGCGCTGATGTCACTTTGCTTTATCCACAACTCCAGCGGCTGCGAGCGCCAGTTCTGCTTCATTAGCATCGCCAGGCAACGCGCAACGAATCCATCACCAATGCAGCGAGACCTGGTCATGTCCAGGAGACGCAGCTGGCGGCAGCTGCTCAAGAATTGCAGCAGACCCGCTGGACTCTCCATTTGATAGCCACATAAATGCAACTCACACAGCTCCGGCAGCTGCTGGGCCAATTGGCAGAGCATCTGATCGCTCAAACATTGCAACTGTTCACCCTCTTCTGACTGAGCGTGCACTTCTAAGCGGCGCAAGTGACGAAGATTGCCCAGCTCACGAAAGAAGCGTCCGTAATCGTGTAGCATGCCGCCAAAACGAAAGCCCTCGATCTGCTTGACACCTGTTCCCGCATTAGGATTGGGACGTGCTATTCGTTCCAGCACATCAAAGACAAAATTCGTGGAGTAAATAGACAGCTTGTGTAGTCGTGGCAGGCGCAGTAACTCCTGCGCTATGTCTGTCTCCATGCACAGATGATAGTCGGCGATTTTAATATGTTCCAGCGTGGGGCACAATTGCACATCGACTAGATCGCAGCAGTTGACTTCATCACAATTCTCCATGATGTCGAATTTGCGCAATCGAAGCTGGCGAAAGATGTCGCGAAAGTGTTGAGATTCCAGAAACTGACAATCATCCAGGCATAATTCGGTGAGTAGCTTCAATTCACACAGATATCTCCCACTAATCTGACAGCTACGCAGTTTTAGTTCTCGTAGAGCGGGAAAGACACGCTTTAGCATAAGAACATCCCCATCGACGAAACGAGAGGGTCCACGTCCCAGCTGTTCTTCGCCTCCAAGCCACTCCAGGCTGGTTACGCCACGGAAAGACTGATCGGTCAATTGTCGAAACCGGCTTACATCTATCTGGTAGCAACTGAGACGCTCCAGATGTGGCGCCAGGCTCATCATGAACGCCTGAAATTGTCGTGAGGTGGCACGCAGCAGCAGGTCATGCTGCAGCGCTACGTTGCGCACGCGTGTACGCCACAACACCTGGACAATGGTCCTCAGTCGGCTGTGCAGCTGCGCAAGCTCGAACTGCTGATACACATTCAGCTGGGAAACTATCAGTGCCAGGACATCGTCATTTAGCTGCAACAGCGAGCTGCGCCTGGGCGCTGCAAAAGGAGGGTCAGCACTAGCATTTATGCTCAATATGTAGACACACTTACCTATCTCTCCCTGCCCCCTTCGCTGTTCCTGCTCCTTTTCCTCCTCTCGTATAATATTTGTAGTCATCTGTGAAATGGCTTGCTATTTCTTTGGCACTTATTTTGTTCTTGACAGGCGCAGCGCATTTTCGACACTGACAAAAACAATTCTCACTCTCATAGATTTTCTCTCTATTTCTCTCCTCCTTTTTTCAGTATTTTTACCAAATTTAGGGGTGGTTTTATTGGCAGGCGGCCGCCGCTAGGCCCACTTTACCTGCGTACCTAACCTTTCGGGGCTCGGTTAGTGATGCGCCGATATATCTATCACGCTGTAAACAACAACTATCGGTGAGTTGCTGTTATGATTTTCGATATGTTAATAGCATGTTAAATGCAAGCCACTCTCATTAAGGTGAGTCAAGATTTGAGCAATGAAATGTTAGCACTACATTTTTTTGTATTTACCTTTTTATTTGTTGTTTGGTGCTTACTACGTCATCAATTTGTATGTATTTGTAATTACATTTAACTTTTACAATATACTCTATGTTGCATGTTGTATGTATAATGTATTATTATTACATATTATTTATCCAATTTCATTTGTCGTATAGGCATATATTGTAGGTATATATAGTTTTATGTATTGTATCTGCATTATAGTACATTATTGTTTCTAATTACTTAGTATTGTTACTGTTATTCTTCATCTTGTTGTTACTGTTGCTGTTGTTGCTTTAATTGGCTGCCAAGCGTTTTATTTTTAGGAAACAGTTTTTGACACTGCAGCTTATTGTTATTAATTAATGTGTGTGGGTGTGTGAGTCGCTCTGTATGTGTGTGTGAGTGTTAAATTTTACTTGATTTATGCTCTACGCAACTTACAAATTAATTGTTAATTTTGTCAAATATTGCAACAGAATTAAAGTTTCTTGTTGATACTTAAAATTGCCTTTCGCTCGCTAAACATACAGTAGATCAGTTATTATATTAGTTAATAATAGTACAATATAATATATATATATATATATATGTGTATGTATAAATATTCTATATGCATTTCATATACTGCGCTCTATACACATCACCGATCTATTTCAAAAACACCAAAAACTAACACGGCTAAAACAACTACATAAATATGTATGCATGTGTTTATATATGTGTGTGTTCGTGTGTGTGTGTGTGTGCTGTATTTGTGTATGTGTATGGTACAGATTTATGCGGTGTTTTCTTCTTCTATGTAGCAATTCAACATTCCCTCTTACTGCGTGTACTTTGCCTATAAAAATACATAAGACTTAAGCGACTCGACTCGGTTTTCAGAACATCGCATAAATGCTGCAATCCTTCTTCGCAATTGTTTAAACAATTTCTATGTATGCGCACAGCATTTGTGTTTTTCTTTAGGTTTTCATTATCGTTTTCATTTTATTTCTTTTTTACAATTTTCAATTGTTCCCTGCATTCTTAGTACATATTTTAAAACTTTCTTGTTATCTGCTGCCGATGCAAATGCCTTACAAAATAAATCAAATACAAACATAACTTTTGTCGGGTATTTTGTTTTATTATTCTCTTATGAATTGAACTTGAAAGCAAACCAACAAATATTTTGTTTCTTTTTTTTTTAATTTTGTTTATGTTGTTTTTATTTGTGTAAATGTACATTTTTTGTTAATTTAAATTATAAAAGTTTAATAAATGTATTAAATTAATAAAATGTTGCATTTAAAAGGAAGCATTATGTGTGTGTGTGTAAGTGTTGGGTGTATGTGTTTATGTAAATGAACTTGACTCAGCTAATAATAGGTGTTTGTTTTTCTTTTCTTTTAATTTTACGCTTTTTTATTTTTTCTTCCATTAATTTTCGTTCTTGTAATATTTAAAGCAGATATGTTGTTGCTTGTGGCGCTTGGGGCATGCTTCGCTTTTCTTTTATTAATCTTGCTGTTTTCAACATAAGCACAGTAATTGTTATAATTAATTGTAGAGTTGTGCCTAGTTGTATTTTTTTTTTTGTAATTGTTGTTAACTTTAATAGTGTTTTCAGTGTGTGTTTCTATGTTCTGGGTTGGGGTTATAACCGTTCGATCATCAGCTGTTTTAGTTTTTTTTTTCATCTGCTTTTCTTTTATCTCTCATCTCTTTACTTGTCATATATATCATAATCGTAATCATAATGTCAGCGCGTGCGCTTCTTCTCTCTACACACACACATTTCGTATATGTAACTAAAAACTAATCTACTTTCGCTCTGTCTCTCTGTCACCATCAATCATTATCGTCTCATCTTAATCAGTTTTAGTAGTTCAACTAACGTTAAATATAATAATAATAATAATATATAATTTTCTTGCATTCCTCATTTCTCGTTAGTTCTTGGCTTAACCTAGGCTCTTCTCTTCCTTTGTTTAATTCGTCTTCATCGTGTTTACTTCTCCTCGAAAGTTTACGGTTCTAATACGTCTTGCCTTAAAGCAATTGATTTTTTTATATATATATATTTTTTTTTTGTTTTAATCCATTTTTCTTCTGGTGATAAGCAACAAGTTTTCTCACTTAAATCTTAAAAGGGGAGTTTGGATATATGAATGAAGGATGGGACGGGGAATATGGAGAGCTTGTTGTTGTTTTAACTGGGAGCTGCTATTAGCATAATATGTATGTATGTATGTGTATGTGTGTAGTTTAGTTAATATGTTTATGCTGATTTGTTATCCATACTTTGCCTTACAAAATGCACAAAATAATACAATTTGACAATGAGTTTTCCAAAGTTTGTTTTTGCTGCAGTTTTATATACAAAGTATATATGATATATAATATATTAAATATATATATTTATGATAGAGTTGTATGGTATGAGGATGTATTCTTAGTGGAGCTGCAATACAGGCGTTTGTGCCTTGTCGATAGTCTCGATGGTTCAAAATCTTGTATGTAAAATCAAATCAATTGATTAGGAAACAATTTGTTAGTCTATGCCTTCAAAAATGAAACTATCGCATGGCGCTACAATCTATAGTTTTACAACTCTACGCGTAAGTATGAGTGTGTGTTTTTTTTCTCGGTGTCTAACTTAACCAAAAATAATATAAAAAGTAGAATACAGGTGCGCAAAAGCTGATTACAAACGTCTTGAATTCACTCTCGACGACCTTTCTTACCTCGTACCTCTCTTCGCATTTATTTGGTCGATAGCACAGCTAACAACCACGCCCAGCACCGGCAAAGCGCGTACATTTCATAAATGTAGCAGGGACGTGAAAAAATTAATATATAATCTACAAATATATATAAATACATATATATATATATAGACGCTAGGCGCCTAAGAAGATCGGTTAGAGAACAGTGAAGGGTAACTATGAGATGTGTTTTTCTTTCTTGTATTGCACGTTGCGCAAGCGGGCGCCAGACCACAAGTCTGCGGCGAAGAAGGTGGCATCCGAAAGGGATGTCGAGAGGATCACAGACCTAATTTGCGCACTGTTTTTTTTTTTGTTAAACTATATAGTTATAAATGTATATGTATGTTTTTTTTTTGTTAATATGTATAACTAGCTGCTTAATATGGATGTGGGTTGTAGTTGTTGTTTCTCTTGATGATGATGGTGTTGCCTGCGGATGTATCAATTCACCAGCATTGGCTTGAGGCCACTCTTCACCACTGCGACGTGGCTGTGGCTGTGGCAGGGGCGGCTGTGGTGGCCGTCGCTACGGGGTGGCCGGGCAGCAGAGGCTACTGTTAGTAAACTACGGGATGCTGCTCAACATTGCCGGGAAGATGTTGCAATTGCATTGCGGCACGTGCCAACGCACTCGGATCACTGATCAATGCGATGGGCACTTGCGGCGGCGGCTGCTGCTGTTGCTGCTGCTGCGGCGGTGCCTGTTGATGCGCCTGCTGTTGCTGCTGATGATGCTGCTGTTGCTGCTGCTGCTGTTGTTGTTGATGTTGCTGATGATGATGTGCTGCCTGCTGTATGGACAACTGCAACAACTGCTGCTGTTGCAGTTGCTGTTGTTGCTGCTGATGAGCGGCTACGGCCGCTTGCTGTTGCTGTTGTTGCTGCTGTGCAGCAACCTGTTGCTGATGCTGTTGATGTGCTGCTGCTGCTGCCTGTTGTTGAGCTGCCGCTGCTGCTGCTGCCTGTTGCTGAGCTGCCGCCGCGGCGGCTGCCTGCTGTTGGGCAGCCACAGCTGCTGCCGCCTGCTGTTGCTTCTGCGATTGCTGAGCGTTGTGCGAGATGAGTGTACTGGTCACCAGCGGCACCAGGCCTGGCGTTAGCTGGACGGCACCGGCGCCAGCCGCTGCTGCGCCCGCTGTTATCTGTTGGATGGTATGCATCGTGGTCGTTGCCGAGTGATGGGGAACTGCAAGAGGGGGAGCGACGTTAGTATTGACTATTAGACTATTGGGGGCACGACAAGCCACACAAGACAACTGCTGGTTGTGTCTGCGTGTGTGTGTTATTAACATATATTGTAGTGTAATCTGTGTCCGACTCACTTATGATCGGTTTCACTTCCTGCTTGACTTGGGTCAGCACACCAGCCGGTATTTGCGGATGCGGATGCACGGGTGGTGGCGGCATCATAGCATCCGGGTGATTCATCTTCATGTGGCGCTTCAAATTGCCGCGCTCGACGAAAGCCTTGCTGCACAGTGTGCACGCGTGCGGTTTCTCACCCGAATGGGAGCGCATGTGCGAGACCAAGTGACCTGCGAAACGGACAATGGAAGCGACATGAAGATTTCTGCCGACAAGGAGAGTTTCGAATTTCGACAAACAAAAAAAAAAATACAAATCGAAAGAGAGGCAAAAGCAAACCAAACGGGGGGCGGGCCGGTAGAGCGGGAGGCAGCTCGAAGTCGAAGCGAGTCGAGCCAAGCGAGCGGGCGTTTTAGTTTATAATGAATATTATTTTTTTTTTTTTTTGATTTGGGTTAGGTAGGTTGGTAGATTCGGGGGTGACAAGGCAATATAGCCGGGCGCACAGTGCAGCAAATACGCGATGGAACTCATGGAAAAAATATGACAGAGCTAAGTATTACCGCGTGTTAGTTTCAATTCACTAAAGCTATTATCTATTTAAAGCTATATCGTTATAGTTATTAAAGTTTTCATATATCTTTTGTTAGTAACTTTAACCTTATTAAATTTTATAAATTTAATTGAGTCTATATTTATTAAGCTACAGAACTTATTTACCCTTTTTGTTGAAATTTAAATCAATTAAAATCGTAAAAGAAATATAAATAAAAATAATATTTTTAATATTTTAAATGACGATTAAAATATGTTATATAAACCCACTAATCGAATTCCTCATTCCAAAAAGATTTTGATTTTTATACCTTATTACTTGCTGCACTGTGTGTGTCTAAAAGGAATTGATTGATTGATTGATTTTGGATGGTACAATGGATAATGGGTTGGTGGTTGCTTGATAGAGCAGATAGCGGCTGGACTGGGAGGACTACTATGCTGACGCCACGTCTCGCGTGCTACACTCCGCAAATCCGACAGTCCGAGTGTCCGACTCACCTTTGCATATGAAATTCTTGGGGCACTTCTCGCAGGCAAAGGGACGCTCACACTCCTGACCCTTGGTGTGGCTGCGCTGATGGAATAGCAGATTGCCCTTGAGTGGGAAAGATTTGCCGCACGTCTCACAGGTGAAGGGGCGATCGCCGGTGTGGCAGCGTGACATATGATTGATCAGATGCTCCTTGCGGGTAAACGGCTTGTTGCACACATTGCAACAATGGGGATTGTCACTCGAATGTTGGCGCATGTGATTATTGAGATGCTCCTTGCGCGTAAACGTCTTCTGACAGTATTCACATTTGTGCGGAGAATCGCCCGTATGGAGCCGCACATGATTCGTCAGATGCTCCTTGCGGGTAAACGTCTTCTTGCAGTAGCTGCAACGATGCGGCGAATCGCCCGTGTGCTGGCGCACATGATTCGTGAGATGCTCCTTGCGTGTGAACGTCTTGGTGCAGTATGTGCACTTGTGCGGCGATTCGCCTGTATGTTGCCGTACATGATTAACCATGTGATCTTTGCGAGTGAACGCTTTCGTGCAGTACGTGCACTTGAACGGTGTCTCACCCGTGTGCTGGCGTATGTGATTCACCAGGTGCTCCTTGCGCGTAAACGTCTTCATGCAGTACGAGCAGCGATGCGGCGACTCTCCAGTGTGCTGACGCACGTGATTTAACAGATGTTCCTTGCGCGTAAACGTCTTGGAGCAGAAGTCACACCGATGTGGCGTCTCGCCTGCTTGCGTGGTAAAGATAAGAATTGTGGAAAAAGAGAAACGGAAAACGGTATAGATTAGTGATCGTTGGCAATTGATAATGGAGAGAGCGGAGCGGGTATTAATGTTGCGTCAGGTCTGGGTCTATTCAGTTCGCATTAATATTTCTACATTTTTCAGTTAACAGCTGATGAATTTCGTTTAAATTGAGGATTTGGGGATCATTTCTATATATTCATATCATGCACTCAGTACAAATGTGAAGAAGTGATTAAGTATAGGAACCAGAAACTTAGTAGATATAGTTTTTTTTAGAAGGAACTTAATGATGATATGAGAAATCGATTATGATTACTAAGGAATTTTATGTATGTATTTCGAGAGTTTTGTATAGGCCTTGACAATGATGATACTACATGTATTCAGAGTTTCCTACTCATATGAAGAACCCTACACACAAGAAGCATCTGGTAGATCATTTACTCCAGCTCATGGGTGAGACACCGTTCAAGTGCACGTACTAGACGCAAAGATAACATGGTTCCTCATATACGGCAACGGTGTGGCGCGAATCACCCGTGTGCTGGAGCACATGCTACTTAAGATGCTTCTTGCTCGCGAACCTTGTGGTTGCAGTCAGTGCGCTTGCGCGTGGCGAATCGCCCGTAAGGTTGCCGTACACGATTAACCACTGGAACGGTACCTCACCCGTGTGCAGATGTAAGTGATTCGTGAGATGCTCCTTTCGGGTAAACGTCTTCGAGCAGTATGTGCACCGATGTGGCGATTCTCCTGTGTGTTGGCGCACGTGATTAACCAAATGCTCCTTGCGTGTAAACGCCTTGGAACAGAATTCGCACCGATGCGGCGTCTCACCTGCGTGCGTGGTAAAAGGTAAGAATCGAGCAATAACAGAGTACAGATTAGTTGTCATCGACAAGAGTGGCATGGGGAAGCAGGTAGTAAAAGTTGCTTCACATTGAGGTCTATTCAAACAACGATTCGGTACGAATCAAGAAAAATATAGGGTCAGAGCAATGGTCTATTCGTTTTTTGATCATTTTCACAGCTTGCAGCTTATACTGTATGCAGAGATTTATGCACAAGGGAGACCTGATGGATCATATAGGTATATGTAAATGCCAGCACATGGATTGGGCACCGTTCAAGATCACGAGCTGCACAAAAGCGTTTTCACGCAAAATTAAAATGGTTCCTCATCTAACGAAACGGTGCGGCGAATCACCCGTGTGCTGGTGCACATATTCCATGAGATGCTCCTTGCCCGTAAACTTCGTGCTACTACTGTACTGTGCAATGATTTTCCTGCAGGTTTCTTTTTTCATTTTTTTTTTTTTTTTTTTTTTTTTTTATTTGGCCGTACACGATAAACCACTGGAACGGTGCCTCACCCGTGTGCGTATATGTGTGGCTTGTGAGATGTTCCTTTCGGGTAAACGTCTTCGAGCAGTATGTGCAACGATGTGGGGACTCTCCCGTGTGTTGGCGCACGTGATTAACCAAATGCTCCTTGCGTGTAAACGCCTTGGAACAGAATTCGCACCGATGCGGCGTCTCACCTGCATGCGAGGTAAAAGGTAAGAATCGAGCAATAACAGTACATATTAGTTGTCATCGACAAGTGGAATTGGGAAAGTAAAGTAGTAAAGTTGCTTCAGGTTGAATCAGTCAACATCAAATTTGATTCAAGAAATAGAGAGAGTGGTCATTCGAGCCGTGGTCTAGGTAAGGATCTAATTGCATGTAACGAATCTAATCGAATTTTGAATATTCGAACTGATTACAGCCATAAACTGATGTATATATAGTTATACAGTGGATCTGATTTCTAATATATGTCTTTTGAGTTGATTCAAGAACATATCAAATATCAAATTTTTCATAGCAATTATTGACAAATGTTATGAAACTTGACAATAACATATACATAGATGTTACTCGTATTCCAGCAAGGAATCACTGAGTCAAAATTTATAATAAGTCATCACAACAATTGATCGTTACCGCATCACAGCTCATACTACATCAAGATGACAACGCACAAGGAGCATCTAGTGGATCATATACTCCAGCACATGGGTGAGACACCGTTCATCTAGTGCACGTACTGCACAAAAGCGTTTACACGCAGAGATCACATGGTTCCACATGTACGGCAACGGTGCGTCGATTCACCCGTGGTGCTGGAGCATATGTTCCCTGAGATGCTTCTTGCGCGTGAGTCTCCTGTAGGTTGCCGTACATGATTAACCACTGGAACGGTGTTGCCTCACCCGTGTGCTGATGTATGTGATTCGTAAGATGCTCCTTGCGTGTAAACGTCTTCGGGCAGTATGTGCAGCGATGTGGCGACTCTCCAGTGTGTTGGCGCACGTGATTCAACAGGTGTTCCTTGCGCGTGAACGTCTTAGAGCAGAAATCGCAACGATGAGGCGTCTCACCTGCTTGCATGGTAATAGGAAAGAATTTCCAATAGCAAAGCAGATTAGTAGTCGTCAACAAAATGATATATAGAATAACTTGTTTCCAAGTTGCATTAAGTTTATGAGGGTCTGGTTCAGTTCGCTTGGTGAATGAGCGTCGATTTCTAACATCATCATCATTCGAAATGTATTCAGTATTTAAAATGAATAAAGAATATAGTAAAATAGTTCTAGATCTGGTTTATAATGTATTCAATTAATTTAACAACTTAATGATCTTGGGAAAGAAGTATAGAAATTTGAAAGATAAATTTAAGATATTTTGTTTTAAACGTTATATAAATAATATTTTTCGTAGAGAATCAATGAGTTTGCTCTCGATAAAATCGTTTCTTGAATTCTAATCGACAACTAAATTACTGTTATGCTCTTTTCTTATGACGCCTATTCCTGTTCGTTATCGCTGCTCGTGCGCCAAACGCGCAAGTGTGTGTGTGTGTGTGTATTTGTATGTGGGAATTATACATGCCGATAGGGATCTATTATCGTATCGTATTATGACTGAATTTCAGAATTTAGAAAGAGGACTTGAAAAGGCTCTAGGAGAATGTGTGTGTGTGTGTGTGCGTGTGTGTGTGTGGTAGTGTGATTAGGAATATGCTAGTGTGTTTTTGCTGTGCAACGTCTTGTGATCTCCGTTCTCGAGTTAGGTTCGTCGACAATGGGATTCTGTTTTGTCTCTTTACCTGTATGCCAGAGTATGTGATTGGTGAAGTGCTCCTTGCGGCTAAAGCTCTTGCCGCAGATCTCGCAACGGAACGGCGTCTCGTTGGTATGGGAGCGCATATGGTTGGCTAGATGCTCCTTGCGAGTGTATTTCTTGCCGCAGACATCGCACTGATGCGGTGTTTGACCTGTTTGATTGATGGTACACAGAGAACAGAGAACAGAAAGTATAGGGTAGGGCTTGATTTTTTGATCAAAGCTGATTAGCGCAAGCATGAAAAAAAACACACAATTAAACAAATTAAACTGAAAAATTAAGAAAATTCTTTTTTTTATCAAACGCGTCGTCCTTCGCATAATTTTCGATTGTGTTGTATGAATTTAAAACATTACCCGCAAGAAAAGAGATATATATATATATGCATATTATAAAGACATTAAATGAAAAAAAAGAAATAATAAACAATAACAAATTGTACGTTATCCCCAGGCACCGCTATGTGTGTGTGAAACTGGCCGTGGCTTGCGTTGGGCTCGAACGAAGCGAACGGAGGCTCGGCTTTGTGGTTGGCACATGTGGGCGTGGTTGGCGTGGTATGTATGCATGTGTATGGATAGGATGTGGATGAGTTTGTGTGTGTTCATGTGTCTAGGTGTGGGTGTGGGTGTGGATGTGGTTATATGCGTTCAATGTGAATGTTAGTGTGAGCATGATTGTTCTATGCCTATCACTCTGCTAGAGCTGGAAAATAATTGTTGATTTATAAAAAAGATTTTGCGATAATGTAGTTCACCATATCGGGTGAATACCCCTAATGAATTCAAGTTTAGTAGAATACCCTAATGCGATAAACTAATCTTCAGCTTCAGTTTATCGACGCTGATTTGTGCATGAACGTGAAGTTCTTCATTCTGAAGCAATCCAAAGCTAAGCATGTTTATATGTGTGGGTGTTCGAGTGAATGTGTTTGTGTGTGCGTGTGGAATGGCTATACCTCTCCAGCCCACTGGGTGTGTCTCTGTGTGGGTGTGTCTATGTATGGCCTTATGTGACTGTGAGTGTGTGTTTGTCAGTAAGCGCCGTAGGCACAGGCACAGGACGTTGGCAATCGACAAGCAGCAACAACGAACGTTTCATTTTCTTTTTCTCTTTTTTTTTTCTTTGTATTTTGAACACCCTGTACAGCAGAGAGAGAGAGAGAGAAAGGGGAGAAGGCAGCACAAGTAAACGTTGACAAATTGGGTGCGTGTTTGTGGGTGGAAGGATGAGGGAAGGAGAGGTTAGCACGGGCAATCTAACACGTATCGCAACGAAGACGATCGAAGTCGCAGGTCGTAAGGGGAATATGAAGTGGTGAGCTTGGTGGATTGATGAGCATGTGGTGGAATGATGGTTTGAATTTTGTGGTGAGTGAGTGAATTGTGGTGAGTAAGAGAGTGTGCGGTATGTGATGTTGGCTAGGGGGGAGGAATGTTATGAGCGGTATGAGCGAGTATTGAGCGAGTAGTTTTGGAATTGTACCTTAAGCTGAATAACAATCGATAGCGAGATCGATCGTTAAATCGATACATATTACATGTGATAAATATAACTCAAATCGATAAGTTTTCAAATAGAAATCGATAACGATGAATTTTGCGCATTTAAATCGATTTAATTGAGTATCACATCACGTACGTTCACAATTTTAAAGTATTTTTATCGATAGTAACGATAAGAAATTCGATAGTTATACAGCTTTTAATTGTACGGTACTTTTCAATTTTTTTTTTTAGAAAGTATCAAGCATAAAATAAAGGATCGTTTTGTGAGTTTTGATTTGTGGAAGTGAGGTGTGTGAGTACAACAAATGGAAGGAAACTGATAGGCTACTTGTTTAAATATTATATAGGGATAGCTACATTTGCCATATAGGCATGAATGCAGGAAGCACAGGCACAAGCAAAATGCAAGCAAAACAGTGTGTGAAGGAAGAAGGAAGCAGACGAGGAGGAGAAGTACGCACGATGAGGTTGCGGTTACTTGATTGATTCGATTGGTTTTGATTTGATTGATTGATTGATCAATTGATAATTGACATTTGATTTGGTTGGTGTGATGTGATGGCTATATATATATATATAGATATATGTATTAATGCAGACACACATATATATATTATCTGTAGCTGATGTTTGATTCGGTTTTGTACTCTACTGGAATTTGGTATCGGTTATCGATTTGTTTTTTTTTTGTAATTATATATAGAGTTTTGATATATATATTGTTTTTTTCTTTTTTTTAATTTTCTGTGGTCGTGGCGCTCGCCGCTCGCATTGTCCGCCCCCTGTCACCAAATCACACTCACCAGTGTGCCACATGTAGTGGTTAACATAGTGTTCCTTGCGCGTGAAGGACTTCTTACAAATATCGCAACGATGTGGCGTCTCACCCGTGTGTTTGCGCACATGATTGACCATGTGCTCCTTGCGCGTAAACGTCTTGGCGCAGTACTGGCAACGGAACGGCGTTTCGCCCGTATGCGAGCGAAAATGATTGTCCAGATGCTCTTTGCGTGCGAAAGTCTTTTGGCAAATGGTGCAGGCGAATGGTTTGTCTGTTGAATGACGCTTCATATGTCGCTCCAGGCTTGTATTATTTGCGAACACATTGAAACAGACAATGCAGGTGAACATGGGACCGCCAATATGAATTTTGCCATGACGGGTTAAATCCTGCGATGTGGTAAAACCCTGACCGCACACCTGACACATGAACGGCTTACGCTCGCTGTGGTAGCGACGGTGCACAATCAGCTGATAACGAAATTGGAACATCTTGCCACAAATATCGCATACATGCGTACCAGTTGCAATGGGCGTGCCATCTGGCGCCAGTGCAACACTCGACTGACCATCAACGCCATGAATGCCGCCCTCCATTTTAGGCATTAGCAACTCACCCGTCGTCGTTGTTGACGTATTGTTGTTGTTATTTCCTCCACTCTGACTAGCGCCACCGGAGCTAGTCGTGGTCACTGTTGCGCTACCCTGTTGTGTACCAGCATTAGTGCTTGTAACTGGCACTTGTTGTTGCTGTTGTTGTTGCTGTTGCTGCTGTTGTTGCTGCTGTTGCTGTTGTTGTTGCTGTTGCTGCTGTTGTGCTGTCGCTGCTGCCGATGCAGCAGCTGCAGCCGCTGCTGCTGCATTGGCCGAGGCCATTACAGCAGCGACGGCTGCATTATTTGTGGACGCCGCCGCTGCTGCTGCAGCTGCGCTCGCCGCATGCGTCGTCTGCGGTGGGAGTGGCGGTGGCGGCGGCAACTGAGGCGGTGGCAATTGGCTGCCATGCACCGCCGCCACATGATTAACCACATCGCCATGGATTTTACCAAAGACTTCGTGATACGTAAATAACTGTGATATATCCTCAATGTTCACTTTATACATTTCAATGCCGTGCGGCGGTTTACCGCTTCCGTCCTCCTTATGATTATGTTCGTTACCGCCGGCTCCTTTACTTGGTATTGGCGGTGGTCCGCCCAAGGTGATGGTGGTGCCACCGCCAGTGGTCACCACCGGTGCTGATACCACCGAAGGTGCCGAACTGGCAGCGCTCACGTGCTGCATTTAGAGAGGTGCGAACTAATTTTGATGCCTTTTTTTGCCTGCGTCTCCGTGTATTTTATATATAAATTGTTGGTGTTGTTGTTGTCGCTGTCGTTGAAGAATTGTTGCTTCTAGCTGTTGTTCTTACTGTTGGTGTTGTTGTAACTGTAGCTATTGCTGTTGCTGCAGTCTACATATTGTACTTGTTGTTGCTGTTGTTGTTGTTGCTGCTGTCGACTGCTTTCGCTGGCCGTCGTGGCTACAAAAAGTCAAGTGGAATTTGTTGTCTCGGATTATTGAAATTGGACAATTGTTGGGAAGGAATGCTGGGTATGGAGGTGGAACGCTTTGGACAATTTACCATGTAGCTCTCTGTCAGTCACGTTCTAGGACATTCCTATATGTATGTGCTCTTGCTCTTTGTTGCTGTTGCTCTTGTTGTTGCCTTTCCCCAGTTTCACCTGCAAGAAGTGTACGTTAGGAAGATCAGTAAAAGAATCCATCAACAACTACTTCTAGCTATATTCTCACATAGTTAGGGGGGTTATCTAAATATGAACATATGTAGTAGTATGTTGAACTATGTATGGAATATGATATTGATTTTTATATACCCAAAGACCCATACAAATATGGGAAACGGGCAAAAGGATGCGTAGGAAATCATATTATAATTATCTAGAATTTTAGCAATTTAACTTCGACAGCGTCGATTGAGTACTTAGGACCCAGAGTATTTTTGAGAATCGTATGCATTGAAAGACAAAATTGAAATTTTGAGCCGTGTCGAAGCCATTTGGCGAATAGTATGAAATCGCATCTTCATAAGCGAAACGAAACTAATATTATTACGGACAAATAATAGAATTATTTTGTAAATTGTACACTATAATAAATTATACATTTCACTAGTTTAGTAACTATTTAAAATTTACCTGTCCAATAGAGGTATTTAATTTTAGAAACTGCAACTAATTGCTGCAAGTGTTGTGTGTAAATTTGTCATGATTTAGTTAACATTGCAATAACAGTTTCGTCAATTGGCTACAAAAACTTAACAGAATGACTAACAGTTATGTTAAATCATGCAAGAAATCTACTTTTATTAGTAGTTTTCTTCTTGCTGTTATTGTTGTTGTTGTAAGTGGGCAAATTTTAAACTGGTGCATTGACAACTGTAAACTGTAAGCGTACGTTAACCCTTCAGTTAAAACGTGCAAGTACAGTTGAGCAGCAAAAATATCCACTCATACGCACGCACGCACACACACACACACACACAAACACAAACACACGCATAAACTCATGTATCTAATAGTCGTCATGTGTTAAAGAAAGATGTTCAAAAATGCTGCTGCTGGGCAGTTTTATTGATTTTGTGATAGTAGAAAATGATATAAATTGCCCATTAGCAAAGAGGCAAATGCAAAGAGGAGAGTGTGTCCGTACAACCTCAAAAAGGGGAGTGGAGCGCGTTCTGCAAACACACACACACACATACACAAACACACACACACACAATGAAATATAACTTTATATAAATTGTAAAAGCAACAACACAACAGCAACACAAACAGCTAAAGAGAAGGAGAAGTGAAACAAGGGAGGGAGAGTGGCGACGGAGAGAGCTGATGGATGATGGGTGTGCAGTGGTGGGAGTGGGTGGGAGCTATTTCGATGCCTCGCCTAAGAGTAGCAGGATTCAGGATTTAGATATCCAATCAGAGTATGCAAGCACATTTGATAGAAATGTTGAGAGCACATTTGTGGAGAGAAAGAGGAAAGGGTGTTGGAAGAGAGTACGCAGGGGATTACAAGGGAGGGAGGCGTCAGGTGGCTGCTTGGATGTAAATATCAAGAAGTACAAATCGATTAAAGACAACGCGCATTGGAGCATAAGTGTTTGCGAGAGTGAGTGTGCGTGCGTGCCTGTCTGTGTGTGTGTGTGTGTGCAAGAAAAACTCGTGATGTCTGCGGGGGGTTAAAGAAGCCAGCGACGTACAGAGAGGCGAAGAGAGAGAGAGAGAGAGTACGAACGAGCGCGCGCGCACGACTGGGGGTTGCGGACGAGAGAAGAGACGTTTGTGTTTGCATAGGTCCTGACTGAGCTCTAGTAAGCGCTTAAGCAGCAAACTCCCCTCACGCGCTGACGTGCCTCTCCTCCGCGCGCAACCCTCATGCTCGCTCGCGCAAAGCTGCGCTCAGCTCTCTCACTCTCTTTGTGTCTTCTTTCCATTTAGATTGTTTTCACTCGCCCAGCAAATAATTCAGCTAAGCAGGCGACACACAAACACACAAATGACGTACAAACAGTGAACTGGCGAAAGAGAGACAGGGAGAGGGAGCTGGCGACGGGCTCATGTAATACAAAAAGGGCGCCACTTTTTATGTGGTGAGGTAGGATGTATATAGAAGACACACACACACACACACACGCACACAAAGATACATGTGTAAGATATGTTATATTGTATTTGTATGTAACTCCAAGTTTATCTTGCTTCGAGACCCGGGAAAATGGGCGGAGCGGGCATGGGAAAACGAGATAAATCTAAGCACAAAATATAACAGTGATAATAAGGCAAAAAAAAGAAGGCAAATTGCCAGTTTAGATATTACTATTTAAAAAATGAGACAGATTTAAGAATTTAACAACTAAATAATAAAGAATGAAACTTGTCGATTGTATAGGCAAGTTTTCTTCAAATAAAATTTAGATAATAACTCTAAATGATGAGGTTGCATGTTTTAGATGCCATGCCCATTTTATATTGCACTTACCTTATGCAATATTATCCTGAACTGTCGCCCTTCTGTCTCGCTAGGAGCAGAACTTACGTATTTAAAGGTATGTGTGTATGCAATATTTACTGTTAACCGGCTGCCGCGCTTTATTCACATTCAATCAGTATTTTGTTACGTTCGGGCCACCTGCGAAAAGAGAGGCAACGATAACAGCAATGGTGAGCAACAGTTTGTTTTGTGTTTATGTTTACGCGAAATATAATCAAACGAACCGCGCGCGCTGTACAGTTTTTCCCCTTTCCCTTTATTAACGATTTTGCCCACAGTACGTGGGAGAAGAGGCGGAGGCGGTCAGGAAGAGCAAACGCTGCAGCAGCAGCGGCAGCAAAAGCAAATCAAGTGAAAATTATTTGCAGTCAATATGCAAACCTCACATACTCATACAAATGTGTGTATGTGTGTGTGTGCAAACAGATGAAAGCTGCGTCGCAGTTGGCGGCAGAAGAGGGTAGACAATTGGCAGGCTTGCATTATTGAAATTGGAACTGTGTAAATTTACTAGAAACACACACACACACACACACGCATTAAATAAATGCATGAGCATGTCTGTAAAATGAAGACCATCAATCAATTTTCTACAGACACCAAAAATACTCAGCACTATCTAAAAAGAACTCAATTGCGATACCCTGCTAACAAATCAAATTAATTGTATCTACTATAAAAGTACATACAATGTGTGCACACGCATGCAAACCTACATATATATACACACACACACACCAACGTGGCTCTGTTCATATATATGTGTGTGTGTGTACTATATCTATTGCGGTATGTGCGTGCATTGCCCGTCTTCTAGATGTTGGAGCTCTCCGCTTTTGCTTCGCTTTTGGCTGCCCCGCCAACAAAATACGAAATACAAAAAAAAAAAGTTGTATTTCTTCTCTCTGCCTCGCTCTTTTCTTCTCGTTGCTCTCCATCTCTTTGGTTTTTCGGCCTGCGGTCTCGTCTCTACTCTGTATGGCCCTCGCCTCTTCTTCCTTGCTTTGTGCACTTTTATGCTTTTGCTTTATTTGTTATTTCGTTGTCCGTCGCTCACACGACGTTCGCCATCAACTCTCGCTCTCTCGCACGCTGTGTGCTAACGCCGCCGCCGCTACTCGCTTGGCTTCTCTCGCTCTCGCATACTCAAGCGAGCAGCCGCCGCTTACATTGCCTCTCATTATTCATTGAACGAACGACTGACTACGCTCCCCTTTGCTCCACAGACACTCACACATACACACCCCTCTTTTGTCCACTCCCTCTCTCGCACTCTTTGGAAGATTTGCACGACGCTACGTACAATTCCAACCGCCTAAAGCGGAAAACCAATAAAAACGAATTGAATCGCAAAGCGTAAGTACAAAATAAAGCGAAAAAGACTGGCACAGGCGAAACGAGAAAAAATGAAAGCTACAGCGGGCGCGCGACGAGCGAACCGAATCGAAAAGCGGAGAGCGAACAGTACAGGCGGCGCATACAAGTTTTGCGTTTTGCCCACATTCTATGCCGAACTCGAGTTATAGTTATAATTATTGCTGCCGTTGCCTCTCGGCTCTCGGCGTTTTTTTTTTTTTTTCTTTATTTTTAATTTTGTTTGGTTGTCGCTCAATTTTTCGCTCAATGGCGAACGGAGAGAGGGATAGAGATGGAGAGACATATTTTCATTACAGCCAATTAGTGTGCATTTCATAATTGTTTAATAAAATACAAAATACAAATATATATATAACATGAAAAATACTGAAAACGAATTTGAAAAACTGTAGAGGCATATGGTATGATTAATTCTAAAACCGAGGCAAATGCAATTGCACAAAAATTCTAATCGGAAATCTTTAATTAATGTAACATATGGTAGCCAAAAATCTAAAAATGTAATTTCTCAACATACAAATATACACATGCTACCCAAATATATGTATATTATTCACACACACAACTGCATGTACACACGTTGAACGCATCGCACTTGCATTTGCATTTATTAATACGAAAAAAAATTCATTTTTTCGAAAATGCAACCCTGTGCCGCCTTGCAAACAAGAAAATGACACGATGATGACGTTAATGGGAACTCTGTACGTGTGTGTATATTTATTACGCACACACACAAACACACAGATACAATACATAAGCGTACGGCAGCAGCAGCAGCTCACGTATCTCATATACAGAGGCACTCGCAGACACACACACATACATATATATCATCGTCTCTCACACTCTCGCACACACACACACACTCACTTGCAAGGCACTCACACTGACATCGACCGCAAAGTCATTTGATAATATTGTATTAGAATTTCACAAATATACACAATTTTTCCAATTAGATTATTTTGCATACGCTTACAGAGAGCACTTTTCACAATATAAAATGTCCCACGCCCCCGTTTGTAGCACGCTATGCAATTTTTGCATAAACATTCGCTAAAGTATGTTCTTATGACGCCATTATATGTATGTATGTATGAAAAATTACTTGATGGTAGTGGTGGCGGTGCGTGCGTCTGTGTGTGGAAAAAACTTTAGCAGCGCAGCAGCAACAGTAGTAGAAAAATCAAAACGCCGCGCGGGTGAGAGGCGGTGGTGTACGGTGTACAGAGCAAAGCAAACTGAAAATTGAATGAGACGCGGAGGCAGCAGAAGCAGAAGCAGCAGCAGCAGCAGCGCGATGTAAAGTTCTTCGTGAGGCGCGTTCGTTTCGTGAACTGCACGAATACACAGCGCGCACACGTACACACACGAACGCATGCAGACGCTTCCAATACGGCTATGCTAAAGGAGCTCAAAGCTGGCTTACACGTTAAATAAAATTTAATACAATTTATTTAATCGAAATAGTAGTAAATTACTGTAGGAATTTTTTGATTAGATATCAATAGGAGTTATTAGATCAGATATTTTCAAAGATATTTGTTTTTCTTTGTGCAAAAGTACAGTTTACAGGGGAATACCTTATGGTGGTATTTCATTCATATGAAATTTAACAGTCGTGTAGTTTTTATCTGTATCCAAAGGATAAAATATATATGTTTATATAATTTATTTTAAATATTGTAGTTTGGGTATATTATAAACCCGGTTTTTGCTTGCGCTGGCTATGTATTCATGCAGGTCTCTTTTTTCGTGTTCGGTGTTTCTGTTTTTCGTGGGAGAGGTAGAGGTGAAGTAAAGAGACAAAGAGAGAGAGAGTGAGCGCGAAAAGGGAGAGATACAGAAACAGTGCGCGTCGTATCTGTGTGTGTGGTGAGTGCGTTGGTGTGCGATTGCGTTGTTCTTATTGACTGGCGTTGACTGCCTGCCTGCGCGCTGCTTTTTGGAGCTTGTGCTTTGGCATAAAAAGGCGGTAAAAATATGAAGCTGAAATATGGCTGCATCCGTGTTGAGCTGTCTGCCATCCACACAATAAATTCCCAAAAGACTAAGTATTATAACTAAGTAGACACACAGATGCAAGCGTTCATGTGTGCAGCATATGCACATTTTACTTACAGCAGTCAGACCAGAAATCAACCTCTTTTCAACTTGCCCCGACACTCCTCTTTTTTCATGTATGGTTGCAGCAAGCGTCCCGCACCGCGACGCGTAAAATTCTTAATGGCGGCTGTAGACGGGGAATCGACGACGTCACAATTTTTACCGCACATGCATTTACTATCTTTTACATTCACAAATCATACACTACATTATTTTCTATTTTTCATTTGTAAACATTTTATTTATTGTTTTTTATAGTTTTTTCAGCAGCCATCTATTTCATACCACCAGCACCTTGTTTTTATTTTAACAGCTGCTTTACAGAGACAACAAATATAACATTTGCTTCACAAAACTGTTAATTAGCATTTAGCATTACAAATTTTAGTGAGATTTAGCGTGTTTTTATTTTCAATGTATCGTTATTATTAAAGAAAGCTGACTCAGTATATAGTTTATAGCCATTTGTCGTTTAAATGTTTTGAGTATTAATAATAAATAATTTAATCGAACTTAGTTTTAAACAACAAAACCGGAACTGAGGCTCTTGTTTGAAATGAGCATTTCCTAATGACTCTGAGTCTACGTCTCTAACAGAGATTAACATACACATTTACACTTATCGATAGATGGTAAAAATGTACAGAATTTTGTTTAAGCATTTCTTCAGATTTAAAGTTGTTTCATAAACATACTGTGCAAATTAAATTTGTTTTTATTTTAATACATTAAATAAATTGTAGAAATATAGCACTAAAAAGAAATTATGATATCGATACACTGTGGAATTTAACAGATGCTTTCCATATGTGCTAGTGAAGATTTTCGATAATTAGCCAAGTATATCGATATACCAAATAACTAAGCAAATCAATCGTTCATTTATTTGAATACGATTTTTACCAAAATTTAAATAAGTAGCGGGAAAAGTATGGATACAATGTTTGGGTTGTATCTATTCATCGATCTAACTCAGAGTTCTGCATGTTTAGTTTGTGATTTGCTTTATTTCGCTTTATCGTAAAATAAATTACAAAATAAAATATATTTGCATATACATATGTAATTCGTATCCTTATATGACTAAATATTAATTTACTCACAAATCTTGGGTTAATATTGCGCTGTGTTATGCTACATAGTACGAAAATCAAACAGATCTATTTTATTTATTATTAACGACAGCCACGCCATAATTGTGCTGCGCCTTAAGCATACATAGTTTGCATTGTCGATAAGGAAGGCGTTGTTGGCCAAATCTTTCTACATAGATATTAACATATATATTTATAAACATATATCAAATCTAGACGAAACTATAAAATCACAAATTCAAATTAAGGGCAAAACAAAATTAAATTCGTTAAAATTTACAGAAAACGATTCTTTTCTTTTTTGGAGCATAGATGCTTTAAAAATACACATATACATGCATATGTATATCTATATATGATTTTCTTGGATCGATCACACTGCAATCTACTTGAGATTAAATGTCTTATGATCAATTCAATTACAAATTACAAAATACAATGTTCGATATTTTAAACTATCTTTTTTTTACAGTGCATTCTCTAAGTTTTCTTTTCATTTTCTTTTTGGCAATTGGTTACGCGCTTTTATTTGCAATTGTTGTTGTAGCTGTAGGCATACGTATTGTTAAAATCATCCAAATCCTTGACTGCAATCGGTAGTTTCGCTTACAATAATATCCAAATTATGGTATATTATTGTGTTGTATATATAAAAAGTGGTCCTTAATTCGAGACGTATGAGTGAGTGTGTGTATGTTAAAAACATTGGGGTGCGTTAGATTCGATGTGTAATTGGTTAAAAAACTTTCTTGCAAAGTTTATTAACAAAATTACATGAAATTAAATTATAAAAAAATCATTTTGTTTTCATCTTTTTTTTTTCTTTTTTGTTAATTTATATACTATATATGTATATATGTACTTGTATGAGAAGTGTATAAGTTTTTAGTTGCGTCGAAAGTAAAAATAAATTTGCGATTGTTACATCGTTTTCAGTTTTCTTCAGGAAGATAGGACAATACGAAGGAACCGCTACGGTTGCTACAGAATAAAGTACAGTTATTTTTTGCGGGGGTTCTCTTTTTTTTCTTTCTTGTTTAGTAAGCTAATATAAATCACGATAATATGGCCACGCTGCGACGCGGACCGCCCTGACTGATGTTGTCCATTGAGGACCATTTCTTGATGCCATTCTTGAGCGCCTCGGCCGTCACTTTATCCTGCATAACGCGTGACATTGCCTCCAGTTTCTGTGCACGCTCCTTGGACAGTGGCTCTGTAGGGAAATTTAGCTCGTTGGCCTCGGCAAGTGTTCTCAAATCGAAATAGTATTTGGCATAAACGGATGAGGGGACATTAATGTTGAACTGCAGCAGCTCGAGAAACTGACGCTCCAGTTCATTCATATCCTCCACCGTAATATCCTTGAGTATCTGGCAGTAGTCAACATTCCAAACAGCCTGGTCATCCCACACCTTGGAGGCAAGCAATATTGCACCTGCACGGAGAAATAGGATTGTATAAGTAATGGAATCACAATACGTAATCCCTATGCCATTTAATGGCCTTCTACATACCCAACACCATACGCTTCCAGTTGCATGGTCCCACATCCAATTCTGCATAGGTGAGCAATCGCTCCAGATAGACTAGCGTGATGATGGCACACTCAGCCGTCAGCTGGGCGGCATTGAAGAGTGTGCGAACAAACTTGTAGATCTGACGATGCTCGGGATTCTGTGTGTCATAGTTGTCGGGGACATGATCGTGTGTCAACGGATGCAGCTTCTCATCGAATATGTCCAAACGTCGGTCTGATTGACGATTCTTAATGTGATAGTAAATGGCTAGCGAGACACATTTAACGGTGTTTTTAAGATTCGGTTGCGATACAGTGCTATCATCCAGATAAATGGTCGAGCATGATGAGCTCTTCTTGAGACCACCAACGCCTGTGCCTGTACCAGAGCTATTGGCACCAGGTGTATGTGCACCGCCGCCGCCACCACTAATGCTGCCTGTTTGTTGTGCGATCTGATGTTGGGAGCGTTTGCGTGTCATGCCACCATTTTCCACCTTAGAGCGTTCCAGAAACATGGTAGCTGCCGTCGGATCAACCGATGGATCCTCCTCACCCTCGAGCGCCTCACGCTCCGAGATGTGTTGTAGATTCTGTTGATTTTCAAAGTTATCACTGCTACCGCCTCCACTGCCTTGATGATGCTGCGAATGATGATGATGATGGTGATGTACAGACATGGCAACACCACCACTTGAACCATGATGACCATCAAGCTGATGCTGTGATGTGTGCGGTAATTGATGACGTTCCTCGAATACCGGTGGAATATCCTTTGATTTACGATCCGATTGTGGACTGGAATAGGCACAGCACGAGTTCTTGTTACCCATATCGGAGGATAATTATGCTAGTGGGCTCTACTGGCGAAATTCGAAGGAGTTGTAAATGCAACTGCTTAACGTCTGACTAGTTGACTTTCTTCTCGTTGTGCTGTTAAAGATATCACACGTTTTGGTATTCCTGGTGGCTTTTTTTTATTGGCGCCGGCTGTGACTGTACTCGGTCTCCCTCGTTCACACACACACACTCGCTCTCTCTCTTTCTCTCCTTATCTGGGAGGCACACTTTGATCTTACAGGTTGTGCTCACGCTTTCGTCTCGCTGCGATTTTTGGCACTGGCTCGTTTCGGTTGACTCCTCGAGGCGGTTTCTATGTGCATGGCGCTGACGTATCGTTCAACAATAACTACTGCAACTGATGCTGCTGCCTGCAACCAAGCGCCAAAAATGAGAAGATAATCTAAAAAATACATAGATATGATATGATATAAGTATCATGGATTTATAGGGGAAATAAGTATTTGGTCTTTAAACGAGTTCAACTAGTTTAAGCAATACCGTTACAATATTTTAAATTCCTCATGCGGTTGCTTTGCTCTTCTTTCTATTTGATCTGTTGTTACGTTTTGCATTTGTTTAAAGTTCTACATGTTCTTGTGGCTGTTGCTTATTCGAGGAGTATCTGCTCCCCATCCCAACCTAATGTAGAGCGAGATAAGATTTCGCTTGGCTGTTTATTTACTAAAATGCTGGCGCTTAGATTATTGTGCAAATTAATTAAGTCCAAGCACGACAATCGCCGCGGGCGTATATGTGTGTGTGTGCGTGTGTGGGTGTGAGCCAAGGTGGTTGCGGCCTGACGCACTGAACTGTTGCTGGTTAAAAAAAGCCGTTGCAAAACGAGACATCAAATATACAATGAGGAAAATTAAGCAAATAAAATATTCAATGGGGCGGGGCCCGTTCCGATGGTCAGGCGGGTGATAGCCCCAGTTTTAGATTCGTCTATGCTACTATCACTTGGCCGAAACGTTTTGGGTCTTACACATTAATCATGGGCTTTTTTTTCACCAAAAACAAAAAACAAATTGGCCAGCAACAACAAAATTAACAACAATAACAAAAAAAGTTGTCTTCAAGTTGCCGCACTGTGCATGGCAACGCCATGAGCAAAAACTTCACTCACACGAACACACGCATGCATACATAGAGGCGCACACATACAGGCAGCGAACAAAACACACAGTCGTGTTGTCTATAAATGCCGTGCTTTTATCTATTTCGATTAATTAATATCTGTATGCTATAACATCTGTCACCTCATTTCACACAGCACAATGCAATTTATCTTAATTAACGGGCATATCTTAAACAAACAAGAACGAGAAAATTACTTTTGCACTTTACCTACAATAAACTGGCAGTCAGCACGTAACGTGTACACAATACCATTCGCATGGTGCGCATACAAATCAACAGCTGTTCTTCTACAGGGAAGAACTCTGTTTTGCGCAAATGTTAATTAACATATTAACAGCGCACCAAAAGAAGTTATCGATACTGAGAAGTCTATCGATTGACGCAAACACAGCAGTTTAGGTTTAATAATATTTTTATTAGAATATTAAAAGTCATATGGTGTTATTATAATTTTCTTGAAAGTATTTCGTAATAAGCACACAGGTCAACTTTTCGTCTAAATACTTTGCTACTTGTACCAGCCAATAAATATGTATTTGAAATAGTATTCAGAGTTCAACTTAGTCGCAAAATGAAGAACAATCGTTTTTGGGCGTTAGAAGTAATAATAATAATAATAATAACAATAATAATAGTAATTATTTGCTTAGTAAATAAATTACGTTAGTTGGTAAATGAAACAAAATTATTTACAGTTTAGCGTGCAGAATGTATCTTTGTTAGGAATGTAGTAAGTTTTGTGCCACTTTAAGGTTATGTTGTGTATTCATCATTTGTTGCGATTATTTTTTTTTTATTTACACAAAAACTCACATACTGTTAGTTAGCTTTGATTTTGTTTGTTGCTGGTTGCTTGGTTAAGTTAAATACGTTAATCGTTTAGTAGTTTTTTCTCTTTAAATGTAATGATTGCTTTCAACTCATATTTTTATACATATGTATAATAATATTATATTTTAAATTTCCGCATTTTTCAATAATATCGTTTCGAAGGATTTCCACAAATTCGACATTTTTGCTTGAGCTAATTTCTTGCTGTGAAAATGCGTGCAGAATATTTAAGTTAGGAATTCTTAGGGTTGTATTTTGCTACATATGTATGCTATATATTCATATATTTGTATTTTGTAGTATATTCATATATTTATGTATGTTTAGTTATTATTGTTGTTGCTACAAATCTACAATTCGCTAATAACGTTATGACAGAGATTATATGATAACAATTTCAATTTTCAATTTCTCATAGATTTTCACGCATTTGTTTTTTTTTTTTTTTAATTTGTACAGAGTTGAGAACAAACACATACATAGGGGTAACTGTTTGTAGACGACTAAGACCGACTATATCTGACTTTTAACGACTATATCCAACTCTAACTGTGCTGCCTAATCGCTTTGAGCGTTCACTTTGTTTCGTTATACACACATATAAGAGATAACGGTTAATATATATATATATATATATTTATATGTACACATATGTATGTATGTATATGCTAAGTATAGGTATATGTATGTATTTCATGTATGGTAATATGCTATATGTTTATGCTAGACGAGTATCTGCTGCTGTTAAGTAATAAGTACATACAATATATAATTCCCTAACTGTAGCTTTCGGTGCGAATAATCCTCACACACACATACACACGCATAACGGGGTGTGCATGAATATGTGTGTTGTATCGCTACCGAAGCACAGTAGTTAATTATGAGTATTGACTACCTTAATAAAGCTATGATCCCAATTTCAGCTGATAATTTGGTACCTTACTGCTAAGCGCATTTACCACTGCCCTTCGCACACAAATCTAACCTAACGGGATATGCTCCCCCTAACAGGTCTGTCGATTGTTCTTCCTATTCTTCGTTTTTTTTCAACTTTCGCGCCTTGTAAAGGGCAATGGTAAATCTTAAAAGAATGGTCCCGCTATCAGACATTTTGAAAAACGTTTAAAACATTTTAGTTTGGATTCCTCTTCGAAGACGAGAAAAACGCACTCAAAGAACTCAACCAAAAGAATCATCTAACTTAAAAGTTGTTGTAGTTATTCTTGATTTTTTTTTACATTTTTTTTTTTGGTTTGTTTTTTTTTTCTTCTGTCTCTTTGTATAAAAATAAATTAGCTTATTTTCACATACACAACACACTTGTAGTACGAATGTGTGTATGGATGTATGTATGTGTATATAGTAGTATATCAGTATATATCATATTAATATTATTAACATTCATATAGATGATGCATTAGCCCGGTGCATAGTACAGAAATCTGTGTATGTGTGCGGAAATCCTTGGTAAATAGAGAGTTCTCTTTTGTGTTCCGGGAAAGTCTGTTAGAGGTTTACTTAGAGTTATTTACATAAGTCGTATAACTAGGTATACGTAGTATATGTATATGTATAGTATATATAGTTAGTTCTTTTTCAGGTATTGTAGTTAGGTACTTAACAACTAGACAGCCCAAGTTGTCGTCACTTTCCATAAAAAATTGAGCAAAGTTTAGATACGAGAAACCAAATGAAAAGAAGAAAGCATATTAAAAATAGTATTTGTTTAATGGGTACAAAATCATACAATAAATTCCAGACTTAAAACTTAATCGAAAACTTAGGTTTGCTCTAAATAAAAAACTACAAGAACTAAGCTAGGTAAATGCTTGTTGCTTTCCTATATATTTTTTTGCTGTTTTAATTTTTTTTTTCTCGAAACAATCTGCTAAAAATGCCGCCTATTTACAGAGTTTGCGAAAATTGTGCATTGCGCTAATAGCTAAATAAGTTTCTCTATGTTAGATAGTGTAGTTTTTTTTGTTTCAGTGTCGCTTTCGACTATACATCTATGTTGCAACAACAAATTGTACAATATATGTTCTGGTGATCTATGATATATTGTTATTTATTACATACATTTATATATTTGAAATTAATTTATTTTCTTTTGATTTTGATTTTCTACTAGCACAATGAATTTATTGCGCGCAGACGATTAATCTTCACTCGTCGTGAAAACATACAATGTATCGGGGTATGTGTGAGTGTGTGTGTTTACTTTATATATAATATATGTATGTAATATTCATGTACCTACATATATATATTTTTTTTTATATTTATTGCGTATAGATTTCTGGTTATGCTTAGAGACTTAATTCTTTACACTTATTCAAGCTGCAGCGCCATCTGCAGTCGCTTCTTTCTTTGCATCCGTTTCACCACCAGCTTCCGTTTCCGCCTCAGGCTTATCCTCATTGGCTGCGGTAGTAGCTGCGGTTTTTGTTCCTTCAGCGGCTTTGGTGGAGGCAGTAGTTCCAGTTTCTCCTTCGGCTGCAGCTTCGGCTTCAGCTGCCGCGGCCAGCGCACGAGCCTCGGCATCTGCAGGACGAAATTAACATAAAATTTGGGTGAATGTTAAGTAAAAATTTATCGATATTTATTTTTTTGCAAGTTCGTTAGAACATATATTCCTCTTAATATCGCTTATCGATATTCTGTTAGATTTCTTTACATTACATTTTACATTTACATTTAAAATATAGTGAAATTTATTTATCATTTACATTTATTTAAACAAGTTTGCATAGAAAAATTCTGTTATTCTGACTTGCTATCGATAACGTCTTTCACACTGTAAAGTTTCTGTAGGCAAAACCATCTCTTCTATTCGGACATTATGTTAGATGTTACTTTTTCTTCGTCGATCCAAGAGTTCTGCGTATTGTAGGTATTGGGGGTTAGAGCAGTAGCTTATTTTGGCAATTTAAGTGTAAAATTAAGCGAGCTAAGAGATCAAAAGCGAGAGACGGCCATTTAAATTAAAATTCAATTAGGCCTCAACTAATTTGACTAACCAGGGAAAAGCTCAATTAATATGCATAGCCCCATGGAGCCACTTTGAACGTACCTTTAATAGCCTGCTCCTTCCAGATTTTCTTGTTCTCGGCCAGACAGACCAGCCAGGGTTTGGTGATGGTAAATTTGTTGACGGTAACGCTTTTGCGGGTCAGATTACACAAATTTCGCTTCTTTTCCTCGCTTTCCTCGTCATGGTCGGGCAAAGCGCCGGCAATGCTACCGGTGATGTTCTCTTCGGTAACCGTGGCCGGTTTTGATTTCATGACCGGTGCAATTGGTGTCAATATATGTTCCAACATATCGGACATAATGGTCATGCTGGGCTCCACAATGAAATCGATAAAGCCGATTTGAGATTCGGCAACAAGGGTATTTTTACGATCGCAGAGTGGACTAAATGGCAAACCAAGATCACGTTCCAGATCGCCCTGTCGAAAGAATTCCTCCAGCAACAGCATGGTCCATCGATGATGGACATCCCAGTGTTTGGCCGGATGGGAGATATCACAACAGTGCAGGACCAGCGATAATGCCTTCGACTTATCAATGGTCGGCTCTTGCAGTGTGAGCAAACTTCGCATGATCTTCAGCTGCTGGAAATGAAAGGTCATATCGGTGGCCAGCACCATATCGATAATAAGGGTGCGCAACTCTTTGTATTCCTCGCGTGACAAATGCGACAAGATGTTTGCATCGTCGTCACGCATTAGCCGAAAACTGGCCGAAACATGATGATTCTCCAAAACGGCACGATCATTGTACAGCAGCGCCGTATCCGAGCCAGACATGACATGGAAATTATTGGTTGTTCCAGTGTGCTCGTAGTCATGCAACAAGGCGGCGAGCAGCGAGGCGAATATCTCCAAATCTGTTAGCCAATTCATTAGACCCGTATTACAGAGACAATAGTGCATCGATTGCATCACATCCACGGCGTGCAGATTATTATGATATGGATTGCGATAGCGGCAATAGCCCTCTTCGATGCGGTGCAGGAAGGTCTCCAGCACACCAGGTGCTATTTTAAATTTGTGCATCGCACCATAGCGATTCAGTAGATCATAGGCCACATACTTGATCACCTGCCCGCTGGCCGCCTCCGTCAGGGCGAACACATCGAATGTCCAGTCGTCAAGGTTCTGCGATCAGTCAATTATATATATATATATATATATGTATATTTAGAAATGTTATGGATACTATTGCTTACCTTGAGCAATTTGACCACATCGGGCGGAAACTGCATAAGCGTCGAGCTGGAGACGCGCCTGTAAATGCGATCGACAAAGATGCCGGCACGTATGGCATGCGCCACGGAACGGAACTTGGGCTTCTCGTCGGATCTGTTGCGTGTGGTGGCCATTTGGCGGGTGAAAGTTGAGGCCAACCATTCGCGCACCTCCGGCGGCACTGCATCCGGCTGCACCTCGGAGAGTTCATCATCCTCGTCTGCCAGACGCCTACACAGTCAGAGAGAGTTATCGATAGTTCGATAGATTGGGGATGGGTAGAAGAGGGGAGGGTGAAGAAAATAATATAAATTAGTTGGATTTCACATAGTTCTTTAGCAGCGTTTTTTATTTCATTCTGTTTTTGGATTAATTATTATTAAAGAAAATTACCAAACGAAACGCTTAATCGAAATAATCAAGTGAAATTAAGATTAAAACAAAATGTACAATTTTGTTTTCTTATAGCGCAATTTTGTTTGTGTTTAGTACGTTTGTTTTTCGAAATTTTTTCTTGTTAATTTTTTTTTTCATAAAGCTTAGAAAAACAAATAGAAAAGTAATGAAAACATAGAAAATTAAAAAGTATACATTTGTGTTAGATAGGGGAAAAGTAATTGTAGTTTCGGATGGGTGCTGGGAAGAGTTTTTTCATTCAATTTCTTATATGTGAAATAGGTTGGATTGAATAAAAACGAGAATCAGTTAACGGGATGCAAAATACGCTAAGAAGCTTAAACAGGCAGTGCATGCGTGTGAGTGACAGAGATAGGGAGAGTGTGAGTTGATGTGGTTGTGTGTGTGAGAGTCTAGGTGTAAGTGTGGTGAGTTAAGGAATTGACTAATTGCATGCTAAATGCAACAACAACAACAAAAACAACAACAAACGTGCTGAATTTCAACTTTGTCTGCGACTTTTCTTCCTGCTTGCACAGATACACAAGAAACAAATACAAATACGAACTACACAAATACACAGTGGAGCGATACCTGGGGCACTATGTGCACGTAATTGGCATTGATAACACACACACACACCCGCACACTGTCACAGAAATACCCAGTCTAATTGGTCAATTAGTTGTGCTCGATTCCGACTCAATCAGAGCATCTCCATGGCAGCCACATTTACTCTCTCCACATTTACTTTCCATCTGGGGAAATTTCTTAAACATTTTCCAAGAAGCTCACACACACACAAAGACAATGTCAGGTGGAAAAGAATACGTAGCTCGTTATGGCAGCGCACTGCGTTGCAAAGCTGCAAGGCACTTTAGCAACGCCTTCGCCTTCGCCTTCGCCATCGCCTTCGCGCCTCGTTCCCCGAACGACTTAAGCAAATTAGCGCAAAATTCAATTACGGTTAATTAGTCGCAGTGCAGCAGCGCGGGGGGGGGGAGGTGTACAGTGTAGTCCTCCACACACACTTTGCTCGGTAGACTGCAATCCGCAGTTATCGCAAGACAGGTTTGATGAGGATTGAGTGAGGTTTCGCTTACAGGATTGCAGGCAGCAGGTTCAATCTCAAGTCCATTTGCGATGGGATAAGCAAAAGGTTTGCACAATTATCGTTCAAGGGGTTCTTAAGTTTAATGAGAGCAAAACTATAGCATACTTTTGGCGGTTATCTAATTAATATTTCTGGTATACATGAATTAAAGCTATTCCTGATGCACTTTATCTTTTAGGGATATCTAAGACTTTTTATCTTTAGATTTCCCTTCCTAGAGACTTAGCTTCATTAACCTAGTTTTATTTTGAATAAGTTAAGGTATTACTTGCCCTTTAACCCATTTGATTATTTTATTTTTGCTTTGGTTAGAGAATTCTTATTTTCATTCTTTTGCCTCGAAATTTCTCGAATAATTTGCTTGAGCCACCCCATGGTTTAGCTAGTTCCTGACAGTCCGCGAGGTCGTTACATAACTAACTAGCCGCAATGGAGAACCTCAACCACCCTGTGCGAGTTCGCTTCTAACCTCAAACTCAGTCGCGAGCCTTTGGTCTCCCTTTGCTCATCGTCATAAATTGTGTGTGCATTTCCGCTACGTTACAAGTGACAACTTCTACGACGTCTATTGCAAGGATATTTCACTCGCGTTTTGTTTTGCCAGTAGTAATATACACACATACTAGCTAGTATATGTAGTAGTATAGTTGTTGCTTAGAACTTATTGAATTTATGTATGTAATACCATTCCGTTTTCATGGCATGCTCCGCTTCAAATGCACTCAACATGTTCTCTTTCTTTTCTTTTACTTTTTGTTCACACACACACACAAAGAGAGACAATAATGCACTTATCTATGTTTATGCACCTTTTCTTCTTATCCTGCGTCTCCTGTGCGCGATACTGAATTATGAACTGTATTAGCTCGACCGTTATGACGCTTTGACGGCTGCTTTCTCGCCGCAGGCGACTCATTGCGACGATCACGTAGCAAATGCGCCTGATTCTGCACGTCGATGGCGCTGACCGCTCTGCTGACGCTGACGTTGAAGATGTCGCTGTTGCTGCCGCTGCCGCTGCTGCTGTTGCTGCTGCTGCTACTTCGATTCCTACTTCACTTGCTGTTGTTGTTGTAGACATGGATTGGCGTCGATTTACATCGACTTTGTGCCAATGTCATTTGTTGTTTATTCACTACTCACGCGCACTCCTTTTCTCTCCCCTTCCCACTCTCAATTACTATTTATTTGCACATTCGCTTTCGCCTTCACATTCGCGTAATATTCTAAATTAACCGTAATTTATCAACGCAGACGTGCGAGAGAGAGAGAGAGAGAGGAGAGAGAGCGCCAGAGGAGTGCAATTAGCAGCAAATGCGCTTTTAATGATGACAACAGGCGACGCGCACGAAAGAGAGTATGTTCTGAGTGCAAAGAGAGAGAAAGAGAGTGGGGACGCCAGTTGACACAGAGTGACACGTGTGTAAATATTTGTGCAGCTATTTTCTGTGTCACTTTTTTGGCTGGCTAAATATCTCTTTCTTTTTTTTTTTGTTTTTTTTTTTTTTGTGTGCACTTCTTCACTTGCGTGGGCAGCAGCGCGTTCTAATCCTTTGCGGCGCGTGTAGTTTTCTCGTTGCGAGTTAAATTTAAACTAAATGTTTGTGCCAGGCCCGCGAAAATGCCGCACAACATCGCGAAACGGCATCTGGTTGCGTGCTCAAGGAAGCGACCTGCTACCAAGCCAAACTACTGTGCGTGCTGCTGCTGTTGCTGCTGCTGTTACTGTTGCCCTCCCTCTCCCTCTCATACCCGGCATGCATGGTCTCCACTCGAGCGACCACATGCCAGGCGAGCCACACTGTAAAACAGTACAGGCCATATCAATTATGTCAGCAGCGAAAAAGAAAAAAAAACAGCAAGTAAGAAAGGCTGCAGACGAAGCGACTCGACTAGAGGATGCGCTGGAATACTCAATTATCATTGATGGGGCAAGAATTAGGTACAATTTCAAATTTTGTAGGTACAATTTAACCTAGATAGCTAATTTAGTGCCTATACGTATTGTGTTCCCGCTAAAGTTTTACATCTACACGCCAGCTCCTTCAACGTTTCTACAGGGTATTGAAAAAAAAAAAGCCCAACAAAGTAGAATAAAAATAAATAAGAACAAGAAAAAGAAAAAGGGCAGAGGCAACTTCGTAACTATTATGTACAGAGCGTCGTATATTTCTTTTACTGCTTCTTATTTCCACAAAACAATTACACAAAATGCTAAAGGCGGCAACAACAACAATAGCATAGCTTCGTTATAGCTATAGCCATGGCTATATCCTGGCCGGGCTGATAAACACGACAACGTCACGAGCACAAAGCCTTTTTCCAGTTGGTAACTTCCTTTTTCGAAGCCTTCATGTTTCGCCTTTATTGTGTTTAATGACTTTGCATGCCACGATGCGAATCTCAAGATGGCGAACCCTAGGATCTTGGTGCGAGGTCGGTCGCACTGTCTCCCATGTTGTTTCTACATTTCCTAACAAAATTCTCTTGGCATTTTAATATTTTCCGCAAATTACGTGCATCAGATATGAGCGCATTTGCGTGTTAGGGAACTACATACATATATTATGAATATATATACATATGTATAATGCAGTTAGAAATCACGCAAAAGCATCAATTAGGCAGGCAACGGGCAACAGGTGGCGCATTAGTGCAAAAAGCTCGCTAATTGATGAAATACGACCCCGAACGACGAGCAGCTGCCTCGTTCACACAGAGTGCGAGAGAGAGAGATGGCGAGAGAGAGGCAGGGCGAACAGAAATCTCGTTTGAAGTATCATATAGCAATTTGTAGTCCTTGGAAATTAAGATGCAAACTCGAAATTCCCCTTAAATGAGAATCTCATTTAACAAAAACAAAAAAAAAAACTGAAATTTCTTTTTGGCCTTAAACAAAACTTTGATAAGTTTTTCGCTTTTTGAACTTTTGCTCTGCTTAAAGCGTCGCATGGGACACAGACGATAATGCCGGGACCTCCCTCCTGCCCCCACCGGAAAGAGTATCCCACTTAATAGTTATGCGTGCAATTTCCTGTGCCTCGGCCTGAAGCGCTTTGTCCTCATCGTCGTCGTTGTCGGTAACAACACGGGAAATTGCTGCCAAATTGACAACATTGTTTTCTGTCAATGATTTTCGCATACCATAAGGCGGTATATACCCCGTGTATGAAGCGTAACCGAAGCTTTTGTAAACTCAATCTACGGGAACCGCATTTGCTACACGCATAGACCATTTGGCAGGACATGTGAAAGCCAGCGCCAAGCGTCATTAGATTGAAAATCCTGGGAATGCTGCGCGAGGGTAGCACAAGAAGTTTTCCATTTAATTCAGGAAATTAAAAAAAATAAAAATCCGAGAAATCTAATTGATCTCAAAACAAAAGCAGTTTCCGTATATGTATCTTTCGATTCCTAGAAACTACCGTAGCTACCCTCGCTAGCTGCACGCCCACCGACTGATTAAACTGTGTGTGAGTTCGGCCTTGCGTTGTATTCTCTGACATTGTTAGGCTATTACCAGCACATAGCGTTAGCCTGGCCAGGACAGGCGGGCCGGCGGGTCCTTTCGATTTTGGATGCGCCTATTTTGGCTGTGGCCGCGCTGCTGCTGCTTATGTGGCAAAAATTGGCAGTTAACATCATTTATTATTGATTTTCCTCCTTTTTCGGTAACTGACAAACAGCCCGACAGTCTGAGACGTTTGTCTATCGATGGAATAAGGCAACCTGCCTCATCGTTTTGGCTTGTTTGCTTGCCATTCCATTCGATTCTAGGGTTTTTTTTGGGTCAGTTAATACCCCAAACCGTTGGCCTAATGCGCCACGCGAAAGATGATTGATGATTGCGACCCGCTGTCCATATAAATGTTGTACGGCGGCGTTCTTGCAATTTGCCAACTGTAACGATTCCAGTTGTATCCAGTCGTAATAGTATTGTAGCTGCGAGACCTTCAACCGGGCCTATTGCCTCCAACCAATTTGACCTAATTCTATTCCAACTATACTACATAGTATTGTAGTATCTCCCCCAAATTCCTATGCCGCGTTTTAATTGCAGTGAAGGTGAAATGCCCCAAAAATGAATCATATTCATTTGGCATATTTATAATGGTTCAATGTTTTTACCAAATATTCGGTTAAATCAATGTTAATTTAAATTAATTACTTTTTCGGTTTTGCCCGTTGCAGCATGATTGGATTCAAATTTTTAATTATGATTTATTCGAAAATCGGTTGCACTTTTGTTTTTGGATTTTTTTTTTGTTTTTCGTATTTTGTTACATTTTTTTCACACGCGTCTGCGAGTGCGAGAGTCCAAAAACTGAAAAAATAAACACATTAAAATGATTTCCCACCTTATCACGGCATGAATGAAGCCGCTAAATGGGCAAATGGCATTTAATTTGTGAATTTTGTACAATTGATATCGACGGCAGTAATAAGAGACCTCAAAAGCGCCCACACAGACATACGCAAACACACACACACACACACACACATGGTTTATATCTAATTCGACTTTTACAGAAATTGTGATTGCTCTTTTTTGTTTTTTGGCTTTTTTTAATTTTATTATTATTTGTTTTTATCATAATTAAACAATACAAATATTGCGTCAGCACTAGAACTGATAAGCTGTGCGTGCTGTGTACAACTTGTATGGGGACGCCACTGTAGGTGGGGTGGCAGCATTACAAACGATCAGCTGCAGTTATATCATGCTTTTTTTTTGGCTGCCAGTGTTTTGCTGTACACAATTTACCCATTAGGCTTTGCCACCTTTTGCTCGCTTTTAAGCGCTTACCAACACTCCCCGCGTGTGTGTGTGTGCTCGGCTTAAGAGACATTTTGAGCCTGCCGGCAACGCCGGTCGACAAATGACGGGCTAAACTAATTTCTGGTGTCATCCGCACATGTTTAACATGGTTTACAACTGACAGGAGACGCCCGCCCGACCGCAAGTGACTTGTCCTGCGGCGTTGGCTTGATTAATTTTTCGGCTGACAAGTGCTTAGCGAACGTGAGTAAAAGAGAGAGAGAGAGAGAAAGTGAGAGCGGGGGAGAGCGCGAGTGAAAGACGCAAATCATACACAAATGACTGCTGTTGCGGTGTGCTCTTCTTGTTGTGGGTGCCGTGGGGGGAAGAGAGCGTGAGTGAGAGTGGATGCGGGTAATTGTATTTTGGCGGGTGCAACAACACACACACACAGACACAGTCGTGAGAGTAGCAGCAGCTAAGACACTGAGTGAGTGGGCGAGTAAGAGAGTGTGTGGATAGGGAAAGAGAGACAAACCGCAAGCGTATGATTCGTTTACTGCTGTCGCTATCGTTGATGCTGATAATGCTGCTATGGCGGGCATAGCTGAGCACATGAGTTGAGCTGCTGTGACAGACGGAGGCGGTGGTGGAGGACGACAGGGACTGGGTGGCGGAATGACATCTGGAGTAGTATGTGGCAGTAGGGAAAACATGTAAAACAACAACAGCAACAAGAGATATTTACACACAAATATGATACGTATAAAAAGGAATCAAGAGATAGTGAACGAAACAAATCCAATTGGAAGAAAAGTGACAAAATGGCTGGGATTAGAGGCGCTCAATGAGTGCATACCCCTCTGGCTGGACAGGAGCGTCGACTTGGCGTGTCAAGGTCAAAGCGCAGCGACTGCTTGACAGCTTAATGCCACTGGCAACTGAACGCAGCGACAAATAGAGCTAATTACTCACAACCAGAGTAAGAGCGAACTGGAACTGGAGCGAACCAGTTCACAGGATGAATGCAAATAACAACCGCAGTCGCGTTACGACGCATTTTATACCCTCTCAATTTGTTTATGTGCAAGTCAAAATAAATACTTTATCTAAATCATAAGGTATGAGTCGGTATAGTATATATTATAGTATATATAATACGCTGTTTTGCCATGCCTTTTGGTATCCCCTTTCGCAACCCTAAGCCTTATGCGGCGAGCGCATAAAGAGCAACGCGAGACTTTGTCGCTTAATCAGTCCGCTGGGAGCTGTTAGGATGCTGCTCGGATTGCCCCCGCTCTTCCAGCGCATCTTCGTCGTCGTCGTTGGCAGCTTCAATTTCAGCGCATTTGTTTCATTCGTCGTCAAGTTCCACAAGTTGCACCACGCCGCGTGGCAAGTGCAGCAATGCATATAAATGGCAGTCAATGGGCAAGTCGTTTGTTATGCGACAGTTTGCTGCGCCACGCGATTAGAGAATGTCTAGGGGGGTGGGGGAGGCAGCACCCTGAGGTATTCAATGCTTAAAGCCACGCATTAATTGGCTTTTGGAGTTGGAGCTTGATGCGTGACGATATATCGTTAGCTTTTGCGATACTTGCACACGAGTTCAAATGGTATTTTTCACACATACAGAAAAAATACCAAAGAGCACGTTGCCATCTCTAACGCGATACTTTCTGCCCGCACTCTAATTGCGTTCGGCAGTCAGTGGAAAAATACCGTTTTCAGTTTCCGCTTCTGTCTCTGTGGATATCGCTGCATGCAGTTGGTTGCGTTTTCAATTACCTGCCTGATTACCTGAGGGGGGGGGAATAAATCGCCAGCTGCCAACGTGGTGAAGTCCGATTTAATGGCGACTTACTTGTTTACATTTCAAAAAGGGTTATCGATATTGTGACCGATAACAACACTTTGTTGCGGCCATGGCCAGTGAGTTTTGGAATTTTCAAAATTTAAATAGATTTTTAACAGACATGACTTGTATTCTAAGCCTTTATTGATGCGAGTACTAACAACTAACAACTAGGAACTAAGCGCAGGGAAATGCAGCGAGTTGTGCGCGCGATTTTGGCCACGTGAGATTTGGTTGTGGTTTGTTTGTAGGTGGAAGCGAGTGATATACCATACGCTGTATATCTTTAATCCTTTGCCTCTCAGAGCGCTGTTGCATGTCGTCGATTCCAGCGCCAGACAGTCGCATCGTCGCAGACGTAGATTAGTACGCTGGCATCGCGCGAGAAGGCGATCTGCCGCACCGTTGCCACACTGCGTGAATTGTGTAGCGTGGTCATGTGGGCACCTTCGGGATCACTGGGATCCATCTCCCAAACATAGACCTTGCCCTGCTGATTGCCCAGGGCAATCACCTTCTGCCACGGATTGAAACCGAAACGCACGAACCAAATCTCACATTCGTCGTACTCGAATTCAGCAATAATGGTGCAGGAGGAATCGCTCGGTTTCAGTTGCTCGAAGCTTTGATGCAGTTGTCCTGGTTTCCAGCATACAATGGCATTTTCGCATGACTTGGAGAGCACAAAGTTGCCGAACCACTGCACACAGTCCACATAATTGCGGTGTATGTCGCGCGTCGAGAAGTCCGGGAAATGCTTGGTGATTGTGGGAAACGGCAGGGTGGACTTTTCCTGGCTGAATGTATGCGACAGCTCAATCTTGTGCTGGAACTCCTGTGTGTTGAGGCACCACAGCTTGAGGGAATGATCCATGCCGCTGCTCACAATGCGATCACCACGCATATTGAAATCAATGGAGAGCACCTCGTCACGATGTCCCTCGACGCCGCCGAAGATTGCGATGCACACGTGACTCTGTATGTTCCACAGACGGATGGCATGATCTTTGCTGCCCGAGAGCAGTAGTTGTAGCTTGTGCGGATGAAACTTCAGTTCATTGATGGCCTGTCCGTGTCCAATGTAATTCCCGACTGCCTCATTCTGCTCAATATCGATGACACGGATGACACCGCGATAACCTGCGGCTGCCAGCAGCGGTGCCGATGTTTTCAGATCATATGACCAGGCGCAGGTATAGAAGACCTCGTCGGGCTGTCAGGCGAATCAGAAGAGTCAGTTACAATGCAAATACATTCTGCTCGGTACTTACGTCCGGATCTGCGTAGCAGTGCAGCAGCGTGAGGCCTCCTTTGCGTGGACACTCGTAGACGGTGCAGCGATTACTGCCGGCCGTGGCGAACACCTGGGGCTCATCCTTGCCCAGCAGCGTGTTAAAGGCAACGCCAAATATATTCGCACCGTGATTCTCCTTAACATGAGTGCTTAAGTGACACAATCAATATATAGAAAATGTTGAGCTTCGCCTCAGTCATGTCGGCCTTGTGAACTTACTCGTATTTGTAAGCAGCGCCGCTTTTAGTCTTCGATTTGGTGCTGCGGCGGCCGCGACGCTTGCTGCGCGTACTCGACGCTGGCGATTTGCTGCGTGACGTTGTGCTATTTGTTGTGAAGCTAGCCGATTCATCCTACACACCGTGCGGAAATTGTTTGGTTTAATAGAATTCAGTATATTCAGTTTTGGAAATCTTAGCTCATTGCGCTCTGATTGTTGTTTCAACTTACGCCGCAGGAATCGTCCGAGTCATCTGGCTCGTTGCCATTTTTCACTTTGTCGCTGCTCATAACACTTTTCTACACTTTTGTCGCACGCAGCCAGATGGCAATAAACAATTTATCGCGTGTGAAAAACAATTTAAACAACGAAAAGCAAATGTTTTTGTTCACTTTTGGCGGCAAATATGGTGCGCAGCGTTGCCACCACGCGATCGACTAACAACCGAATGTTTGTTAACATTTCGCTGTTATTTAAAATATTATTACTGGAATATCGATAACATACTTATGGAGCAATCGAAATAACATATTTGCCCAACCCGATATATGTTAAATTAACATAGATAAACATCGATAAGGTAATCGCATAAAGAGGCGCGCAAAATATATTTTTAAACATGCGCAAGCAATTTAAATAATTGATATTCAAAAATGGTAAATGATGAAGAGGACAAATTACATGCTATGAATTTAACTGTGAAGGAACATTTACAGATACAACAATGTACAATTGCACATATGTAGGTCGTTAGGGGCGGTATAGAGAGCGCAGTAAGGATGTGATAGTGTACAAAAATCGGGAGTTATAGATAGTACATATATTTACATAGTGGGTAGTTGAAGCGAGCAATATAAAGGGACAGGAATGAGACAATATTTACAGCAGTAGAAATAGAACGCAGACAATTTTCAAGGTATTTTAAAGACAGAAGTTAGATATATGTATACGTATATATAAAGGGAGAAAGACAGACAGACAGAGAAATAGAGAGATAGAGAGAGAGAGTTAGAGATATAGAAAGAGAGATAGAGAGTAGTAGTTCTTCAGTGTTGGTTAACGTAATGTAACAACGTAAAAGACAACGTAAACGTTAAGTATTGTACATCAACTGAAAATGCATACAAAATTACGCTAAATTTATTCAGTATAAATCATTTTCAAGTACGTTTTATTCGTTGACATTGATCTCGCCCAGACCGGTGTGCGCAGGCGTCTTTGTCGCTGAACGGTCGCTTTATTACTGCAACTGCTACTGCTGGAAACACTTTGACCAGCGCCGCCGCTGCTCGTTGTTGACTCGTTTCCCTCGGTTGCCGTCGCTGTTAGTTTTGATTCTGCTTGTGTCGTCGCCGTCGTCGTCGTCGCTGTTGTCGTTTCCGTCGCCGTCGTCGTCGCTGCTGTCGTCTCTGTTGCTGTTGCGCTCTCTTCTGTAACCGTTTCAAGTGCTTTTGCAGTCAACTCTGCCTCCGGTGGCCCGGTGGGTCCACTGTGCGTCTGCGGCGCCAGAGAGACACCTTTGGTGCGGCTCTCTATGCTTGTTTGATTTTCTGACGCCTGATCCCCTGTCGCTGCTTGCTTGTTGTGTATGCTGCAGCTGCTGCCCGAGTTGTTGTTGTTCAGATTCTTGCAGTTTCCATTGCAGCGTTGCTTCGCAGGATCACTGCATTATTGTATCAGTCGGCCAGAGAGAGAGAGAGAGAGAGGGAGAGAGTGGCCAAGTGTTTTTTCGCACAGCAGTTGGCAGTGAGTAAAAGCGAACCGAAGCAGACAACAAATTTCGAAACGAGAGTTGCCGGATCGTTCGTTGGCGTTAAGTATTTAAATTTTTGTTTGTTTGTTTTGTTTTTTGTTTTGCAAATAGGGAATATCAATTGTTTTTTTTTTAATATGGTTGGCAATAGAAAGAAAAAGTAAAAGTACATCAGTTGAGGTTTTTGTTGTAATATGTGTTTTGTTTTTGTTTTCTGAATTAAATTGTTAGAGCGAGGGGATTAGTTTTAACCTGGAGAGCAGCAAAAAGCCACACGCACACGCTAACAGAACCCAACACACATATGAGTGCACGCGCGCGCACACACACACACACACACAGTTGCCGAATGCAAGTGCAAAAAGTGCTGCATACTTTGCCCAATGTCGAACAAACTGAAAGTCGCAACTTTGTTTGTTGTTGCGTGCGGCGGCGCCCGTTTTCCCGCCCCTTCCCTTTTACCACCCTCATTCCATCCTGCTCATCCTGCTATTTTCCTATGCAAATCGAACAATCGTGTCATGATGTTGTGAATAATTTATGGCGAATCCAGAACCATACCCCATATTGGGTACGCCAGTGTACGTTTAATGGAGTCCATAATAAATGAACACCGTGTGAGTGACAGGCGCATCGGAGAATTCGACGACGTGTGGAGGAAGGTTTTGGGTCGACTCTTAATTGAAAGCTCTGCCCATGTGTGGTAAATAATAAAAATGCAATATGTTTGTAACTGTAACACGATTTGTATGGTTGCTTAAATCAACTTAAAATCGATATGCATAAAATTGCCACGAGTCAAGTTGAAGAGGCAGAGAATACGAATAAGAGCGAGATAGAGAGAGAGAGAGAGAGAGAAAAAGGGACAGAGAGTGAGAGAAACAATGATATATGTATGTATATAGAGAGAGATAGTTGTCATCAGACAAACATGGCGGGGGACCAAAACTTCATTATACTAAAGAGAGACATCGATATCAAAATACACCGAGAACGAGAAATGCAAAGAGAAAGAGAGAGAGAGAGAGAAATATTGTGATAGTACTTCGCTTATACGGTGCAGGGTCCGGGGAATATCACACGATTTGTAATTGTAGTAGTAGAAATAGTAGTAGATAAATATATACTTTAGTTTTACTCGACTAAACTAGTTCTCTGGCTTATTAGCTAGTTAGATGAGAGCGAGAATGTTAGACGGAAAGAGATGGAGGATAAGATGAGATGATGAACAAGGCGAGAATTGTTGAGAACTCAAAAAAGGCACTACAAATTATTATACTAAAAGAGATAGAGATAAATAGATTGATAGAGAGAAAGAGAGAGAAGGAAATTATGAAATATTTGGGTGAGGTGTATTTAGAGTTTTTCTGTTTGTGGTGGGTAAGTTTTGTAGTTTTGATGTGAGTACGAGTTTTGATAGGTTTACAGGAGAGAGAGAGAGATAGAGAGAGAGAGAGATGGAGACAGACAGACAGATAGTAAGAGAGAGAGAAAATAGTTAAAAATCAACAGAGTTAACGACAAAAACCAAAGCTCTAGTTGACTCTATAAAGACTTACTCTTCGCTCTCAACGGATGAAGACGCAATCTGCCCCAATTTACCTTTACCTGATGTGGGGCTTCTGCTCTCAATAACAACAGACACACACACAGATATAAAAAGAAACAAAATATAGATATAAAAAACGTGTGAAAGTCGTTAAAGGAAAAACGATTGAGGCGAATACAAAAAAAAAAACAAAAATATAAATATCAATTGTGAGGGAAATTAAAATAAAAGAAATCGTAGTTAGCTAGAATAGTATGCGAAAGATTGTTATGATAGTAGATATTGTATAATCGTAAAGGTTGTTTTTGCAGTTCTCGAGTTTCGATGGGATAGGCGCAACTCATGAAACCGGTTCGTGAAGCTTGACTTCGTGTGTGCACTCCGAATGCGATTTAAGTTTTTTGGATTCGATCTATATGTGAATATATATATATGCATATAATATTATATGGGGAAAACCTACTGTAAAAGCCTCAACCAATTTGTTTGATCCCCGTAAGCGCCAGCAATATATTTCAGATATTCTATGGGTGTTCTTTTTGTTTGTTTGTTTTTTTCCGATATTTTTATATAGCCAGTTTATGATTAGATTGATTAGAATAGAGCGCAGAGCGTTAAGGCAAGCGCAGGATTATTTCACCTACCTGGATTCGTCTATGAAAACCGCTTCGAGAACACGCGCCGCATAGTGCAGATTACGCTGCATATCATCGTAGGCGACAGTCTCGTAATCCATTCGCCGGAGCAGACTGCGTATTCTAAAATTGGAAAGAGAATACGATTAGGCGAGGGAAATTAAGAAAGGATAATTCTAACTGAATTATACATATTTTTTATTCAATTAATATCTGTTATATAACTTACCTGACAGCTGCTTTGTTGAGCGCATCTGGCGTATCGACAGGTGGCAAAGTATCCGTATCCCACGTCCCGCTTAACGATTGATTCGAATGGGTTGTCGTCGACGGTTCCGACAATTTATCATCCTGAGTGATTTGATTGTCTAGCGGATTCATGGATATCTGATATTCGAGTGTATCGCGACTCGATCGATAATCGATCGTGGCTCGATCCACTCGCGGTGCTTCAATGCTATCCGTAACAAAGTTCGTTGGATTCGGCGACGAGGGTTGCATTTTACCGACCGAACCTACAGCGTAGCCTGAATTATTATCGATATTACGTTTATCGCCGACTGAACCGGACCCGTTAGAAGTTGTGCCCCTTGTCGCACCTAAACGCTCGGCGAGAGTCTCACTAATTGGTGTCTGGAAGAAGCTAATGCTCGACGCGCTGGGTGATCCAATCGATGGCGCCTGTGGATCGATCTGTGTAAAATTCTTGCGACTATTCGAGCGCCGTACAATGGTGAGGGAACCGTGTTCTGTAAGTAAAAAAAAAAAATAATAAATAAATAATTAAATAAGTTTAATGCCTGATAAGTTTAAACCTGATTAATTATCACCTTTTTAGTTGGGAGTACAAAAACAAACACTTTGATTAAAACAAACATAAAACTGAAAATTTCATTTGTGGGCCAATCGATCTCCAATTGTAAGCTAATTGGAACTATATAAAAAAAAACAGTACTATGTACTCTAAAATTCGACGTAATTGATTTGATTACGAAAGCAAAGGCAAATCGTCAATAGCATTATGCTGATCGAACAAATAGATGTAGTAATTATAAAAGAAGACGATTGTGGATGACGTAAAATTTTTCAATAAAAAAAACGATGTTGATTGTATTCGTTTTTGTTTGAAGGAAATCGAAAAGCTCCGAAGATTCAATGAATAGTATAAGGAACAAAAATCGAATTCAGTTTGGAAGACATATATATACGAAATTAAAAAAGACGGTTTAAATCTGTGTCTGATTATTATAAAAGATTATAATGTTTATTTTATTATATTTCGAAAATTAATAGAAATATTTTGAGGACCTTTGGGATTTGATAAACTTATAAATAAATTAACCTATTGCCAAAATTTCATTTTTATAAACTCACAACTTAGCCCACTGTGCGACCCTCGACCGGCATAAGTAGAGTACGTTTGCAAATCAATGGCTTAAAGTCAGCATAGCGTAGCGTCTTCTGTATTTAGTTTAACCCGTAAGTGCAAATGTTACTGCTTAACGAGCGACCCTAGGATCCCTCCCCTCTCTTCCCCTCCCCTCCCCTCACCGGGTGAGCTAAGGCAAATCGAAGCTGAGCGCAAATTGCAAAAGATTTATCTGTTTGCTTGAAGAGTTTTCTTCTCCTCTAGCTAGGGGAATAAACAACAGAGAGGACGTGAGAAAAGCCAAGCGGAAAACAAAGCGGAAAACTCACTTAAAGCCCGCCGGGAAAAGCGGGATGAAGCGGTCTGCTGTTAACTGCAACACATTCCTCCCAATTTTTTTTTTTTTTGGGGCCTGGCCAAAAGAACGAACATAAAATCCGCTTTATGCGCTGCACTCAAAATTTATGTTCCACTCGAGATTCCTTGGCTTAACTGCTTCAGACAGACAGTAGAAAGGGGAGGGGAGATAGAGAGGGGGTGGGATGTGGGGTTGAGGGTTAACTGCTTATCGAGTCTCGCCTGTGATGAAATGTGATGTATTTGATGCTACTTTTACTGACCACTCGCCTCGAGCTTTTTAATGATTTTTTTTCTCCAGCGTTTTGGCCAAAAATCAAACGAAAATCTGCACAAAATGTTGGCCCAGGTGACTGTGGGCAATTGAGCCACTTTATTAAAAATGCAGACAGCAAGTTCAGGTCGTATGTACTATATATATATAAGTCCGATTCGGATTTGCAGATTTGTTGTTACTTACTTGCCACTTGACCATTTATTGTCGCATTGGCGCCCAGTTCGCAGCTCGTTGGGCTCTGCTGCTGTTCACCGTTATCTGATCCAATTGCTGTTCCTCCAGCTGTGGCCCCACCGGCTCCACCCGCCGTTCCGCTGGCACCGCTACTGCTGCTGCTGCCTGCGCCGGTTGTGTTCGTCTCGTCGCGTTTGCTGGGCAACGTCTCCGGCGTGCTGGCGACTGTAAGTAGAGAATTGTATGCAAAATGCTTTTAGTAAAAGGAATTCCTTTTCTGCTTCTGCTTCTTCTTCTTAGTACATTGAAATCTCATTTCAACAGGTCCCAGCATAACCATAAGTATATAACTATGTATACATTTGGAGTACATGTATGTAGATATATATGTAGCGCCGGCGTACCCTAACGGCCTTTTTGTCTGTACCTCACTTCAGGCACTTGCATAAATCAGACCCTGAGCGAGGCTACTGGTACCGAAGAGGGTCGTAGGGGGGAGTGGGAGGGGCTACATAGCGGGTGTGGGCTTGTAATGCCGTTAGGCTTAGCTAAAGTATATTGTTATGCGAAGGGCCGAAAGGGTATCCCAGGCACACACACAAACACACACACAGACACACACACACTGTGTGCATACCATATGAGCTGCGAGTTCTGGAAAACTGTGCCTATTATCGTAAAGCAAGATGGTATTGCAGTCTGCTTAACAAACAAGCATAGAAATACAATAGAAATTGAAAGTAATTGAAAGAACTTGATTAATTTCAACAGAGCAGAGGTAATTGAAAGGAATGCAAATGGAAATATATTAAAGATTCAATTCAATTCTAAGGGTACTAGAACTTTAATAGAAGGTGAGAGTAAGAGACAAAAGCAAAAATAAACATTGTATTTTTTTCGCAAATAAAATTAGTATTTTACCTTATCAATAGAAAAATAGATTAGGTTTGGCAAATAAAGATTTACCATTAGAGACACTGTAGTAGCTGCCAAAGAGAAATCAATTCAAACTGATAATCAGTTGGAAAACGTAGATATTTTAGAAATATTTGCAAATGAGTCATAGAATTTTTATTAAATGACATAAAAAAGATTTCAATTTCAACATGTTCACTATAAAAATTCAGTTAGAAATTTCTTTTAAACGAGCAACCCTAACCTAGTAATTGTTAAGATCTGAAAATGTTTTTGCATCGCCATAAACAATTCCAAATAACTTGTTTTTTTTTTTTTCGTATTGATTTTAGTTAACCACAAAATAGATTTACTCGTTCTATTGTAAGACGACGTACACTGGTGTCAAATTTAACAACAAACTGTTAGAGTGCTTAAATACCCTGTAAGCCTCATTGAATTTGTTTTACATTGAGTGTTAATTGTGCTGTAGAATTGTGAAGGTTATCACTTTAGCATTCGAGACGAGTCTACAGATGGTTTACCTATTTATTCTAAGTGATTAAATGATTACAACAAATTAACATGTTTTTTTAGACCTTAGCTTAGGTATTTTCTAGTCATGCAAATAATCTTGCCAAGCTTGAGACCCCACGCCACCCATGTGGATAAACATTCGCTAAGCGTTTGTACAGTGAATTCAAACGGAGCGGTATTCCGGCTTTATCAGCTAGTCAACTAAATTTATGTATATAAACAATGCCATCGACTGTGCGAAACTTCAGTCTAACCTGACCGTGTCTGTCGAAAGGTTCTAATCACACATCATGCGATTCCTCGCTCTCATCGCCCTCTGCTGCCTGCTGGCCTTCGCGGTATTCGCAAATGTCGCTGCCGAGGAGGAGGAGGAGCCCTTCTGCCCCTGCCCACGGAATCTGGACCCCGTCTGTGGCAGCGATTCGCGTACCTATTCCAATCCCTGTGAGCTTGCGTGTGCCGCCAAACGAGCTGTACGCCAGGGTCGCAGTTTGTCTCTAGCCAGAGCCGGAAATTGTTAAGGAACGTGAATATATAAACAGATGAATAAAAATGTAAGAAGAATGTAAAAAATTAAACAGAAAATGAAATTAAATAAATGTTAATACGTGTGTTGCACATTTTTGTACACGTAATTTCTAACGTTTATACAGTATAAATATTATGTACATATATATACGGTATTTACCCAAGTGCTTGGGCTGTTTAATCAAATGTGCGCACACATTTAACTCTTAGAACAACAACAATAGAGAATAATAATAAATATATTATTTATGATAGGGAAGCTAGTTGAACTAATTCGAACAGTTGATCAAATTTTGTGCGGCCTTGAAAATGTACATAATATTGTAATATATTATTATAATTAAGAGATGTTACATACAAATCTTGATTTAAATTTCTATGGAAAGCGTTTAGCTTGAGTTCGTTTTACATATATAATCTATAGACCTATCCGAATGCAACTCGTTCTGCGAACTTGTAGAAATGACTCAATACACGCTGCGATGACGACAACAAGTCCCCATAAATATTATAATAACCTGTTTAATTGGACTACATACAATGTATGTAAACAAAAAAACTGGGTCAGTCTCTGTCTCTAACTGTTGTTCTCTTTTGGATCAGAAAGTTGAAAATATTGTTGCAAAAAATTCGAATAGAATTCTAGAAGTTCTTTCGAAACGTACACACTGGTTCAATATTGCAATCGAACGAAACAAAAGGCCAAACCTAGAGTTTCGAGTGCTTTGCCATCTGATTTATAGCTGTTTATAGAGATAAAGCTCGACGCTATCGAGTAGAGCTCCGACGGTTTTTTTTTTATTCACATAGACTTCTAGCTGATAAGCAATAATAATATAGCACATATTCCTCTATTGATGATTCAATCAATCGACACGAATTGAGATAATACTCATATTTTTGTATGTATTTCTAATTTTAGTAGTTATATATTTTATTTCGTTATAATTTCATCGTATAATAATGCTTAACAATTGCCCTGTCTAAGTAGGTCCATGCTGCGTCCGGAACGTGCAAGTTCGCGGCGTGCACAATTCAGTAGGCAACGGTTTGGATAGGATATCAGATTGGTTCCGCACACTGGATCGTACATCCTTCCACAGGGGCAAATAGCTTTATGAATGGGCTGTTCCTCGCTGTCCACCTGATCGTCCGCAAAGGCAACCATAATGAGGCACAGTGCCAGGAGAAGGCTCAACAATTTCATATTCGCAACAGGTTAATCCACGAGCTAGTCTATATCGATACTGACATTGGGCTCCGGTGCACCCAGTTAATTTTACTCAGTATACGATTCGTTGGGCTGTTGGACTACTATCTTATCAGAGCGTTTGGCTCTCAGCTGGTGACTTTTCCCCATACCTTCTTTGGTTTATTTCTCTTTGTCGCTAGCATACTCAGCATTTTATAAAATGAGGGGTTTATAAGTCTGTGGAACTCGTAGATGATTAAAAATTTGAGATATTTATTTCTGTATATAAATTTTGTATATAAATTCTCTTCTCTATCGTAAAATGAACTGTATCAGTATATTTTATTTATTTGATTTGGTAAGAAATAAAGCTGGAAATGTTTTGTTTTTGTTAACTTATAAAAGCTGCTATCTCAAAGCTTTTTAGGGTTGCCAACCAACTGACAATTGTTGGGCTTGCTCGCTCGTTAAACTAGAGATGGAATCGTGATATAATAGGATGATGATTCGTACGATACGTTTTATTGAAGACACAATATTTTCTAAATCCTTATGTGAAAACATGTTTTATTGTAAGAAATATTTTCGTCAATTAAAAGTTCTCAAAAACACCATGGGATAACAATCAAGTTAATATTAATATATTTGTTAATAATTGTGCTCGTAACCACCACATAAACAATGTGTTAGAACATTGAAATATTATATATAATTAAAGTAGGAATAATCGTTAAGGAATAAAGGCAAAAGCTGCATGGGTACTTTTTTTTTTTTTTATGTTAGTTTTTGTAAGCTTGTATATATAATTTTTTCGGATACGCTTAAGTACTTGACAAGCTATTTAATGTGTATCCAGTAAAGTAAATTTCGCCATTTCATCTGAGCTGTACGTACAGCTGCAGTGTTTTATCAATCATTATGAATCTTTGTGCTTTCTTTTTGATATGTTTAATCTTTTTGTTGAGCAATCCTGGTAAGAAAAAAAAAATGTTCAACAAATAATGAATTTTCCTCTACTCTCATTATGAGTTTTTTTTAGGAGTTCTAGGGAGTTCTAGAAGAAAGAGTAAATGCCTTGATGGTTGTAGCGAGGATCCCCCATTTATTCTTTGTGCCAGCGATGGTCATACTTATTATAATCCCTGTGAACTCCTGTGTGCTATAAAGGAAATTAACAGCAAGTTGGAAGCTATAAATGAGGGACTATGTGAACCACATGTAAGGGACAAGGACCGTCCTGGTACTGGGCGTAACAGACCTTTTAAACCATGGATAAGATATTTCCGTTAAAGTTATATTTACGTCTTTAACAACTGTACTACAAACACCTGTTAAAGGGTAGTTGCATTGTTAAAGGATTGGGTAATAGTAAAGAACAATTTTTTAAAAACCAATCACATTTTTGACCGATTGTTCCTATGGTAGCTATATGTTGTAGTGGTTCGTTTCGGATGAAATTTTGCAATAAGAATGTGACTATCAAGTTTCATTAAGATAGCGATAAGGTAGAGACGAGATCGTGTTACGGACGAACAAAGCTATAGATGCCTTCTAAGGTGCATTGCAAGCTTCTGGTCAAAATTAATATAGCCTCTGCAAGGGTATAATTTAATAATTTATCCATAATTACATTATGCGTATTATATGTTTTTTCGACTGTCATTAAGAAGTCAGTAGGAAGTAAATTGAATTAGCTATGTATGTATGAATATGTGGGTTTTTTTTTTAGTTTTTTTGTATTTATTTCGGTTACGCTTAAATATTAGTCAAGCAATTTAACATGTAACCACATAGTAATTTTCGAGATTTCATCTGAGCGGTACATATGTAAATCTACAGTCTTTATCAATCGCTTCTAGGATATCACACGTAATGAATCTTTGTGCTATTGTTTTGATATGTTTCTTTTTGCTAATAAACCCTGGTAAGCCTAAACAAAAATGTAATGAATTTTCCTACTCTCAACATAATTTCAATTTCTAGAATTTTTAGGGGCTTATTTAAAACGAAAGTGCACTGATAGTTGCAAAGGTCTTTCCGAACAGCTTCTTTGCGCCAGCGATGGCAGAACTTATAAGAATACCTGTATATTCATGTGTGTTTTCAAGGAAGTTAACGACAAGTTAAAAATTCTCCATTATGGAAAATGTAAATAATTTCAATAATTAAATCATGTCTACATTTTGTGTATTATATGTATTTTTGACTAAAATGGAAAAAGTAAATTAAATTAGCCATGTTGGAACATGAAAGAAATATATGTCATATAACATCTTAGATGTGCATGAGTATTATTCAAGCTTTTTAAGCTGTGCAAATTGTGATCGATCCGCTTATTTTGTCACTTCGACAAATTCATGGATAAATAATGAAAAAAATACTGGGCAAAGCTTCAGTTGTGCCTTACAGATCGTTATGGATTTTTCTGTTCTCGTTTCACTTTATCTTTTAACACTACTGGCCTTTCCATGTAGAGCACAAGAAGAGTGCAATTGTGATCGAATATTCCTGCCACTTTGTGCCGACGATGGCAAAACCTACGATAATGATTGTCTATTTGAGTGCGCTTGTATGCAATCCAATTGTAAACTGAAAGTAGCTCACCAGGGAGAATGTTATGAAGAAAGAAAAAAAAGGGGGAAATAAAGTTAATAAATTGTCAGGGGAATATTACCCTGGTTACATAAAAGTTGTGCAATAGTAGAAATAATGTTTAAGCCAGTTTGGCAAATTGATATAAATAATACATCAATTTTATGTTTCTTAAACTATTTATAATAGTTACTGTGTCTTTTGTCTTTCTTTAAAATGTTTCGTTCCACTATGCATAAAAAAAGAATTAATGAATATATATACCTTGAAATTTAAACTAGGATTTTGAAACTAAAAAAATCTATTTTACTTTTGCAATTTAAAGTTCTGCTCACGATAGAAGCACAACACGCAACCATCTCTAGAAAAGAGCTTTCTGCTGTCATTCTCCTCGCTCTTTCTCTTTTTCAGTCTCTCAGTCTCTCACACATACATTTGCTGTACTTTATTTACTTCTCTTATCAGTTTTGTGTCGTCGATCGAATTGAGCCCTTGATAACCAGCAGTTGGGTAGTGTAAGACAAAGATATTATATATACATATACGATATACTATGTACCTTGGTAGAGCGAGAACGAAAGGGTGGGGGTTGTTTGACTAGTTTAATTTAAGTAAGAGCTACATTGTCGTAATAATATTTTCAATTTGCAACTGCACTCTATTGTTGGTCAATCAACAAAATATATTTCCAGATAATAATTCCATCAATTTTGTTAAATTTCTGGTCACTTGGGAAATCTAACTAAGCGCACCACAATCAGTCTATCGAAATTGACCGTGCGATGCGCATATCGTGGCTTGAGGCTCGGGTTCTACTACTTCTAGTGGCGTTTCTGCCCTGGTGGATAGTGTATCAGGTGGGGGCTATCAATTGTCAGCCCTGTAAATTACTCGAGGCACGTAAAACTCATGCGATTGAAACCCAAAACGATTTTAATGAGACGACGAGCAAAGTAAACCAGCATTGAAAGCGCATAAACATGTTTTTATTTACACACACACAAACAAAGTCAGTAGATTGTTGACTAATTAGCAAAACTGACGCATACACTCAGATAATACTTAGTTTCCGCCCCCTTTCCTAGATGTCTACAGCTGTATGTATAGCTTACTCAACTCGCCTCTCGCATTGAGTTTCGTCGCTCTCTCGCTCAGTGCAAATTCGCAGCTCGACGCGCAACGTCGCATCTCGACTAAAGAATCTCTCTTTTGTAGAACGAAATCCTCATATACACGTATATATATAATATACATAGTAATTAGCATCTTGAAGATGAGGTCTTTCAATTTGTTTGCTCTACTCTCGCTCTGCATGCTGCTCGCCTGCGCCATCTTTGCGGGTCAAGCGGAGGCAGCGATGTGTTCCTGTAATTTCAAGGAGAAGGGCGCCCAGGTGTGCGGCACCAATGGGGTCACCTTTGTGAATCGCTGTGAATTTGAGTGCACGCAACGCGACTACAAGAAGCTGGGACGCACCCTCAATGTTGCCAAGATGGGACCTTGCTGAGGTGGGCACAAGTGCTGTGAAAGTTTTTCAATTTGCAGGAAAAACTATACTATATAATAATAATATAATATATAATTGTTCATATTCATACAATAAATACCTAAAGAAACTTAGTTGATATTCAATTTAAAGTTGCTAATTATTTATGGTAAACTGAAACTTGCTGGTATACTGTCAATTAAACTGTTTTCTAATTACTTTGCATGAAAACAGTTGGGAATATTAGAAAACTTTAACGAGATTGACAGGTGTCAATAGTTTCGCAAGTTTGTTTGTTTTCATTTTTTCTATGTTTTTAGTATAATCACAAGGCAACAATATTATATATTTAATAAAAAAACATTGGGAAAATTCCACAGACTTATATTTTCAGTTCTATATTATCTGAAAGCCGAGATAAATATTTAAAAGCGAAAAACTAATAAAACTAGTGTGGATATATCGATGTATTTTAGATACGATAACATTTATCGTTAGTTTCTATGTATAATACTGCCTACTCACGAATATTGATAAAACAAACTCATTTGGAATTTATTTCATAGCTGAATAATTTCAATATTCGCCTGAGTGCTTTTCGCATGAAAAGAGAACATTCCCAGTATTGCGGCTCAGACTCATCCATTCATTAATTACCTTCCCAATTAATTCCCTCGGGTAATGCGTGAGCTTAAACGATTTCACCTGATAATTTACCAGTCGATTAATGCGTTTGGGTATTATTAATAATTATCGATATGCAGACCGAAACATACATAAAAAGTTGCAGTGAAAATCGGTTTTAATTACAGGGAATTCGACTGTGGTTTGCCATGTGAAATGCGACGAAGCGTAGCTGTTGTTTTATATGTAATTGTCTATATATAGTATCGGATATAAGATATAAGTACATATGTGTATCATCATCGTATGCAAATGCTGTCATTATATGCTAATTAAAAGTCGCTTCAACGACGTCATCAACTCGTCTGATATAAAACGAACTGACTGCCGCGATTTCCCCCTATTATACTTCTCCATTCACCGATTCCATTCAGATCAGAAAATGTTTTGAGTATTCGCCTCACGCACATCAATCAAATTGTGCATAATTAATCGACGTCGTCAGCCCACAGCGTTTGCTCAATGTCGCTCAATCTCCATCTCTCTCTCTTTCTCTCTCTCTCTCTCTCACTGTGTCTCTCTGTTTCTCTGTCTCTCGGGAACTTGTGATTTCTCATTTGAGATTACCGATGATGTGATTTATCAAGTGTGTCTCGCTTTTGTTAATTGAATCTCAATACGTGCGACACACAAATGTCAAATTACATGGCAACAATACTCGGCTTTATGCTATATATATAGTATGTATGTATCTGGATAGCTGGATAACTGGGGGCATCGAGATTTTACTGCCTGTGGGAGTGCTACCGGTTTTGCTTTATGACAGCAGCTGCGTTAAATGAAAGGAATGTTGTTATTAAGGAGATGAAATCATGTCGAGCTGGATGTTGACGTGAGTTCTTATCTTTTCGCTTATAATTTCGAGATTTTCGACAAAAGACTACAAAGTGGGTAGTTTGGGCAGTTGGCGGAAATATTAAAATATAAGAATATACTCAGATATAATAATAAATAATGATGATTGATAAGGTAGAAAAGCTATGAGAATTTAATACTTTTACATTGCATTATTATATTTATTTTATTATTATATTAAAATTATAATTTGTTCTTTGGATTTGGTGTCATCACTATCTTCGTTTATCTTATCTACTTTCAGTATCTTTTGTCTGGTCAGGTTTGATCCATACAACTTATTAATGCATACTTTTTGGATGGCCTTAAAAATAAGTTCTCGTTCAGCTATTATCGTAACAAATATGATTTATAGCAGACAATATGATGTGTCGATATTAATCGGAAAATCCTCTGAAAGCTACATACCCCTGCGGAATGCAAAAAACCTATGTATTATATAACTAAGCCAATTTTTTTAGCTCAGATTATATAGTACTATCTGGGATAATTCTATGTCCGTCTATCTAGTGTGTTCAAGTGAGTTACTACGTAGATTAATGGTGAATAATACAGGTTAATGGTGAGCAATAAAAAAAAACGAATGTGTGATGGATGCCCTGTCTAATATAAATATTCATATATGTACTAAGTACTTAATCTCTCTGACGTTTTATATGCATTGTCGGTTTTATTAGAAACTGACAATCTCAACGGTTGACAACAACATTGACTCGTGTTGTTGCAATCGATTTTGATAACAAGTATTTGATAAGCGTAAACGTATTCATCCTTCTAGGTATATATATATACATATATAATATATATGTACATCAAATGGCAAGGTAAATAGCAATCAGAAAACACGAATCGAAACGTTTGTCCTCGTCGAACAGAACCAATTTGTTGCCGCTTAAGGGTTGTCAGGTTCGATGAGAAATGCGAGAGTAAATAGATGTGAAGAGGTAAACGAAATAAAGGAAACAGGAAGATATACAGCAAAAGAACATTTGTAAATAAGCACACTGAATGCATGGATACTCTACAATGCTCGGAAATAACTTCTGTTATTGTTATGTATTTAATTTTATATACAATTTACGTATATATATCTATATGCCAAATTTGCTGAAGCTAACCTATATAGTTTCCGAGATCTGTAAGAAATGCTTATCAAATTTGTTTTCTTAAGTTTTGCAGACTAGAATTGATTTTAGATGAACTTACTGAATATATAATATATATTTTCTAGTATATAACAAGAACCTACCATGTAATCAGAAATCAGTTGACTTTATTTGCTCTCTTTTTTTTCGGATATTCACTGCATTTTTAATATGCCAAACTCGCGTCGCTTTGATATTATTAAATATTTACATATTTGCATATTAAAATGTACGTTATGTACTTCATTGTAGGCCCGGTATTTATTTATGTGGCTGCTGCTCGTGTTGGGGACCACAGGCAGGGTAACCCCAAGACAGGCAGCTGCTGCAGGAATGGGATGACGGGGATAACGGGTGCGAGTCAGGTAACAGGGACTGCCTGGAATTGAAAAGTGCCCCGAAATTCCTTGTCAAGGGTTCGCCACACACACACTGACACACACACACAAGACTGAAGCTTCGCGACGCAATTCAATCAGCGTACGACACGCAAAATGAAAGGTATAAGGTAAGCCTCGTTGTAGGTCTCGACCTGTGCGTATCGTGTCTGATGGACAGTCGGCAGAACAGCCTGGCCTGGATTGGCAGACAGACGACAGGCCGGGATTAGCAGATTTTTGCCTTCGAGAAGGGCGAAGAAAAAAAAAACAGAAACCGCTACGCGTTTTCCTGCCACAGAATTTCACTTGATCGAAAGGAATTTCAATATATATATATATATGCATATCAGGCGCAGACACACGTGCAAAACACTTGGGCCACGCCCCCAAAGCATGTCAAACCCTTTTCATGTTGCATTGCCCCCGTAACTGGAATTTAATAAATTGCCAAAGAAAATCTCGCAAATTATGCCAAGCTGCCAGCATGCATGAGAGAGAGAGAGAGAGAGAGAGAGAGAGTATGTATGTGTGTGGGGTGCCTGGGGCAGGACATGAGCACGTCGTATATAGTGTATTATGCAAACAGCGCGAACTGAATTACAATGTTGCAAAATGTTTTAATTAGGCTAACAGAAGCCAAGGAAGTGTGTGAGCAAGGGGAGGAGGGGGCACAACCGGGGGCGACCTCACTTGCCTCACCTGGTAACATTTTGTTGCACGTTCACGCAGCGGAAGTTTGCGGTTTCCTCGTTTCGCAGAAAATGCAATGTTGCCCCCTTGCGGGTTGGGGGTGCTGCATAGATAGCAAGCGTGGATAAAAGCGCAGCCTTATAAAGTAGCATAAATTTATGGCCAAACAAAAGTTGCGACAAACAATTAAAACGACATGTATTATATAGAAAAAACAAACTGTTAAATCTCATTAAAAGTTTTTGCTAAATCATATCTGTATGAATATATAATATTTACATACTGCGTACAACCTAATTAATTCGAAAAGTTGAACAGAATTATTTTCCGTATGCAAATGTATTATATGGAAAATAAACAGAAATAAATCTGAATAAACTTTATTTTCATTTGGAATATATTTTTCCACTTTGTAGCCCCAAGTTGCAGCATATTTTAACGAAATTCCCGTAAATATTTTAAATAATTAATGAGACTGCGTAAAGTCAATTAGGACCTACAAGTTCCTAGAGCTAACTATCAAAACTTTCTTGTTGTAGGAATCAAAACATTGTATAACTTAATTAATACATTATTGATATAGTCCGATATTGTTGTTTATCAGTTCCTTCAGTTCGTGTTGTATAAGGCAATTAGGAAAAAAAACGGAATTTATCTACAAAGTAGTTCGAACGTGCCCTAGGCCGGTCACACGCTGACCAACTGAATAAATATGTATGCTCTGATCGGATCTGAAAGGCAAATAAACAAACCGGAATATAACGGAAGTAAATACAAGTGGACGGGGGCTATAAAAAGCAGTTACAAGTCGTAAGCTGACATAGAAACCAATTGAAAAACATCAGAGTAACAAGATGGAACTCAAAACGTATTTGATATTCAGTTTGGGAATAGTCCTAGCCATGGCACTGGATGAGCGTGAAGAGCGAGTGTTGGTCAACAATCATAAGTCGAAGGATCAAGAAGCCCTTGACAATTGGTGGCGACACGAGGTCTTCTATCAGATCTATCCGAGATCCTTCAAGGACAGCAATGGCGATGGTGTGGGAGATCTGAAAGGTATCACTTCGAAGCTGCAGTATTTCGCCGATACCGGCATCACCTCGGTCTGGTTGAGTCCTATTTATCAATCACCCATGGTGGACTTTGGTTATGATATATCCGATTATAAGGCAATTCAACCGGAATATGGTACCTTGGAGGATTTCGATGAGCTCATAGCGACAGCCACAAAGTTGGGCATCAGGATCATTCTGGACTTTGTGCCCAATCACAGTTCCGATAAGCACGAATGGTTCATCAAATCTGCAGCAAGGGAGGAGGGTTACGAGGATTTCTATATCTGGGAAAATGGCACCGAATCGAATGGAACTCATGAGCCACCCAATAATTGGGTATCTGTCTTCTCCGGTTCGGCCTGGGAATGGAACGAGGAGAGGCAACAGTTCTATTTGCGACAATTTACCAAGGGACAACCCGATTTGAATTATCGTAATCCCGCTGTGGTTCAGGCCATGGATGATATATTGTTGTTCTGGCTGAAGAGGGGCGTGGCTGGGTTCCGTGTCGATGCTGTGATCTATGTGTATGAGGATGAAGAACTACGTGATGAGCCGCTGAGTGGACTAACCGATGACTCGAACTCGGTGGACTATTTGAATCACATCTATACCAGAAATCAACCGGAGGGTTACGGCCTAATACAACACTGGCGACAACTGCTGAACAATTATACGGCCGAGAATGGAGGTCCTGTGCGTATTATGATGCTCGAGGCATACACAGACATCGATCGACTGATGAACTACTACGAGGACGAACGTGGTGTACAGGGTGCTCAGTTCCCATTCAATTTTGACTTCATCACCGAACTGAATCACGAATCTTCGGCTCAGGACTTTGTGATGACCATCGAGCGTTGGTTGATCTATATGCCCCAGGGACATGTGGCCAATTGGGTGATGGGTAATCATGATAATCCTCGTGTGGGCTCGCGTTACGATGAGCGTGCTGTGGATGCCTTGAACATGCTGCTCTTGACGCTACCTGGCATTGGGGTAACCTATTACGTAAGTTGGAGAAAGTTTTGGCTAGCAGGATTACTTTCATTTCCCTTCATTTTAGGGTGAGGAGCTGGGCATGGTGGATTATCGTGATATAAGCTATAATGATACAGTTGATCAGCCTGCTTTGGATGCCGGTCCCGAGAACTACAAGTGGATCTCTCGTGATCCCGAACGCACGCCCATGCAGTGGAGTGATGATGCCAATGCGGGTTTCTCCACTGGCAATCACACCTGGTTGCCTGTGCATCCCAACTACGAGGAGTTGAATCTACGTGCCCAGCAGCGAGCAACACGCAGCCACTACAAGGTCTATCAATCGCTGATCAAGTTGCGAAAGCAGCGTATCCTGCAGGAGGGTTCCTATACGGCGCAGGCACTCAATCGTCGCGTCTTTGCCTTCAAGCGGTAAGGAGGATTAACGCCTTATGTAGGTTATTTTCCCTATTAATCTTCTTCTTCTTCTGCTGCTCAGTGAACTCAAGGGCCAATACGACATTCTGACTGTGATCAATGTGAGCAATCGCACCCAACAGGTGGATGTCAGTGACTTTGTTGGTCTGCCCAATCGTCTTACCCTGCAGGTTGTCAGTATTAATTCGCAGTACAGGGCTGGCGAAAGGGTTCAGCCCGCCGAGGTTTACCTGGCTCCCTATGAGGGTCTCGTTGCTCAGCTGCGGTCTCATAAGTAGTCACATTGAAATACGATAACTTATTTATATTCTAATGATATTGGCTTAAATTATACAACTATAAAGATATGCATAAATTATGAAAAACAATAAATTTATTAACTTATGAAGAGTGCAATTGTCTTTTAAGGGCCCCCCCTATGATTTTTCAACAATTTGTTTTTAATTTACACCGATCGTAATGTTCTTAAAAATCAAACGATTTTCATGCGGAATGGCATTTTGTCAATGTTTTAACAAACTGAGTGATTCTACATTCAAAAAATATCATAAAAGATTTTTCGAAATTTCTCGATATCTTGAAAATTTAGGTAAGGGTCCCCCCTATGATTTTTCGACAATTATTTTTTTTTCTAAATTTAAAATCGCGAGTTTTTAATTTTAATCGATTGCGGAGGTCAAAATTAGTACTAAACAATTGTTTAAATCGATTTTAAACGATACTTAATTTTGCCCAAAAATCATGTCGAAATGGTTCAAAAATTAGACATGTAACACACTCAACGGGCCTGGTACCCTCATTTTACACCAATCGTAACTTTCTTAAAAATCAAACGATTTTCACTCGGAATGACATTTTGTTTATGTTTTAACAACCTGAGTGATTCCACATTCAAAAAATATCATAAAAGATTTTTTGAAATTTTTCGATATTTTGGAAATTTAGGTAAGGGTCCACCCTATGATTTTTCGACAATTATTTTTTTTTTTTTAATTTTAAATCGCGAGTTTTTAACTTTAATCGATTGCGGAGGTCAAAATTAGTACTAAACAATTGTTTAAATCGATTTTAAACGATACTTAATTTTGACCCAAAAATCATGTCGAAAAGGTCCAAAAATTAGACATGCAACACACTCCACGGGCCTGGTACCCTCATTTTACACCGATCGTAACTTTCTTAAAAATCAAACGATTTTCGCGCGGAATGACATTTTGTTTATGTTTTAACAATCTGAGTGATTCTACATTTAATAAATAGCATAAAAGGTTTTTTGAAAATTTTCGATATCTTGAAAATTTAGGTAATGGTCCCCCCTATGATTTTTCAAAAACAATTTTTTTTTTAAATTTTGAATTTTGAGTTTTTAATTTTAATCGATTGAGGAGGTCAAAATTAGTACTAAACAATTGTTTAAATCGATTTTAAATGACACTTAATTTTGACCCAAAAATCATGTCAAAATGGTCCAAAAATTTGACAAGTAACATCCTCAACAGGCCTGGTACCCTCATTTTACACCGATCGTAACTTTCTTAAAAATCAAACGATTTTCACTCGGAATGGCATTTTGTTTATGTATTAGCAACCTGTGTGATTCTACATTTAAAAAGTAGCAAAAAATATTTTTGGAAAATTGTTCATATCTTGGGAATTTAGGTAATGGTCCCCCCTATGATTTTTCAACAAATTATTTGATTTTTTAATTTTAAATCGCGGGTTTTTAATTTTAATCGATTGCGGAGGTCAAAATTAGTACTAAACAATTGTTTAAATCGACTTTAAACAATACTTAATGTTGACCCAAAAATCATGTCGAAATGGTCCAAAAATTAGACATGTAACACACTTAACGGGCCTGGTACCCTCATTTTACACCGATCGTAACTTTCTTAAAAATCAAACGATTTCGACGCGCAATGACATTTTGTTTATGTTTTAAAAACCTGAGTGATTCTACATTTAATAAATAGCATATAATGTTTTTTAAAAATTTTCGATATCTTGGAAATTTAGGTAATGGTCCCCCCTATGATTTTTCAAAAACAATTTTTTTTTTAAATTTTGAATTTTGAGTTTTTAATTTTAATCGATTGAGGAGGTCAAAATTAGTACTAAACAATTGTTTAAATCGATTTTAAATGACACTTAATTTTGACCCAAAAATCATGTCGAAATGGTCCAAAAATTTGACAAGTAACATCCTCAACAGGCCTGGTACCCTCATTTTACACCGATCGTAACTTTCTTAAAAATCAAACGATTTTCACGTTTTATGTTTTAAGAATCTGAGTGATTCTACATTTAATAAATAGCATAAAAGGTTTTTTAAAAATGTTCGATATCTTGGAAATTTAGGCAATGGTCCCCCCTATGATTTTTAAAAAAAATATTTTTTTTTTAAATTTTAAATTTCGAGTTTTTAAGAGCGAGTAAGTTGGGTGTGCTCGACTGTAGTCTTACTGACTTCTTTTAAAATGATTTTCCCAAATTTGATATTATTTTCCAGTAAATCCCATTTCTAAGAGCGTAAATCGATAATTGATTTATTTATTTGTGCCTTTCGTTTATCGTTCAAGTTGATGTTGAACAATCCTCGAGTTGACACCGAACAAACCTATTGCAATTTCTCATCCATTTAATTCGCACTCGAAAACGTTTTGAACGTGTTTTAATTGCATTGAGAGCACTTGTTGTTGCCCCTTTTGTACGTGCTGCTTTTGTTGTTGTTATTGTTGTTGCCGTCGCACTTTCTCTCCCAAAAATATATCATAACTGTCAACGAGTCAGGCTGCCAGGCGCAGATAAATTGTCGACGAGTTTAATTAAAATCCCTTTGGTATTGCATAAATATAAATATTAATTTAAATCATAAATTGAATCTGGCAGTTTCAATCTCTGATTCGTTGCTGCCAGTGTGTGTGTGTGTGTGTGTGTGGATGCTGTTGTGCCGGTGCCCGTGCGTGGACTGTAAGTGGAACGCAAGCTTTTTATCAGCTGCTCGCTAGGTGTCGCTCTCAGCGCTCAGTCCGATCACAGCTGCGAGACGCGGCGCTGCCGTCGTCAGTTGTGAAAATAAAAATTGTTTATTGTTTTTCCACTTAACGTATTTTATTTTTCCCAATTTCGTGAGGTAAGTAATGTGTGTGAGTGTCAGTCTATAGAAAGTCAATAAAACAGATGTGCTAGGTATTTCTGATATAAAGAAAAAGAAAGTGAGAGAGCACAAAGAAAAATAAAAGCTCAGGCATGCTTTGACCTTGCGCTTGCTCTTCAAGAGTGCAAATTTTTACAAAAGGCTGGTATGCAGCTCATTTTAAATATAAAAAAACTAAATATATTTTGCTAGAATTACATTTCCTATAAGTTTAATAAAAATTAATGAAATGTAATATTTAATTCCAAATATTTTAATATTACGAGTAAGAATTTTTTCAGGAAAATTCACAGAGATAGTTTAAAGCTTAAGTAAACCTAGTAAAGACTTCACTTGTACGAGTCTAACTAACGCTTTGCTTATGAAATACTATTTAAACAGTTGTGAAACAGGGCATTACATTATTTTTACTCACTCCAACCAATTAGCTGTCACTCTTTTTAAGTGCATATCGATTATGGTTTGGAATTGGGTAAAGAACAACAAACCAGTTAATACGTAAACAACGAACCAGTTAATACTCCAAATAAATTTTTGTAATTGCCTGTTAAATAACCGCTAACAAAGACAATTCACAGTTTTGTTTACGGTATAATTTGATGATGTTGTGGGAGATAAGCAGAGGGGGTCTATGATTTCAATTATAAATAATATCAAAATTATTGTAATTATTTCATGTGGTTGCGTTTCACCTTTAAAAACAGAGCGTGACTCGAGTGTGAACTGTAGTCGACAGAGAGATAGAGAGAGAGAGAAAGCGCTCCCAGTTATACGATGTCGTCTCATCTGATATTTCTACTACTTTCCAGCGTACTGTTAATACTCGGACCCGATCGCATAATGTCGGGCCTGATAAGTAGTCAAACAGAGGATTTTATTGACTGGTGGCAACATGCGGTCTTCTATCAGATCTATCCGAGATCCTTTAAGGACAGCAACGGCGATGGAGTTGGAGATCTACAGGGTATCACTTCGAAATTGCCATACCTGGCGGAGACAGGGATCACAGCGACCTGGTTGAGTCCCATCTTTAAATCGCCCATGGTGGACTTTGGTTATGATATATCGGACTATAGATCAATTCAGCCGGAATATGGCAACATGTCGGATTTAGAGCAACTCATCGCTACAGCCAACAAGTTGGGCATCAAGCTCATCTTGGACTTTGTGCCCAATCATACATCCGATGAGCACGAATGGTTCCGCAAATCTGCAGCACGTGAGCCTGGCTACGAGGATTTCTATGTGTGGGCAGATGGAAAGGTGGACGAGCACGGAGAGCGGGCATTACCCAACAATTGGCAATCTGTATTCTATGGTTCCGCCTGGCAGTGGCATGAGCAACGTCAGCAATATTATCTACATCAGTTCACCAAGGAGCAACCGGATCTAAATTTCCGTAATCCTGCTGTGGTTCAAGCTATGGACGATGTGCTGCTTTATTGGTTGAACAAGGGTGTGGCGGGATTTCGCATTGATGCAGTGAATCATTTGTTCGAGAACGAAACCATGCCGGATGAGCCGTTGAGTGGCAAGACATCGGATCCACTATCCTATGACTATACGCGACATATTTATACCAAAGATTTGCCCGAGGTACTGGAAATGGTGCAACACTGGCGAAAGCTGCTCGATGAGTATACGGCAAAGCATCCGCAGGGACCGACGCGCATCATGATGACCGAAGCATATGCTGGACTGAGGCAATTGGCCGATTACTATGAGGATGCCAAGGGTATATGCGGTTCACAGTTGCCCTTCAACTTTCACTTTATCACCGATGTCAATGGCAGCTCGGATGCACGGGACTTTGTCTATAATGTGGAGAAATGGTTGATCTATATGCCACGCGGGCATGCGGCCAATTGGGTCATGGGCAATCATGATAATCCTCGTGTCGCGTCGCGTTTTGGTGCCGCCAGTGTGGATGCAATGAATATGCTGTTGATGACGTTGCCCGGCGTGGCGGTTACCTACAATGTGAGTAGTGTGGGCAATAAAAGGCGAAAGTTCATGAGGTCACACACATTTGCAGGGCGAGGAGTTGGGCATGCAGGATCATCGTGAAATAAGCTGGCAGGATACTGTGGATCCGCCAGCGCATAATGCCGGCGAATTGGAATACAAGGAGGTCTCCAGAGATCCGGAGCGTACACCCTTTCAGTGGGATAACTCAAGCAATGCGGGTAGGTAAGAGATACCCTTTTTGGAGTTCTATCTTTTATTCGAAAATTGTTCTTAAAGGTTTCTCTAGTGCCGCCAAGACGTGGCTGCCTGTGCATCCCAACTATGTGAAACTCAATCTGCTCGCCCAACAGCAGGCCAAGCGTAGCCACTACAAGGTCTACAAGTCGCTGGTGGAGCTGCGCAAGCAGCCCGTGCTGCGACGTGGACGCTTCAACATTGAGACCTTGTCCCGTGCTGTCTTTGCTTTCAAGCGGTAGGTCTAGGTCCATGGCATAAGGCTTAGAGGTTCCTTAAAAATCTCTCCTTCTCTCACTTAGCTCACTCAAGGACTACGACACTCTGCTGACCGTTATCAATGTTAGCGACAAGGAGCAGGTGATAAATCTCACCGATTTCATTGATCATCCACGTCAGTTGGTGGTGGAAATCGCCGGCGTGGATTCTGTCTATGAGCCTGGGTAAGTTATATGTTTTTTTTCCCCCCCATTTTCTCACACAACCTCATTTCCTTCCTTCACAGACAAGAGCTTTCCAGCAGTGCTTTAACCCTGGCTGCCCATGAGGGTCTCATCTGCAAACTGGTCGCATGATATTTCCACCCCAATCCCGCCTCCGGTTTAATCTAATCTCTGTTTGGAGGTTTCATTAATTGCATTTCGAGTGGAATAAAAAAAAAATAAAACAAGCAAGCTACAAAAAAAAAAAAAAAACACATCGCATGACATGAGAATTAATGATTTTCCCCCGCTATTGAATTAAATTTGACTTTTCCGTTTGCCGTTAGCAGTTCGTATTATATATTTTTTTTTTTGCTGTTTTTGAAATGAGATTCAATTTGGAAGCTCAACATGCCGATACGCTTTGTGCAGAATGACCACAAGGTCGTCTGGCAGAGTGCCCAGAGCAGAGACTGAATTTTCAGCCATACACTATCTATGAGAGTATTGTGAAAATTGAGGAATGTTTGTTATAGTAATTGCTTAAGAGTAATGTTTTAAATCCCCAATTATGCATACTTATTTAATGATTATTAATTTTAGTATTGTCTCTGCCCGTTCTTGAATGATCACCCAAGTTAGGGTATTGCATGTTCTATGCTCTCTCGTTAACTTTCCCATCCATTTCTTTGTTTGTTTCATGGCAAGTATAATTTTTCATGTGGCAAAGCAGGCGAACTCAAAGATTTATGGACCGCAACGCAGAGATTTGCGAACTGTCGCAGTGCAAATGGGCTTGGAAACTTGGAGAGGATAGGAGTAGCAGGAGTGGAGAATTAGGTACAAACTGGAGGTCCTCTTGAGTTTATGTTATGCAAAAGTTTTAAAGTTTCAAATGTCATGCATTAAGCACCGCAAGTATGGGCAAAGGGGGAGGGCGAGGAGAGACATTTATTGTCCAATTTGCCATGACCGCAAACTTGCCAAAAGAAACTTGCTTCATGAAATCATTTGGCAAGTTTTCCCCCTGGAACCAATAAGTTTTCATGCTGTGGCAGAGTAGCCCAAATGTTGCATGGAGAACGCATAATGAATTAATGAAAAACCCCAAGTTACTGTGATTTTACAACTTGTTGAGGGTTGTCAGAAAATGAAAGAGAAATAAGTGGAGAAAGTAGCATGGCTCATTTTGAATCCAGATTTCCACGAATTCAATAGACATTTATTAATCACTAGAAGCAATATCCAAATACAAGCAAAGTCTGTGAAATTGTACAAAAATTCCACTAGAAATGAAAATCTGAAAGCAAATTTCAAGCACATTAATCAAAGTGTAGCATGGGAAAATATTTGAGAATGAACCATGAATTTTTTATTTGTAATCTTGGGAGTTATGTTTTTTTTTAGTTTCAGCCACAGCAAATAAAGCATAAAATGGCATAACAAATACTTGCTTTATAAATAGTTAAAAAGCTTGTAAATTGTACAGAGGATAAAGGAGAAAGTATATAAGAAAAGAAAGGAATAATCCAGAAATGTTACAGCAATTTTCATTGCTCATACGCAACGTTGCACACAGCTTTGCATGGAATTCTTTCAGTCAGTTAAAACATTTCACTTCCCCCTCAAATCACTTCAACTTACATGAAGTATTTAAATATTTAATTTAATTTGAAAATGTATTAAAAAATTCTCATACAGAGATTTCAGCTTTCGCAATGGCAGCCTCCAATTGATTCTCTCCCCTCGGGCTGGCATCGTTTTTACCCACTCAGCTATGTTTATGAGGTGAGTGAGCTAAAGTGAATGATTAACTATGGGTAATATATATATATTTTTTAATCCCTTTTCACAGTGCTCGCCGTCGTGGTCTCATTAAGCAGCTCATCCAATCGTTCAATGTGGTCCTGGTGGCTTTGCTAATGTACAATTTGTGGCGTCACAAATGGACAAAAGTGAATTTCAATTAGCTTGTAGTACTGCATATATTTTGATTCCTTGGCGCAGACTGATTGATTGATTAATTAATAAAAGCTCACAATGACAACAGCAGTAGTAGCAGCAGCAGGTTCCGGGCAGGGACTGGACTGGGGCTGGGACTGGGGCTTCACTGTCATTAACAGTAACGGGGCCGCATTGCGGTTTTTGGTTTTTCCCAAGTGAAACCAAATTAAATTTCCGCTTGCGACTGCCAAGTGGTGCTGAAAATCGCCTGACAAAGATTGATCGATGGATGGAGGCATAGCGAGTGCTGTGTCCGTAAGGATAGTATGAACTATTGCCGTAATGATTTAAACATCACTTCGTAATCCCCATTTAGTTATGTAACTCTCATTTGTTCTTCGCACTTAGACTGTCGCTCTGTCGCAGCAGCTTGTCTTATTTTACAATATATCCTGTACAAATTTATGGAATGAATATACCTAGATTGTTTTAAAAACTGAACTGATGTTCGGTTGAATACGCAGGTTAATTTGATAAACTGTATATCATCGTATAAATCTCTGTAATTACTTATGCTAGAGATATGAAATTTGGTATTCGGTTTTATGTATACATAATGTTTAATAGGTTTATTTCAAATTTTGAATATTTGCTGGAAAACAAAGATTACTGTGCAGTTTTTGCGGAACCTATTCCTTTTTTTTTGTTTAAGGAGTATCCCACAGTGCAATCAGATAGTTATTCTACATATTTTTTTATGCAAGTTTCTCCACTCGAGCATTTTCCCCTACTGTCTGAGACACTTGCCCATTATTGACCCAAAAACTGAAAGTGTCAAGTGTAATTTTTATTCAATTTATTGAGAGTTTTTTTCGAATTAAGCCATTGCCATGGTAAGCTCTTAGCTGGCTATAAGAAACGGGCAACAAGATGCAGCAGTTACTACTGGCTGTATACTATGCCTGACTGACTGGAAGCAAACTGCCAGCTGTCAGTGTAAATTTAACGCTTTGCTGACTGTCAAGTGGATATCCTTGTTGGCGCACTGATTGCCGGAACTTCACCATGGGCGTCGTTACCACCCTCCTATCCCCCCTTCTTGGGCAGGGGTTGCCAATAGAATTACGTTGAAATGCTGCTTGAAAATTAACCAGAGCGCAAACATTTTCTGGCCAACAACAACTGTCCAAGTGGGGAAAATGAGTAAAAACTGTGCGTACTTAAATATTCGAGAATTTGTCTGTCTGGTTGATTGATTGAACTGAATGTAAAGTGTGAGTACTCGTTAAATAAATATGCAGCTTCAACTAAATAGAGCGAAAATTCAATAAAAAATTATATGCAAAAATATATTGCCATTTTTTTTTATGGAATTGCGGAGATACTTCAAGAATTGAGTAGTTATAAAGAAACGCTTAAAATAACAGAATAATTTAAAATTATATTAAACAAAATATATATAATATTAAGTAGATCTATCAACAGAAAGTAAAAATTTCAAAATATCTACTTATATAGTTGAGAAAAATATAACAAAGTTGAATAAATCAAGCTGAGTTTACTCTTTGATGGGCATATATCTCTCAGACTTGTCGAGCCTTTAATATGTATTATATAGAGAAGAAAGTGAAGAGAGTTGAAGAGAGAGAAGTAAACAGTGTAAGAGGGAGAACGAAAATGCGTAAACTTATTGCAAACTCCCTATGTAAGTTTTCTAAAGCTGTGGAAATTGTGTCGAAATTCTAAGCTGGAACACAATGCAATTGCCTGCGCTCTCTATATGGAAGGTAGTATGGTTGGGAGGGCAATACCTGGCTAGAGAAGAATAGATCGTCCTCGCGTGCGATGCCGCATTGTCTGGCGGCTGTTCTTTGACATTTGAGCAGCAGCCCGACAAGGACGTGCACGTAGTACGTGTTGAATCCTTTGAGCCTAAATGTTGCAAAAATGTCGAGCAGCTCTGGGAAAATTGGTAGTACGCGCGGTGTACCTTAATGTCTGCAATGAAGCCTCCGGCCATGGAGAGAGAGAGAGAGAGCGAGAGAGGGAGGAGCGAAGGGGGCAAAAGAGCAACAGAGAGAGAGCAAGAGCGGCTGCTGCGTCAGCCAATTGGTAAATGTTCTTGTTGCCCCATGAAGTTCAGGCTGCAGCAACCTTTTACCTTTGTCTGTCTCTTGCAAGTGTGTGTCTGTGTGTATGTGTGTGTGCTGTGCTGTGCTCTGTTTGTGTATGTCGGTCTGTGCGAATGTGTGTGTGCGCGTGTTTGCTCAGTGCGCTGTTTGTGACAGCGCCATTTTGTCCATTTAGCCGCAGGCTGCATAAATTGCACAGACAGACGCGTAGCTGGCGCCGCGTTTTAACTGTTTTTAATTAACAAGTATTTTTCGTAATATTGATAATCAACCACAAGAGCAAGAAGATGGTAAAGAGAGAGAGAGAGAGAGAGAGAGAGAAGGGAAGATGGAAAGTGTGTGTGGAAAATGAGAGAAGAGAGTGCAATTTATAAGTAACTTCAAAGGATTGTGGCAAATTAATTTCCAGCTAGCAAAATGCGCAGAAAGTTGAGATAATCAATTGAAAAACTTTGGAAAATATAACAAAAATAAAAATCGACATATTATGCATAAAATTGTAAAATGTAAAAATTGAAAATTATTCAAAGAACTTTAAAGTTATTTCCAAAAGTACCCTAAACAAACTCAATAGGACTTTCGAAGCTACAAATCCCACAAGAACATCATCTGTGCGAATGTAAAACATCCTCGAAACTTGCCAAGCAAATCACATTCAACTCTATCTGCTATAATCCATATATATGCATGTAAAATTTTATAGCATTTGTATGGCAAACATAAAAGTTGTTCAAGAAACTAGCTGGTAGTTTTGTATGTATTGTCGTGTGTGTTGTTTATTTGTTTCTCTCCATCTCTCTCGACTTTGTTGTCCTATTGCAGTGACTCTTTTTTTCTTTTATGACTTCATGACACTTGGGGGCATTTTTTTTACTCGGCGGCCCATGGAGAGTAAAAACCAAATTGATTGGCAATTGAGACAGAAGAGTGAAGAGCAAAAAAAAAAAAATCCTTGAAGAAAGTTGCATACATTATCCCTTTAAGCCAGTAAAATTCAATGAAGCTGTTCCCAAGTTTGCCTGGTAGTTAGGGATAGTGAGGAGGGGGCCCACAACTTGCCATAAATTTTCGTGCGGAGTGACATTTGCCATTTGCAAAATATGCAATGAAATGTTTTTTGCGTTTAAGTCAATGATGGGAATTTATGCAAATTTCCATGGCTCTAGCTGGAAGGCAGTAGGAACAGACAGACTGACAAAATGTCGCGTGGAACGGGAAGGAGAGTGTCTCAAGTGCGTAGGTCACTTGCGGGGCGTGGCACAGTCAAAGATACTGCGGCATTTCAATTATGTGCGTGGTAAAATCGCGCGCGCCTGAAAGTATGCAGCGAATTTCGTTTTAAACCTCGTTAACCGTTAAATTCACTTAACTGTTATTGTTTTCTGCTTACTGCTTACTGTTTTCTGTTTTTTATTTTCATCTTTCAATAAATTAGCTAATGCCTTGGGAAATTCACTGAACCGCAGCCAAATGGGCCACTTAACCCTTTTTTTCGGGCTGCCTCTCGCACACACACAGCGGCACATCAATTAAGTTGTCTGTTCATGCTCTGTCCTACCCTGCCCCGCCCTGTCCCTCTGGGCTGCTGTCAATAAGTTGAACTTGTCGTTTCGGACCGCTTGAGCAGCCATGCGCCGCTGCTCGGTCCACTCCCGCTCCCGCTGCTGCTTCTGGCCGGGAGCTGCTTCAGCGCGTCCTTGTCTGCATTGGAAGTGAGACAAAGCGACCGCGAGCGGGGCCAACAACAAGTGTAATATGTCAATTGAAGGGCACAGACAACACTCTCACTCACACACACACACACAGACACAGACACAGAGACAGGGGCACAGAGCGCACTTGACTATTTATTGCATTGTTGTTTGTCTGTCGCTGTCGCCGCAGGATACGCCACGGATATTTGCAAAATATTGCAGCGCCCATAAATTGTAAACCCCAAGAAGGAGGAGGCGCCACATCGTCACTTGGCATGGCCCAGCGCGCGCATGGGCGTGGCAACAGGCCCCTTCGGGCATTTGTGACACCCCCCCTCACCCGTTGGAAAATCGGGGCACAATTTGTGGCAGCTACGTGACGCTACTGCTGCCAGCTGCCAGAAGATCCTACAAAAGAGACTGTCTCCGAGTCGCAGCAATTATTTAAAGTTATTTATCCAAGCTTAAAGGCGAGGAAATGTGAAAATGGGAAAATTGCAAAAATAATATAATTGTCTTAGCTCTGTAAAAGTTTTGTGTTATTTTTTGGTGTGTGTGTGTGTGTGCGGCAAAAAGGAAATTTAATTGAAATAAACTTTGCAAATTCCAAGAAAATTATTTGCCAGTGCTGTCAAATTTATTAAATTTAAGCCTAGTTCTTCACGCTGCCCAGCAAAACCTAAGCTCCAAGATGGCATACTCAGCCGGACTTCTATTCTTTGTTTGGCCTTGGCCAGCTGCCAAGTTCTTTTTTGCACACAGGTGTTGCCAAAACTAAACAGATTTTCTTTGTCACACAAAAGAAAACTGTAGAGAAAAACATGCGGAAAATGGTCTGGAATTGACTACCTGACTTTGGCTAGCATTCCCGTTGAAATTCCTAGACAATTTTTGTGTTTACTTTAGAGTTTTCTTGAGGAGAAACAAAAAAGGTGAATATATTTTTGGTTCATGAAATTCTCTATCTTCTTCTTAGCTATTGAAATAGTTTCTTAAGTTGGCTGCAGCTGCCTTAAATTTGTTTTTTTCTCTATAATAAAATATTTTCTTTATTTTTATGTGTGATATCTAATTTAAGTATTGTTTTTCGTTTGAAAAATAATTCAATTAAGTCAGCAGGTCATATTTTAATTCTTTCAACTGACTAGGACTGTTTTATATATCCCATTTAAACCTCAACGTTTTATGCCACAACATTTTTCATCTGTTTCCCGCAAATTGTGGGGAGGAAGGGAAGAGGGAGAGTACGCATATTTACGAGCGGTCGTTTCTACCTTTCTAAAATTCATTTGACCTCAAATTGAATTCATGAATTTTATCTAAAATGCACACACAAACACACACACACATACACCCAGGGACAGTTGGGCAGGCTAACAACAAAACAAAATTTCTGTGGTCTCTGTGCCAGTTTATTAGCCCCAAAACAGCTGGCCATAAGGCATGTCCTGCCCTGTGCCGTATGCCTTTGCGCTGTGTACTTAACTCTGCCTCGACCTGACTGCCAACTCATTGTAAAGGGTGCTCCCTCCCCACTCTCTTTCTCTCTCTCTTCCTCTCTTTCTTGCGCTGTCTTTGTGTGCTCTTTCGCATGTAAACGTTGCCCAACAGCAGCTTGTGGCAGCAGCAGCAGAGACAAAGCAGTGTACACAGTACACAAGCTTTTCCAGGGGCTGTCACTCAAAGAAAAAAAAATGAAAAAAAAAATAATGAAAGGAAACTCGACTAGCTAAGCCTGCCTACCAGAGTTGCCAGATCTACCGGCAGTACATTTCACATTTTGCGTATTTTCTAAACTGTTTACCCACAGCCAACGCATCGTATACGCAATCTGCAGCTGCATAAAATAAAGAGAGGAAAGAGAAACACACACAGTTTGCCATAAATTCTCAGGCAGCAATTCGAAATGAATTGTTAGCGGAAGTTGGCAGAAGCTGAGCCGGAAGCGGGAGGTAACCGGGTAGACAAGGGAAAACTCAATTTCATTTTCAATTTAATGCTGCAATTGCCCACGTACCTGCACCAGAGGGTGGAAAAGGAGGGAAGAGTTGACTTACCTGCAATGAAATAGAGAAACAGAAATATATATATAGTATATAGATTATTTTATGCGTTTGCATGCAGCTAACGAATTAAAAGTCGTATTCCTCCTGCTTCTACCTCCCATCCCCCCTTAGTTACTTTACAAAAGAGCAGCAGCAGCTGCTTCAAGGTGACTCGGGGTCGAGCAACCCAGAAGTATTCCCCTCCAGCAGCAGCAGCAGCAGCTCAATCCGTGCTACGTGCTCGAGTTGCTTTATGTCTCAGCTTTCTTACCTATAACGTAGGAGTACCCGTCCAGCGTGAGGACGCACTTGCGCGTCGTTGTGCCTGGCAGATTGGGAGCTCCACTGCCGCCGCCAAGCACCACGCTGGACGAGTACCTGGAGCCGGTGCCGGAGGTGCTGCCACGATTACTGCCAGCTGCCAGGCCCAGCGTTTTGTTCAGGCTGCTCGAGAAGCCGCCAGTGCCGCCACCGCCGCCACCGGGGCTGCTGGCTAGCATCGCTGCAGAGGATTCCCTTTCTCCAGCTCGCTCGTTACTGTTGAGACTCTCGCGTCGCGGTGGCGTTACCAGACCGACAAATTCGCTGCTACGTTTGCTCAGGCCATCGCTCGAGTGATCGCGTTCGCGTTCGTGTTCGCAGCGCGTGCGTTGGCGTGCATAATGCGAGGCTGAGCTGCTTGCGGCAGCATCGCTTGCAACTGCAGCGGCCACAGCAGCGATTTCCGCTTCCGCTTCCGCTTCGGCCTCCTCTTGGGCAATGTTCAATGTGTGCGGCTTGTCGCGACGCGTCGCGGGTGGCGACTCGTCCAGAGTGTCGCCCATTTTGTTAGTTTGCTCTGAGAGTTCTTTGCAATGTTGTTTGCCCCTCGACGTGGGAGTGTATGTGTGTACACGCGTGTGTGTGTGTGTGTGTGGAACGTGCGCGCGCAACTACGCACGCATTTTTACGACGCGAAACGCGATGCGGGGATGGGATGCGGTGATTTAGACTTTGCTCCTCTGTCGATATCCTTCGGTTGAATTGATGTAATTAATTAATTTTTTCGTTGAGAAATTTGATTGCACTTAAATTCACTTTCGGCTTTTCTTTCTTTTTTTATTTTACGCGCCTCGCTGCACGCGCTTTTATGTCTGCGCAAACACAAAATTTAATTAAAACCAAACACGCTGGCTAAATGAATCAAAATCAAAACGAAAATCATAATCAAAATGAAAACGAATGCACAATAAAAAGCGAGGAAGAATGGCATGAGGAGAGAGGCAGAGAGAGGGAGAGAGAGATTGAATTCTATAGCACGCATACGCAACGTTGTACAGAGTCAGGATCGAAACAATGCAGAATTAATGCAAGTGCAACTGTAACTGCATATTTTATGAATGTCATTCAAACGTATGACAGTTATGCTTTCTCGCTTGCTCTCTATTTCTCTCTCCTGTTCTCCCAGTCGTTTTCTCTTGTTTTCTTATTTATCTCTGCAGGCACAGCAACTGCCAGTTGAATAGGTTAGCTGCGTGTGCTGCATAGCAGGTTATACACTGTAATATTGACAGTGTGTCTGCCTTTTTCTCTATCTGCCTTGTTTTCTTTTTGTTTTTCTCTTTTGCTTTCGCGCTTTTCTCTATTTCTTAATTACTTTTTTTTGCTGTCGCACAAACGTCGCTTGTCAACTAAAATTTGCATTTTTCAAATTTTCATCCTACACTTTTGATTGCCAAACTGTTTCTAGTCAGCTGACAGGCGCTGTTTCTGCTATTCAATACAGCTCTAATTGCAGTTTGTGTCCATGCTGCTGCTGCCAATTATTCGACTCGACACGCCAACCTCCTCTTCCTCTCCAAAAAAAAAAAAAAAAAAAAAAATCCGATCCCAACTAACCCAGCAATCTCTTCGCCCCTCTTCCATTTGCATGCGAATGACAGAGCATTGTTTGGGCCACGTTTCGATTCTGATTTTTATCGTACAAATATTGACAAGCAGCATATGCAAGTCTATATATCTTTGTGTGTGTGTGTGTGTTTGTGTGTGCGTGGGTGTATTGACCAGTTTTGTCAGCCAGATACTTTTTGTACATTTGTCATGATGTCTGTTCATTTATCAGAATCCATCAATGCCAGCAACGAAACGTTTAAAAAGTGCTGCAAGCGAGGTTGCTGCAATCATTTCAATCTATTCTGAGATATGCGTAATGCGTTTCTGTCTCCCTCGCTGCGTCTCTCATTCCTTCCCACTCTAGTGAAAAAAATTTCAATAATTTTGCAGTTTAATTTCTCAGTTTATTTCTATATTTTATTTACTCAGCCCCCGCTTGGGCGCCTTGTGTGGCCCTGGCCATTTTTGCATGTCTTTGCGATGAGGCACGTACGACAAATAAAACGAGGCGACACTTTGAAGGCATCACGTTCAACGGGAGGGCGGCAGAAGAGCAGGGCAGGCCAGGGCAGGGTAGCCTTTTTGTCGAGAAAAAATATGCCAAATGTTGGTTGGCAATACGTGATACCTTTTTTTTTTTTTTGACTAAAAGCGAGTCCTTTTCAGCGTGTGCTTTTAGCCTTTTATTCAAATACGATTTGGCCAAAAGGTCTTCAACAGTCTTTGCCGAATTACAGTAGTTTCTTGGGCAACTTTAATGTGTTTACGAAGCTTGAAATATTGAGCTGACTTAAATCAGGCATTTCTCAAGCCAAAAAGGGGAATTTTGTAATTAAGAAATTTATCAATTTCGCAAAAGGGAGCACTCCGTGAAAGATTAAGCTTGTAAGCAGCTTATGCGCACACAGCCTGCCTGCCACTGGGCTGGGAAATCCTTTTGAAATTCACCAAAGAGTTGCTTAAATTTAAATTCAACGAAAATTAACTTGATGCCAGACAGACATAAAGGAGTTGGATGGGGGCGAGATCGGGGAAGGGGACGCTTGCGCGTCTTAGCATGATAGTCATCAAATTTTAATTATGTTTTTATATCGCATATTTTTTTTTTTTTTTTGCTCGCATTTTCGCAAGCTTTCAGCTGTCTGTAGTCTGTGGAAACTTGAAAGCATTTTCCCGACGAGAGTCGAGTGTCAAAATGCCAACAGAAAATGGCGTCTTTTCTCCACTGTCTCGCTCACTCGCAGGCAACGCATGCTATCTCTTTCTGGCTGCCTGTCTCGCGCTGTTAAAGTTGTCGCTTTAAGTTGAGCTGTAAATATTGCGCATACGCCGCGTTTATCGCATGCCTAATGATGTATCAATAACGCATTTACGACACAATTAATGGGCGGCTAACGGAAGAAATCAATGCCCGAGTCCATTAGGTCCCCCACCCTCCTCACTTTCTACCCCTTGAACTTTACCACAGCTCTGGCCATAAATCGGCTTATCTTTAAGGCTGCAAGCAGCAGAGCACAGAATGAATTCTACCGAATAAATAAAAAAAAAAAAACAAGTCAATGCTCGATGAGTTCAGAGAACCTTGTGGCATAAATTTCACAAAAATATTTATGCTGTCGCATAGTTTTGGCCATTTATCTGGCCATAATTTTGTGGCCCTTTGTTGGCGAAAGTTTGCTCGACCCGCAGCAGAGGGAAGAACGCGTTTATAGTTTTCAAAAAGTTACAATGAACCCGGCCAAACGAAGTTGTTGACTTATTGTCCTCCTCCCGTTAATCAGCCAACATCAATGGCCTTGTCTCTCTCTCTCTCTCTCTCTCTATTTCTCTGTCGTCTTGATTGTGTTGTCTTTGGCAGATGAAAGCAACAAGGCACAAGTCAATTATTTAATTAAAAGCTGTCACTTGCACGACTCGACTCGACTCGACGCGACTTCACTCGGCTCGACTCGAATTTAGCTCTTAATGTCGCTCGAGGGGCGTAAGGGGAGCTCTCAGTTGGCAGAGGCTGCCAAGGACGTGTGGCGCTGTCACAACCCGAAAGGCAGTGCGAGAGGGAGAGACAGAAAGAGAGAGTGAGAGGCAACAACAAACAGTAGCAAAAACATACACAAATAATTAAAAGCGCATACACAATGTGCACAAGTAGCAGATGATACTGGGATGCGGACAGGCAACTGGGGGGAAGGGGAGAAGAAAATGGGAAAAGGGCAGAAAAACCGAGAAATGTCACTTGGCAAAATGAGATGCAGCTATAAAACACAGGCAAGAATAGCTAAACTCACATAGAAATCATATACGAACTTGCAATACACTTGAGAAATGCTTACGAATTCAGTTTGCGAAAGTTTCAAGAAAATTAAAAGCCAAAAAAAGGAATATAATTAAACTAAGTTTGAGTTGTGGGAAATCAGCTACGAAAAACTGACGTTCAATTTGAAAACTTTTGTAGTTCTTTGTTGTTTGTTTGTTTCTTTGATGCAGAATTAATCTAGAGACCAGATAATAAATAAAATGTTCTCTCTAAATGAAATCTCATGATTTTTGACGAAGTTTTGTATACTAATGGTTCTATAGGGGTACTGAAATCGAACAAGGAGGTTGCAGGTATTAAAAACTTTTAAATATTTGCATTGATTCTTATGCAATTTTTTTCAAAGCTTTTCAGATTTTCCTTAGGGGTTTATTGCCTTGTGGATTTATCATCCAATGTTTAACCACATAGGCTCCTTAGAGTTTCAAATATTTTCAAGACTTTACAAGGATTTTAAGGATTTAAGGATTTTTTTAACACTGTTTTTGTTTTAAAATGAAGGTTTTCCAGCCAAAAAAACGAAAATATATGAAATATTTTTTTTTATATGGAAGTCAATCAATAAATTGGCTGAAGCTGTAAAGGAATCTTCAACCTTTCTCATTTGTTTGACCGCTAATTGGATAAGTTTTTCAGGTTTCGTATCTCTTTTATTTTTGCCATGATAATTTATGAGTAGCTGCTGTTGCTTTTAATTTTGCCGTCTATAGAACTTTACGAACTGTATCCCAAAGTTGTCGTACCCTACTCAAGGATGTTGTACATGTTGTTCTTGTTGTTGTGCTGCATTTGCCTGCGTTGTCATTTGCACTCGTCTTTCTCTCTCTCTCTCTCTCTCTCTCTCTCCCACTCTCTCTTCTTTCCTGCTGTGCTTGCCTGCCTCATTTTAATTGTTGTAATTTCACTCGACTGCCGGACAATTTGTTATTGTTGTTGTTATTCTTGTTGTAGTTGAGGGCGCCAGCGTGTCGCCCGACAGTTTTCCCTTGGCGTAAATAAAAGATGAGTTAAAGTGCGATGGAAAAGCCGTGGAAAATGTGGAAAATGTTGCGCAGGACTCGCTCGACGCGACGGCAGCGCGTTTATCAAGCGAGAGGCGGCTGTCTTCGATCGATGTCTGCAATGGCAAACAATGGTTGGCCAGAAATTGCATGTAATTGAATGTAATACACACACACAGTACACACACTCAGCACACACACTCAGCACACATACACAGCACACACACACACACACTCAGCACACAAACATGGCGCATACAGGCTCAGGTTGCTGACAGGAAGTGTGCAATAAATTTGCTTGCCTTAGCGAAGGACGCCAATGTGACACTTGACGAGAGAGAGCGAGAGCGCAAGAAAGAGAAGTAGAAAGAGAGCGAGCGAGATAGTTGAAGAGCAGAGCAAGGCTTGACTGGCTCATTAGCATTTGGGGCCATCAGTAGCATAAGGACATGTGAAGGGAAGCCAGACAGGCGGCAGGCAAAGGCAGCCAGGCAGGCAGGCCCTAAAGTCAAACGGGCAAGTTTGGTTTTGTTTTTGTCATCATCAAAGCCGCATTTCAATTGCAAATTGTCCATTTCTGTCTCTCTCTCTCTCTCTCTCTCTACATACGTTTTTTGCCTGTGCGTAGCAAAATGTAAGGCATATGTTATTTTGTGTGCTTAACTTGTGGAGGAGTTTGTGTGGGTGTGTGGGGAGCAGAATACGATACATGTCTGTACATGTCTTTGCCGTAGGCTAAAGTATTTTTGTAGTATTTTTTTTTTGCAACACTATTGATTGGTATTTAATGTTGATTTGAAATACTTATCCTGAATAAACCACAAATCTCTAAGTAGCTATTTATATAACATTAAATAGGAAATATAAGAGATCATACCAGTATTAAGCAGTATTTAATGCTTTTAAAAGATTTGGAATTTTATTAGTATAATAATATTAAATACTGCAGCAGTACTGTACTTTTTGAGGTACTAAAGAGTAAGTAAATTCCACAACTTACGCCTACAATTCTTAGAACATTTCAGTCTGCCAATGCAAATTCCCTATGTATTTGCCTAAAGCGGAAAGCCTCTGGCGGTTGTGTAAGCGTGTCAGTGGTAAATGGTATTTTAAAAATACCATAAACATTTCAATGCACTTCCAGCATGTCCAACAAAAACAATTGAATTGTTTGCAAGCATGAGAGAGTGAGAGAGAGAGCTGCACGCTCTGTGCCTGTCTGCCCTCTGCTGTCAAAGTTAAGAAACCCAGCTGCGGGTTCCATGTGTGTGTGTGTGTAGTTGCAGAAAACTCACAAATTCTATTTACATACGCGAGCAGAAAAGACACACACACACACACACACACAAGCAAATGAGAAAGTCGCATTATTAATTTGCCGCACCGCACGACCATAAATAAGACTGTCTCGCATGCTCTACATACATAGATTTCAATGTGTGTGTGTGTGTGTGTGTGTGTGTGTGTGTGTATATGATAATACGTATGTGTACACACGCAGACATATAAACATATTCAAAGGACCTGCCCACTTGGCATATGGCTCCGTCTCTGGGTTTGGCTTTTGCGGCTTGGCTCGCGTTCTCCTTCTTGTTCTCCTTCATGTTCTCGCTTTTTCTTCTCCTTCTTCTTGTTGCGCCACGCAATTTTCCTTAGCAATTTATTACTATTTTGACTTGTAGATGGTGTGCAATACAAATAGGCTAGAGAGGCCAGCTTGCTCCCCTTATATTTCCTTTGTAGAGAGAGCGGGAGAGCGACAATTTGTAAAGCAGGCAATTATCCTTATTAGCTGCTTATTTATAGCCAATGTTTGTCTACTCGTTTTCCCATTGACGCATAAGCGATGAGTGCGAATACAGAGAGAGAGCGAGAGAGAGAGAAAAAGAGGGAGAGAGGGTTGCTGCAACAGTTGCTCGAGATAATGAGTTGCCTGCTTAGTTAATCTAATTTTCATGAGACTCACTCACGCGCCTCTCTCAGGCGGCTTTAAGTCATTCAAAATTAATGCATAATATGTGAAAGCCAACAGGGAAGAAAGCTGAGTGAAAGCAGGCTTGAAAAGAGACAGGGAGAGAGAGAGAGAGAGAGAGAGAGGTGAAAAGGAAGAGGCAGCTACCTGCCTTGGCATAAAGTGCGAGTACATTGTCAAATCAGCGACATTTTTATTACTGTCACCAGGGAGTAGCCACGCCCACACACAAATACACTCACATGCTGAGAGGTGTGTGTATGTGTGTATGTGTGTGTGCGTGTCTGAGTGTGAGTGTATGCGTATTTACATGCTGATGATGTCGTTATTAAACGCATAAATAAATTGTCAAAAAAAAAAACGACGCAAACTCGCAATGGCAGCAAGGCTTGTGTGTGTGCGCCCGAGTGTGTGTGCCCGAGTGTATGTGCCTGAGCATGTGTGTATATCATGTGTTCTGGTGTGAGCTGTGCGCTTTTGTTAAAAAAAATTGTTATGTACTTTATAAACGCGACTGCTAAATGAAAAACTTGGTCTCTTTACACTTTGCCATGTTCTGTTTGCATTTTCCCTTTGCCCTTCATCCTCCTCCTCTTCGCAACGTTTTATGACTTTATTTCGCCTGCAAACATATGCAGCAGAGAAGGAAGGATGAAGGGGGACCTGGTAGAAAGGGTCGTAATGCGGCAATTGGCAATTAATTGGTTGGGGGAACGACAACGACTGATGGAGAGAGAGAGAGAGCTCGAGAGAGAGAGAGAGCTCCGACCTATGTAGTATGTACTATACGAGCAAAGTAGACCGAATTGTCCCCGACAAGAGGAGCGCATCGAAATGACGCAGCATATTCATAATTTATGGCATACGCAGTGCAAAAGCGTTGAGGGATAATGTATAAGTCAAAAAGAGACAAAAGGGAGAAATGTCAAAGAAAATGGAGAAATGGAAACGGAAATGCGGTAAAACTTGGTTAAATGGAAATTAACCAACGCAAAAGACCTCTTAAAGAGGTTATGGCTAAGAGAAGAGCGTAAATGTAATATAAATTAATAATATATAGAACAACCCCAACAAACTATAGATTGCAGCATATAATAACTAAAAGATATTTTGTTTATATGTAGAGAGACATATGTGAAATAACTTTAGCAAGCCAAATAGCACTCTACGGGTTGGCTTGTTAAACGGCCAACAAATCGAGTTATGTCCTACAGTTCTCGAACAGTTTTGTAATGTCCCTAAGTGTGCAGTTAATAGCTGCACTGTAGATGGCGCCAGTGTGTGAGTTAGCATTGTGAACTGACCAGAACCGAGCTAAAAGTCATTTTGTGGCTTCATTTGCATGTGTCTCTCGCTCTCACTGTCTCTCTCCCTTTCTCTCTTTCTCACTCTCTCTCTCTCTCTCTCTGGCACTCTTTCAGCATTGTTTAGGAGGGAGGGCAGCCCAGTACAGTTGGTGATTAGTAGCCCACGTCTATCAACAGTTGCCCTAATGCCCGAGCAACATGCAACGCCAGTGCCAGAACTGACCTCATTCTGTTTACATTTGCAGCTGTTGCTGCTACCAACTAACCCATCCTCTTAATCCCTGCTCCGCCCCTGGTTCTCCTCTGTTCTGTTGCAGCCATGTGAAGCAACCCCTGCAGTGCGAATTGAGGCGAACAACAGCCCCGCTGGAGCAACTCTTCAACACTTTAGCCTGTTTCAGCACAATTGACTGGAAATGTTTTACGTAGCCCCTCGTCGCTTCAAGTGGATCCTGTCGCTCCCTATTCACCTTCCTCCCTCTCTCTCTCTCTCTACCCTCCCCCCTCTCTCACTTTCTATGCTCTTCTATTCACGCTGGCGAATCAAAGCAGCATTGATGTGGCACGTTCCTTTCCAACAACTTTGCATAATGTGCAGGTTTGTTGCAAGCTCTGTTTTGCCTAATGACACCAGCTGAATTTGGAAATAGATGAAGCTAACCAATTTATATGGGGCTAGTAATAGCTAAAGGTTTTCTAGGAATAGAGAAACACTAAAGTTTGCTCTACTTTGTGAAACTCCTTAGTTCTTTAAGTTTCTTAAAATATGCAAATGTTTGAAGTCAGTTCCACGTCATTTCTTTAAGTTCCTCAAATCCAGGGAATACCTGAAGTAAATTCCACATTTCCTCCAACTTCTTTTAACACTTTTAGCCCATGTCATTGCACCATATCGATTGCAATCACTGCGGCTGCGGCATTCAAAGAACTTTTGCAGTTGCAGTTGCACAATTTGCGAGTTAACCAAGAGCAGCGGGAGTACCCTGACTACCGAGTGAGTGCCGTGAGTATGGTGAGTACTTTGAATGTTCGCAAAAGTTCATTGTAAGTTGCTTTGCATTGTGGGGAGGGGGCGGAAACAAGTTTCGTTTTGCAATGGGAATTTTGTGGCGGGCAAACGCTGCGTATGCGCAATCTTGCAAGCAATTCAAGTACTCGATGCGACAGCTACAGCGTGCTGTATCTCTCACTTTCTCTCTCTCTCTCTCCGTCTCTCTCTGTCTCCGATATGATTACGATATTTCATGCTCGGGCGCCTTACAAATTTCGTTTTGTTACTGTGGCAATTGCAGGCACTTTGATCAAGTTACCCGTTGAGGGGGAAAGCGAAAAGGTTTCACGTTACTCTCGGATGGAGCTGGGGGAAGGTTTTTCGAGGGGACTGGGTAATTGCCTAGTCTGCAAGCGCATTACGTCACATATGTTATGCCACATAAAAAAATCAACAACGTCATGACAAACGTCTGACAAATATGCCACGCCTACGCTCGACCTATCTTGCCGGCCCCCTCCCCCCACTTTCCCTCTGTGCTGCCTACACTGTCGTTTATTGTGTGTGCAATTCGCTTCATATGCGCGGCATGTTGTGTATTTGTGTTTGCCACACACACGCGCACACACGCACACACCAAAGTTGCGACTGTTTTTCGGGTAAATAAACGAGATGGCGATGCTCGAGTGGGCCGCATGGCCCAGGGAGGCGCCATGGCATCTACTGATGACTTGCCGAATCACTCGAGAGAGCCTCGCCACTCGACACTCGACACCACTTGGCCTGTCTGGCTCTAATGATGCGCCATTTCTCACAAATCTTACGGCTACATTTGGCCCACAGCTAATGGCGTGAAATTCAAAATGACGCACAGAGGTCTCTCCGAACCCGAACCCGAATCCGAGCCAGAACCCAAAACCTCTATATACTCATGCCCGTCGACCATTTATCAAGTTTATTAGCGACAGGCCCTGAAAGCAGAGCCATGTATGGGGGCATTACATGAGCAAGGAATGCAATTAAAAGGCCTCAACGACCCGTAATTCAATTGTAAATCATTCGTTCGACTTGAAAGAGGGTTCTGCAAATATTTACACGCATCCAAGCATGAATTTGTTTAAGCCTCAATTGCATATATGTATCTGTAAAAGAAAAAAACAAAAACCTTATTGATTTGCTTGCCAACTTTTCAAAGTTCTCGCAAAGTTGCGCTTATGATTTCGGGCCTGCCAAAGCACACAAACTTGTTGGGGCCGCCCCAAAAAGTATGCAACAAAAATGCAACTGTGTGTGTGTATGTGTGTGTGTTTTCCATACGAATGCATTTGAATTTTGCACCAGCTATGACGCCTTGGCAGGTTTATCGCCACGAACTGTGCGAACTCTGCCCCATTTGGCATATGGCCAAAACCTGCCCCAGCCCCCTTCTATAGTCTCTACCGAACCCGCAGTAAGTTTCCCTTGCATGTTTCCTTGGTTTCTCCCTGTAGTCTACTTTGCCTGCAGTTGGCATTAATTAAAACCGAATTAGAGTTGTGTTTCGTTTACTTTTTCTGTATCTTAAACATGGTGGGGGGAAACTTCTGCTAGAACTGTAAACTGTTAACTTTAGCTGCAGCATCATTAAAAACTTCTTAGTCGTGTATCTGCTGTCTCTCTCTCTCTCTCTGCGTCCCCGCTTTTTATTAAATCAACAACATGATTAGCAATTCAAATGTGTTTGGTATATGTTTTCTTTTTTTTGTTCTTCTTTTTGGCTGGGCACCTGCTTGGGTTCCCAGGACGACAATAGCAACGAAGACGACAGCTGCCTGGCAGCAAAGTTTTGGCTAATTAGAATGGCATCAAAAGCCACAAAACTGCACAGAAAAAAAACGACGAAGAAGAAAATTCCCAAAAATTCTCGCAAAAATGTTCAATGAAAGTTCAAGTTTGTGGCAAGCACGTTTTTTGCAAGATTTTATCAGCAGTTGTGAAATTTGCTATACACTTTAAAAAAAAGCTTAAATGTTTGCTTTTGATAAGGAAATTCAGTCAGGCAGGTGCATAAAATCTCTATTCAAAATATATTAAATATAATATTAGATATATTAAAAGCTTGCACAAGTTTCTCTAAAAAAAGAAAGCTTTTGAAATTGTTTTTAAAATTCCCTAAGACTTATATGCCAGTCTCTCTCGCTTAAGCTCAAAAAATAAGTCAATTTTAGTTGGCTAATAAAGTTCAATGTTAACGATGCGAAAAGCGTGAAAAAGGTCAACCAAATTAGTCTTGACAGATTCAGCTCATTATGGCAGATTAGTAATTTATATACTTAAACGCGAGCGGGAAAAAGATGGCAACTCTGGCAACAAGACGGGGAATGGGAGGCGTAGCCATCGCATTTTGTTGCCACAAATTTGCGGGTCGTGCATTTGAGCTGTCACAAATGCGCGAAGAACGAAGCGAACATTTTTTTTTTTTTTAAATGTGTTTACCCAAAACAGTTTGGCTGACAGTTGCTGCAGGTTTGGTTACACACGCGCAAACACACACAAGCACAAACACACACACACACGGACGGAAAAGAAAATGTTGAGCGAGTGCGACTGGCAGGCAACCAGCAAATGTTGCATAGTTCTAGGCGCGCTGAAATGTGAAACCATTTTGGAAGGCTACACAAAGGCAGCAGCAGCAACAAGAACAACAACAACAGCAGCAGCAGGAGCAGCAACAACAAATACAATAACGAACAATAACAATAACAAAAGGGCAATGAATGAAAATATCGTTGAGACGCAAAAAAGTTGCAAATTGTCAGCAAAAAGTTGGCAAACGCAAACGCAAAGTGTGCGCGTGTGTATGCTGAGTGTGTGTGTGTGTGTGTGTGTCGCGTGTGTGTGGCAGAGTGTGTTTGAATGTGTGTGTGTATGCGCTCGTGTGTCTGTTTGGGTATAAAAAGGCATTTGCTGAAGTTTTTTGATTTTTGGCAGGCAGGCATGCCTTTTGTCTATTTGTGTTGGGCTCTATGGCGCCCTGATTTAAGAGGCCTCTGCCTCTCTCTCCCTCTCTCTCTTCGCCCTTCTCCCATCGCCCCAACGAGCCTAACATATTGTGCGGCAGCAGTGCATCATGGGCAGAGCAAGTTGCGCTGCCAACGGGAATAAATGTTTGGTAAAGTTTATTCAGCTATTTGTTTTGTAAAGTACTCGAACGCGTTATTCACCCAAAAGCTACATTAAGTCGTTGCTGTGAGTGTGTGTGTGTATGCGTGTGTCACGTGTGTGTCTGTGTGTGTGTGCGCCCAAGTAAATACATATACAGTGTATCTCATTACGTATACGTAATGCCAGTTGACTCGGCGTATTTCGGTAATTTAAGTTTACTTATTATACTTCACAAGTAGGCAGAGCCCTCTTGATGAGGGGAAAAAGTACATAAAGACGGGCTAACTTAGGGGAATGTAAAATATACTTAGTATAAAGATGGGCTAAATTAGGTGAATGTAAAATAAACTAAGGCTGTTTGTATACCCTGTAATGAGATGCTGAATTTTACAGAATTTTAAAGAGCACAACAAACTTCCCTTTCTTTAAATACCATTCGGAAGCTTTGCCGTAAACCGATGTAGGATACAAATAGCACCCGGAAGAACTGCTATATATAAACCTCAACGTTGTTATCGATAACTGCAGTAAACGATAGTTGTGTCCATCAAATTATGAGCAGCGCAATCAGCGACAGCCCACGTGCTCTCAAGAGCTCAGCAAACATTTACTGCAGCGCACACTAACACACACCCACCCACACACACACATGCAGTGTGCACATTGTGCTGTCAACGCGTAAGCGAATCATTTGTCCACCTGCCCGAACTGATAATGTCATAAACTGCAAACAGCGATGGCGACGGGGCGACACATTAGCCGCCTTCAAAAAGCGTTGCATACAGCTAGGCGCGGCTAAATTTTCAGCTCAGCCGCCATGAAAAAATAACTTGATCAAGTTTCGGCTGCCGCCAAAGACCTCGAAACGTTGGTATCGAGCGCACGGGGGCCCCAATGAACCCATCAATATTGCCAATTTTCGCAAGCGTCGCTGACTTCTGCTTTGTCACAGTGTGTGTGTGTGTGTGTGTGCGCTTGTCTTTGTGTGTGTACCTGTCTGTGTGTTGATTTTATTAGGCCGTCGAGTGCCGCCCGACAATTGTTTGCTTAAAAGTTTTCTCACACACACACACACACACTGGCTGAACTCTTGTCAGATTTTCGCCCTCGGTTCTTGCTGTTGTTTTTGTTGCAATTTCAGCCATTGTTTTGCTTTGTTATTGAGGCCCCAGCACGTTCGTTTACACTAACCGAACTGGAACTAGAAGCAGAAGAAGGGAGGAGGGAGCAGGGAGCAGGGAGGAGCAGGATTGTGGGCTGAGATTCCCGACTCGTCCTTGTCACTGTCATTGTCCCCACAGATTTTGCACGTTTGCTATTTTGACATTTTTTGTGATTATTGATTAGATAAACGCTATCGACAGAATGAGAGAGACAGGAAGAAACAGAGAGAGAGACAGACGCGTTAAGTCGTCGTCGAGCTAAAAATTTCTTGTTCTTGACGGCACTTAAGTCACTTAACCATGGCCAATGGGAAGATTGTGTGTGTGTGCGTCTGTGTGTGTGCCGAACTTAAAAAACGATACATCATTGAAAGACCTCGCCCTCAATGTAGGTGTACGAACAGCAGTCGGAACTGTCAGCAGGAACAAGCACAGCAGCCCTAATATGGCAGCTAATCAAAGTTTGTCATGCAACTCACGCCCGTTTGTGAGGCTTAGAGACTCCATGTCCTGGCATCATTACTTGCCCTACTCGCTTTGGACAGGTGTTCTTTCCCTCACTCACTCTCCTACTCTGAAATTTGTGCGGCACAAACGGAATATTAAATCCCTCCCATGTTGGGTTAATATGCTATAGCAAATGTCTATATTACAGCTGTAGCCTGTATTTCGCTTTCATCGCCAGAGAGATTAGAGATTGAATGAAATTGTCGACAATCGGAGGCTCGGTTAATCGCCGAAAGCTCTTATGAAACTAAATACTCTGCCTGTATACATACATACTATTTTATACGGTTTCAGTAAGGGAATTTAATATTTAAAGCTTGAGATATTTCCACGAAATCAAAGCATATTTCTAGGCAGATTCCTTGAGTCTCTCTTAACTATGTTATGTTTATAACGTTCTGTTTTGCATAGATTATGTTAATGCATTGCCATTTAGCTGATATGCTATGATATATGCATAGTTTTAGCTATACTTTATCATAAGCATAAGAACAAAAAGAGTATGAGTTGTCTTCCTCTTTTATTTCATCTATGTTAAGGAGTTAACAATCTGCTTATATTCCTTGAAATGTTCTGCATTTTTTAAAGAGTTTACTCTTTGTTAATCTGTTTGTAGTAGTTGTAGTTGTAGTAATTGTAGTCCATATAATTTCCCTAGATTGCTTTTCAAGTTTTATCGACTACATAATATCACACTTAATATAACACAGACTATTGTAATGCCTTTGTTAATTAAACATTGCCTTATCAATGACATGTCAAAATCAAGTAGCGGAAATTCGGCTAAAATCAAGCTACATAAATATTTTATGATACCTGCCCCGTTGACAGCTGCTCCAAATCGTGTGGCTTTCTGTCAGTCAATCAAACTGCTCAAAGTGGCGTTTAATTTTTATAGTAGTCGGTTATTGTGTCGCCCCACAGTACATTGCTCATACCAGACACCCCTCTCACACACACAGACACACACACACACAAACCCCAAACAATGGGATGTGGCGAACAAAACAAAAGCCGCAATATTTACACGCCGTCAAGCAAAAACAAGCAGAAATAAACTAAATACAACAAGAAGAACGATGTAGGAGGAGAGTGAGAGAAAAAAATAAAGATGATATTGTGCGTGTTTAATTTTTGAGTGAATTTTCCGAAACACCCGCGCACATTGCTCTCACAATTTCCACCCCATCCTCACTCACTCACTCAGTCACTTTCCATCCCATTCCATCTGTTGTTTCTTTTTGGCTTTTGTGTTTTGTGCTTTTTGTGGGCGCAAAAAAAAAAAACTCTCTTGTTGTTTTTCTTTGCTCTGAACTTTTTCTCTTACATCTAAATTTATCTATAAACAAGTTTGTTGTTGCTGTTGTTGTTGGTTCTTCTGTCTGGGCGACATTCGCGGCCTGTTTATATAGTAAAAAGCTGTTGTGACAGGCTAATTGAATGAATGAATCCGAACACGAATCCGTATACAAGTTCGAAACTCTCTCACAACATTTTTCCACAAATTTTCCACGAACAATTTTTGTCGTTCTCTGTTAATATTTCAAGGTCTGTCAGTTTCATTAGCACATTCGCGGATCATTCCGCTACAGCTTAATGACAGTCGATTGTCCAGATTAAATCGTACTTGTAATTAACACCCAAAGGGCATCGTTAACATTATTTAGGGCATTTCGCAGAGCACTCTGTGAGGGGTCCCGAGCTTCATACACAATCGAGCATCATTTTCGGCTGCCACAAACAGGTTTCATTTCATTCTCTTGTATATGTATATATATATAAATATATCTTTTAATTTCTGGAGGGCTCTCTGCACTTGACCAAAAGGCGATGTAGATATGACAAAGTGGAATATCAAAAGCAGCAGAAACATCAAGTCGCTGCTCGAAATACACTTTGGGGATGGGTAACAGATGGAGTGGAGGTTTGAAATTAGCTTGAAAATGTCAGCATATTTTTGTGTATTATCAAGAACTGAGATTGGAATTAAGATGGATGTTTGCGGACTTTAGACACAAATAAAATAAATTACTTTAAGTTTAACAAAGATTGAGCATATACATTAAAATTAAATTTAAACATATTTTAAACATATCTTTTATCAATAAGTAAAGTCTTTAAATATCGAAAGACCCAAAAAGAAGTGAAATAAAATAAGAAATCGCCGCAGTAGCATAAAAAAGGCTTGAAGTGCATTTAATTAAATACCCTGAGCTGCCGCTTGTCTCCCTGTCTGTCCGTCTGCCTGTCTGTCTGCTCGTTTGTCTGTCTGTCTGTCCTGCTTGTCCGCGCTGGTTCCGTTGTCCCGTTGTTCCCCTGTTATCTTTGTGTAGTGCGTGTGGGTCCCGGGAACGGGTTCAGTTATTGCCCGTTCAGGCCGCCTGATGGGCATTGAAAATTGATGGGCCCATCTCGCTGGCAGATACTTTGTACGTTGTAGCTTGTATCTTGTATCTCGGCTGCTGCGCTTTTTGGGATGCGGCATAAAATTTAGTGAGTTTTTTTTTTTTTTTGTTTTGTTTTGTTGCGTTGCGTTGCACTGGCAATTTTGGCTCATAATTTTAAATGTAGGTTAAATATTTGCGACGCAGAACACAACTCCGAAGGGGTAACCAAAATCGGGCAATTATATGACATTACAATTGAGGCTATATATAGAGAGAGAGACAGAGAATATACTGAGGTCGGGCCGCGTTTAATTGATCCCCTGGGCTTGACAATTAGCTGGGGCTGAGGTAGACAAAAAAAAAAAACACTTGAAAATCGACGCGCTTTGACGCGCTGTCGTCGTAACACTTGAAAGATACTTTGAAATCTCAACATGTTTGCGGATTGTTACGCATCTCGAGCTGCCAGCTGCGCACCGATTCGGTATCTAACAATAGTCCAAATTAGAAATAGACAACAGCAGCAACAACAACAACAACATCAACAACAAATTCCGAGTCACAGACACGAGACACGAGACAGACACATTTTTTGCAAATGCAGTCACAATTTTTGCTGAGTCTTTGACTTGAGTTGCGGCTTTTAAGTGCGTTGTGAGCGAGTGGAGCAGGGGGAGGGCAGCTGGGCAGGTAGGCAGTTGGCCAGGAGAGTGGGTGGAGGGGGCAGGTTGTAGCTCTGGCTGGTTGACAATTGCCAGGCGGGCAATTAACAATTTTTTTTTTTTTTTGCTTGATTTCTATTTATTTTTTTTTTATATGATTTTTGTTTTTCTATGAATTTTTGTTTCTCGTCCGGTTTTGGACTCGTGACGTCGGTGGCAACTGTAAACGTTGAAAACGTGCGCAGCGCTAAAGAAATAAACATTTTGTATCTTTGTATCTGTATCTGTGTATCTTTGTATCTGTAAATGTATCTGAGCTTGTGCGTTCGCTTGTTATTGCTGTTGTTGTTGATATTGCATCCGTTAGGTGTGTGTGGCTGCATGCAAATGTTGCGAATTTGCGGCAAACTAGTCAAGTTGTTGTTGTTGTTGTTGTTGTTGTAGGTGTTGCTGCTGTCTGCTCTTTGTCGCAGTCGGCGTCGACGCGTGCGTCCGGTGCGCAGTTAGCTTTGATCAGCCATTTTTGTTGTTGTTGTATTTTTCTTGTTATTCGAATAGTTTTTTATTCGCCTAAGCAGGGAAATTCATGGGAAAGATTTGAGAAAACAAAAAACCACAACAAATTTTCATGAGATTTTTGTGTAAACAATTTGCGATTACAATTTGGCATTTATTTGGTCATTTGGCTACAGTTACAAACAATTAGCCACCTACGAGCTACGAATATCAAGAGAGAAGGTTGTGCTATTTAAATTTTCGGCGAGAATGAGAACAATATGTAAATTGTAATTGAACATTTTATTAGCACAGGAAAACGTAGATCTTATTTTGGGAAATAAAGTGAAAAAGATATATGGTTTTTCTTGTTGTTTTATAGTTTTTTTTTTTCGTTTTGGAATTGTTTAAGACCATTGCTTGCCAAAGAAAATAATTATTTTTATTTCGGCTAACCGAGGCACTTGTATGGGTCGTTTATGTCTTCAACGCGGTGCTTAAGGAGCCATAGATCATTTAAATAATTGACACTTTCGAGCAATGAGTATTTTATGACACTTTGATATATATATATACTCTATAAAATATAATATACAGTATATATATCATTTGAGATCGAGCAATGGTTTCGATGAGGAAGTTTCAGTCTATCTAGCTCTTTTATCGCCTGCACCATATACGGTATACTACATATATATATATCGCATATATATCTGTGTTTTTACTTTTTGGCAATAGCAACACGTACACGCTGCAAATTATGCGATAAAATATATGAGAATGTGGTTGCCCTGGCCCTCCCCCCTGGTAATGGGCAGTACATGACGCTGAGTACTCGGCACATTTTTTTATGCTTCGTTACATTAAACTGTTGAACTTTTATGATATTACGACCGAGCGGGATTTGTAAAGAAAGAGGCGCATAAAAATCAAAATGTAAATCGATGTTAATCATTGCTGTTTGCATTTTGATAGACCCCCCCAACGTACACCTTGTGGCAAATTGATTTGATGGCTTTTAGTATTTGTCGATGATTATGTACATATGCAAAATATAATGACGTCAAATGAGTTTAGGAGGAGAGGGCGAGATGGAGCGATTGTTATGGTCTGACAGCGGGCCACGCGGCGTATGAGCAATGCGTGCCAATGCGGCGTATGAGCAATGCTCAGTCCATTAATTTAATTAGCAATTCAGATAATATCGCACATTTTGAATCTGAATCGAAATCTGGCTTGAAATCGTCTCACATTTGAAGGCAAATAATAAACCGAAACATTTATCACAGCGCGAGTGGGGGAGAGAGAGAGAGGGAGATCGGGAGGGGAACAGGTTGGTTGTCAATGGGGCGTGGGGAGCCATAAGGCACAGGTAACCGTAGACACCATAGTCAGCCAATGATAAACACATGAAAAAAACCTAATCAGACAGCAGAGAAAAAGGTGTGGGAACAACTCTGATATGCTGATAAGAGCGCACTGAGCTTATATTTATATTTTATTATTTTGTATTTTGATGAACAATGAAGCCAAAGAAGATTATAAATTAAGGGAGTGCAGCGCAGACACAGAAAATTAGGAAATTTGCATTACAATTCGTACACTTCTTGTAGTTTTGTAGTTATTTGTTTGTCTTTGATTTTGATTAGTTTTTTTTTTCGGTTTTCCGATTACGATCGCGAATTTGATCCGCGATTGGCAAATCAAATGCGGTTTATGACCACAACGAAACCGGCGGCAGCATCAGCAGCTGCCGAAGACGCGACTACGAGACGATAAGAGCAGCTACGAAGACAGCGGCGGCAACGGCAACGAGAACGACAACAACGACGACGACGACAACGTCCGCACATGCTGCCTGCTGGGGATAAACTGGAACTGGATTTTTCGGAGTTACGACTGCGACTGCGACGACAACTGCGACGGCGACTGCGACGGTGGCAGCGACAATGACAGCGACTGCGGCAGCGGGCCACTTGTGGCCACCATATAGAATCACAGAGACAACAAAAAAAACATTCTCTGCCTCTGCCTCTGCCCGTCTCGATAGAGAGTCTTGCCAAACATCCAGCATAACCCGTACAAAAGCAAAGCTCTCAATCTGCGCGCGAAAAACTCTCGGAGAGTGAGAAAGACAGAAAGAGAGCGCATCCCCAAAAAGCTTTACTGGATTTTCTACATTTTCATTGCCAGCCGAATTTCCCGTTATGTTTGCGTAAGCTTTAAAGCTTTGGCAAGTGCTAAGGTTTTGCACTGAAGCTTGCAAGTTTTGCTTGTGTGTAGCGAAGCTTTCGAAGTTTCCTTGAAAAGCTTGGAAAGTGTTTGCTACAGTAACTGCTCGATAAAGTGAGAATAAAATAAAGAAAATAACTAGCTGAGCCTTTAAAGGCGTATAAATTTTAGTATTAAAAGGAAAGCTAAGGGCTTTCAATTTTAATTTATATTTTATACTGTGAGCTTGAAATTCTTACTGAAATCACAGAGAAATATTTAACAAAGTTTTATAATAACTCAATTATTATATATCTAATTTTCTCTACAAGTTCTGTCCAATTTTAACTCACTTTAGCTCCTGCTTTAAGCCAGCTTCACGCTTGATAAGCTCTTATCATGGTATCCACTGCAGCTGAAAAACTTTTGCTTCTGTTCTCAACTAGAACAGATTTCCCGTTATTAGCTGAGCTTTATATGCGCTACGCCAAGCTCAAGCTCTCCCGTTATGTACGCTCTCTCTAATTCTCTCTCGAATTTTCTCTCTCTCTGCTTTCGGAGACAACTTTGTGTTTTGTTTTTGTTGTTTACTTTTTGGCGCCTCAGTCTGAGAACTTCAACAGGTTGCCACCCACTTTCTGCGGTTCGCTTTTGCTGTTGTTGCCGTTGCTGCTGCGGCGGCGAACAAAACAAATGAAAAGCATTTTCAGCAGGGCAAACACACACACACACGCGCGCGCAGAGTAACACCCACAATCATGCCTAAGCAATACACATAAGCACAAACGGCTGAAGCGGATATAAAAGAAAATGCGATGAAAAAAAAGCAAAAAACAAAACAGGCTGAATAAAGAAGAAAACTTTAGCGCCTCTCAGGGGGTGTCGGCAGCAACAACAACAACAACAACGGGGAAATTTCAACTGCTGTTTCCTTAAGTTGTACAAGTGTTTTCATATGCTGCCTCTCCCTCTCTCTCTCTCTGTCTCCCTCTCTCTTTTGTACACTCCTTTAAGGAGCATATTTTCAGGTATTTGCTTTGCTTTGGGTCGCTACTTACCTCATGCCAAAAATAAATAAGCCCAGAAGCAACGACGCCTTCGCTGCCGCTGCTGCTGTTGCTCCTGTGACTGATCTGCTTGCTGCAGAGTGGCAGCATTAGAGGACTTTGTTTTAAAGCCCCTCCCACCCATTTCACCCACAGCACGCTGCTCCCCGGGTGACACGTTAAGTGGCAAAAGTATTTGAGCGACTTACCTGCAAAGAGAGAAAGAGAGGGAGACAAGACATGAAATCAGTTATATTTATAGCTGAGAACAGAAAGCAAAGCAAAACATACATAGGATTACAGTTAGCTGGCAGAGCTCTCATTAAATGTGGCCAGGGCTCAGTCTCAGTCTCGGGCTCAGGCTCAGGCTCAGGCACGACGAGCTCATTAAACGCGCGCTCTCAAGGAGCAACCCATTAGCATTAATTGAGGCAAAGATGAGAAGAGACGAGCTCGATGGGCTCGATGATGAGCTACAACTGCCACAGCACTGTGCCTGTGTGTGTGTGTGTATCTCTTTGTTTTTGTTTATGTTTATGTTTTAAATTCACAACACGATTGAATCGGCTTAAGCTGCGCCTCAAAGGCAGCGGAAACGGCAGAAGAAAATGTATGAAAAAAGCTGTCGATAAGCTGCAGGAAAATGCGTAACTTACTTAACATATGCTGCATAGATTATATTTGTATATGAGTTGCATTATTAGTGCAGCCCTTAACTTTGTTTCTCTAGATAGTTTACACAAAATTTCAACTCATATAAGCAGATATACAAGTCAATTATACAGAGAGTAGAGTATATTTAATATAACTTTTTAAGGCTATTTTGCTTAAGAACTTTTATTTAGACCATTAACTTGTTAAGCTTGTATATATTTTCTGTAATTTTTACACTCTTTAACTACACGTTTTACCTGAAATTGTATGGTCTGAATAACGTATGAAAATATAAAAAAAATATATATATTTAATATAACTTTTTAAGGCTATTTTGCTTAAGAACTTTTATTTAGACCATTAACTTGTTAAGCTTGTATATATTTTCTGTAATTTTTACACTCTTTAACTACACGTTTTACCTGAAATTGTATGGTCTGAATAACGTATTTATTTGATTTGCCAAACTCGAACTATTTTTATGTTCTTCAGAAACTCTTTCAATTTATTATACGTATTTTCTTGCCTTCTCTACACTGCACTTTTCTTGGCTTATACACACTTTTTATACTCCTTAACGCTTTAAGATTTATTACAAATAATTTTCCTTCTCTCTCTCATTCACTCTCATTTTTCTCTGTGCTTCTCTTGTCAATCCTCATTTGCATGGTGCACTTCAGTTTTTCTTTTTCCGGGTCCTTGACAACCTTGTCACTGATTGCACTATGTAGTACCTTCTCTTCTGCAACTTCCCCGCTTTATAATTGGCCTAATAAAGTCTCCTCCTTTGCCTTTGAGCTGGCGAGTGCTGACTAATTGTCAAATTCAATTTCACATTTGGAAAATTTGGCATGTCTATGTGTGTTTGTTTGTGTGTGTGTGTGTGTGGGGAAAATATTTCGCATGCAAACTCAATTTGCGCATATGAACTCAGCTATTAAATATTTTTGGTCGTATATGTTGCTGTTGTTGTTCTTGTTGTTGTTGTTCTTGCATGCAACACTCGTGAGTTCTGGAATATAATTAAATTTTCATACAGCATCGACTGCAGTCGGGCGCAACGTAATGCAATTTACAGCTCGGCACTAAATGTAAATATTACTCATACGCAACGTTGCCCGGCAAGTATGCAAACGCAGGCTGGGCAGCGCGGGGGGAGGGAGGTGAGGAAGGGTCAGCCTTCTCCTCCCACACTGGGCAATACAATTAGAGGCTTGATTATCTAATGGGCCTGCAGCAACAATTAGTCAAATGCTAATTACCAAAACATTTGCAATCCGAGGCCTGGCTAACTAATTGCAGCGACTCACCTGGACAATCGCCTCGCGTGGGGGAGGCAGGAGTTGGTTAGCTGGCTATATGGACGCACTGGGAGTGTGTGTGTGCGTGTGTGTGTGGAACAACGTTGTGGGATATGTTGGCCAAGTTGGCGAGTTGCGGCTTGTGCACTGCTTAAGCGTCGTTTAACTTCTGCGGTCTAGCCGGCGCTTGCAACATGCCGCAAGCTGACCGAATCGACGGCACGGCAAGGCGCAACAAGCTGGTTTTTGCCCCCATTGCGGGGAGTGGCAGGGGGGGGGTGGAGGGGGGGTGAGTGGTCTTGGCAGATTGCGTGCCAAAGCAGTGGGTCAGTCCGTAGACAAAGACACGCAAATAAGCCATAGGCGCCGCAGTCTGTGGCGCAGTTGCCTGGCGCCTAATCAGTGTTATTAATAAATCAAATCAAAAATCCACAACTCTAACTGTAACTGAAACGGAATCTAATTAAGCGTGCAGGCGTTAAATCGTTTTGCTAGTCAAGCGAATATATATATATATATATAGTTTTCCCAATTTCACACAAATCAACGCTAAATGTCAAAACGCATGTTGCACAAATGCGTCAAATGCCAAACCAGGCAAACGCCAATAAATCATCCGCTGCAGGCTACCGAGAGAGACAGCCACACAGAGAGAGCGAGAGAGAGCGAGAGAGCAAGCTAACTGAACGTTGGATCGATCTGGCCAAGAGTCAAAAACAAAAAAAACCGCTGACAGATTCCTGTGCAAAGCGGCGCACACATTGTCAGTCTCTTTGAAGTAGTTAAACAAGTTAATGCACTATAAAAAGTGCCATAAAAATGCTATAAACTTGTACAAGGCAATCGCAGAAGTGCTTTAAGGGCAACGTTAAAGTTAAATTATGCCAGCGTTACGGAAATACTTTAAGGAGCTATAAAAAGTGAAATTTGCAAAATGTATACAATTTTTAAAGAAATATAAAAATTATAATAATATGGTATATTATTGCAGTTGAAGATATATATATTTAAAATAAAGTAGCTAAGTGCATATCAATTAATTAATAAAATAAAGCCAAAACTATTCAAAACTATGAAGCCTCAAGGATTTTAAAGCAGAATCAATGTAAAGAATGAAGAAAATATCAACTTCTACGATAATTTGATAAGATTTAACCAAGATATGGTTATGGTTATAGATTTTTCTACACACAACATCGCAAAACCCAGCACAAATGCGATATACCGCTGCAAAACACTTTAAAATTGCAGTGTATGAAAAAACTAACAAATTTAATATAAAAATTTTGGGCAACGACAACAGCAACAACAAATAACAACAAGCAGAGAACAGCAACAACAACAACACAACAACAACAGCAACACGAGTCACTTTGTATTTCGTTTTTTGGTTGCATTAATTATCGCCTTGCCATGAAATATGCGCGCCACGCATGCGCAGATCAACAGACAGCGGGCCGCATACGAGGGGAGTCTAAAGCAGGGGGAGTGTAAGGCAGGGGGAGTGGCAGTTGGGTGCTCGCTGAAGGGGTTAACATGTCAGTGACGTCGAATGGGATCTGCGATCGGCGACGGCGGCGTGCGGCCGTTTTAGCTTGTTGTGGTTGTTACTTTTATGGCAACGCGAACGCAGCGGCGCAGCGCAGCGCCGGCGCGTGTTTCAAACCCCAAACGTGGAGGCAGGCAAGACACGGAGTGGGCGGGGGGTGCGAGGGCGAGTCTCACAACGTTTTGGCGCTCTGACTTTGAGTGACTGTTTACCTGGGCCAATTAAATTGAACTCAATAGGCAAACGTCGATCGTTCAGCGACGATACAACAAATTGTGGCACTGCCAGCAGCGTCGATTTTTGCCTAATGAGCGACAGCGTTGCCATATCGCAGTGGAGCCATCGCTGCAGAGAGGCGATGAAAAAAATAGAATAAAAAAAAAGAAAATGGAAACCAAAGCAGAAATAGTTGACATTTCTAGTGCGTTGACAGGCAACGTGGCTAAACAGCTTTATCGCCGATTTGACAGTTGCAGCAGCACTGAAAGTGTGAGTGCAAAGGAGTGGCTGCATAAGCCTCCCCCCTCCTCAGGGGGGAGTGGCTGAAGCTAAACATATAAGGCTGTAAGTCGTATGAGTTGTTGTTTATTTCATATCAATATATAAGTTATTTTATTTCTTTTTTTATGTAAAGTTAGAAATAAAAAGATATTAGTTTAATTAAATAAATCTTGTATTATATTTTCTAGTATTATTTTATTTTTAATAGTAACTGCAAGTATTTAACTCTGTGAAAACAGACAACAATGCGTATACGTGATATTTGATTTGTACATATATTTGTACATTTTTAAAAACATGATTTATTATAATTATTATTGGGTTGTTATTAATATCATAAATATTTTTGGCAATTTTCTTTTTTTTCTGTTAACTATTTTTTTTTATTTTATTTAATATTAATAGTTATTTCGCTCAATTCTTTTGCTCAACAAGTCACAACTCACTCACGCTTGCCAAGCTTTTGGCTCAGTACACTGGCGCCCTCTGCGGGCAGTGCTGGCCAAAGCTTTTTGCTCTAAGCTTTTGCTTAGCCAAAAGTAACGTGGTGAAAAGCTCAGCTAGCGTAAAGAGAGCGTGTTGCGAAGAGCATAGAAGTTTTTAAGAGCAGCTGCCACTGCTTGCCTGTTGTCCTCGAGTCGTGCTCTCTCTCTCACTCTCACTCTCTCTCTCTCTCTCTGCCTTGCCTGCCTCTCCCTCTGCCCCCACACATAGCAGCCAGACCGCTTGACGCATTGATAACGATAAGGCTTGGCCTTGGGTAACTTCAGCACAAAAAAAGCAAAGCTGGTGAGTTCGCACCTCCCCCCTCCCCACACACACACACACACACACACACACACAGAGAAAGCCAGCTAAGCCCTGTCACAGCTGCATGTTGAGGCGACTTAATTGCAGTCATTAAATGGCCTTAGAGTGAGAGCAGGAGAGCGAGCGAGCGGGGGCAAGCTCAAATTGATATTGCAATATAAATATGAAAATGATAAGTGAAAATAATTCAATTTTCTCGGTGGGTCGGAAAATGAAGCCACAAAAATGCCATAAAAGGATAAGACCGCAAATAATAAACAGGCCTGCGGTTGCTTGAGCTCAGCTGCCTGCTTGGCTGGCTGGGGTGAGTGTGTGGCATGTGTGTGGCGTGTGTGTGTGTGTGTGTGTCCTGGTGTGCGACAAAGTGTTGCAAGTGTCGTGTCATCAACAAGGCATCCTCATCTGCTCTGCCCCCCCCCCTGCGACCCTTTCGTTGCGACATACAGTCAATGTGCAAATATTTGCATATTTAAGTTAGTTGTTGTTGTAGTTGTGCTTGTTGTAGCTGTGCTTGTTGTAGGTTTGCTTGCTGTAGTTGTTGCTGTTGTTGTAGTTGTCGCCGTTGTTGTTGTTGTTGTGCAGCGCTGTAGTGCTTGCTAAAGCAACCGCAAAACTCATAAGCGCATTTCAGCATCCTCTGCGTATGTGTGTTTTAGCTCTTTGTTTACGACCAGCTGTGTGTGTGTGCGTGTGTGTGCGTGTGTGTATGGGGTGTGGATTGTACCTGCTTGGAAGAAGGTCAAGCGCGTACGCTTATGAAGTTGACGCGCGCGTCAACGTTTAATTATGTCAGGTGCTAAGATGCCGGTTATCATGTCAAACAGCGTACGCCACACGGCGTATACTTAATGCGGTTCTGCGTTGTGCTGCATTTAAAGCAGGCTGGGGGGAGAGAGAGAGGAAGAGAGAGAGCGAGTTTTGTTAGCCTCTTCCACCCCTGCTCCACACTCTGCTCCCTTTGCAGACAACTTAATTAATTAGTACTGAAAAGGATTTTTATCGCAGCCAGAGCAGGGAGGGGCAGGGCAGGGCAAGCTGCGTCAACTGGTTGTGTTGAAAATCTGCTTTAGTGTGGGGGCAGAGGCAAGTGCTGAGTGCTTGCAGCTGCTGCTGCTCCTTCTTGCTGCTTTTTGTAATGCGCTTTTAATGCGCAACCCCATGCTCTATCCGCATCCCCCTTCCTCTCTGGCAAGTCAGTCTTAATTCTCAGCCCTCTCTCTGCACAACCCTATCTAAATGCATAATGAGCTGCGTTCTCAGGTGCTGTAAATGAAAGTTTTCGTAGATTTTAGACTTGCTTTTCCCCAACAATGTTGTTAGCTACCACGATGAGACTCTTCTTGTCTCTCTCTCTCTCTCTCTCCCACTCCCTAATGATTTGCCTAATTTGCTGTAATTGCCAACAAATGCCAGTTGGCCAACTTGAGTCTGGGTTTTTGGCTAGAGTCCTTAGAGGAAGCCGTAGCTGTAGCTCAAGCCAAATTAGTTGCATTGTTTGACTGAATGTTAATGTGAATGACATGGCTCTGCCACGCCCTTTTTTCTCTCTCTCTCTGTCTCTTTTTCTATCCCATTCCCAAGCGCAACAGCTGCAATTGCAGTTGTAAAATCTCTACGCGCTTTACGCTTTTAGTTTTCCCTCAGTTTTCCACTAAGCTGCAGTGTCTATTTACTTGATGCTAGTTGTTCTGCATAAACCAGATGCAAATGGATGGGAATATATAATATATATATTTATATATATGGTATATAAGGTAAGCAGGAAGCGAAACAAACTAAGTATGTAATGCTCCTTAAGCACAGTAAGAAATGAAGGCTGGCCAGAAACTGACAGGCAACTTCTCAACGTCAACTGGACTTACTTACTGTAAAAGAAAAGAAAAATAAGAAGAGTTCACATAAGTATCTGCTCTTTTATCATAGATCTGAGTAGCTCAAGCGTAGCTTAAAACAAATAGTAATTAATTAATCGAATACTTGATTTAAAATACTTTAAAAACTTTCCCTAACTGCTTTTTCAACTTTTTTTGTTTGGCAGAAAATCTTTTAACAAAAAACAGCACACCCTGCCTAGCTAATCCACTTTATAGGGTATTTATAAAAGAATATATATATATATTCTCAGAGCTCAGAGAAAATGAAGGTAGAATATGAAGATGGGTACTCGAATACGCTTGACAGGCTCGCAGCGAGTGCGCCGTACTCATTTCAAATTGAATAAATTGCATGCAATCTCATTTAAAACGTCTATATATTAATGTCAAGTGCGGTGAGACGCAGACAGACAGGGGAAACAGCAGGAACTCCAGAAGGAGGAGGAGGAGTAGGAGAAGGAGGATAGGAACTGAGCTTAACAACCGACACATCAATCACATTTACAGTTCATTAATGAATAACGACGTAATTTTGATGTATGACAAAGCATTTAACATAGTCCTCAACAACTTGGGAGGAGTTGGTTAGGTTGATTATGTTGGCTATCGGTTATATATGTGTGTGTGTGTGTGTGTCAACGTGCCAACTGACAGTTAATAAAAGATATATGTAGAACGAGTGCATAACTCTACAATTTTTGGGCCAATTTTGGGGCACAAGTTGCTGCAGCCACAAATAATTCGAAATTGTAATATCGCTTTTGTTGGGTAATTCATAAATTGCTGAAATTATGCCAGGCTGTTGCTGGCTTTGTTGTTGTTGCTGCTACTCATTATTGCGCTGCTTGTTATGACTGGAAACGGAAACGGAAACGAGGCAACGAACAACAGACAACGGACAATGGTGGACAAGGGCGAGGGGAGCAGGGAGAAGAGAGAAGGAGTCCGCGAAATTTGGTTAGTTTTAAGTGCCTAAATGAGACGTTGCCGAGGCAGACAGCGAAACATCTGTTCCAATTTAACGCTCGAGCTGAGCTCTTCTATCCTCTCTTTATTTCTTTCTTGTTTTTGTTTCCCGACTGACCATTGTGTAGGCAGTAACGCCTAGATGGGATCATAAAAAGTTATGCATAAAGTTGAGTCAGTACATTGATTTATTGTCTTCTCTTTTAGTACTTCTCTCTGGCTGTACTTGCTCAGCTGCAAAGTCAGCCTCTTAGGATAGGGGGATTTCTTCCTGCCTAAACGTGCTCATGTGTAGCTTCTTCCTGGCCCGTTTCCTCTACTGGTCCCGTGTCACCTCATGATAATCCATCTCAAGTGTCAATTCGTGCGTTCGCATCGAGTCAGTCAGCGATTTAATCGGACTCCCCGCACCGTTCCCTTCCTGCTGATTGAGCACTTTTTTTGGCGGGTTCTTTATATACTCTATTTTATAGGCTTTCACTTAAGGTATACCGATTAAAGAATGAAGTTAAAATGTTATTCAAATTATTATAAATTACTATTATGGGAGAGGGAAAAACCATTGCAGTCACTCAGTTTTCTCTTTGACACTTTAACTTTCAGTTCCTAGTGAACTGTGCCCTTTTTTTGAAGGGTATTTTAAAGTCGTTATGCGCGAAACAATACCTTATTTGTTGTTCACACTTCTATTTATCTTGAACAAGAAAAAAAAAGAAAGAAAAAATGCTAATAAATAATGCATGCGTCTTTTGTGAATGTTGATTTGGTCTGGTGGGGCGTGGGTGCTGCCATGGGTTCATGCGCTGTCAATGGTTCCTGCTCCTCCAGTTCAAATGGCGTGCAATTGATTTTGCCACACCCCCCCCTGCCCTCCGCCCACCGCCCACCATCTTCGCCACACTCAAAGGCAACGTTGGCAGCTGCTATGTAAATGCCGCTGTCAAGATGCAGAGGCCCGGATCTGAGGGTCTGTGACGGAGACGGAGCCTGCGACTGCGACTACGACTGCGGTTGGGGCTGCCAACTGCGATGGTAAGATGCCAGGGATTGCAGCCTTATATAGCGTGTATATTGACTGCGTACACGCGTACTCTTGTCTCCACTACTTGGCCAAGATAAACAGCTGACAAGTGGGCACTGGCCCAAGCAGCCAGCGGAGTAGCAGGCTGTCTTTGTCTCCAAGTCATCTCTCTCTCTCTCTCTTACTCTTTCCCTCTGCATTTCGCTCTCTCTCTCTCTCTCTCTGCAATTCGCCGCTTCGGTTCCATCTTCAGCTCTGATGCTGCGTCAAGCCTGGACTCATTCAAAGTGATTTAGTGCTTGTGGTCAAGTGGGCCATGATTGACTTGGCTGTGTTAAGAGCTAAATGAAAGACACACACGCACACACATGGACACACTCGCACACACACACGCTGTAAGCTTTAATGCAATGCTAGAGGCTTTAAGTCTATTTTCGTTCAAGAAAACTTTGAGTTAAATCCGACAAGTTGTGCAACTAGAATTAGGCAAACCTTCTACTTGGAATACTAATTGATTGGCATAAGCAATATTTGCCCTTCTTATAATAGACACATATTATCCTTTTCTATGGCAGATAAGTGCCAAATATCTGTCAAAATATTTGTCAGGTTTTCATAAAACTTTGGTAAAGGCAGAAGTAGTAGGGGATTACTTGGGACAAGCCTTTATGTTATCACAGAAATGAATGAATCTGTCAAATATTCCTAAAGTATACTTGAGTATAGGTATGCTAAAAATATCCTTATTTATGATTAATATATATTTAAATATTTTCCCCAAGACTTTCCAGTCTTAAATACACTTTAAAGTCAATTGCAACACTCTGCTTAATCCAAATCTCACCTGCTTACATAACCTGTCAAGTGCTCCAGTCTAGAGGACCCGCTCGAAGTAGGCTTCCAGCCTGGGAACCCTCTCGTTGCGAGACGTGGAACTTATTTCATTATGGTCTGGATTAGCGATTAGTGCGTTCGTTGATTGTGTGCGTGTTGCTGCCTAATGCGGTCACAGTAATAATTTAGCTACACTTGGCACGCCTACCCGGTTCCTGTATGCCCTACCCCCCTCAGTGTGCCACACCCGAAGTCCAGTGTAATCGCATGTTTGGCTGCACTAAATGCAATTGCTTTTCTGATTTGATTTTGATTCCGATTACGATTTCGATTTGAATTCTTCGATAACATGCAAACGAGCAGCAGCAGCAGCTGTACTTGAAACTTTGCGCATTTTAATTATTAAAATATCCCAAAAGCGAGAGGCTTGGCCAGGATGTTGTCGACGAACTTGCTCATTAAGGATTTAAAGACAGGAAGGAGGGTGCCGGTGCCGCTGTCGTTGCCGTTGCCGTTGCCGGTGTCGGTGCGAGGCAATCAGCAAAAGTTTTTGGCGCTGCCACAAAAGAGAAAAAAAAAAAAAAACAGAAATTGTTGAACGCACAAACTTTGCTGTCAATTAAAGGACGTGGCACATTGCCATTCTCCGCTTGCCACTCTTCCCACTACCACATCCAAGAGTGGGAGAAGAGTGAGGTTTCCCTCCCCATCGCCATATCGAGTCTACACTCTCGGGGCATTCGAAGAATCTCAATCTTGCGACTCATTCGCCTGTCCGGGACGCTTAAGTTGTTGTCAATGACTTTTACTCTTTAACTGGCAGCTGTCTTTTCCCTGGGGAGCAACACGCTGGAGGCAGGCCGGAGGAGAAGGGGTGTGTCTCTGTCGCCAAGTCATTAATGGGATGCCTTAAGCACAGGATTTTCGCATGCTTTGGCATTCGCAGCGCCATTCGAATGCAATTGCTGCATGTCCTTGACATAATTTACAATTTCAATAACATTTTCCCCTCCCTTCCTGCCCGGAATTTATTTGCGCATTATCCCGGCTACAACTCCTTTTGTTCCCTTTTCTCGTAACTCGTAACTCGCAATCATCATCATCATCCTCATGCTCATTGTCCTGAGACTTGTGGCTGCCTGTGGGGAAGCGGAACATGCGCATTTGTCATCATTAAAAATGGTCCGAGCTGAAATTAGTACTGAGGAAGTTTTGCTGCTGCTGCTACTGCGGAGCCAGGACATACTCTGTATATATTTATGTATGCGTGTGCAGCTGCCAGGCCAAAGGCACTTCAAGTGTCACGCCCTGCCGCCCTTCACTTTTGTCTCCCTCTCGCTCTCATAACATTTCTTGTTGCTCTTCTTTGCTCATTATGGCTTAAAAAATGTTAAGCACGTCGACTCGACTGTGCCTGCCTGCCTGCGAGTGCTTTGTGCCTGCCTTGGCCAGACTAAAGTGAAGCCACTTCAAGCTGGTCGCGTCGCCAGGGTCCGCCACAGCGGCAGCCACTTGATAGTCTACGCTGACATCTCATTATGGTTGTCAGCGCTTTGCGTTTGCTCCCCGTGCGCGTCAACAGTGCGTATGTGTGATGTCTGCCCTGCGCCTGCTCCTCCTCCTCCTGTCCTACCCCTAACCCTCACTGCGTGCTCATGTGTAAGCAAAATGGCTACAACGTGAATTATTTTTATGTGCCTTAGAGGACCAATTTTCGAGCTGTGTGTTTTGCCTGCTCTGTGTTGCTTGTGTCTGTGAGCTTGTCTCAATTTAAATTCATATACATTTTTTTTGGGGGGGCCAAATCTATTTTTATTGCCTGCCATCAGGATAAACTAGGCCTTACATTCTGTATACATTTAATTAGCAACGGCTATGACTATGCACAAACTGGACTGGCAATCAATTTGCCAAGTTGTGCAGTCTCACAATTCCCACCTGGCCACACGCTCGAGGATTGGGCAAATCCTGCCTGTCAACAAACGCACCGCAATTGTCAATTCAATGGGAAAATGAGCAACAACCGCCACAAGTTGCTGTTGCATCCCATTGCCAGAGGAGTGGAGGCGGAGACAGAGGAGGGAAGGGGAAACCGCATGTCCAGAACGAGGCATAATGCAAAGGCAACCACACAATGGCAACAATTGCCATGGCACCACAATGGCAACGGCCAATGCCGGCTTGGGCCGATTGTCTGGCGCGTTATCCGGCTGCCATTGCTGGCGTGCTCCTCCTTGCCTGTCTCTGCCTCTCCTTGCCTCCTTGCCTGGCCATGCATTTCCTTCTTCAGCTCAATTTTAATCCCGTTGCAAAGTGGCCGCCGGATTTGTCTGCCATCAGCTGCAAAAGGTGATGCGGATACACAGCCACAATGTGATTCAATTCGTTCCGTTTCAACCATTACAATTCTTTTTTCTACCTCCGACACATAAATCAATATTTGCCAAAGCGATTTAAAGACGCTTTGATGCTTGGCATAATATGAAAATTGTCCCAATTGAATTGGGAATGTCACAAGAGAGAGAGGGAGAATACTTTATCTATATATATGTTCTCTTCTTTCTCTACAAATATTTGCATTTATTTAATTTCTTTATATTGCAGCTGCTCTTGGTCTTTTTGACACTGAACCTCGTTTGATACTTTTATTAAGTCTCTAACCTTATGTCAACCTAGAGCAAGAGAGAGAGAAAGACTTTTTCTACCCTTCGACCATTGAAAATTGTCAACAAAGGGTATACTAACTTTGTTCAAATGAAAATTTTTGAAATTTTGGAAGTTTAGATAAGGGTCCCCCCTATGATTTTTCAACACAATTTTTTTTTTTTTTTTAAATTTTAAATCGCGAGTTTTTAATTTTAATCGATTGCGGAGGTCAAAATTTGTACAAAACAATGGTTTAAATCGATTTTAAGCGAAACTTAATTTTGGCCAAAAAACCATTTCGATATGGTCAAAAAAATAGACATGTAACACCCTCAACAGGCCTGATACCCTCATTTTACACCAATCGTAACTTTCTTAAAAATCGAACGATTTTCACTCGGAATAGCATTTTGTTTATGTTTTAACAGCCTGAGTAATTCTACATTTAAAAAATAGCATAATAGACTTATTGGAAATTTTCGAAATTTTGTGAATTTAGAAAAGGGTCCCCCCTATGATTTTTCAACAAAATTTTTTTTTTCGAAATTTTAAATCGCGAGTTTGTAATTTTAATCGATTGCGGAGGTCAAAAATAGTACTAAACAATTGTTTAAATCGATTTAAAACAATACTTCATTTTGGCCCAAAAATCATGTCGAATTGTTCAAAAAATGAGACATGTAACACACTCAAGACTCCTGGTACCCTCATTTTACATCGATCGTAACTTTCTTAAAAATCAAACGATTTTCACGCGGAATGACATTTTGTTTATGTTTTAACAAACTGAGTGATTCTACATTTAAAAGAAAACATAATAGACTTATTGGAAATTTTCGAAATTTTGTGAATTTAGAAAAGGGTCCCCCCTATGATTTTTCAACAAAATTTTTTTTTTCGAAATTTTAAATCGCGAGTTTTTAATTTTAATCGATTGCGGAGGTCAAAATTTGTACAAAACAATGGTTTAAATCGATTTTAAGCGAAACTTAATTTTGGCCAAAAAACCATGTCGATATGGTCAAAAAAATAGACATGTAACACCCTCAACAGGCCTGGTACCCTCATTTTACATCGATCGTAACTTTCTTAAAAATCAAACGATTTTCACGCGGAAAGACATTTTGTTTATGTTTTAACAACCTGAGTGATTCTACATTTAAAAAATAGCATAATAGGTTTTTTTAAAATTTTCGAAATCTTGGAAATTTAGGTAATGGTCCTCCATATGATTTTTCAAAAAATATTTTTTTTTTTAAATTTTGAATTTCGAGTTTTTAAAAGCGAGCCATATTTAGAATAAGAATATGGAGAACTCTTTGTTTTAAATAATAAGTGTGATTACACGTTTGTAACGGATTTTGGGCATTGGGAGAAGAGTATCTTACTGTCGGGTGCGCTCGACTGTAGCCATATCGACTTGTTTTAATGTTTGCTTTGTCACCGAACCCATATATCATATTATTATTAATTCTCTAACCTATAATTGAATGATATATAAGCGCCTAAAAGCTTGCTGCATAATACACGATGTGAAAACATTTCCGTTTCCAGGAAGGGAGCGAAAAATGTTGCCAACTATGTTGAAACATTTTCAAATCACAGCGTAGTACAACATTTCCGTTTATATCGTGAACAATCTACCCCCACTTTCCGTTAATCCCCTCTCTGGTTTCATTATTCATTCAGTTTGCCATGTATTGAGGATATTGGCATGCAATATAAAAGTTTCACCAGGGACACAAGCTGTAAAACACGACGAGTTGCACTGTTGCTGTCGACTCTGACAGCTAATACGGAATTCCAGAGAAATCTTTTACATCTCAACCCTCCCTTTTCCACTCTTCGCTGCCCTCTTGTGGCTCCCACGTGTACACCTTGTTAAGAATCTCAGCCTGTTTCACTTGACTTTATGTGTCTCTCTCTCCCTCTCTTTCCTCTTTTTTTTCTGTGTATATTAATGCACTTAAGAACCTGCGCCACAACCAGCTGTAAAGTGGGTGTTAAAGAGCTGACAGGCACTGTAAAGTGTGCGAGAGAGAGAGAGAGAGAGAGAGAGAGGGGAGTAGATAGCACATGTGAGTGTTACGCCTTAAGCTTTATCGAGTCACTGTGAGAGCGACCACAGCGCTCTGAGGAACTGAGGGTCGATGCTGACATGATTGTTGCCTTTAATTAGCGCTAAGTAGCCTGAAAAGTTACCTGCCCTTTGACATGTGCTCCCTTTCACTATCTACCATCTGCCCCTCCTCTCTATCTCCCCTCCCTCTGCACTCGTTTTGTGCGACATATTAAATATTTAACATGCACAACTTTTACCTTTTCCGCATATACGTTTTGCATTTGAAATGCGCTGCGAGTGGAAAACTTAAAGTTAATTACGTCATCGTCATCATAATTATGAGCGTGCATGCGTGTGTGTGTGTGTGTGCGTGTGTGTTAAATTATTGAATAACTTGCATTTCAAATGAAAATTGATTTGGTTAACTTGTGAGTGGAACGAGGCCCCCCCTTTTGATTATTTACGAGGTCAGACGAGGCGCAACAGAAACAGAAACAAAACCGAAACGAACCGTATCTGAAAACGAAACTGAAACCAAAACTGAAACGTTACTGAGGAGAGAAAGAAGCAATCATGACCAAAAATAAAATCACTGAAGCATTCTGCAGGAAAAGGGGTAGGAAATAGGGTGGTGGGGGAAGGGAGGCTGGCAGCCTTGGTCAAGCGTTCCGGCCGGGCTGCCCATTCGGCCGCTTAAAAGCAAATAAAATCGAGCAGCAGCAACAACAAGAACAAATAAGCGGAAGAAAAATACGGAAAAAAAAATAGAAAAGGGTTGATTCTCGAAATTGGAACGAGGGTTGAGAGGGGTCGGTAGGGTGTGCTGCGTTTTCAGGTGCAGACTTGGGGTTCCTTTGCCTTCGCTGTCAGCCCGAAAAGGCGCTACCGCATTTGATTTACGTGGCAGATTTTGTAGCTGTTTCGGGTGTACAGGGTGTTTGCCAATGGGGTTAACTTGCTGATGCCTATAGATTACAGCACACATTTGCGATACCTGAAGATATAATGCCGATAAAGATACAATAAAGGGCTCTTTGTGAATTATTTATTTTAATCTTGTCTTGATCGAATTTTTAAATATTTTTCGCACTTTTCTTTTCACTTCAAATATGATAAATGTTTTTCTTTTATTGAACATGCCACTCTCAAATGAATTTCCAATTAAACTGACATTGTAATCCGCTTTAAATTTCATATAAAGTTTCAAGTTTTCAATCTTCCTTTTTCTCTTCTTCTCTCTTTTTCCCTCTCTCAGTCTCTCCAGTTTAAATGAAAATTGAACTTGTACGAGTCGATTTTGCTGTGCTCTATATTGCACTTATAATGGCATTATAAAGTTTCGTTCAGTTCAGGAAATTTCTTCAGCAAGTTTCTGCTGGATTGCGATCAACTTGTTGGCCAGAACTGAGATTAATGCGGAACACCCTGTAGCATACATAGATGGGTTGATGTGAACTAATCCGACAGGGTTGCCCAAAAGTTATCTAATCGCTTCATTGGGCAGCTCTCTGTCGCTCTTTGATAGCCCACATATCATTAGATAACTGTATTATGCAGAGGACACATAGACCCACATATCATTTTGGGTACACACAGTTATTTTTATCGAAATGAGTTTACAAAACGAATCAAATCAAACGCAGTTCTGTTAAATGGGAGGAACAGAGAGAGAGAAACAGTGAGAGGGGTATGCAATGATAAATAAACGAAAAAATAAATAAATAAATAAGTAATTGAGTGCAGCCAACAATAAAAGTGATTTCAGTTGTTGTGTGCTAAAATACGAACAAATAAACTCACACACTCCTACACACATTCCACACACACTCCCACACACACACACAGCCACAGCAGAGCCAGCATGTTGCCTTCATCCATTGATATAGCATCGCACAGAAAAGTTTCTCGACAGGATCTGTGTGCTCTGTGCCTCTATCTCCATTTGCCCTCTATGTCTCTTTCTCTCTCTCTCTTTCTCTCTCTGCCCTCTCTTTCCACTCCCCCCTCCCTCCGCGCTGCTAAGTGAGCTGCTGAGCTCTCGTTGTGGCCATAAACTTTTAAAGTTCGCAATTCAATTTCAATTTGCGCTGCAAACGTGTGCAGCACACGCGGTGGGGTCAAAGAGCACGGTCGGGGGTCACATGTACTTATACGTACACAAATATCGTACAAATAGTAATAGTAATAATAATAATAGAAGCAGCAGCAGCAACAGCAGCAGCAGCTGCCGCGGGCATTGCCATTCGAATCAAATTTCAAAACACGTAGTTGAACTGCAAGTGCGGGGGATGCCTGCCTTTCCCTCTTCCCCCCTCCCATGATCCGACTGGTATCAGTTATAGGAATTGCTTTTAGTGGGTAGTAGGTTGGGGGGAGGTGCCATCAAAACCGTTTGGTCATCGCATAAATTTGATTTGTGTAGCACATAAAAAAAACGAAGAAAAACAGCGCGAAGCAAACAACAAAATGTTACGTATACGCAGCGTGCCCTCCGTTTCGAACATTTAGACGCTGCCTTTTTTATGGCTAAGCAGAGCAGGTAATTACGTTCTTATTAAGTTTGCAAATGCATAAAAAATACATCAACGTAGCGCAGCACAAACTAATTTAGACAATTTGTGGGATAAGTGCGAAATGTAATCAGAATTTGCGGCAAAATAGCGACTGCGAATGCCTTAACTTGTTGGAAAAATACTTTATATTCTCATTACTATTTAATATGTTAAAGAAGACTATCTATAGATTATAGTACACACATCACATGCTAATTTAAGCAACCTTTTGGAACCACCCCTTTTGTGTTTTTATAGCCCATTAACTTGGCTGCCATTGTGGCAACTCTGGCTCTCTTTGCCTCTTTCAATTAGTCGATTCTTATCGGCTAAGTACTCCCAAGTACCGTTATATATACACACACACCTATGTATATACCTACATAGCTGTTGTCTGTCCCCACACCGATCTGGGTAGGGTGTGTCGTGCAAGTTGGTCATGTCGTTTATTTGTTGCTCCCCCGTTGGAAAAAACTTCGGCCAAAACGTAGCGACAAAAAAAGAAAATAGTGAAGTTTCCCGACGGAACGTGACTTTAAGATACTCCTTAAAGGCTTAAAGAGCTTTAAGCTGTGTAAGCAAAGTTTAGTGGAATTTCGAGAGAATTTTTACCAATATAAATTGATTTGTTTATGCACGTTAATATTCTTGTAATATTGCCGCCTCTTACTCCCACTCCTTGGGGAGGGCGGGGTATCATCGCGGCGTCAGCTAAGCAGAACTTCCGAAATCCGTCAAGAGTTTTTGCCTAAGCCGCCATGCTGCTGCCCTCAGGCTGCTGGCATTGCCACAAATACAAAGTTGCCACAAGTTGCACGAGCTGCGCGGATAACAGAGCTAAAAATTGCCACGGGCTACAAATTATGTAAAATGGAAACGCGATTCGCAATCGAGTAGCAAGTGGGGTGAGTTGTGGGTCATGGCTTAGTTGGGGAGTCGACTAAACTGTTGCTCGGCTGCCATGTGTATCCGAGGCCAGGTCGTAATTCTAGCGCCACTTTTCTTACTTTTCCATTATGCGTGCAGCTCTCTCTGTCTCTCTCTCTCTCGCAGCTCGCGAAAATTCAATAAACACGGCAGCAAAACTTTGCTGAGTGCTAAACACGGCAGTCCATTGTGTCGACCACGCCCACATAATTGAATGGCAGCCAGAGGCGGGACGGGGCGCACTGGAGAGGGGGCGGAGTCGACACGTTTGCACTCCGCCAAATGCAGCTGTGCGTAAAGTTCTTGTGAAAAGCTTTTGCCAATGCAGTTGGCCATTGGTTTTACCTCCGTCTTCCCAAAAAAAAAAAAACAAACGGAAAGAAAAGAAAAGAATCGCAACTTCAATATGAAGTTTAACAATCTTATTTACGCACCCGCACTTAAGTTGGGGCATGGCAAACGGCTGGCTACCTGCTCGCCAGGTGCTTAATGAACGGCAGCATCTTGGCCAGGGCGGCACAGGGCGGAAAAGCCATAAAAAGAAAAGAAAAAAAGTTGCCTATAAAAATATCACCTGCTGTGTTATTGTTTCTGTCTGCTTTCTTTTCGGATTCCTTTTTGGCCCCGAAAAACATTTCCCCGGAGTAGGCAGGATGGCAGGCTGGCAGGCAGGCAACGCCTCAACTTAAATAAAAGTCACCGATGATTGCCATAATAATTTATCCAGCCGAGCCAAGCCGAGTCGCGCCCGACCAGGAGCCAGGAGGCAGCTGCTCCACGGCCTCACTTGGAGTGGCATGAGAAAGTGTTTGGTAAATTGATAAAATATCGCTGATGCTGACAGCTGATGTACCCAGTGTGAGAATATGAAGTACGAAGTATGCAATATGCGCATGATTGATGATCCCAATGATGCCCTACGCTCCGCTCTTGCCCCTCCCTCGGCTTCAATTAGGTCGAGTAGCACTCTCTGATGAGGAACGATGAGAGTGCATTCCCGTAGTACTATAATGCAATACAATTTGAATAAACCTCATAACATTTGAATAACACTCGAGTGTTGTGAATAGCAACTGTTAGACTTATACGAGATGGATGCCAATTGAATCACAGACCACACGTGCACTGAATCAATTTCTATATTTATCTCAACTGAAGAACATCCAGCAGGCTTCAGTTTTTCCTCTTTATAAATCAATAGACTACATACGATAAAAAAAACGTTGAGTTTTTTGCATAATTAAAAGTCTCTTCAGCTTTCATTAAATGAAAACATTCTGCACACAGCGTGAAAGTGTCTGCGATTGAAATGAAATATATGCTTTCAATCGCGCCATCTGATAGATGTATGTGTGTATGTGTGTGTGTGTGTGAGTGTGTGAGTATCTGTAGCATACATACGAGCGTTTTTGCCATTGAGCTGAGGCACGTGAGTTTGCCATCGCCTTTTGTTGATTCGATTGTTGAAAACGTAAACAATTTTTTGGTTTTCCGTGTAACAACACACACACACACAGGCACACGGACAACACACACACTGGCAAAAAAGACAACAAACACACACACACACACACACACACACAAAGTCACACGTTACACTCACACTCACAAGCAGACAAACACTGCGGGTCTGTTAGCACGTCAATCGAGTTGCTTTTTAAATTAAATTTTTTTTGCTCCGTTTTCGTTTTCGTCGGTTTTTTTTTTATAGCTTTTTGTTGGAATTCATGTGGGAACCAGCTCGGCCGCATCTCTCGTTCTTTTTATACGTATTCCATTACATCTGCCATGCCCGGTTTCTGTTTCTGTTACAGTTTGTTCTATTTTGGGGCGATGCTGGCAATAAAATAAATATGATACCAGCGATAGATTGGTGAACTAACAGAGAGAGAGAGGGAGAGGGGAAGAGCGAAGAGGAAAACTGCTTTCAGTTTCATTGCTGCCCAATGCCTGCTCGAACGTTTCACTTTCATTCGACAGGGTTCTGCCCCATAGCCCGTGAGTGGGAGGAGAGTCAACTGCCTGGGATATCTTGGCCGGGTTTGTGTTTCAATTTCCGTTGATTGAAGTTGCCACCTGGACAGAAAGACCGACGCAGGCTACGACGCAGCTGCGGAAACGATGGCAATTAAATTGAATGCAGACACCATTAGGCCAAAAGACTCGGCCTACAAACGTTTTCATTTAGTATGATATCACGAGTTTGTCTACGGCTGATTGGATGGCAAAAGTTTATTTAAGCCAATCCCCTACCCCCCCAAGCCTTATCGAGGTTCTGGCTGTCAAAACGTGTTGAACTTTTCAGGTAGCTTAATATGATTAGCAACAGTTTTGGCCACAATTCACTTAACTCTCGCTTGTTATGCGAGAGTGACTAATAAACTTTTAATTGCATTTGCGAAGCCTTAACCAGAAAGCTCTGCACATTTGTGCAATGTCAATGAAATCCGCAAAATGTTACCCCTTCAATGCGCTCAAAGCGTTCAACTCAGGGAAAACTGTCGCCATTTTTGGCATGCTAACGACTTCCCGTTATGGGAACATTTCAATTTCCTGTGTCCTGTGTGAAAAATTAATGCCGAATTCGAAACAAATTGCCAAAAGCGACAGCGCTGCCAGTGACAACAGGCAGGAAGTAAAGGATACCGGCTGCCTCTACCACTCTGACAACTGTCTGGCTGGCTCTGGTCTCGCTGGGTCGGGCTGGGTCTCTGCTCTGGTCTGGTCTGGTCGGGTTTGCGACAAGTCTGGTTTGATATAAAAACATTCTTGCCAAAATATGCCCGCAAACCTCAACAGCATTTCGAGAGCAGCATCAGCAGCAGCAGCAGCAGCAACTCCATTTTCCCAGTTGCGTGTGGATTGTGGCAAGGGGTGTGCGTTGGGTGGGCGTGGCAAATCCACTTTTTCCCACAACATCCACAACATAATAATGGATGTGTGCTGACAAGGACCTGCGGGATGGTTGGCAAAAGTCTGGAGTGGGTGCACTGTGTCTGGCATTTAGCAGCAAAGCAGAAAATCAATGTAACCAGCAGCAGCAACAACTACAACAACAGCAGCAGCAACTACAACAACAACAACAACATGAACTACAACAACAGCTGAAACAACGGCATTTACATCATGTTGAAGCAGCTTGGATAGGTCGTCACCTCAAGGCGCCGTGGAATTTTCTCATGTTGCCATCGCTTTTCTTCTTTTTTCCCATTCTTTTTTCAGGGGGGGGGGCTGTGTTTGGTATGTGCGACGTCTGAGCCGCAATTTAAATTTATAAGCCCTAAAATTGCCAGGCGAAAATTCTTATGCGCATTGTTCTGTCTCCCCGCCCTCTCTTTCTCTCTTTGTCTCTCTCTGGTTTTATGGCAGGCTGGCTGGCAGTTGCCATAAATTAAATGGCCCCGCCATAAAAGCCAAATCAATTTGAGCGTGAAATCGATTTTCATTTCTTTCATTTTTGCACCTCTTCCTCACTCGCTTCAGTGTTCAGTGCAATCGATAAATTCTCGAGCAGTTAGCGAGCTTCCCCCCATTGCAACAGGTTATCGTCGTGTGTTGCGCCCTTCAGCGTTTGTGTGTGAATGTGTGTGTGTGTGTACAATTGCTGTGCAGATGGCAAACGGCAGTAAAGGGCAACTAAATCAACGCCTCACTGAAAGTCATGGCTGCCTTGCAACAAAATGGCGTTGCAATTGTCGACCCTCTCTGATTAATGAGAAACAGAGAGCAGGAAGAGAGAGAGAGGGAGAGAGGGATAGGAAGAGCGAGAAACAACTGGGCAATGTGTGCGACTGTGTGTGTGTGTGGCCCGCAATCAACGTGAAATTGTGGATGGACTTCGATTAACAATGTCACAGTGATTGCTTCTCGCACACACATACGCTTTCCTTTCAGCAAAGTTTTCCAACTACATAAGTTGGCAAAGCGTGGTAGAAGCAGCATATCATTGGAGTGTTTGTAGAGGTAGGAAACATTTTCTGGGCATTTCCTGCTAAGAAAAATACGCTGCTCAGCACATATTAATTAAACTATGCAGAGGAAAAGACTTTTAATCAATACAATACAAGTTAATTAAGAATTTCTTAATAAACAACTGAATTATTTGTTTTATTTATTATTTTTTTATATTTAAGAATTTCTTAATAAACAACTAAATTATTTGTACTGCCATGGCTTGAAAAAGAGATAATTAAGGTAGTTGATTTAAGATCCCAGATTTAAGGGTTTGTTTTTTGCAGATAACAATGCATAAGTAGGTAAGAAATAAATACACTTATTAAATGTGAAAATTCAAGTTAAATATATTTTATTTTTACCCCGTTGGCAGCTTGAGGCGACTCTCTTGGCCGCATTGTTTGCCCACCTGGACAACTCATGCTGTCAACGTGATTGTTCTGCAAATATTCGCACCTTTTGTGCGTCTTTTCAACCACAACGTGGGCTGAGCTATTTTCCAGCAGGGTGTACTCTGTGCGGTCCTGCCTACGTTGCCGTACTACTTGCTTGTCATTATTTTTAATTTGCGCATCTATGACAAAGGGGCAGGGCAGGCGAGAAGAGCTGCTGCTGCTGCTTGAGCCGGTGCTGGTCACCAGGGAGGGAAGGGGCGGGGTTGGGACAGGGCAGCCTGAAATTGTTGGCCATCTCACATCTGGCGTTGACAATGCAATTTCCGCTCAGCTGCAGAGTACGCAAGGGAAAAAGGTGAAGGTGCATCTGCATCGGGAAATGTTGTGCTGAAGACCATTGTCGAGCAGCCACACACACACACACACACACACACACACACACACACACACACACGCACTGGCACTCGTTACACTCGTTTGTGTTTCCTGTTTGTGTCGTGCGACCTTCTCGGTTGTTTGTTTTGCCTCAGCTGCGGTTACTTCCGCTTAGCGTTACTTGTGCATACGAAGGCAGCAATTAAAGATTAAACGAGTTGAAAAATAGAGAGAGAGAGAGAGGTAGATAGAACCTGCTGCACTTGAGGCTTATTAATTAAGCTGCCATGTGTGTGTGTGGGAAGCGGGAAAATGCCTTGAGATTGCTTTGCTTTTGGTGCAATTTTAATTGCATTACGCCTGTGGAAATTGCCAACGCTGTTGCACAGCAGGCAGGCAGGCAGGCAGGCCGGCCGGCACACAAGGCACACAAGTTTTAATTGATGTCACAGCCGCAGATGCACTCCGGCATCCTCTGGTCCATTCCGGATGCAACGATAAGAACGCAAGCGAGGCAAGGCGAGCGCGTCTCCAAGTCCCTCAAGTCTGCTGCAGTAACTTGGCAATTTCTCATTGCCCGCATTGGCCAGCTTTACTTTCGCTGCATTTCTTCTTCTCTTTTCTCTCCTTTTGCTTTACGCATCCTCTTTGGTCTGCTTCCATCCCATGAGATGCACGAGACAACAATGGTGCAGCCATTCTTTAATTGCTCTGCGTCTCGATAAACTTTAAATGGCATTTTAAATGGGATCATTAAAAAGCGTTAAGTGGACTGTGACTGCGAGTGTGACTGTGACTGCGAATGTGACTGTGACTGTGACTGTGACTGCGACTGTGACTGCGACTGGGTCTGAGTAGCAGGTTCAGCTGGCTCATTTTAATTAAAAATTGATAGAGTTCAATGAGGCATAGCCATTCGCCCATTAAAATTGTACCATATTTCGTTGAATTAATGCAGTTATTTACCTATAAAATTTTAATTAAACTCATCGTGTATTTACGGGGAACATGTAGCATCAATCAGGCATGCGTATACAATATCAAAGTATCAATATAAAACGATTTATCGTCGGTTTTAATGCACACGCACACACACGCACACTCCCTAAATCCGCTTTAGTCAGCTAAATCTGCCTGCGGATGCGCCTCCTGGGAACGTCTGGCAACGCTGCAAAGTTGCGTGCCGTATCAAATCAAAGACAAGTCGCGTTATCTTTTCGGGTATATCACTTGGCTCAGCAAGGACACGAGGAGGAGGCGAGTGAGGGTGAGGTTGAGGGTGAGGGTGAGGGACCGAGACTTGGCACGTGAGCTTCCAGTTTCAATTTGTCCTATGCGCCAGACTTGAGAGAGTACATGAAAATTATGGCACACAAATCGCACTCAACAATGGAGACTCAAGTAAAGCCACATGGCTCTGGGAATGTGCATGGATATTTATGAGAGGCTGCAAAGGCAGCCTCACATGGCACAGCCCGCACTCGCACGAGTAATTAAATTTATCTGGTAATTAATTGAAAACAGTTAGCAGCGCCGCACAGACCGATTGTCTGCGGTTAATGAGCAGAAAACAAGGCAACAATGTATTTATGAGAGTATTTTAGATAAGCACCGCATAATGCCAACAATGACAGAGCTGCGGTCAGTGTGTGTGTGTGTGTTATTGAATTGACAAATATTTTGGCCAGGCCTATTCAAATAATAATAATAATTGTATAATCTATGAGTGTTGGCTGGCATAAACTCTTGTGTGTTAAGCTGCAGGCACAAAATTCCAAACACAGTAGCAGAATATTATTTGCCTTAAAGTTGCTCATACCTATGCTTCCGCTCTCGTCTAAGACCCTGCTAATCCCAGGAACTAATCAACAGGCACTTTGCATTTAAATTTATGCATAATTTGAATTCGTGTTTAATTTAAGCCTATTATAAACTAATAAATCAATATGAGATCTTAGCATCAATATTATTTGATAGTAAGCTCTACGAGTATGGTATAGTAACTCGTATTATCTACGACCTTTGTCGAGACAAGACGTCACCCACAGTGACAGAATATGTCAGTGTCGTCGTCGAATTACGTTTTCGGTGCAGCTTATGCGCCTGGGTAAAATCAATAACGAAAAAAAAGCAAGTAAGAAAATATGGGGACGACTGTAAAATACCCTTGGCTCTTCAAAATTTGGGTATAAAATAATTGTCAGCTATTTTGCATATGCTGTAAATATCTAAAACATAAATTATATATAATATTATTATAAGATAATAGGATATAATGGGTTATTTTTATGAGTAAAAGAGCACAAACAACATACATAAGCTTGAGGTAAAATATATTCCACAGTCTGTATATACCCTTTTAACACCATGTTGCAGGGTATAAAAACCACATAGAACGAAATAAAATGAACAGTGCGCACACCTGCCGCAAACTGGGACCAATGTCAATTGACGACCTTGTTTGCAATGTCAGGTGTGCACACATACACGCACACACACACGCACACAGGCTCACACTTATTGAGCTGCAGACAAAAACAGAGACAGCACACACACACACACACACACAATTGCCATAGTAGAAAAAAATGGGCACAGAGACTGAAAAAAACTATCAATTTGCCACCATGTTGCATCCTTTCAATCAGCTGGCAACCTCTTGGTCTCTTCTTTTTTCGGTGCGCAACCAGACACTTGTTGACCTTTGCACTTTTTTTTTGCACTGGCCGAGGATTCTAGTTCTTTTTGTGAATACCCTTTGCTACTCACCGATTGTATAGGTGGCGCCATCGACAGTGAATGTGGCCGCTTTGCATTTGTTGAAGAATCGCGAGGCGAAATCCAGTGCGGAGTTTTTCAGGCTCGACGAGACGCGACGTATGGGTGAATCCGGGCAGGATGTGGCTGCCATGGGCGGCGGCGGCGATGTATGCCCGGGCTGGGGTCGATCCAAAGTCACCGCGCTGCTAGTCACCGTGTTGTTGCCGCTTAACCGCGCAGCTAGCACAGCTGTGGCAACTGGAGCTGTTGGGGCGGTGGCGGTGGCGGCGGTGGTCGTGGTACCTGGCCCAGTTTGTGGCATTGCCGCCATCACTGGCGTGGCGGCACCGGGTGCCAAGCGGCGTGGCGGCAGCGGTGGCGGTGGTGCATTTGACAGATTGGACATGTTGCACGCGCGTTTGGGTTTTGCTTTATGCTCGCCTGAACACTTGACAATCACTCGCTCCTCCTGGAGCGCATTTTGGCAGGCTTTCAGGCTCTGCAAATGGTTAGGCACACACACAAATACACACACAGGAAAACTTGTCGCGCTGCTCATTGAAATTGGCCATTAGCACTTGGCCCGATAGCAGCCCAGCCCAAGCCAAACCAAGCCAAACCGAGCCGAACCGAACCGAACTGAGCCAATTTGCTGCAATTAAGTTTGCCAATTTGACAGGTTGACACAATTTAGTTTGGTCCGCAACGAGGGTCGCCGCAACAGTTTACACTTGCCAGCAATAATCGTGACTCCTCTCAATTTCTGGACACACCCATTTACACTTCCATTTTGTATACTTTTTCATTAAACCACAAAAAGTTTTCAATGCAATCTTGAAACTTTTTTGTACAGAAAATTGATTAAAGGCTTTCAGTGAAAGGCTTATCTCGGCCATAATCCGTTGTGAGATCTTAAAAGCCACCCTCCTGTGAAATTTGTTGCACTTTCAATTTGCTGTACGAAAATTAAACCATAATTGCAATTACAACAGTCTCCATGCCCGGATCCAAAAAGCTGAAGCTGCTTGTGCCGCATGGGCTGCTTGGGCTGCTGCTGTTGCTGCTGACGATGATGTTGATGATGATAAGGATGATGATGATTGCGCTCAATAAAAACAGTATTATCCGGACTACAGGCAGACAGACATACACAGACAGTTAACGGGGCAGGTGAAGAGTGTGAGTGTGTGTGTGTGTGTGTGTGTTAAAAGAGACCCCAGGGCCATGGGGTGTGGCAAGTGTTTTCAGTGAACTGATGACGCTGTCGTTCCTACCATATGCCTCACTCTAAAATGCGACGAATTAAAGTAAATTGCTTGGAAATAAGCGGCACACAAACACATACACACACGCACACAAACTCTTACTCAAATACAAATACCAGCACAGCGCGTTTACACAGATACACGCCGAGAGAGACAGGCGGACAGAGAGACAGCCAGACAGATAGACAGTCAGAACGCAGACAATGAGTGGCTTTCTGTGGCTGATTGTTCATGTTTCCATTGTTGTTGTTGTTGCCATGGTTGCCTATCGCCAGCGTACTGTGATAATGGCATTCAAATGTGTACATTAAGGTCTCTGCCATGGCTAGGTCTGTAGGTTAGCTGTGCTATGGCGGGGTGCGGGGGCGGAGTTGTGGTTATTTGTGCTTATCGCGCAGCGGAAGGCGTCAAAAATTGCCGCATAAAAATGTTAAAATGCCGCAAAACGCTTACACAAATAAAACAAAATACAGCCAAAAAAAAAACAACAACAACAAAGTTGCCAAAGACAATAAAAGCCAATGGGCGTGAGAGGTTACAGAGCACGGCTTACGGCAATTCGGCTGCACTCCATAAAATTAGCTGAGAGAGACACAGAGCTTTAAATTTGACTTGGCTAGAAATTTCTGCGAAATTTATGCTAAATTTATTTCGACTAAAATCACATTATAAAATATGAAATATTAAACATATAAAATTAAAAAAATATCTGTGCAAATTTCAATGGCACAGCACACACGGCGTATGCGTAATATTTGTGCATCACTCGAAAAAATGTTGCCTACTTTGCGGCGCTGGCAAAAAATAAATAAAAATCAGCTTGAAAAAGGTGAAGCGAGCGAGTGTCGGACGACTGTCAAGCGCTTTACTCATTCATGCCTGACACTCTCTGCATTCATTTCACACATTCATTCATGCATTCACTCGCACTCACACTCACTCGCTTATTCGTTCATTCATTCAGCTCGCCCGCTTTTATTTAGTTGCAAAAATATTTAGACAGCGTCACGTTTGTGTATATGTTTCCCGTTATATGTCTGGCCATTGCTTATCGCTATACATAGTATCTGCAGGTGTGTGTGTGAGTGTGTGTGTGTGTGTGTGGTATATATTTCGCTTGATGTCTATAACTGTCTTTGGGTTGTCGTGCAACTTGTCGCTGCTTTTCATACGAGCGCAGCTGGGCGTGAGAATGTCAACACCTTGCTGTGTGTGTGTAGGTGTGACTGTAAGTGTGTGGGTGTCGGTGTTGGCGTGGGTGTGAAGTTGGAAATATGTGTGTGTGTGGCTCTGTGTGACTCCGCTTGCTTGGCAGCACGCGAAAAAAAGAATGTAACGTGAAACCAGCTCGGCCATTATGGATTTTCTTTGTGTGTGTGTGCGCGTCTGAGCATTTGTGTGTGTGTGTGTGGGGGTGTGCATTTGCCCGCCCTCCATTATTATGTTTATTGTATTATAATAAGTTTTAGTTCGACGTCAAACAGCGGAGCAGAGGAGCATTCCACTGGGTTATGCCACGCTCAGCTTCAGCTTCGCGGACGCAGTCCCAGCTCGTTGTGCAATACTAATTAATACCTTTGGGCGTTTGCTTTGTGTCTGTGTGTGTAGGTGTGTGTGTGTGTGTGTGTGTGTGTGTGTGTGTGAGCGAGTGTGTGCTCATGTTTGCTGATAAATTGCGAAGCTCAGTGGCTTGGATAAGCATGCCGGCTTTAATTTGGTAAATTAATTCTGAAATATTTAGGTCGCAAATACCCCAGCACGCACAAGGTCACGTCATTGGCTCAGATAAAAGCGGAGACCCCGACGAGAGGTCGATAAATAAACCAAAAAAACAGAAAAAAACCGAGCTGGAGAATGCAAAAAATTTAAGGCAACATGGAGGCATGACTCGCCTTTGATTTGCGTTCGAAATAATCAACTCAGCTGGAAACATTTGGTGGGCGAGCGCTGTAAGCGATACCCGGGATATGCCGGGAAGTCTGTCAAAACAAAAAGCGCTGACTAAAGACAGGAACAACTGGATCAGCCCAAGGCAGGACAAGCCTGGAGCAGGCACGGGCACAGGCCAAGCAGGCAAGCTGCCTGTGGACAAGGGTTCAAGCAGAGGCAAATTGACGAGCCGTTTAGGCCGGGCCAAGTTGTCTGTCTACGGGGCCGAAAATAAAACGTAAAAATAGAAGCAGGGGCCGGTTGGAGGGGGGTGATGCACACAAATATAAACTTTGGGTATATTTTGCGGCTTAAGTGTTGCCAGCAAACAACAGCAACAACTACAATAACAACAGCAGCGACAACAATTGGTTGCTCACTTCTTGAAGGCGAAACATGCTGCTAATACACTGTACAGCAAAATACAGATCAAAAGCGTCCTAATTAAAAGATGAAAATTACTTACACTCAAAGTAAAAACGAAAACTAAATTTTCATCGTTTTAATTTCGAGTGGAGAAAGGTTATTAAAGGGATTACACTGTCCGGCAAAGCAAAGGATTGCAATTAAATCTACTCACTTTCTGCACTCTGTGCCCAACCCTGTTGCACAGTGTTTGTGTTTTGTGAATTTTTATTTCACCCCCTCCCAAAAATGGTTGCCCAGTTAGATTGACTAAGCCAAAAAAGGGTCAGGTCGCTGGGCTAGCTGGTTAGGCCAGCTTGATGTGTGCGTGCCACGCCCGGGGGCTTCTATAAAAAATGACGACAGCCAGTACCGGCAGCGGGTGCTAGTGGGCAGCCTGCAGCGGCGACTCCAGCCATATCATCATCATCATCATCATCATCATCATCATCATCAGTGGGGCAAAGTGTTAATCCGCTTTTGTTTTTGTTTTGGGGCCTGTAGCCTCAGGCAGAAGTTGCCTCTTGGAGGAGGGGTCGCTTTCGGTCAGGTGGCACTGCTGGGCATTTCCGGGGTGTGTCTGAGCAACGCACACGGGGGTTGGTGCGGCTGTATGTGTGGGCGAAGTGTTGGCAGGGCCCTTTGACTGCTCTTCTCAGATTTATAGCTGCCTTTGTTATTGTTGCTATTTGTTTGGGTTACGTAATTGTAATTTGAATGTGTTTAATGTAATTTTAGTTGTCCGTCTGTGCCGTCTGCGAACGTGTCTTGGCACTGGTCTCTGGTCTCGGGTTTCAGTTTGACTGTTAATTGTTTGCTCTCCCCGGACGTGCGCCTAATTGGCGAGCATCACGAGCCCGAGCGAGGCCAATTGATTGGCGTTTAGCTCTTTATTTATTGCCCACACTGGATGCTAGCAACAAATTGTTGAATAAATATTTGCATTAAGCATTCATTTTGCTTGTCAACCTACCCTCCCTTCCCCCCCCTTTCTTCACTCTTAATTGGGCAACAGGTTCAGTTGGCTGGCGACAAAAATCGTGGCTGATTTCGTGCAACAAGTTGGCTTTGATTGGCTTGGCTGACCCTCACACTGGCTTGCACTCTTTCGCACTTGTTTGTTGTTTCAGTGTTGCTAATGGAATCACTTAATTGTTTAAATAACTTCACGCACATGCATTCACACTCACACTCACTCTCGCACACACACTCACACGAATATTCAAAAGACGCGAGACGAAGAGTTCGCGTACGGCACGACGAGTTGTTGCCTGCAATTCTGCTGCTGCTATGGCTGCTTCCTGCTGCGCTGGCTGCGTTAGTTGCCACCTTCCGGCAAACGTGTTGCCAATCAACTGGCAACTGGCAGCAACAATCACTTCCTTCGCTCGCTGTGTCCTGCAAGAGCATCGTCGACTACGAAGCTCGTGCGAAGAGCAACCACTTTGCATCAATCAAAGCTGACGAAAGCTTTTGGTCGCCCTCTCGGAGAGAGAGAAGAATGCCTAAGAGCAAGAAAGAGAGCAGAGTGTGTTGGCTAAGAGAGCGAGCACTTTGCACGGCAATGAATCAGGAAGGCCTTGAAGCAGCAATCAAAGTGAAGGCAAACACAGCACTGATAAGTTATGATTAAAGGAAAATTAATTGCAAGATTCCTATATGAAATATCCACAAATAACTGCTAATTAAAAAGTATATATATCTTAGCTCGTATTTATATTTAATTTCTTGAACTATCTCTCCATGCTTTATCAGCTGCATTTGAAGTTAACTATTGATTGAAAGTGGCCTCAGGCTGTTATCTTCGACAACAGCTGATTGGGCTGCTCTCCCATTCCTACTCCCAATCTTACTCGCACTCTCTGCTGCCTGGCAGAGCTTTTCACCACAAAGCTCATCGGCAGTTTGCTGCCAACCAACGCCAGATGGCGCAGTAACAACGTTAATCCGAAGGAAATTTATACTTTGCCCAGGAAGTATATGATGAAGGAACTATTAAGTAATTACTTTTAACATATTACAATATTTTTTTGGATTATTGATTATTTATTTGCATATGTAAATTTATAAATAATTTTAAATTAAATTATATTTTATTTATGCTGCCTGAAACATATTACTTTATCTGTTTAAAGTGTAAGTTCTTGACTTTTAATTGCTGCACATGCCTCGAGCCTTTAGCAGCTGCACGCTGAACTTAAACTTGGCTTGAAATGTAAATATGGCTTGAAATTGAAATATATTCGAAACTAGCTAAAAACACTGTAAGCCACTTAATGTGCCTCAAGGCAGACGCTAAGCAGCAGCGACGTGGTCTACTTGGATCATTGCTTGCTAAAATATTTGGCAAGTAAAATCACAGCGCCTTGTCTCGCTTCGCTATACACTTGTGTGTGTGTGTGTGTGTGTATGTGAATGTGTGTGTGTATGTGAATGTGTGTGTGTATTGACAACGCTGTAAGCAATGGCAATGGCGGCAGGGGCTTCTGTAATTTATAACGTCGCAACTGAGACGTGCCTGACAAAGCAACAGCAGACGGCGAAGTCTGCCTGCAACTGCCTCATTTTCGGTATGTCGCGTAAAATGTGTGGAGATCTGTACTTGGAGGGGGGGGGAAAGGGTATACGCGAGAGGTACTTCCCACACGTCGCCACAGATTCTGCAGGTGTTTAGTTATTTATGCCTTGTCACACATACTTCTCGCTTCTTATTTCTTATTCTACTTCTTACACTCTTTCTTCTTTTGGTGTATTGTTTGAAATGGTTAAAACAAATGTTTCATGCTGTGTGCGTGTTCGTGTGCGAATCGTAAAGGATTCGACCCCAAATTCAAATGGCAAACCCCATTTGCCATTTCTCATGTCTTTCTCACACTCACACTCACTCTCTCTTTCTCTCTCTCTCTCCGTATCTGTCTCTCTCTATCGTTGCGTACGTGTGGCAAGTGAATAGAAATTCCAGACAAGCAAATGCGCAAATAAAAACATTTATGCATTACTTTTATTGCCATCCCTGTGGGAGATTTAAACGTATGCGCAAGTGAATTTATATTGAAGTGCCACCAAACCTCGACAGACCGCAGGGACCATCCAGGCCGACGACATATAATTGTTTTGTTGTGAAATTTCGCAACATTTAAATAAATTAACAAAGTTTTCATTTAATATTCAACAACAAATAAAGAGAGCTTTGTTTTTGCAAAAGTTGAAAATAATTAAAAATAATTCGACTACAATATCCCAAAAGTATGCAATGCATAGTTCTGTTGGCATAGAAATGGGAAACAAACTCTGAAAATTGACTTTAAAATGTATTTAATATAACAAAAAATTATATTGTTACTCCTTTTCAGTCTCACTGCAAGGCTGAGCTATATATCAAGCTTATGAGAGAATATATATGTAAATGCAGCGTATCTTAATAATATGCGCAAAGGGAAATTTATTAAGTTGGCAAATTGTAATCAGCAGCTTGGTGAAACTGCCCTAATTTGGAAAACAGCTGATTGCGGTGCCTTTATTTTTCATATCCATCTGTCAGTCTGTAGACTGTAGTCGAGAATAGCATATTCTTCACACACACACACTCACACACTCACACACTCAGTGTGTGCTTCAGACTATCATGACATTTGAATAATGCGCGCCCATTTGGCATTTTATTTTATCATCAGGCATTTTGCTGATGTGCTTATACGCCTCCCCCCACAGACACACACAGACACACCTTTGCTCTGCTCTACTACTACAATAACAATTGGAAAACGTAAGTAAATTACAACAACAATAATAAGGAAAAAAGCCAGCTTGTGCTGCCTTGTGATGAAATTAAACTGCGACTCGTATTGTCTGCTCTGCTCCTTCTCTCGTTTCCGCTCTGCTCGCTTTGCTATTCGCCTTAACTATTATTTTCTCATTCATTCGTCTCATTTTGCAGTCTGGCAATCTACTCTTCCATTTTGTATTTTTTTCCCCTCTTGTCGAAATGACACTAAAGCTGTGAGTAAAAGTTGCCAGCTCTAATTACCACATGAAAAACTTGCCTTGCATTGTTGCGCTCGTAAAATGAAAAACTTTGCAAACTTTAAATCAAAATGTTAAGTATACGCAGCGTGTGTGTGTCGTAGCTTACTTTGTATGCGGCCTGCAAAGTTTCTACCGCAAGGCAGGGATCTGATCGAATAGGCTTAGCTGAGGTGAATAACTATTTGCTAGGGGTTTGCTTACAGCTCGAAATGAAGCTGCTGCCTTTTGCCTTGGCCTGCTCGAGTATTCGCTTCATGTTCTTAACAATGCATCGCAATTTTGATTGCAACTATTAAAATGCAAGCACAAGCTTGACGTTTCCCAACGAGCAGCTGGATCTGGAGCAGCAGCATAATGAGCATGCCACGCAGTCGTTCTGCAATGCGCAAGGTCACCCAAGGACGAGTCACAAATCTTGCTGTTGTTATTGTTATTGTTGACTTGCTCGTTGCTGGGATTTTTTTATAATTTCACACACACAATGGAAAGTGCCCGGTCTCGGGCTAGACAGCATCCCCAGCATCCACAACATCCCCAGCAGCGACAGCAGCGACAGCTACAGCAATTAGAGCTCGGCAAGAATTTCTCACAAAAATTGCCATGCCAGTTTCACAGAAAATAAAACAAACAAATTGTAGTAACAACAAGGCAAGCTGAGGTAAGGTAGAACTCGGAATACGCTGAAAAAAAAGAAGAGGGAACTAATTGAAAATGAAAGCCCAAATGCAAACTGATTGCCTTAAAGATGCCGATGGGAAAGTTTCCCAGAAAGTGCTTAATAAATTAAAGGAAATTTGATAAGATCATTTAAACATGACCAAAATTGCTTGTTAAAATTACCCAGACATCATTTCAATTGATTGTGTCTGTCGTCTGAAACATGTATTTCGTTTTATTTCTATCTAAAATCCGCTCTGCTCTTTTCAGCAATTTATCTTTAGAGTTTCAATAACAAGCTGTGCATGCGAAATGTGATAAACATATTGAAATATGTCGAGTGCTTTGTATCATTTATTATACCCGACGAAGAAGGAAAAGTGTGTTTTAAAAATGCCAACGGGCAAATGCAGAGAGGTTTTGTATTTTTTATTTATTTTTTTTCAGGGTCTGTGCATAGGCAAAATAATCAATAATATAAAACTAAAGTATAAGCAAGACTTAGACGAGGACTGGCCATGTCTGTCTGCGACTCGAGGCTCTGTCGCAATGGACTGAGCTGATTTACAGTGCCAGCCAAGTATTGATTTACAGTAATTGTTGTGCTGATTAAGGCAAGAAAAGGAAAAAAAAAAGAAATGCTCGGCCAGCTGTGGCGTATACGTAATATGTCGCTCATTGTCGCACAGAGCATTAATCTAACATTTATGACTCATTTATGGGACGTGCTCGTGTGTGTGTGTGTGTGTGTGCAATGACCAAATAACCCACACAGCTGGCGACCTCCTGCTCCCCCTGTGCCCCCCGGCCCGCGGTTGCATTGATTGTTATACAATTTGTTGCGGGTTATTTTGCCAACAAATTAGCGGAAATTATGCAACAATAATGTTGTACAACACGATGGTTGCCATTTTGTCCCCTGCTGCGGTCGATTGACCACCATGGATACATTCGCTGCTCCTCCTCCTACTTCTCCACCTCCTCCCCAAGGGCAACTCGAGTTGCACGCAGTAAAATCAGTTTGAATTTTGCCCAAACGATTCTGATTTCTGTGTGAATGCACACATAATAACCGTATAAGTAACCCCGTATGATATATGCCGGAATGATAATGCTTTAATTATGCGTCAAGATGTCCAGCTGGGTGGACATGCTCGCTCTCTCTCTCACTGCCTCCCAGTTGAGTCAACCACGAGCAACGCATAAAAGTCCATAAAAGTGTGCGGCAATTTCTGTTTCTGCTTCTGTTTCCGTTTCTGCTGCTGCTGCCACACGTATTTGGCAATGGGAAATATATTTCATATTTATAACATAATTCGATATAATGCGAGTGAGTTAGGGGTAGGTTGGGGTACCCACTCTGGGGTCCTGCACGTTATGGGCATCGTAAAACCTGAATCAGCTTTTGGGCGTACAATTTGTGGCCGCATTGCGTATGGTGTAGGCGCAGCAGCAGCAGCAGCAACAACAACAACAAATATTAATACTGACCACAAACGACAGCAGCAGCAGCGGCAGCAATAACAATAGCAACAACAACAACAACAACAACAGCAGCAGCAGCTGAAAGGACACGCTAAGAGCGATAACAATGGGGCAGGCTGTGTGGCCAGCGAGCACACAAAAGCGAACAGCGAAACGCACTTTGCTCACTGAGGCATTAACATCTGTTGTTCGGGTGTGTGTGTGTGCGTGTGTGAGTGTGTGTGAGGGTTGATAGTCGCCACACCCACTTCGGACCCAACCTTATCCCTCCCTACCCCCTGTTGACCACTCGCCACTGCCTATCTGTCTGTAGCTCCGATTTATGAAGGTCTCTCTGAGGCAGTCGAGTAGATGAAGCCGCAGTTGACCTGCCTAAGACACACCAACTAGTTATGAACTTCGGCCGCAATGCTCGTGCATAATCATAATGGCCAATAGATTTGGTAAATATGCCAAGTCAGGCAGCGGGTCAAGTCGTGGCAAGTGAAGCCAATGCAGCGTATGCGCAATTTGACAAGCAATGCGAATTTAATGCAATTAAAGGATGTGTGTGGGTGTGGGAGTGTGTGGGTAGGCAAGTCGTGCATGCACGCACAGTGGGGCAGAGTAGACGATACAGTGGGAATAGTTGAAGCGGGTTAAGTCAGGTCAATGTGGCGTATGCGCAATTTTACAAACAAGCAAATTGCACGCAAATAATCTACAAAAGCGTGACGGCAGATACAATGAGACTTCTTTGAGGCACAGTGGTGCAAGATGCTGTATAATTTATCTACCCTTTAAAGCTGTTAATATCACTTAGCATCTTGCTTACAAATTTTAATATCAAACTGTTTTTAGCCACTGTACTATGTAAAGTCCTTGCTTGCAGCGCGTCAGCTTGCTTGGTCAGTTGCCTGACCTTTGCTGCTGTAACCCCTCCCCCACACACACACACACACACACACACAACACACTCACTCACATGCAAAGACGATCCCCTACAATTGTCATTGGCATTGTGCCAACTGTCAAACCGTTTGCCCCTGCCGCTTGCCCCCTCAGTCTGCACATATTTTAAGACAATTCTCAGCCGTCTCATTTTATGAACTTAAGCTCGAGTTGCTTCCCTTCCACTGGCGCTCTCTCCACATGAGCCATCAGCTGCTGCTGCTGCCGCTGCTGCTCCTGCTGCTGCTGGTGTTTCGATCCCAGCATCATCGCATCCTTGACTCCGTCTTGAGCCCCGAGTTTATGTTGAGCATTCGCCTTTAAATATGCTAATAATTTTTTTTCGGCATTGCTTTATTAAATTTCTACGGCAACACAGTAAAATGAAATGCGCACCCAAGCTTCCTTTTCCCTCTCTTTTTCTCTCTCTCTCTCTCTCTCTCTCTCTGCCCCCCTGCCTGTGTGCTGGCAAATGACATAACTTATTTAGCGTCTCAGGCGGCAGCGTGCAAATTAACAGGGCCCCCGGAAAATTGAGCTCTTCGTCGCCATCGTCTTTGGCAGCAAACAGCAAGAAGCAGGAGAAATGTGAGAGAAAGAGGAGGTGGAGTGGAGAAGGGGAGAAGGCAAAGTCAGCTCTCTGCGTTTTATGGCCCTCAGATTGGCTGCGGCGTTGGCTGTGGCATGCAGCAAATTTTGCGTTAACGTTGACTCTTTTATGCCGCGAATTGTCTCATTAAATTGACAGCCAGTCAAAAATTTAATGCGCTTTAATGCAAAAATAATTACATAATTGAAGGCGACGACAGCCCGCTCCACTAAACCGGATATGGCTCCACTATGCCGGATGTGCGAGTATGTGTGTGTGTGTGTGTGTGTGTGCAGTCTAGTGTTTCCGGAAATGAGTTTCACTCGCATTTCGGTTGGTTGAAATGAGTACAGTTTGGCAAAAGTTGCACAACTAAGGCCAGATAAGCCTCAATGGCAAATTAAATTAAAGTTTTCAAATTGAAACTCTGCCCCAAGGCACATGGTTTCATTGCCCCACCCCCTTAACCACCGCTAATTTGATTTAATTAAACGACAATTAATGCCTGCGCTGCCCTTGTTGCTGCAGGTGAAAAGTTTGTGTCAATTAGCTCGTTAATTTGTGTTGCAACACTTTGTTTAATCATGCATCAAATTGGCATTAATTATAATTTCATAGTCGATCGGCAATCTGTTTACTTATTTGCCATAGGCCTGATTGATGGCCCACATACACACCCACACGCAGGTATAAATCTGCACCTACCTGTTCCATCATAAATCATAATTGGCAACACAGGCAGAAGCGGAGGAGGAGGAGGTATAATAAATAAATATTTGCACACGCAGGCAGCAGGCACAACAATTAATCACACACACACACACACGCACACAATGCAAACTCTCTTTAATCCAATTTTTTAATAATTCACTGCACAAACACAACGCACGTTAAATTGCCAAGCAGCAACTGATTGCATTGATTTTCAATTTACGCATATCAAATGAGTTTGCGGAATACGCACACAATTTTCCTAAATAACCTCATCAAATTGATTCAATTGCAGTATTTATGCCATTTAACAGAGGCCCAAAATGGTTGCTATAATGTCGCAAAACGAATAAATAGAAACGAATTTAATATGTGCAAATGAATAGAAATGAATTTGAGATGTAAATGCCAGATAGAAATAATTGTAAAAAAAAGAGAATTTAAAGCAAAATAAACATATTTTCACATTTGTAGAACAAAATAATTTGCAATACATATTTGCAGCATAAGCAAACTCATGGAAATAAAATTCGAATTGTATTTCCACGCAATGCGACAGACTCAGCTTGTTTTCCCAATGGAAAATTCGGCACATCTTGCCCCGAATCGAGCGTATTTGCCATGCGCTGATTGACATTGAGAATGGATTGTGCCCAATTGTAGCGAAGATGGCGAAAAATAAATAAATAAATAAATAAATATTTATCAAACCCTCATATAAATATGCAAATATTTTGCAATGTTCGTTTTCTGTTTTATGCATTGCGTATACGCCATGTGTGACTTACCTTTCTATGGCGATGGCAAATCGGCGATTCGTTTTTCCTGCAAAAGAGACAAAAACAAATTAGAATTAGTTGAGGGGGTAGGCAGGGGGGATGACTGGATTGATTTAAATGCATGCATAAACAAAATTTGCTTTGATGATGACTTGGACACGCATGAATATCAAATTATGTAGAACTAAAAGCTTAGCCCAACTCTCGAGAGCAGCTCAAGTGATGAGCTGTTTATATTTATGATGATAATGGCAAAGGGACACACACACACACACACACACACACTGACAGATTAGGTTACTTAAGCTGGCCAAGTCGAAGTTTCTTTGTGACGTTCAAGTGGCTTTCGGTTCGCATATTTTGGCCATAAGAGATTTGCCGCATAAATATTATGTTACGGCTCAATGAGCTTATGGAGAGCCAAGAGCAGAGGCTCTTCCCTCTCTTTCTCTTCTCTTTCTCTTTCTCTTGCTGCTGTGATTGTCGCCATTAGTCATTAACAGCTTTGCAAGCAATCGCAGTGTTGATTTATACCCAACTCAACGGATGCCTCTGATAGATTGCTGCATTGATGGACATACAGCAGCTGCTGCTCTGCTCTTGCTCTCTCTCTCTTTCTCTCGCTGTGTGTGAAGAGAGAACTCGCATATGGCTAGCGGCCAATCTGCTTATTGTTGCCTATCACACCTGCATTTAATTGCCAAGATATTTTTACGCCTTGGCAACTTTTATGGCAACCCAAAAGTTAATGATAACCGCTCGTCAATTCATACACAAATCCCAGTCCAGCAGAGCAAGATGGGGTCGCCTTCCCGAGCTGGGTCAAGCCAGTCCAGTGCAGCTAATGAGCTGTGGGGTGGCAAGTAGAACCGCAGCAGAGCAGGCCGCACACACACCACGGCGAGCATGACTAAAGTTTTTGCTGCTCGACTGGTAATGACACCCATTAACGCGGCTCAAAGTGCTGCCCCATCTCTCTCTCTCTCTCTCCGTCTCTCTATCTGTCTCGCTTGCCTTCTCTGTCTTTCTTTTTGCCCACTTCAGGCCGTAAGCCACGCCCACAGCCGCCGGCTTACGCACTCTTTGTGCTAATCGGTGTTTGCCTTTACGCTTTGCTTTCGCAGCGTTTGCATAATTCCCGCCGCCGCATTGCGTTGCGTATACGTATTTATACCCTGCAAACGGGAGACAGAAGAGAAAGAGATTGCTGGTGCATAGAAATATCGAAGCTAAGCTATATATACATTGCTTTTCCAGGGTATATTTTAGTTCGGCTTGCACAGCTTACGTGTTGTATATCTATTTGTGTGTAGATTTTATTTTTAGTCAAGCTCTTTCCAGGCGCAATCCAATTATTGCGCTGCACATTCATTAAAGCCAAGTGAGAGAGAAAGTGAGAGGTGAATGAGAGAGAGATGGAGAGAGAGAGGGAGAAAGAGCGAGGCAAAGCGAGACAAGCCGCCGGCTCAACAAAATTAATTATCCATCAGCATTAGCAGGCCATCCATGGCAGGCCTTGCTGCCCAGTTCCGATCTCCTGTCGCTTCGCTGTTAACCACCGACCCGCTCCCGTTTCCCGTCATCCCGCTCCCGCTCTGCTGCTGCTGCTGCCCTGTCAATTTGCATATTTTCACGCCTCACCATGGCGGATTTTCATTAACTTTTGCGTCAGGCTGCGGTCATCAATTAAAATTTAAAGATAAGCGCCAGTTGGTCGCCAGCCTGGCCAGTTCCGTTGCTGCTGAGCCGGAGGCAGCAAGCTGGAGCCGCAGCCCGAGCCGGAGCCGGAGCCGGACATAACGCAACGCTGACCATGCTGGAGAGTGTCACACACATGGTTGGGCATATTGCAATTCGATTTAACGCGAGTGCTCCCCAGAGAGGGAGAGCGAGAGAGAGAGAGAGAGAGAGAGAGAGACGCGCTCTCCCACAAATGTGCGGAATATGCGAATTTTTGCAGACAACATTTTAATGAAGTCGTAATGGGCCCCCGGGCCTGGACCAAGCACAAGCGTGTACACACTGACAGCGGGCGGAGATAGCAGAGCAATGGGCGTGGTTAACTGCATTTGCCCCCACGGTACAAGCCAGAGAAAGGGGAGAGAGTGAGAGAGAGTGAGAAGGGGCAAACGGGTCGTCGAGCTAGCAAATATTTACCCATATAAATTACTCGCATATCTGTGAGCGACGATGAGGACGTGTGGCGCTTCCTACGTGCTTCGAATTTCAAATTCAGTGGAAAAAAAAGGAAGGCTCTTCTAAAATCTCAATTACTGACTAAGGGATGCTCTTAAGCCTATGCAAGCTTAAAGTTCAACAAAAAATCAGAAAAATCCTTGAGAAAAAATAAACAAAAAGCAACAAATTTTTCATTGATTTTTAATATGAAACTTAAATCTTGTCAAAAATAATTTAAACAAACTTTGCGACAGCTTTGCGCTCAAGTGGAATATAATAATTATTCCTATGTAATATATTAACACTATACATGCATGACATAATAGCTCATAGTTTGCTAGAGTTGTGCAGGGAAAATGTCACTTGATTGAATTGGATTATGCTCGATTATAAAATATAAATAAGACTCAAACAGCAACCCAGTCGGGTGCCAAGTTAAGTGAATTAATGGTGAAAGGACTGGCTGGGAGTGGGCTGCGTCTTGGCGCTGCTATTGCATACTTTGGGGCGTCAGGTAATTGAAATTTATGCATAAATTATGCGCATAAATGGACAAGGAGAAGCAATAAACAAAAATAAAAATGCGAAGGAGAGAGAGAGGGAGGCAGAGCAGGCAGTTATAAAAAACAAACGGCAGCACGAAGAACCATGAAAATATTTCACAACGCATGAAATTTTGATGAGGCTACGCCAGTCGGCTCAAAACATACGTAAGGCTCTTTCATTATTAAGCTATTTTCTTATTTCTTTTTTGCAAACATTTTTCTTTTATTTTCTTGTTTTTGGTATAGCACGATGATGTCTTTCTCTCTGCTCTGAGAGAGAAACTGCAGCGTCAGCGCGTTGTGTGTCTAGGCAAATGCAAATTTACAAGGCACAGTTACAGCTGCAGATACATGTGCTGTATCTATAAGATACAATTTGTGGTGCCCGCTGACGGAATACTGAGCAATGTTTGCCAGATGTAGCCAGTTGTAGCTCTCTCTCTCACTCTCTCTCTCACTCTCTCTCTCTGTCTCCCTCCCTATCGTCAGACTTGTGCAACACTCTATTTAAATTACTCAATTTACTGCACAATTTAACACTGGAAATTAACTGCAAATGCGATGGGGGAATTCGCTTTAAGTGCGCAGACTTTTTGCCTTTCCTTCTTTAAGGCGAACACAATCTGCAACTAATACAAATGATATATGCATGAGAATATATCTATGTATAGACGTGTATCTTGTAGATACCCAACATGCTGGCCCGTTGGCGACTACCCTGCTGCCATATGTTGGCTGTCGTCCTGCCCGACTGTCTCTTCGTCCTGTCCGTACGTGTGTTTTCAAGCAGCTTAAGGCGCTTACACTGTCACCTGACTGACGCACACATACACACAGCCAGCTACAAACCCACTCACACACACACACACAGTCACACACACACACACACTGAAAGCAACACTCAGCTGCTGGAGACGAGCCAGTGGCGTGTGCTCTTCTGAAATTGCTCGTCTCTTGCCTATCCTGAGTGCTTTTCGACCTAAATAAGGTGGCTGACATTTTTTAAAACAATGTACAAAGCTGCCGGGGCTAGACTGAGTGTGACTGTGTGTGTGTGTGTGTGCATAGCCTAAGCCTGCACAAATTTATCGAGAATTGTAGAGCACACATATAGTACACACATCAAGAACGTTCTATTTCTTTTATTCGATAAAAATATTTGACATTTTTACAGGGGTTAGCAACGGAATAGTAGCAGCCTCTGTTGTTCTTATAGAATATTTAAAACAAGTAACGAAAGCTACAAACGTGTGTGATGGACTATTATATACCCAACATACGTGACTTCTAGGTTAAATATATATTGTGTTGCATACTTTGGGGTGCTGCTGCGATAAGTTTACATACTGAAAATATATATTAAATAACTTCTGTGTTAATTATTCTATCGTAACCAAATTTACAGAAGTCACTTAGATAATAATCATTATTATACACACCAAAAATAAATATTCTAAATTTAAAATTAAAATAATCATTTCGATTGTTTTCCAAAACAAACTAGTTCTGCAGAAAGACGCACATGCAAGCTTAAAAGTATTATATACTAGCACACTATGGTTAGTGAATAGAAATATCTACGAAGAATGCTTTGTAGAGAGTCTCTGCCTTGCTCGTAAAATGTAGAAAATGTCGGGGAGTTTATCTTTTCACAGCAGTTGACCTGCTGCGACAATAGACTTCTGCTCAATAAAACGGACCTAGTAAACAGTTTGAAACTATGTTAGAATTGCACTCCGTGTCACAGGCATTCCCAACGACTCCTCCGACCCCCTTTTCATCCCTGATCTGAGTAACTAAAATTGCAGACGGGCAGCGCGCAATCATCTGAGAAACATTGTAGAGAGCATTTTCGAGATATCGCTGCGAGAAGCGGGAGCAGTTTTTATGGCCGCTTGTTTATGGCGCATTTTGCTGAAACAAAGCAGCGTTCCGGAACATTGCACAATAATATGGAAGCAGCAGCAACAACAACAACAGCAACAACAACGACAGAAATAACAACAAAACGTTGCAAGCTCAAAAATAGAGCGCCAAAATAGGCGACAAGCTGAATAGCTGCTGTCTCCCCCTGCCTGCCTGCCTCTTTCCGCCTCTTGCAACCTGCTTCCCTCAAATTGATTTTGATAACATGCTGCCCCCTTTCCCTGGGCAGGCAGGCAGGGGAATACAACAAAAAGTAAACGCCGCACTTTGCTCGTCACTTGTCAAGGCAGTAAAAGCAAATTACTTAAAGCTCATTGCTTTAAGCGTTTGGGCGTATGGGCGTGGCACAGTGCGCCCAACTCGCTGATGCCTGATGATGGCTGATGAGCGATGACGATGAGACGCGATGAGAGACGAGAGACGAACTCAAGCGGCCTTCTTCATTCATTTCCTTTGCTGTCACACAGCGCGCGTACAACGCCATCAGTCGTATTTACCGTTGCAGTGACGCCTCCACTTCCGGTGTCACAGCGAAAGAGTAACGAGATAAAGTGACGAGTGTCAATAGGCGAGAAAGGGACTATAAAGAGTGGACAATTGATGAGCTGAAACAAGTGGGCATCCTTGAATTGAGTAGATGAGCAAATGGAAGTGCCTGCCAGGGAAAGAACTCTTAAGATTGTCAGATGATAGAAGGGGAATTTTTTGGAGGTTTCTATCATAGCGAACTATGCTTCCCATCTTACTTAATATAACTAAAATACTATACCCAACTTTATATCTATTGAAATTTTTAGCTCAAAGATTTAGTTGATTATCTAGCTGGGCTTTAGTATTTGCATTTATTTAGTTAACTTTTATATAAGTCTCTTGCTATCCCGCCTTGTTCTATCTAACTTTTTCAATAGCAATAGTATAAAGTAAAAGACAAAGCTCGATATCCTATTATTACCAATTCCTGTTGGCTTTATGCTAAGACCGAAAGCAAAGCTTTGCATGTCCATTTTCCCTGCTGCTCATCGATCAATTTCGATGCGTCCCCAAAGGATGTTCCACTAATCTGATGAGCTGGGCCTACGCTTGACCACTTTACATAGATGATTGGAACGATAGAGTAGAGGGGGCTGAGGGAGGGCGAGGTTGGCAGAATGGGAGGTTGCCCTGTGCTGGCGACAATTTCCATTTTTCTTTTGTTTATATATTTAATGAAAAGGATTTGGCCTTGGTCCCTTTTGGGCGTTTCATTCTTTCTGCTGACTGCTTGTGGTGGAGGCTTTTATTGATCCCCTGGGAATATGCGCACACACACACATGCACAGGCACTTACACACACCTACATCGATGCGTATTTGACATAAATTATGTCAATCGTTGGCAATTTGTTGGGCATTAATGAGCTCAACTGAATTATAGCCGCATGTCCTTGCGGCAACTTACCCGTCTCACAGTTAACACACATTCTCCCCTCTCCACTCTTCCCTCCCCCAGCTGTCAGCAAGCAGAAAGACACTTGCCGAAAAACTGTGTCACGGTAACAATTTTCTTTGCTCGCCTCGTGGCTGCTTTGTTCCATTTTTTTTCTGTGCCCTTTGTCACCTGTGTGTAGAAGCTTGTCACCTGTTTAATTATGCACGAGTAGGCGACAGCGTTGGGTGCAAACTTTACTCATATTCTATGCGAGAGGTTTCTGCACTTGGAGCAAACTTTGCGATGGCACGCCCCCGAGGGATTGCCACACATATCGTGTGTGAGTATTTCCGTAATATATGCTAAATTCAGGAGCTGGAACTTTAAATGAAATTTCCGCTCTTACCAAGCGGTCTTTCAGGCCATGTTTCTCCCCCCTCCCCTCCTTGCACACAGTCCCATACACTCTTGAATTCCCAGCAAGACTTTGTTTGGGGAACTGAAAGCCAATAAATCAATGACACACACTGCGGCCCTTGACTACGCCCACAGAGGAAAAAGTTCAAGGCCATAATCCCACTTGATGCCGCCACAAATACGCCAATCATGTCATACATAATGCATGACCCAAGCCGGGGGAGGGAAGTGGAGCAGAGCAGAGCTGTGGGTGGTGCTGCTGGTGCTGCTGGTGGTGGCAAGTGTATCCAAGCCACAAAGCGTTAAATGCGCAGCAAATTATCAGTACAGTGTCCGCAATCGCCAACAGGTTAACATAACTCTATAGATATTATATATAGAAGTATATATAAATGTAAATACAGATATCTGCGTGTATATCATACCTGAGCAATTAGAAAATTTGCACGCTCTGCGGCTAAGGCAAACTATGGCACAGCTCTCAAGGGCGGTGGTATAGAGGGTACTGTAACAACCGAAAAACTTTTCCCATTACCAACAAGCTGAACTGAAAGTCGAGAGAGCGAGAGAGAGGGAGGGAAAATTGCGTCGAGTGCAAAGAAGGAAGCAGCACGAAAAGGAAAACATATTTTGTGGGTCGCAAATTAAATAACAACAAACTCTAATTGAGTTTTAGTTGAGCAATTTTAAATATTAAAGATCTCTGCGGAAGTACTTCTTATATATATAATATACACTAGTATATGGTAGATACATATTTCTGGGCCAACTGGCTTTGACTTTTGGTTGCTTGGCAATTGCCAAGCTAGTTGAGTTGAGTTTATATTGGACTAAAATAGTAGATTAATTTTGAAATGGAAGTTGCAGAAAGAGAAGGAGTTGAAAGGGTTGATACTTGGGGAAATTCAGAAATTACAAGCAAATATTGACGGCAAGTCTTTCATACTTAAGACAAGTGTGAGTTTCTTACACAGATACATAAATTCATTCAAAATACAAGTCATTTAGACATTTATTCTGCATTTATAGCAGCCTGTAATCCCCAACATAATCCGACTAAAATTGAATTAAAATCAACTCTCAGCTGTCTCTTGGCAAGCCTGATTTGGTGATAAAGCAGCGCAATCAGCGTCGACTGTTAAGAAGCTATGGCCAAACAGCAGAGCTGTCTCTCCCTCTCTCTCACACTCTCTGTCTCTGTTGTGTGTCTGTCTGTCTCGTTCATTGATTGCTTTTGGCCTTTGTCTTGTGTTAGGAAAATCAATAAAAATTGTTGGCAATCTGTCAAAGCAAGACAATTAATAAATTCGAATTGCCACATGAAATGAGTTGAGATTGAAACGGCGAAATGTCGAGACTGTTGTGCACTAAAAAGGGTCGCAGGGTAGAACTTGCCAAGGTATGTGGCTCAAAGGGCTTATTGGTTGCTAACTAACTTTTGGCCAAGTGCGTGTCTCTATGCCAGCATAAATAATGTAAGCAATCGATTTATTGACTGCCTTTCCCCCCAAACGCAATGTGAACACAAACACCAAATGCCAAAGTAAATGAGCAGCGCTCCGAGGACATGGCACACACAGCACACACAGGACATGGGACGGACAGACAGAGGATAGAAGACAGACAGGACGGAGGACAGGCCCGAATTGAATGCGGCAATAAAATGACTCAACCGACGTCAGAGGCAAACACAAAGCTAACGGGAAAACGGACAAGAAATGGCCATTTTATGAAGTGTTTAATGGATGTTAACTATGTGTGGCAGTTGCCTATACATATATATGTGCTATGTCTGTCTGTCTATGTGTGTGTGTGTGTGTGTGTGGCCTTATCTATTGAACACTTGGCTAACCAAACGAGCGAAGAGCGTCGACTGTGCCTCGGGGGGAAAGTTGCCTGCCGGCATTGGGAATTGAATTGATTTTTCTTCATAATTGCAGAAGATGCCGTTAGCTTAAGTAAATTTTACTATAAATACAGATACATATACATACGAAGGAAAGCGTATTTCGTCATCACACACGCAGCGTCGTCACTCAGGTAACGCGTAAATCCACAGCTGCCTTTTTGCCATTTAAGTGCTCTGCAACGGCACCGGCGAAGGCGAAGGCGACGTGAAACTAAAGCAATCCCATCAACTAAAAAGCATCTCAATGTATGTCCACACACTCACACACACACTCACACACATGTGGATGCCTGTGTGTGTGTGTGTATCTCATTTGAGATGGCAACTAAGGCGCTTGCTGCAAATGGCAGCACTTAAGTCCCCCGGCCAGGAGGACGACAAGCGCATAAAAATGGAAATGAAATGCCAAAGCAGCACGACAGCAACGCTCGTTTTTCAGCCGCCCTGCCACGCCCTCTCCTGCCTAACGGAACCCTGCCATGAGGCATGTAATAGAAAATGAGAAAATTATTGCGGCTTGATTGCATTAACGGCCATGAAAAGCGTTGATTTGTTTAACCAGGCAACGCATACGGACAATGCCAGGAGAATCCCGTTTGCCTCACAGACGCCAGCGGATGCGGATGTCGATGCGCAGCCAAAATGGCGGCCAGGCAATTAATTGCGCGCGTCAGCTGCAACGCAGAACTTTGCCACGCAGCTTGCGGAACTTGCAACTTTGTTGCATAGTTCGCAATTGAAATATCGCCTTAGTTAGAAAGTGCTTGGAGGGAATTAAGACTAACACAGTGGCTGCCATAAGTTTGCGTGTTTAGTTAATAATTACTACACTGTTAATGAGAACTAATGGAATATTGTAAGTAATGTTCGCATATATATTACTATTATGGATCCACTCGTTTGTCTCTGCCTCATCAAACTGCAAATTGCCTCGCATCAAGCGGGTTATTTTTTTTTACCCCTCTTAACTTAATGCGCCTTTTACCTGCTTTTACACCCTCAGCAGCAGCAGCAGCAGCGACCTCCTGCCGACATCATTTGTCTTCTTTTTATAGCCAACTAGATTATAATTCCTTTTTTTCAGCCATTTTTCCGCTTGTGCTAACGTTCAACACGAACACCATCCACAGACATATAAATGTGTGTGTTATGTGTACTTAAGTGAGTTTAGTTTAGGATCTACTGTATTATTAGACGTAAGATTCTTTAAATTTCACAGCATAGTGTTTATATTAAAAAAGATTCGCTAAGTATTTAACAATCAGCTATGACCCATTTCCAGCTATTCTATTTTTCGCTGGCTTAAGCGCTGATATTGAAAAAATTCCCAACTTTTTTTTTTAGCATGGGAACACGGCTACGTTTCTGTCTTGCCCTTTCCCGCATTGTCTCTGGCTTTTTGTTGTGACTTTTGCTGACTCTTTCGCATTGTATAACAATGAACCTTCTCTTCGTATTTCGTATTTCTGCACTCGAATGGGCCCACTTAGACGAAAATATACCCAGCGAGGATTTGCTGCAAGGTTAAACTTGTATGCTGAACTGCCAACCTTTTGCTTTCGTCTTCCACCCCCTGCCCACCCCGTTTTTTGCTGTGCACTTTGGGGGAGGCGCAAGTGGCGCATTTAGCGGCAACTTTGATGCGAGTAGCGTCCTCCTGGCTGGGTCTGTCCGGCCCAGTCAACGAGTTTGCTGCAGCAATTGCACAACATGCAAAATGAAAATATAAGTATTCGTATACATGTGTGTGTACGAGTGTGTGTGAGTGAGTGCTTACTTTCCACTTTAGAGATATGTTTACTGTGCGCAAATGTGCGAAAGGCTCAGCGAGTCGTCGCCGGCGCTAAGCCCACTTTGGCCTACTTGATGCCGCCGGTAAACACACGCAGTGCCTGCCTGTATGCCTGGCCTGGCCTGCCTGCCTCCTCGAGCATATATTTTTCGCACGAAACTGACGACGAGAGTAAAGGGGTACGGCAGAAGGGGGGAAGGGGGAAAAACAAGTGGCAGCTTCAGCTTGTTAACCTCCTTTTCGGGACGCTGCATTACATGGACAATCAACGCCTCTTTGGGCCGTCGGAAGGCAGAAAAGGCAAAATATTTAAGCGGCGCATTCCGTTCAGTCCGACACCCGCTTACCATGTCGCTTTCCCAAACAGCATCCACATGAATTTTCAATTAAAAGAGTTTTCCATTCACATATTTTCCACGTTGTGAATGAGAATGCGAATGGGGAAGAAGAGGAAAAGCGGAAATTTTTTACTGCATGTTTTGTTTTCTATTGTTTTTCTTTTTGACAGCTTTGCTGGCCTGGAAATTAACAACTCGTGAAGCATGCCCCCAAAAAGTATGCCTTGTTTTTTTTCCTGCCCTGTGTTGTGGGAGTCATTTGGCCGTCGTCGTTCTGCAACTAACACTCGACCTTGGCAACCGTAAGACATCTGACAACACGCCCGAGGCTGCAATTAAATCACCTGACAATAAAAATAAAACATTTTTAAAGCAGAGAGATAAACTGAAAGAGAGATAGGGATAGTTGGAAAGGGAAAGAGATAGGGAGTTCTTTTCTCCTCGCTTGTACATACAAATGGGGCAGTTTTTGTTTGGTGGAATTTGTTGCCAGGCAACCGAAAATATACACACTAATTGGCCATTTAATTAGTGAAATTTAGCAGCGAGTAAAAAAAAAAACAGAATAATGAAAATCTGAAAGCAATTTCTTTAGTGCAGAAAATTCCCGCAAATTGGTTGAAATATATTATCATATTACATTATGATGGCAGACAGCTTGAGCTTTCTACGTGCAGCCCTCAGGGCGTCGTACGTAGTCGTAGTTCCCCGAAGCATCCATCAGTTTAATGAGCCCCTCAATATGCATGACACATGGCTTAAATGTGTAATTACGAGCGAATGGTAATGCGACAGCAACGTGCTCCCATCGCCATCGCCATCGCCAGCAACTTTTTGAGTGACAACGCGGCGTATACGTAACGCCTCTTCATGCTCGCATTGTCGCTCTCATTAAAGAGCTTACGAAATCATTTCCCTTTGCCGAAAGAGGATTTTAATAAAGCCGTGTTGTTTTCCCAGAATTTCTTTGATTTTATTTTAATTTCGCTTTAAATTATGCCAAATTTTCAGTCGATTTCAATTTGAACACGGGAAAAGCAGACCCATTATTTCCAGTTGAAGCTTTCAATGCATTGAAAGCCATTCAATTACATTTCAATCAACTCTGTTCCGCCTAGTTGAAAACCAACACTGATTGACTTTTGAAAACAAACATTTAATTTCGATTTAGAAAATTTCCTAGAAAGTTCCGCAACTATTTCCAAATAAAGTTGTTCCATTCTCCCAATAAAGTTGTGACAGCAAGCACAAGACATTGAATTGAAAAACAGTTTGCAATCGATCGAAATGGAAATTCAAAGAAATATTGACAAGTACACAGGCATAGGACATTTTGAATGCATTTGCCCGGGTACTCACACTTTGTGTTTGCCATTCAAATGAGGAGGAGGCAGGAAGCAGGAAGACAAGTAGAAAACCGAGGGAAGAATGACATTCAATGCGGGTTGGGCACTCTCTGCCCTCAGTTTCGCAGTGTGTCAAAAGTTTTGTGCGACTGCCAAAGACTGTGCTTAAACTATCATAAAATAATCACAATGAAAAATCAAAACTTTCGCCCGGCAAAACCATAATAAATCAAATGATGGAAAGGAGGTGTGCGAGGAGGAGGAGGCCCAAGCAAGTGGCACACATGCATAACGAAAAGGCAAAGGAGACTGAACTGAAACGAAGTGAAGGATGCGGTCCTTACATAAAACTTTTTCTCTTGTGCCATTGTTCGAGTGCTTGGAAAGTTCAAAGGGCACACCGGAGACTGCGAATGACACCACACACAGGGGAGCAGCAAAAAGAAAGACAGACAGAAGGGGAGAGAGGAGTACAGTGGGCTGGCTGTCTGGCATCGGAGTGCAGGTGATTAACACAAATCTGCCAAATGCCACACGACAGCCCCCAGGGCAGCTGCCATTAATTACTCACGACTGGTCACGGAGTGGGAGAAGGGCGGGCCATATTGAAAAATGGTTCCAGCATTGCTAATTAATTTTTGATAATTATCTTAGCCCAATGCAAAAGTTTTCACGGTTCTTTCACGCTCTTGCCCTCTATCACTGCCACAGTCAGTCTGCAGCTTACACTGCTTCACCTCTCTCTCTCCCTCTCTGCCTTTCTCTCTCTCTCTCTGTCTCACGGGGCTGCGGCAACGTTGAAGTTGAGTAATGAGGCAAGTGCGAGGCACTAAAATCAAATTACTTTTTCACGTGAAGACCAAAAACAACGCGCACAATTTTAATTGGAGCATTGCGCAAAATGTAAACAAAAACAAAAAACAAAAATCGAGAAACGAGAAACTAAAACGCAATGAAACAAACAAAAACAAAATAATTCGCTTTTTGCGCTCTCTGCCAATGTGCGAGTGTTCTTTAGTTTCTCGCTTTTTGCCAGCAACAACAACAACAACAAATCAAACAACAAATTGCAAACAAGCCAAAAATTCAAAAAGACTTTCCGGGGGAAGTAAGCAAAAAGTGTGAATACCCTACACAATGTGAGGGAAAAAATTAAATTAAATATTGCAGATATTCAATTCAAGTTATGTGCAGGGTATTTGGGTATTTGACTATCTCAACTCGTTTCTAAACCCCAAATCGCTTTCACTTGAGTTCACTTTTCAATTGAGATTCATCTCAGCAGTAAATCAAAGTAATTTATCAAGACTTAACAATAAGTTTGCAATTAGTGTGCAAATACGTAGGAACTTCTCTATGATTTTTGTCGGTTCACATGAAAATCAAGTTGGCAAAATCTGTAATTACGAATCGTTTGTTTGCATACCCTTTCCGAGTCTGCACAAAGCAAATATTTATGTACAGAAATCTACGAAAATTATTCGTTTGCTTCAAAGCAAATTGTAAATATTTAAGAAATAAATAGACAACATTTAGAGCTGCCCAAGGAACCGTATCTGTTTTTGGAATGAGCCTTTTGTAGTAGTTGGGTTTGCCATTCCGGATTATTTCATGGAACTGACCTAAAAGCATCCTTGAATTGCATTTACATTATGCATAAGTTTGGTTGTCTGTGTGTTTTTGGGCCACAGCGAGGCTGTAGGAGCAAGTCTGCATTCTGCAGCTTTCCCTTAAATATAACGCATACGCCAAGGTTGCCACTTGGCTGGCACTTACCCAGTTCTGTTTTTTGCCGCGCTCCTCAGTTGTCTTCACTTCTTGCTCTTCCGCTTTTTGTTGGTTTTTAATTGAGTTTTTCGCTTTGATATTTGCTTGTTCTTTTCTTTTTATTTTGGGTTGAATAATTACATGCGCACTGGTTTATTTCTATAAATTATTGTGACTGTTATTGCTTCTGGGTTTGGGTTATAGCCTGCAATTGGCCGATGTCAAGTTTCACTTATGCTACACAAACAATCATTGCTGTCAGTGACCTCGCGTAGGGAAGAGAGTCAGCGCTGCCACAGCTTAAGGTACTCTCGAAATCAATTTTGTACTCGCTCGTAAAAATTCACACACACACACACACACACAGAAGTAATTTGTGCTGACACATGTGGCGTATGCGCAATATTTAATAAGCAGTTCCCTCTAGATAACATGTATCACTCATACGTCACGTTGCCAATTTGCTAGCTCTGTCGACACAGACTGAGACTCTCACGCACACAGCCGCAGGGGAAGCTGGCGGTGCTGAGCTCACAGCACGTGCACTTGACATTTAGTGTGACAAGTTGCGGAGCCTGCTCCTCTTCCCGAAATAAATAAAATACAAAAAACAATAACAATGACAACAACAACAACGGGAACAACAACAACGAAAAAATTCATAAAAATTCAAAACAGATACCAATCAATGACGTAGTAGAAGAAATTGCTTCGAGTTCAAAGTGTCGTGCAAGGCAAGAAGAGCTGCACCATGGGCCGCAATGGAAATTTCGCAGCAAAAAGAGAGTATATGAAGAGTATAGTAATGACTTGAAAGTATTTAAATTATGATGCCACTTTTTTTAGGCATACTTAAGCTTTTTAGAGTCTAACGCAACATTGAAAATGTTTCAATTTCAGCTGCAGTTGTTAACTTTTTACTTGAACTTATTAGAAAATAAAAATACAAACAAAAAAACAAATTTGTGTTAAAATGCAGCTGCGGAAAACTAGTGATTATTCCACAGCTCTTAAATATATTTATTTATATGTCATATTTAATTTTTGTAGGGAACTTTTACATTTAAAATCGTGTTGCTCTTCCATTCTTAGAGAAATAATTACTTTCCAGAACTAGCAACATAATTACTAGGAAAACCGTTCCATGGCAAACTGTTGGAAAATCCTCTTAGCATTTTCACCGAGTGCTCTGTAGGTTTTCCCCCTTGTAAAGACACCCATTGTGCGTGATGTTCTTGCGTGCCTGAAATGTCATTTTCTTGTCCTTGGTGAGACAATTGTCAATTGCGCGTCAGGAATTTCCCTGAAACCGACACACACACACAGACACACACACAAACATCGACACACACATAGCAGCACAGACACTTCTGGTGATATCGTGCGAAAAGCGCAGCTGGCAGGCACTCGCTGTGCTTGCTGGCTCAAGTGCCGCCGCCAATCATCGAGAGTGAAGTGTCCAAAATGCCAGGCACAATGGCGACAATGGCGCGGCTAAACGCGTTCGCCAACTTCCTGTCCGGTCAGTTAACCTAATGACCGCCATTCAGGGCCCCTCGTTCAAGTGGTGCGTGGTGCTCTCTTTGAGAAGCTTCGCGTTTTTATGTGCTTTATATTGAAATCGTCTTTTGTCATTCATCATACAGTGAGCTCGGTGCTTCCCTCAAAGAAAGATAATGTTTCAATTGTCCAACGGAAAAATGAAAATGGAAAATGCTCATGGAGGCCTTGAGCGAGCCGGACATGCCACAGCGCGCTAGTTTTATTAGCCTGGAGTGGTATGTTAGGGGCAGGGGCTTCTCTAAAATTAAAACATATTTCTGTTCGTTTCAACACAAAATATTGTCAAGTAATGTCGGCAATGAAAAATTATTGCATAAATTAATTACGAGCTGAGGTCGCAGAACGTGCAGTCAGGCGGGTTCAGCCAAGCTGCCTCTGCATGCCAGAATATCCTTGCTGCGACGATGACGACGACGGTGGCGACAAATAATTGAGCACGTGCCACATGGCAGGCTGAGGCAGAGGCAGCAGGCAGCACACGCCGCGTATACGTAATGTGACCTGCTATTGCTTGATTTAACTAATACAATGAGGCAAGCGCCTACATATCTGTGTCGCTGTGCATGTGTGCTCATTACTCAGTGTGTGTGTGTGTGTGTGTGTGTGTGCACACGTACACATATGAAGACATGCAATTAATAACTTGTGCATAAATAGGATCGCTTGTCGTTCACAAGGGTTTTTGCACAAATTGCTGCGACATGTAATTTAATTTCCAAGTCAACCAACTGTAAAGTTCCCATCAGCAGAGCTAAGAAGCTCTCGAGTCTTGACTGGCGTAATCAGTTGCTCGATCTTTAATTTGAATCATATTAAAAGTTTTCCCACAGCTTTATAAAGCAAACCCTCAGCGCCAGCAGCGCACACACATGTGTGTGGTTTCCCACTAAGTATCGAGTTGGTAATTGGATTATGAAATAAAAGAGTTATGTAAGCGATACATAGGTTTGTTGTGGTCAAGTTAATTGAATCACATGTTATTGATTTCTGGATAAGTTATGGATAAGAAAGTGTTCTTTAAGGTTCTCTTACTCAACATTTGCTAAAAGGCAAACTAAAATACTAAACTAGTGAATCAGCTCAATACCAAAACAATCTATCAACCTCAAAACGTACCCGCATAAGATTTGATTAACTGATAACATAACTTTCTTAACAATTCAAATAGTTTGGTCTATTTTACAAATAGTTTAGCTAGGTGAGCCTGCAGATTGCGCATACGCCCTGTGTTCTGCTGCTGCTTTTGTTTCTAATGGAAAACAAATCCGTCAATCTGCCTCATTTGGCAGCGTTGACAGGCAGCCAATGGGCGCATCAAGTTCACTTCACGCTGCAATGATAATGTCCGACAACAACAACAACAGAGCCAACATGAACGGAAGGAAGACAAGGAAAATCAATGGCAAATGGCAGGCAGCGCAGGACACACTAAGCACACACTCACGCACACACACACGCACACACACACCAGGCCAGGCCAGGCCCATCCATCAGAGTCTAGGACACTTGCGGCGAGACTGTCAATCAGAGTCTAGGGCGACGCATTTTTAATAATATTGAATTTCGTTTTCGAATCTGTTTGTGTTTCTCTTTCGCTTTGTACTTTTCTTTCTTTCCCTCGATTACACACACACACACACTGCAATTAGCTTTCACTTTTTGTTACTTTTGTTGCCGCATTCGATACGTCCGGCTAACCTTTAGTGGGCGGCGGCGGGTTATTTAAAAATAGCTGCGCTGCCCAAGGACAAGTTATGGTTATTTTTGAAGCCATACAAGCGACATACATTGCTGCAGGTAACGTTGTTCTATTTGTTTTATTTATTTCGATTTTTTCTTTTTTTTTTTCTTTTTCGATTTTTGTTTTTCTTTTGCTTTTCACTTGTGCTGCAGTCTGTAATTGTTGTTGTCAATTGAAATTCATTTGGCAAAGTAAATTAAAATCAACGCTAAGTCATTTTCCCAGCTTGTTGTTGTTGTTGAGCATATTTGAGGGCTTTTTCTTTTGTCTCACACACACACATACACTCGCACACTTGTCTTGTCTTGTCATGATATTTTAAGTCTAGATGTTGTTGTTAGACACGCTTAGAGAGGGCTGCTTTTAGAGCGCTGCAAGCAATTTCAGTACCGTTGGCTGCGATAGCTTCCATACAACTGAAACGGCAAGCGGAAACTCAAACAGAACCGTGCCGCCTGGCGGTGGTTGCATGCGGTTCGCACCATGTGCTTCGAACATGTTGCAAGTGATTATTTGTGTTGTGTTTTGGTTCGATCGGGCCATGCGGCGTATGCGTAATGCAATGCAAACTGCTGCAGCGCATACAAATGGCTCCATTGCCTGGTCGAGTATCAATGTGTGTGTGTGTGTAGAAGATTTGTGCGTTGCGTGTGAAATATTGAGAAATTGCTTTGAAATGAACATGAAGTATACGACACGTGGGCAGCTGAACAAATTGATAAATGATATAGATAAGTTTTCATCTCAATTATAATGAGATCTGGTGGGCAGCGCACTCTGCTGCAATTGAAGTTCCAAACTATGCGAGTGCAGCGCATGAATCTGTCGTGTAATCTCTTTCTCTCCTCTCTCTCTCTCTCTCTCTGACCACAGTACAAATTGCTGCGATGATGCTGCTCGGACCTTTTGTCTGACCCCAAGTTCGCACATTAATTAAAGCAGCCGCCTTCGCATCGGCACTTGTGCATAGTACATATCGCAGTTCAATTGAGCAGGTCGGTGCGAGGCAGGCAGGCAGCCAGGGCGTCCTATCTGGGGCATGAGCGAATGTCTAATCCTTGCCAGCCAGTGGGCACATTCTTCGCTGCCACGTAAAATATGCCAGCTGAAGGGAATTTTGTGGCATTGCTCGCATAGCTGGCAGCGTGTAAAATGAGCGATAAGCGAGTTGAAAGGCAACCAGGCAGGCAGAGAGTCGAGCTGGAGGAGGACGTGTTGGCTTGCCGGCAATGTGCTCGACAGCGTCTGCACTTTATGTGCCCTGCTGCTGCTGTCGCTGCTGTTGTACTTAATAAAGCACAAACGGAAGACCACAAGGCGCTGGAGCTGAAGCAGAAGCAGTTGCTGTAGCTGTTGCTGTTGCTGTAGTTGTAGCACAATCAATTTCACGTCAATTGGTTCATATTTTATAGGCTGAGCTGGAGCTGCGAAACAAGAGCATCGACAGCAGCGTCGTTGCCTTAATGACCGCATTTGTGGTCGGGCGTTAAGGTTATAGTTCAAGTAGGGCGCTTAACGGGAATTCATTGCTGCCGCAGAGCAGCAGCAGCGTCGCACAATAGCAGCAGCAACTCACTCTCATAACCAACCAGACCAATACGACTTGACCCATAAAATTTTGTGGCTGGCCAAGAACAGACCGAGCAGCTTGGGCACAATTGAAATGTCAGCATTTGTTGGACGGTAATAATAATAATAATGCCAGAGCCTCTACTACTTCTGCAAGCTCGCAGCGGGAGTCTGAACTGAACTGAACAGGCGTGTCAACACTTGGGCGGATCAGGTTAAATGTGACAGGCTGAAACACAAATTCACTTGCACTTGAGACGATTGCAGAGTATACAGCAGCATAGCTGCTCGACTAAGTTAGAAATTGCAACAAAAAAACTAAAGCTGTTTCAATTCTAATTGAATCAAATAAAAAGCAGAATGAGATCACATAATTGCAATACATTTCATAAACACTTTTCTCGCCTGTCTATATCGCTGATATCTCTCTGATTTATAGACTCAGCATCAAAATAAACAATGCGAACTTAATTTAGCAAACTAATTGCCTGATTCGCAAATGGCGCATAAACAAAAGCAGTGTGAATCATTTTCAAATTTGGATGTGGTTGGAGAAGTCAAGGGGAATAAACAAAAATACCTATAATATATCTATTTGATCTATTATTTATTAAGAATTATTATAAGACATTCGTCAGATATTTGTTTAGAATTATTATAATCGTTCTCTGCAGCGTCTAACGATGTGAGAACATCGATATGCCCCATTAAAGCCATCAGCTACCCTTTCGAGTACATTCAGCTTCAACTGACATGGCAGAATGTTGTTGTCGGGGAAGCATTGCGTTTATGTAAAATGGAAACCGGAAACAGTCCAGCCCCAGCCCCAGTCCCAGTTCCAGTCACTGTTCTAGTCGAGCTTAGCCGGGAAGGAAGGACGGTAAGTGGGGATTGGGAAGAGAACAAAGCGTAACGGCAACTACATGGGCAGCCAGCCAGATGACGACTCGGGATGAGGGTGTATTAGCGGATAGGGAGAGTGTAGGGCAGTGAGACTGCGTCATTGTATCATTTGATTGATTGCCTTTTGGCCTATCACAGCGCCAGCCAGATACACGTTCGTTCGATGTAGTTAGCTACATGATGCCCTTCGAACAGTCATGGCGTATGCGTAATGTGAGACATAACAAATATGCTGAGCGCGTGACCGCCATTTCTTTCTCAGCGGCAAAGCTCTCTATCGCTATCACTGCTGCCTTTTCTCCGACTGCCTCTTCTTCCACCTCTCTCCTCACGCCATGTTGCGTCAGCAAGCAAGACGACCAATTAATTTGCATCCTTTTACAGCAAAGCGCTTTCAGGTGCAACAAGGCGTCGCCTACTCTATGTCCTTGCACATTTCACAATTTACCTGCTTGCTTTATTCTATTCCCAAGCATGTGTCCTGCCAACAGGAAGAGAATATGCTGCTGCTTCTAATTATGTTAATGTATTCGTATTTGTTATCTTTCTCTCTCTCTCTCTCTCGCTGTCACTTTGCGGCAGCAATTTATTTTTAACTCGCATCGATTTTCCTTATCTCAAATGCTCTGAAAATAGGTTTGCATTAGAGGAGCTTCGCCTATTTAATTTTCACAGAATATATATGTTATCATATATTATGATTAATTACTGTATTCGAGGTGTTTTTGGCTTTAGTGTGACTCAATTGGAAATTAACTTATGTATGTATTAATAACATTTTAGTTATATTAAATTATAATACTTTTAGAGAATGATTTTATCTATTTTTGTAGGGTATGTTCTAGTCGCTTTTCACATTAGTCCAACCCTACACGCCTTTCAGCTTGCATTTTGAACATTTTAACGAGCAGCATTTTTATCATTTTGTTTACGCTTTCGTCTTTGTTTTTTCGGGGCTGCAAAAGCAGCTGTTGTTGCCGCTGCACTTGCCACTTGCCACTTGCCACTTGCCAGTGCTGCCATTGCTGGCGCTGCAGCTAATGAGTGTCTTTGGCTTCCAAGTGACTGTGAAGGCCAAAAGGGCGGCTGCTTTCGGCAAACCCGGCGACTTGCTGGCGGGGCAGTCCATTAGGCTAATGGCAGGCGACAAGTTCGGCAAATTGAAATTACATGCATGTTGCGAGCTGAGCTGCATTCGTAGTGAGTGTGAATGAACAATGAGTACTCTGCGATTACTCGTAACTCAACTCGTAAACCACAACCGCAAGGCGAGGCGCAATACACCACAACACACACACACTGCACACCCTACATACAAATCGCTCAACACTTGGCAGCACTTAAACGCGGATAACCACACGATAAAATTAGACGATTAGCCACTGGCCTGACCAGCACACACACACACACGTACACATATATATACGCATAGCCAACAAACACTTCACACACGCTGCACACACACACACACACACAGGCTAGACTAAATAAACAGCGCAGCTGGCGAGCTATGAAAGTTGCCACATGCCGCTAGCCTCCTCTGCCCCTGCCTTTGCCTTCACCTCCACCCCCCGCACACGCCTTATCGAGAGCCAAAGTGGCAAATAAAAAAGTATATAAAACAAATTTTCGCTTTGGCATTTTCTCTTCCTCCCTCTCACTCTCTCCTTTGCTCCTTTGCCTCTTTGCTCTATGCGCTGGAAAATATTTGGCCAGTGAAAAATCGTTTGAAATTAGTTGAACAAAACATAACCGACGGCATAAAGATATAAACCAATAAATACTTGACGCCTCCCCCTGCCCCGTTGCATAAACAAACACTAAAGTCGTGAGTGTAGTCTATAAGAGGATGTTTTCCCTGGAAAACACATTTTTATTTTATTTACTTGCGTCGTTTTTTTTTCTTCTTTATCATTCTTGATTGATGCAAACAGTTAACCGCAGAGTACTAGTTCTAGACTTTATATAGTACTTTTCCTGAGAACTTTTTAGAAATGGGAAATTTTTAGGTTTTTTTTAAGTATTTCGTTCATTTCTTTTTTATCAAAATGTGTTGTTAAACTGTTAAATATTTACTATAAAGTTAATGACACTTTTTTATTTTCATATTTTCAAGCATTTTTAAGATATCGTTGAAAATATTTTCTAGATGGGTTATGACCCACATATCTAGTATAAAGTATATAGTTTTTATTATCTTTCCCCTTCTCTGTCTTGCGGTTGCGGTCGACTATCTGCGTAGTCTGCTTTTATGCTGCATTTTATAGCATTCGCGAGCATTCCTTTTGAGGCCTGGGAGAACTAAGCTTATCGCAGTGTTTCGCTTTCGATTATATTTTTCAACCTCGCCCATTGTGCACTGCAGAAGACGATAAACGTCGTGCGTTTTATGAGCATTAAATTCTGAAATAGAAATTTCAAGCGCGCAATTTACAGACTGAGTGAGAGGGAAAAACAGAGAGACAGAGAGAGAGGGAGAGAGGGAGAGAAGAAGAGAGGTGCGAGTGAATACTCTCAGTGTACTGCGATTGAAATGAAAAATTAATTGTTTACATTGGCGCAGTGTTTTGTGTGTGATGCGCAGGCAAAATTAGTTCGATTCGAATGCAAGAATTACTAGACGAACATCGAGTGAGTACACAAGAGATATCTGAGATTGGCTATGAGGACTGAGCAGGAGAAGATTCAGAATGAAATGCTAATAAATTACAGTGCAAACAACAAGACAAAGTTGAAATTGCTAACTTACTTATCGCCACTGACAGACGAAGCAGGGCGAAACAAATGCGGCAAACCGTGACACCTCACAGATGCTGCTTCAGTTCCCTAAGTCAGTCTCGACTCCCTGCTCCCAGTTGCGCCAGTTGCGGCTCCAGTTCCAGCTCGCACTGGTTTCAGCTGCCATTTGATAAATTCGAAAACTGTCAGCTGGCTGATAAAAGTAATTTTTAGACTCTTCTTCCTTTTTTGCTCTCTTTGAATGCAGCCACGCGTAACGCTCCACGCTCCACACTCAATCTGCCCCTTGGCGAGCAGAACAAAAATTAAATTACATTTCGCACACAGTTGTGATTTTCATTAATTTAGTGTAAATATAACACATTCACCAGGTCCATACAAAAAGTTTCGAATTCCAAATCAAATAACTTTTTGCAACTTTCATGCCGGAAACCACAAACGAGAGAAAAAAGAGAGATGTAAAAAAAAGTTGGCTTTTAAAAAAGTTTCCGGCCGCTTCTGCTGCTACGATGGTGTTTGCATACCCTGTAATTAAAAGTAGCAAGAGGGTATTTTGATCGCATTGAAATGCGAGTAAAAAGCAAAAAATATTCATTTGTAATTACTATAACTTATTATATATATTTTATTTATTATTATACCTATGCGCAATTTTTTTTATTTTGGAAAGAGTATCTAACTGTTGTGCCCTACAGCATTTATTTCTATTTATGTGTTTGCCTTACGTTTTGTATTTCCTTTTTTTTCTCTTTTCTGTCACGGTTGCGCATTTTGGCATTACGTATACGCAGCGTGAAACGCGTGCTGTGAACTTTTGTCGCATGTTTTGACTGACGGCCAACAGAACAACTGCCAAAAGCGAGGCAAAGAGTACAGACAGAGAGAGAGAGAGAGAGAGAGAGAGATAGATAGACAGAAAAGACACAGAGCAGGAAGGAGGGATAAAAATGCGAACTGCATGCAACTTACTAACGCAAAGTAAGCGTAAAATTCGCCGCCATCTTTGGGCATTTGTGGCACAGTTTCGCTTGGAAGACAGCCGGAAAGAGTGAGAGTCGGAAGCAGGCTACGTCATCTAAACATGGTTTGCTGCCGCTTCTCTCGGGCATATTTGCATGCAAGCTCAATCGATGTGGCCATAAAACAATGAGACCTTCAAAGCAAACAGGAAAAGAATTCGCCACAGCGACTGATTCACTTGGCAAAGTGTCATTAACTTTTTCTTTTCCAAAAACTACAATATTTAGTTAGACTAGACTTATGGTAATATTTTCGCATACAATGTAATCACATTTAGTGAGAAAGAACGCCAACTGTTTCTGTCAACTTTGTTGACCCAACCCAACTGCGAGTGCAGGGCAGCAAACATTTAACCCATGCAAAAAAGTTGCGCAAACTTTTTTATGGTCATCTCTTTTTCAAGTTTAAATGAACACCAGCTGACCATGTAATGTGTGTACTTGTATTATTTACTGGCAATAATTTTGCAAACTTTTCCATGGCAAAAACACGAAGCTTAAGCAACAATTTCACTTTTAAAATTATTAAAGCTCTCACGTACTTTTCATATTGTTTCGCTGTAGCACTTTCACTTTCGAACTCAAGTGTAGTCGAGTATAAAATGCAGTTCTGTCTGTGGAAAATCTGTTAATGCAGGAAAATTTCTCTAATTGGCAAGCAGAATGCAATGCAACCACTCAGACTTGCTAATACAACACTCGCTCTAATTAACACCTAATGACAGGCTATAAAACCATTAGGCAAACTAATGAAAATTTGATTGGTGCGCTAAAATGTCGCTCAGCCCACTGCCCATAAAAGCCACGTGACATGAGTTGCTGTGCAGAAAGTTTTTTCCGTGTCTGGACGAAATGGTTATCCTGGACAGTAGAGTCGCCTATTGTCCGCCATGGTTCTGCTCTCAGTTGTTGGCTCCGACATTCTTTAGCGCCCGCGCACGTACGGTTAATGTTTATGTGGTACTTTAGCATTTCCATGTGACATTGATGTTTCTGCTGCACTTGCTGCCCGGTCTGCTGATCAACTCTTTCAGAATCTCATGAGACAGATCTGTGTAGCGTGCAACAATGCATAAATGGCATTTGCGTGACATGGTGAAAATGAAACTTGCTGTTTAGGCAGCTGGACAATGCAGAGCAGCGTTAATTGGATTATTAATCATTGTATTTGCAATCATCTACATTATCTTTATGGCAACAATTATTATTGTGCTACTTAGCAAATCCAGTGAAGTGATATATCTTGCTAGGTATCCTTTCGACTGCCGACGCAAGGATCCCAACTTCGCCTTGGCCTTTAGTGCTCGAATTTCAATAAAAAAATGTTCTTGGATCTTATATTTTTTGTATTTACACAATTACATTCATCAATCAAGTTTATCCTCACATCTCATCAAAAGAATAAAGCTACCAATAAGTTGGTTCCCCATTTTCATAGTAGCAACAAATTTAATAGGACCACGAGGAACTGGGGCAGGCCAGGCCTCTGGGTTAACAGTTATATTGGTAAAGTAGTATGTATCCTTTTTAATTGGACAGTTGACGTGCGCCACATTAAAATTTGTATTTTCACCATATTTCAGGGAATCTGTCGCAAGTCCACCAAAGTCTCTTAAAAACTTACAAAACTTCGTATATGGCACTCCATAGATTGATCTTTTGAAATTACCAGTACCTGATGGATCTATAAAATTTTCAACTTTAACCTTAAACCTTTCATCCACATCTTCATTGACTATGACAGTTCCATTAATAACACGATCTCTGCCCATCAAAAACAAATTACTCGCATCTACTATATTTTGGTTTGGTTCATAATTGAATATCATATCCTCAAGAAATATGTTGAAGTTTAGACACTGCAAACACAAATTTCCGTAATTAATTAAAATATTTTAATATTTTTCGAATAAAAGGTAACATACTTGATTTCCAAAAATTAGCGCACAAAAAATAATTACACTTATTTCCAGTTTTTGAAGCATCGTTACTGAGTTTATTTTGCAAATAATATGAAGAGGCATCATTTCTTCCTTTTATAGAATTCGCTCGGAGATTAATAGACCAATTACCAAGCAATATTGTCGGCTGTTATCTGATCAACCCATTTTAATACCCTTCAAACATGAAATATTGTCAATTAGGGTATACTGACTTTATGAATATGCATGCAACAGTCAGATAAAAGTCATACAAACTGGTTCGCTTGATTACAGCTTTTGAAACATGTTGTTACGTATAGTGTGTAAAAACTAATTACATCATAGTTTATTCAGTGACATCAACTTTTGAACACTTGAAATAAACCCTGTCTGCATATGATATTAAGGATATCCTTCATGCCAAAGTTGGTGTCTCAGGCTAATCATGTAACTCAGCTCTGTGTATTATTACATACAGAAGGATAAACATGGCTCAATCGACTTGACTTGAGATCCTTAAAGGAAGAATGCTACATTTGACCGAAGGGTATTAAAAGGTGCGCAAAGCTTAAGAGAACACAAAATTTTATTTATTTTTGTATACAAGTAATGTTTATTTTAGTCAACTTATTACATTTTCATATGCTTTTCCATCTTTGAATTTTTTAAGCCATAATACTATTAATATATCAATTTATTTTCGACTCGCATCATTAGTTCACATTCGCTGACACTTTGTCCATCTTTAAGCACGGTGTATATTAATTTTATGAGGCCACGAGGTACTTGTGCAGGCCAGTCGTCATCGACGTTCATTACAACATCCTTGAAGTAATAATTACCTGCACGAACGGGACAAACATCTCCTTTTACTGGCAAATTTGTGTTGATAACCGGTTGCAGTGTTTTCTCTATATATGAACCATATCGTTCCAAACAATCGCAAGGAGTCAGTTCCTCCATCTCAAAGGGGACTCGCTTGAAATCGCCAATGCCGGCTGAGTCGCTGTAAAACTCCATCTTTGTTGTGAAATGCTCATCGAGATCCTCGAATATTGTAAAATTTCCAGTAAGGACTCGCTTGCGACCCATGACCTTGAGATCGGACAAGTCAAAATATTTTGGATCCGTGCGAACAGCAATACTCTCTAGATTTACCGTATATGATTTGGACATACACTGTTAAGAAACATTGTAGGTTTTTGCGGTTTGGCGTTTATAAGGAGTCTTCTTACCCAAATGCTGGAGATATGTACATAAAAGAAGCAATAAATAAGTTCAAATTTCCAAAACATTACTGCAAAGCTTCGATGCATCGAATGACCTAATTCTGCATCGGAACCTTTTATTATATATCTAACAAATTATGAAACATGATTATAGCAACAAATATAATTACTCATTGCAATTAAGATAACTACAACTTGTTAATGCACAAGCCCGACAAATTCAAATAATAATTCGTTGGATAACTTTGTTTCCAACACACTATAGATTATACAATTGTAATAATTATATAATAGAAATAACTAAGATACTAACATACTTTCAGCAGACTCCCGAATAAAAAGTTTCACGAAAGGGGCACAATTATACTTATAAATTAATACTTTGAAAGGTTTCCTTACTTCGGCAACATTTTATACATTATTTGGCCTCTAGATTGATTATGCATAAAAAATAATGAATTTAACGTTTTCAAACAAATTTTTGACCTTTCATATGTCTTCAACGGCTTTACTCGATTTTATGATCAGTGTAGCTGAATACAAAGTAAAAAGCCTATTAATTCTGATTAAAAAACATCTCTGTCGTGTTTCGCAGCATGTGCGCTTTTAACGGGTATGACAACTTGATAATGGGAACAACTGTAATTATTTATTATGAACAATTTAATTTAAATTTCTCTTTCAGTATATATTGACCAAGTGCAACAACGTCGCAGTTTTAGTTGCATGAACTCAATCTACCCGATTGATAGAATATTTCATCCCATTTAAAAATGAGTTTCTCTATCAGCCATTTGTTAAGTTGTTACTCCTACAAAGAAGCTTGATAATGTTTTCCTATAGACTCACTGAACCCAATCCAAATACTTCGGCAGCCACTGTGAAAGTGGCCCCGTTACTTTGAGAGGGAATCGGGGTTAATTAAAGTCAACGTCTCTGTTTGGTTTGTGGATGGCTTTCTGGCTCCATCTTGGCTTGCCACAATTGCCTTGGCCACATAGAGCACTCGTTTTCAGATTTTCTTTCCACTTTTCCGTTGCCACATTTTCGCAATTTCACATTTAACACAAAAAGTGGGGCAATCAATGCGGAGCCCGCACAGTGCGTTGTAACAAATGAAATAGAAATTCATTAATTGCCCCGTCCCAATGCGCAAATATACATTTGTTTGGCTTTTCTTTTGTTTTCCTTTTGGCACCTCCCATCATCTCGCCACGGGTCGATTGCACATTAAACGCCAGCGAAATGTTTACGTATTAAAATTAAAATTTGATTTTTGTTTTCGCTAAGCATTCAATCTTTGCCCATTGTTATTGTAATTAAAACGAAAATATCATAAAGCCTGGCATTGCCTGCTCAGCCTGTTCGCCAGAGTTCGTTAGTATTGTACAATTTTACAGTCAATTTACTGGAAAAGTATGTTTAGATAAGACCGACAGCCAGCGTTGCCACCTTAGATAATGTACAAAAATGCAATTTTGCAGCACATTCCCCATTAAACGCTTTTCATTTGGTCTAATGATTTTTCAGGTATTTTTAAATATTTATTTAAATGATGTAAATGCAGTTTCCAACGTAATGTGGTATAGTATAATTGTTTTCTTTTTCACTTGTTACTTTTTATTTTGGGAGCTATAGAAATCATAGAAAATACCAATTCAAACTAGAGTTAAGCATTATGGAAAAAGAAACTTCGGTGTTAATTAGGTTACTTCATTGAGAATACCACAACGTTCACAGCATAACATCTCGGCCAGGGTCTCTACTGTTACTACATTACTGATTTATGGCAAAGCTTTGCCCGATTGAGACGTGTTTGACTGTTATCGCTGCAGGCTCCGCACGTGATCCGCTCACATTCACGCGCTTACCCCATTTCGTTTCTTTACTTTTTTCGCTGTGAAAAATTCACATATGAAATTCAATTTCAGCTGCGCTTTTGTGTATAGATTCAAGAGAATCCTTCAGGGTACTTTAATTAAAAACCATTTGCTAGAGTTTTAAATTAAAATCATAAGAGCTGCTCGAACTGATTGAAACTGAGAGGGAAGTACTTAAATGATGACTTACTTTTCATACCATTTTCAATGGTCGAAAAGGGTATATAGACCCCATAATGAATATATATTCTTGCTCATCATTGCAAATTGTAATTTGAGTTTATAAAGAAAAGTATTGGGCATTGAGTAAGCTAGATGCAGTAGAATTATTGTTGGTTTAACCTGAGTGATTCTACATTTAAAAAACAGCATAAACGATTTTTTGAATTTTTTGATTTTTTAACAAATCATTTTTTTTTTTGCAATTTGAAATCGCCAGTTTTCAATTTTAATCGATCGCGGAGGTCAAAATTAGTACTTAACAATTGTTTAAATCGATTTTAAACGATACTTAATTCTGGGCCAAAAATCTTGTCGAAATGGTCAAAAAAATTAGACATGTAACACTCTCAACAAGCCTGGTACCCTCATTTTACACCACTCGTAACTTTCTTAAAAATCAAACGATTTTCACTCGGAATGGCATTTTGTTTATGTTTTAACAAACTGAATGATTCTGCATTTAAAAAATAGCATAAAAGATTTTTTGATATTTTTCGATATCTTGGAATTAAGGTAAGGGTCCCCCCTATGATTTTTCAACAAATTATTTTTTTTTTTGTAATTTTAAATCGCCAGTTTTAAATTTTAATCGATCGCGAAGGTCAAAATTAGTACTAAACAATTGTTTAAATCAATTTTAAACGATACTAAATTTTGGACCAAAAATCATGTCGAAATGGTCAAAAAATTAGACATGTAACACTCTCAACAGGCCTGGTACCCTCATTTTACACCGTTCGTAACTTTCTTAAAAATCAAACGATTTTCACTCGGAATGGCATTTTGTTTATGTCTTAATAAACTGAGTGGTTCTACATTTAAAAGATAGCATAAAAGATGTTTTGAAATTTTTCGATATTTCGGAAATTTATGATTTTTCAACAAATCATTTTTTTCGTAATTTTAAATCGCCAGTTTTAAATTTTAATCGATCGCGGAGGTCAAAATGAGTACTAAACAATTGTTTAAATCGATTTTAAACGATACTTAATTTTGGCCCAAAAATCATGTCGAAATGGTCAAAAAATTAGACATGTAACACACTCAACGGGCCTGGTACCCTCATTTTACACCAATCGTAACTTTCTTAAAAATCGAACGATTTTCACTCGGAATAGCATTTTGTTTACGTTTTAACAGCCTGAGTGATTCTACAAAAATTAGCATAAAAGATTTTCTAATATTTTTTGATATCTTGGAAATTTGGGTAAGGGTCCCCCCTATGATTTTTCAAAAAATTATTTTATTTTTTAATTTTATATCCTGCGTTTTTAAGAGCGAGTAAGCCATATGAAGTAGAATAAGTTGTGCAGAACTCTTTGTTTTAAATAATAAGTGTGATTAGACGTTTGTAACGGACTTTGGGAATTGAGCGAGGGGTATCTTACTGTCGGGTGCGCTCGACTGTAGCCTTACTGACTTGTTTAACAGAACTTGTAGGTGAAATTAATTGATTTAAAGTACTCAAAATTAAACAAAAAAAAAACAACAAAAGATAAATTATCTCTATTATTTTCCATTTATTTCCATTGATAAACGTAATAAGTTATAACAATAAAACACCATACAGACAAGATAAATAAATTCGCTTTTACCAGCACAATTAATTGCAATTAATTTTAATTTAAATGTTCTGTTCTTTATTATATTGAATCCACCTAAAGATATAAGCTACAAAAAGTAATTAATAAAAATAATTGCGTACCTAAAAATGCAGGCAAACAGCAGGAAGGAAAATGAAAAACCAAAATGTAAATGTATTATGGAAAAACGGATGTCGCGTGGTAGAATTGCAGTTTAATTTACGGCTAAAACAGTGGGGCAAATGTCTACCATCAAGGACACACACACACACCGCATAGAAAGAGGGGCAAATTGAACAACAATGAGTACCAAACAAATTGGCATCCGATGCAGAGGAGATAAGTGGAATTTCGAATTTGATATCTGCTAAAATGCCGACTATATTTTCATGGTAATAAGGAAAGGTGTTTGAGGTGGGAGAGAATGAGAGATGAAAATAGAAAATCGAATGGGAAAACCAAACAATAAAATGTGACGAGTTTTGAATCAAGCTAAAAGCACGCGGGCTTAGGTGCGCGCCGAATTGCGTATACGCCCCAGTGACGGGCGGAAAACATACTAACTTCGATGTGTACGTGTGTGTGTGTGTGTATTCAGCCTGTGCTCGAGGTGATTTAACTTTTCTGCCTGCCATTCATTTCCTTTTCAATAGCACAAAGCACACAGACGGCAAAAATATTGTTGGCATACTTTCGCAAGTGCTTCCTGCCGCATGTCCTGTCAGACTGTCTCTCTCTCTCTCACACTCTCTCTCTCTCTCTCTCTCTGTTTCTGTCTTTGTGTGTGAGTGTACAATGTCGGTGTGTTTATTTTAACTTTTGGCATTTTGTGCGCGAACCAGGGGGATTTCGCAGCCAAATAGAAAACTAAAACAAAAACGCCAAACACACAGAAATATGAAATATAAATTGAAACAGTCAACCGTGGGGCAAAAGTTGTCTATCTCAACTATCTGCACTGGCAACTGTCAAATACCAAAACACACACAAATAGACAACACAGCCCAGCTCAATCAGTGCGGCAAGAAATTGTGACACCACCCACAGCCCAACCAACAACTCTAACTGCCCGGACACGCAACCACGACGGCGGAAAACCATTAGAGCTGGACAAGAGCTGGAAAAACGCGACAGTTTTTCAGCTAGCCGCAGATTGAATTGCTTTCGCTTTGACCCCGAAATTGTTGACTAAATTCCAGTTGCCCCCTCCAAGGGGTGAGCAAACAGAAATTCCATCATTCTATCATAGCTGCATTTGGCACTCTCTTTGCCAGCGGACATACAAACTTATTATAAATCAAATAGAAACATTACAAAGTGAAGCAACAAGAAAAAACACACTGATTTTATTTACCAATCGACTTGCAAACAAACATACCTTATCCCTTAGCTATTTTTCTTGCAATTAGGTACTATATTAGTGCATATGTATGTAACTCATCTTCGACATCATAGGTATGAGCTCTCGATCCTGACGTTCACTTCGAATTCTCCGATAAGCACGTCATCCTTCTTAACAGTGAGAACTCCTTTTACCGGACCACGGGGCATTTGCGTTGGCCAATCATCTGTCTTAACCGCAATGTCATTAAAATAATAAACACCCTTTGGAATGGGGCACACGTCCCCCTTGTAGGGAGAATTCGTGTTGACACCAAATTGTAGGGATGGCTCTGTATACTCTCCATATTCACGTAACGCCTCACAGGGTGTCACATCGGAAATGCTAACTGGCATAATACGATAATCGCCAGTGCCAGCCGAATCAGTGTAGAATGTAACATTCACTTTGAAGTTATCGCCAACATCTTCGAATAGCTCCACGGTTCCATTTATCACTCGATCACGACCCATTATCTTGATGTTACTTGCATCCACAATCTTATAGTCCGTCGTGTGGCGAAATTCCATTTTCTCCAGAATGACATTGTACGATTTATAGGCACACTGATAATGATATCAGCAATAATAAAAGGTTTTCTTATATATTAAGTAAAGTATTTACCCAGCTACCGTGGAGCAGCAGCGAAAGCAACAAAATCACGATGTTCCAATGAAAATTCATATTCAACTAATGTTGATTTGTCAAGTTGTTGATCTTATTTATAGCGTTACACAACAATAGTTAACGTATTAACAGTTATTAAATATAATTAAAAATTTACAATATAATAAACAAGCGGAATTAGAGATGAATGAGTTTCAATATTTAATACACTGAAATCATTTTATATAGCCAAAAGGCATATTAAATATGATATAGTGTATACTTTTTACAATCCTTAATGATTTAAGCTTGCTTGAATTTGATAGTAAATCATATCTATACTATTTATAACATTATATTTTTATTTGTATTTTTTACAAGCCCTATAATCTATCAAAGTGAGTGGATAACCATAAATAAGATTACGTTTTATTCAGCAAGAGTATCTACCAGTCCCATAGTTCTCGAAAACCTTTTCTGTCTATGTCAAATATCGTGTACTATTTATCGCATTATCACATTAATATTCTATTGTTTTCGATACATTGTACAACCATGCATTTTATGTTTGAACATGCTTGCTAAGTTTGATCTCCGATAACTGTCCCAGGTGGTTGGCCCTCGTTGAGTTTGGATGAATGTTCTAGAGAATTTGCTTCACGTTTTTTTTTCAATTATTGCACCACCATGTGGACACGTGCAATGATTGTGCACATAGGGAATTGCAGTGAAGATTTATTCCCGTGACTGTTCAGCAATTCATAGCGGGACTTTTCATTCTATTCAGAAGCCAATTACGCCATGGCAGATTTTCCACATGTGACATGCAAAACAAAGGAAGCAGTATAATAAAAGGATATACCCTTTTATGAATATGTGATGATATCTGTTTGGAAAGTAGAAACATTTAAAACGATTTTTGAACTTCAAAAGGAATATGCACATCGAGGGCATCCTGTGTCAAGCGCAGATATTTTTACACATTTATACACATTTATGTAATACCTTTCTCTATCTACGACTGCAGGGTATACAAGAAGCGAAAGCGAGCAACGACAACAATGGCGACACATGGTCGTGTTGGCGCTAGTTTTGCTCCTGCTACAGCGCGCTGTCATGATGGGCCTTTTTGTCGTTTCCAACACAGGCTGGCGCCTAAAACTATGCAGCAGATAGAACAACAAGCACACACACAGGGCTTGAATGGACCTGCTGGGCTAGCCGGCCGGCTGGCGGACAGATGGAGGACAGCACGGTGTGCCGTTGGCTTGTCGGTGAGCCTCGTTGCCTCTTCTTGTATTTCAGTCATGCATGAAAATTTTTTCTTTCCAGCCAGTTGGCCAGTTGCTTGTTTTTGTCTTTTCCTGTTTTTTCAGCGCATGCTGCTGTCGTTTTTATTTTCCTACGCATTTCCACTACAGATGTTGACATTGTTTTTGCTGTGTGTGTCTGTGTGTGTGTGTGTGTTGTTACAGCTGATAAAGCTTTCAGGCATTCAGTGTTGCATCTAAATCATGTTGACTCTTTTACTGGGGTAGGCACCACTGTGCTGGAAGAATGTGTGTGACGGTAATGGAGAGGCTTGTGAATCTCATTGTGCTCAAAGAGGGAAAATACGTAGTATGCAACTGATATAGGGTCTAGCCATAGCTTTTACTATTATCTCTCTCTCCCTTTTTGTTGCTCTTCACTCTCCACTGCGCCTAATACTGCATTGCAATCTCAAGCTGAATCAACTTCCGGTTAGTCTCGAGCGGAATGCGACATGGCATAGTCGCAGCCAGATTGATCAGTGCCTTAGCCTGTTCCCGCAGATTTTGCAGCATGTTGTGCTCCCTGAGCAGACTCTGCTTGTTCTGTTGATACTCTTTCTGTGTGATATGCATGGCGGCCAGCAGCAGATTGGGCATAACCTGCTGAACATGGGATCCCAACTGCTTGAGCCTATGCAGGCAGGCGTTAACCTCGCTGTCAGTGTTCGGTAACAGTTCACAATTTCTAAGGATTTCTCTGGCTATAAGCAGCTTGTTAGCATGATAGGATGTGAAAAAGTCCATTAACTGCACAAGCAGTGTATAGACCCGTTCGGTCTCTGGCTGCGGCTGTTTGTGGCTGCCAGCCAGCGCCACATTCACCTGATTGGTCAATGAGCAGAGCAAGTCATGCCGACTGCTCTTATCCCCTGGCAAATGCAGTGATCTAGCGAGCAGAGATGAGACCAGGGACATGGCTTTGTCTAGCTCCCTGGCCAGTATGTACATTCGAATCGCTGGCTCCCAATCGCAACGTTTCGCCAACTCTTGAGCCACCAGGTTGGCCAGGGCACGCTTGTTGCACGGCGCATCGGGTAGCTGCACGTAGATACCTCTGTGGGCAGGAGAAGATCAGGCTGAATAACTGAACAAGTGCAGAAGAGAACAATGTAATTTACCCGCAACATATACTGGGATCATATGATTGCGATGTGCCAAAGATATACTCTACCATATCCTTTTTGCAACCATTCTCGACCAGCAAGTCAACGATGCACTTCGTCATGAGGCTGCACCCGTCGTTGTCCTTGAACTTGCGCAACGTGTAATAATAGTGCAGCGCCTCATGGGTGTTGGTCAACTCGAATTCCTTGGCATATGTGATGACAAGTCGCACCACATTAAGACGACCCACCGGCGAAAGATCTTGTGCATCGCCGCAGAGCAGGGATGCCAATCGATTGCTTGATGTGCCAATCAGACGCAGCTCACTCAATGCGATGGCCATGTGCACGGCGTGCGATCGAGTCATCTCCTTGCGGGCCAAGAACTCAATGGCCGCCTCGAAGTGACCCGTTAGGACAAGCAGCTGAAAGTATACGGGCATCGCGGTGCAGTCAGTCAGGAACTGCGCTCCGTACTTGGCCTTCATCACCGACTGCAGCTGTTCGAGGCTGAGATGGATCAGGCTGTGATGCACGGATAGCTGGAGCCACAGATAGTCATCGATGGTGTGCACGATGCTGTTATGCGCCTCCTGGGGATCACAACAGTTCAGCAGAATGGCAAAGACCTGAGCGAGAATACCCTAGTTGATTCTATGGACTATACTCCTGGATTTTACATCTCCGAACTTACCACCTTCTGGTAGGGATCACCGCAGTGCTGCCATTTAGTCTTGTACTGCAGCGTCAGAGACATCTTGCATCTGGTCTCCACCAGCTGCTCATACTTGCTCACTTGATGTTCATCGAGCATCTGCAGCTGATGCAATAGCTCCAGCATATCGGGATAGATATTGCCCCAATCCTTGAGGAATTGCATTGCAGCATGCAGATCACCGCAGCGTATACTGTAGTAGATATGTGGCCAGAGGGGACGACCATTAACCATATCCAGGAGAGAGCAATGTATATCCGATGTCAACTGATTGCAGGTGAAGCGTACATATTGCTGCACCTGTTCATGGACCGAGGTTAGGGTATTGCTGTTGGTCAAGTGACTGCAACGATTGTTGGTGCTGAACATATGCTGCCTGAAGCATTGCTCGAGATAGAGACAAGACTGTTTAAGAAATTGTGGCGCCATCTGGCGTGTACGCAAGGCATCACAATCTGTGATTGCTGGCGAATCCACTTTTTTCACCATATGCTCGAGGAGACTCCACATTTGTGGTATATCCCTCTCTTTCGCATGCTTCTGTGCCAATTGATTGAAACGTGTCAAGAGGGAAAACTTATCTCCGTAGTTATAACGGATGAGCTCATGGGCCTGAAGTAGTTCAATGCCACAGAGGGAAGATTTCGATGATTTGACACCTTGGGATGCCTGCAGTGGACAGGATTTGGTTACACTCTGCTCCTTTTGTTCCACATCGTTGATGGCGGTAAGTAACAGTTGCTTTTTCTCCGTCCATTCCGCATAAATGCTGCGTGTTTTTCGCACTCTCACCTTATCGAATACCATCTGATTGGTTTCTGTTATCATCGACATGATGGCCGTTTCCACCTCGTTTTTAAGCATAGCCTCCACATTGGTGTCGGGCAACTCGGAAGGCTTAAAGGTTTCATACATCTTAAGATTGTTCACCTTTTCCGTCAGATACTGCACATCGATGCCATGGGGTGCCAGCATTGTATGTGCCCCTACTTCGGGCAGGTTTTGATCCGTTTGGTTTTTAGGTTTTGTTATTCGAGTATGCAACTCGTTGGCCTCTTGCAGCACATCGCCGAGGGAGCGCTCCAATGGCTGTGGAGTCGCTAACGACATTGTCCCGTTCGCCAGCAACTCCGCCCGCAGCAGTAGCTCACAGAAAGTGGGATTCATGCTCGTTATTGGAAGTTATCGTTTGCAAGCGAAATGTATTACTAAATCTTTGATTAAAATTGTTTCTTATAGATCACCTCTATTAGCTTTCTCAAGCATTTGCCAAGTTTTTGATGCTTTTATCAGTCATCTATAACTTAGTCCACTTTGTTTATCGATCGTTCTTCCAGCTATACCCAACACACTTGCATCTAGAACTCACCACAGTGAGACCTTCTCTGGCGACAGGAAATAGTCAAGTTTACCACCTTAACTGACCACACTCACCACTACGCAGTCAAGCACATACTAAGAAACTTGGCAAATAGTCTCTGCTGATTTACTGTAGACTGCTTTTGCTAGGGATACTTTATTAAGTAAATAAATAAATTACATGAGAAATAATAAATACAACAGCTTTGTTAATGCAAATAATATTGACTAGGATATTTATATATAATAAGTCAGAAAATGCATATTTAATTCTTATTTTATGTTTCTTCCAATTTATTCAACATTATTAAGCACCTCACAACTTATGTAGTTCAAATTAAAGAGCTGCAGCTCGAGTTTTAATTACCAATCTGTTAGTAAACCAAATTTACTGAAAGTCCGAAAATCATGTCAGTTACATGACTCAGATTTCCCAGTCGTATCTCGTGCCTGAGGTTAGTTCATTACTGCGTTATTTTTGCGCATCGTTGGGGCTGCGTTTCGGTGCAATGCAGCAAATTGCAGAACTGCATGCTGCACAAACAGGTGACAACGCTTGTCTGGCCCAACCGATGCGATATCCGATTTCAATGCGTCTGTCATCATCATCATCATCATCGTCGTCAACATCATCAGCTTCGTTATCGTTGTTGTCCGGCGTTGCACTTGCAATCGGAGCTGATGTTGTTGTTGTTGTTGTTGAGGCTGCAACTGCAAATCAACAAAATTCCAAATTTGAAATTTCAAATTTGTTTTGCCCAACAAGGCGTGGCGCTTTCGAGTGCACTCGTCTGGCCAATTTCCAATTTCCGTAACCGCATTGTGCCGTCGGCCATTTTGCCCAAGCCACTTGGCCACGTTCAGAAGAAGAATTCGAGCGCACCTGGAAAAGTGAATGCTGTGCGACTGCTTTGCTGGCCAGGCAGGCGTAGCATCAGCATCTCAACAGACCAGGGAAGGTCATTTGTAACTTTAACTAAACAAATTTGAAAGCCTCGACGCATATCGAGTGTGGGCTGGTTCTGGCCCGTTGGCCCTTTTTGGGCCATCTATAAAATGGTCAAAGCTTGTGGCGATTGGCATCAGTAGCACAACGTGCCACACAGTGAGCAAAGCAGCAGTAGCAGCAGCAGCAGTAGCAGCTTAACAAATTACAAAACAAGAAGCCAACTAGTCGAATACTTAACGTCACCAGCCATGAAACGGGTGAGTTTTCCCCTGTCCCGTTGCCGTATCCGTCTCGCTCTCCATGTCTCTGTCTCTGTCTCTGCACACAGTTGTGGTCATAAATTTTCGCTCAGCCGATTGCCTGCGGTCTCTTGTAGGCAGCCCATAAATCAGGATGATCAAAAATACAAAACGATAAAACTCGTAAACATATTAGGACAATTTGTATAGACACTCGAAGCAGTCAGAATGAGTTCCATATGGCAGCAGCAGTTGCCCTAAGTTCAGATCTCATCAGGAGATTTTTCTGTGCAGTTTTCTAAAAGTAAAAGAGTTAAAAAAACATCGCACTGCTCTCATTTAGGAAATCTTCAAATATAAATGAAAATATGGCTTAATATTTATTCAGAACTAAAAATATCTCGAAATAAGTCAGAAACATGCTGAGCCTTGCAAGCTGCCTGTACAAGTTCATATACCCTCGTTAATCCAACAAAAGTTTCAAGGAGTAAGCTGTCAATAGCCTGTGGTAAGGCTTGGGGAGAGTTTTCCATTCATTTGCGACCCATGCAAAAAAATTTGAATGGCAAATTTATGATGCCAACAGCAATTGGGCAATTTGATTTATTCGCTGTCTTCTAACTGGCTTGTGGTTCCATTTGCTTTGCTTCTTGCAGACCTGCCTGTTGCTCTGCCTGAGCCTGCTCACCTGCCAGGTGGCGAATGCTGCCTATTTGCGACCCCTGGAACTCAGCCAGCTGAGCAAGTCGGCCACGATTCAGCAACAGCAGCAGCAACTTCGCAACGAACTGAACAACGATGAGTCCAACTTGGATGAGTCTACCACCATCTTGCCCGGCTCCAGTGAGGATTACGACAGTCGGCCACAATACACGTTTGCCTATGATGTGCGTGACACATTGACTGGAGATGAGAAGCGTCAGGAGGAGAAGCGAGATGGCGACTTGGTCAAGGGACAGTATTCCCTGGTGGAACCCGATGGCACACGGCGTATTGTGGACTATACGGCCGATGATGCCAGCGGCTTCAATGCCATTGTCTCCAAGCAGCGTCTCGACGAGCGTCTTAGCGCCAGCAGCTCCTCCTCCTCCTCCGCATCCTCGGCATCTTCTTCGTCCTCCACTTCGACCTCATCGCGATACAACAGCATCGAGGAGCTGCAGTCACGTCTGGAGGCACAGGCCATCGCCGATGCCCAGCAGCGAGCACAGCTACAGCTGGAGGCACAGGCACGTTTGGAGTCAGAGAATCAGGCACGCCTCCAGGCCCAGCAACTGATGGAACAGTTCCAACAGCAAGTGCAGCAGACGGCGCAGCTGCGTCAACAGCAGGAGCAGCAGCGTCAGCAGCAGGAGCAACAGCTGCGAGAACTGCAGCGTCTGCAGGAGCAGCGTGATCGTGAGCTACGCGAACGGGAGCAGGAGCGTCGTCAGCAGCGTGAGCGCGAGCGCAGCGAACAGGAGCGTCGTCAACAGCAGCGTCTGCTCGAGCAGACACTCCTTCTGCCCGGCTCGACGCAGCTGCTTGGCCAGCGCGTGCAGGCCAGCGTGGTATCCCATCCACCCACATTGATCTCTCGACTGCCCACATCTAGCTCAACCTCCACCTCCACTTCGACTACCTCTCTGCTGAGCAGGGATCGTGATGCACTTGATGCCTGGCGCCAGCTGCCCAGTGCTCGCTTGACCATTGAACGCACCGCTCAACCCTTGATACTGGCGCAACCCTCGACCTCAGCCTCGGTGCAGGCACAGCTGATTAGTTCGTCGCCGCTGCTGCTGGACTCGAGCAATCTGAATGGACTGATCTCGACGCGCCTCAATGGTAATGGCGCCATCAGCTGGGCACAGTGGCTGGAGGAGAATGATGCCAGCCGACGCGAGGAGCAGCGTCGCGATAGCGAGGAAAACAACAACAACAACAATCGTCGCGCTCAATGGTGAAGCGGAGCTAAAGCGTCGCCGAACTTCAACTGACCTCAATATGGAACTCGATCTGCAATGGAATCATGATTATGTCTCTAGGCTAAGCTCATGCTAACTCTAAGCGAACTCACCATAACACAGTCTTGTCTAACGATAACGATAACGGGATACGGGATCTATCTATCACTCTTACACTCACGCTGCAAACTAACCCAATCAAGCTCAAGTTTAATTGCTTTGTCTCTGTCTCTGTCTCACCTTCTCTCTCTCACTCTCTCTACATCTATCGCTTAACTTAGTTAGTGCATTACAACAACAACAACAGCAACAGCAACGTAATAAAGAAACCTGCGTAAAACGTGTGGAAAGTAAAATGAAGCTCGATTAAATTCACTGGGCAACAGGTTGGGATTACGCACCATGGCCAGCACACTGCCAGTTGACCCTAATCTCCTTTCATGCACTTTGACACTTTGGCTCAATGGCTGCTGCCTCTGCTGCTGCTACCTCAGCTGCCTCCTCTGCTGCCACCTCTGCTGCTGCCCACACGTGTGTGCACGCAACTTGTCCATAAACCTTGTAGCCGACCAAGTTTCGTTTGGGGCAGCAAATGCCAACAAATTTTTTAATAATAAACAGCCAGACGAGCAGGGGATGAAGGTGGTGGAACAAGTGCCTGCCTGCTGCCTGTTCCTGCCTGGAATAAAGTTGATCCTTCGCCGACCCATAAACTTTGCACACTCTGCACACTTAAAAATAAACTTGCACTTGGTCCGAGACCCAAGCGAGTGAAGCTGTTAACGGCAACCGCTATAAAAACAATGAAAATTCTTAGCAGGTACTGCAAGCCAGGGTAGAGAGGGTTGCCAAAAGACTAGCATACTATATACTTCATGCCAGTTATTCTCTTTGACTTTATGCTAAAAGTTAATCAAATTTGAGAAAAAGTAATGAATTTCAAAAAGCTCTTTGAGTTCGAAAAAGTATCGGAAAAAGGGAAGTGCCGGAAAAAAAGAATTTTAAGTATTTTAATAAAAACTGCTAAAGGAATAAAAAAAAAATAGTATGAGTTGGTTAGCTACAGTAGGTAAATTAAAATATTTTCGAAAGGGAATATAACACATAGAGTTTGAAGATTATAACGATGGTTATAAGTCAAGTTTCATAGAAAATAGTTAGGGTCTTACAACTTTTCTATCAAACCGAAGTTGCCATAAGACTGGTAGTAAGTTAAACTTTAATCTCTTTTCAAAAGAACTCCTTATGCAAACCTCGCCATATTGAATCTTAGATCCCGCCCTGACTACAACTTTTCAAGCAACCCTTGCTAGTTTTAAGTTTCAGATGAAGTCGCCGGGTTCGGTAAACCACTAAAGCGCCGCAGCACACACATTTAATACAAAAATTGTGCTCAAGACGTGCTCCCCAGCTGGTGGAGGAGTACAGGTTATCTGGGCATCAGCTGACTACCAACTGCCGCCTGCTGCCTGCTGCCTGCTGCCTGCTATGCGACTGTCTGCTGCTGTCCGACATGCAGCTATCTGCTGCTTGTCCAAGAAGAGAAAGAAATCACTTAAAAGTTCATCAGAACTGCAGCTTGCGCTGTCATCTAGAGCGACGCGACTCTCCTCGGGGGACTGATGCTGCCGGTTGACAATTGGCTGACAGCGCATGGAAAGCAACCAAAACAGTTCCCCAGTCAGTTGCCAACATCATTGTCCAACAACAATGGAGACGACTAGGAATTGTGAGAGCCGGGCAAATTCCGCTTAACTTCAGGAAGGAGCGCAGGGGAAGAGCAATGCATGCTGAGCCTGACTGGAGCAGGTGAATCGAAAACGGAAACGGATATGCCAGTTGCCAAACAGCTGCTTCAATGCAGCAGGAAGTGAGCATAAGAAGAAAAGTAGTGGGCAGGGGGAGGAAACCAGATGGCTCTAAAGAGATTTTACAAATCTAAAACTTAAACAGCCTGACTTTTGGCAGGTTTTTCCTTCTTCTTCTACACTCCACACTGTTTGTCTTTTTTCTCTCGCTTCCTATGGCTCACTTCACCTTTAAGAGCTTAGCTTTTCCTGCTCTTGGCCAACATAGCAAAGGCTAAAAAACTTGCTAAGAACTTTTCTTCCAAACCAAGTAAATCCAGTACCCTCTCCTAAGCTATCTCTGTGACATATTTCACTTGTGAATCAGAGAAATTAAATTCAAAAAATATTTCTAGTTTCGTTTGCCAGGATGTTGTGGCTTCTGGTGCGTCGCCTGAGCAGCAAATCGAAGCCGCCGCCAAAGTCAAAGGTGCACATAAAGCCCGCGCCTACGCCACGTCCGCCAAAGGATCCTCCGGACACGTGCTACGATCCGGAGGAAGTCAGTCACTGTGAGATCGAAGTGGATGATTTTGTGCGTCCCGCGGCATATCGGCAATTTGCGGATCCCAGCGAGAAGCTGGGTCCCGGCGCTGGCAAGTCGGGGCCCTACAGGAATACCCATTATTTTGGCCATCATCGCTTTAGCTTTGTGGAGCTGCAGTCGCAGGCGATCTCGTTGCGTGAAGTGCGACGTTCAACCGGTGGCGCTCAATGCACAACCCAGGAGGATTCGGCCGACGATGACGATGAGCCCGGCGACGATTGTTTGGAAGCAATGAAGGAGCGCGACAAGGAGAACGATTGCAAATTGGCTGTCCAGGCAAAGGAGGAGGAAATGTCAAAACTGGCAGACTGGTGTAAGGAAATGGAGAAGAAGCAGGGGGACGGCAAGGATACGACTTGTAGCACTGAGAACGTTCCCAAAGCGATCGAAAATGAAGTCAACAAAATTCTATCTGAATGCGCAGGTAAACTGAAGAAGGCTGTGGATTTGGTAAAAACCGCGGAGGAAGAATCATGTAAATTGCCCGATAAGTTCGATAAACCCGATTGCGATAAATAAACAACGTGTAGTTCGAGCAAAGACAACAACCTAGTGAAGACTTTTACCAAACTACAGCAGAGAAACGAACCATTGTACTTAACGAACGCAGCGCAATTACTCACCTTATGTGGTGAGAGTTTTGGCTGAAGCAGCTTAGCCTGGCCAACAACCATACCATAACTTAAGCACAGTAGCATTAAAACTGTGAGCTTGAAGTTTTCTTTTTCTTTGATCCGTTGTTCTTTGTATTCGTTTGTTATTGTTTTCACGCTTGCTCTTGAGTTTATTTTTGTTCTGCAATTTGAATTGTTAATAAATACACGCATATAATCAATTGAAACGCCTTACAACGGCATAACGGAAACGCGCAACGGGGTTGCTGCACAATTTCAGGGACAGATTGATAAACCAATTCGAAACTCAAAGCGAAAGTGACGTGACCGCTGCTCACAAGGCTACATATATCTTAGCAATAGCTGATTCCGTCATTCCCCCCATTCCCTCACAAAGTTCTCATGCACTGATCTCCGTGTGCGCTTAGCTAGAGCTGACGAATTGATCTCCGTGAACCGATAGCAAACGAACGGAGTCATCACGTGTTTTCTGCCTGCTAATTAGTTGATTATACTTGGAAATCCCCTAAACACCAGAAGCACCGACATGGAGAGGGAGATCGTGAGAGAGAGAGAGAGAGAGAGAGAAAAGCTTGGATTAGCTATCGATTATCATTGACTAGCGCAAGGTGTTCTCTCAGAGGTGGAAACTATTCAAAGAGAGTGTAGTACACGACAACGCTTAAGCATGTCCGGTGTTCGGAATAGAATACAAAGTAGTCTTTAATCTCAGATCGATACAAATCGATAATATATTAACAGCAATCAAGCCTTTATTCGCATATATCATTCACTTATCTCATTTTTCGATTCTGTTGCATTTATTAAGCCAGAATAACTTTGGAAAGAATTGATAGCACCTGGTAAGCCATTAGGTGTACTATCGATGAGTATTGCTATCGATAGCCTCATTATCCTTCTCCTCTGGTACTGTGAACTTAGTCAGCTGAACTATGCGTTTAAGCGATAAACATACATGAAGACTAGCTATCGTCTTCATCCATACCTACTTTAAGTATATACCTTACCTACCTTCTTATAGCACAACTTGCCTCAGCTAACACACTCCGACAAAAGGGTTAACTAAATTCCACAAGGCATCGGGCACCACAAACTGCTGCATCGGGCAGTTGCAGTTGGCCATGACGACGCGCCTCGCTTTGGAGGCATTTAAGCTGAAAATTGCTGCTAAAATATTTGCCCAGCTCAAAGCCGCGCAGTCGCAGTCGCAGTCGCAACCTTAGTCGACGGCGCAGTCGGCATCTCAAGCGATGCAGCAGACTCAGTTCCAGACTCGGTTGCCAATGCTGATCTTGGCCAGCTGCATTGATGCGTCCGACTGTTTGCCCACAGTGCATAACTGTGCTGCGTTCCCGCCTGCCTCTCTCTCCCTCTCTCTCTGAGTTGCAGCTTTACGCTCTCTTTCCCGCTCTCTCTCTCTTTCTCTCTCACAATCTCGATCGCAGTCTGCCCCATGTAAATGCCTCTAATTTTGGGCCTAACGACAACTTGTCGCTTGTCATGGTCTGTGGCATTGTTGTTGTTGTTGCTGTTGTTGTTGTTGCTGTTGCTTTGGTTGTGCCTCATCATCATTTGCAAACTGCGGACTGCTGGCGGCAGGTTTCCCAGCGGCAGCTGCCGCACTTGGCATCGGCATCGGCCTCAGCTTTATTTGTGCAGCTTTTAGATGCGCTCAAGTATTTTTCTACCATTTTTGTTTCGCTTTTACGCTGTTTTTTTTTTTTACTGTGTATTTATTTATTTTTTTGTATTTCGTTTTCATTTTGCGTTTTCTTCATTTGCCGCCTCGTAATCGCAGCTCATAGATCAAAAACGAAGCGTGCTCTCTAGCTGTCCCTGCTACGCTGCCTCTCTCTCTCTCTCTCTCTCCTCTTCTTTCTCTTCCTTTTTCTCTTCCATCCCCTTCCTCTTCCCCTTCTTCTGCTCACTATAATTTGCATAATTTAGCGAGGAAGTCAATCAGAGTTGCGACCCGCTCGCCGTGTACTCAATGTGTGCTGCAAAATTCTCATGGCAAATGCAATTCCGCCGCATTCCGACAAGGAAAAACAACTGGAAAAACGCAACGGAATGAGTACCCGATTACTGTAGCGAGTACCCGCGAGTGCCACCCACACAAACCGAAGCCAACTGGAGCGCAATTTCACTGCAGGCACTGCAATTGCTACGATTCCCACAGATTCGTTGATTTCTTTCAGTCCCATCGGGCTTTTCTCTTCGAATTAGGCAACTCATTTTCACTCTGATTAAAGGCAATTTTCCAAATTTTCCAGCGCCCTGTGTGACACCAACAACAACAACAACAACAACAACAGCAGCAGCACCAACAACACGCCGGCAACAGTTGAACGCGCCAATTTGGCCTGTCATCGTTAAATGGCCCCAAATCGGAGCAAAAAACATGTTGTTGTTGTTGTTACTGTTTTTGTTGTTGTTGTTGTTGTTGTTGTTGGCGGCTCCAGCTTGTTGCCTGTCTTCTCCATCTTGCAGTGACCATTTGTGTCGCCAGTTGGCCAATGGAAATGGTGGAAAATCGCCGCATTTGCAACGCGTGTAGAGCGAATTATGCAAAATTTGTTTGCCTTCAATTTAAATTTGCGGAATTTCGTGTCGATTTCAGGATGCTGAAATAAATCTTGTTAGATCAATTGCCGGCAAGTTGAGTGTAGTTAAAGATAACAACGATTATAGTAAGCAAATAGTAAGAGGAATTTTAATTTTAATATATGTATTAATACATTGAACTGTTTATAAGATATCCAATTAGGCTTGGAATGTTAAATTACTTAACAATTTTGCTTGTTAATTCAATTAACTGAGTATAAATAAGAGAGTTTCCTGTGAAGTAAATGGGAAGCATAGGTAATCAAGATAGGAAACGATTGCGGTCCTTATAAGCGGTATATGAAGTAAATCAGGGACTTATTTGCCTGCCTGTCTGTGTGTACCCCAAGATCTTAGAGCTTTTAACAGCTAGAATGCCGTCTCTACTTGTATAAATATCTCTCTCTTCCTCTCGCTAAAATATTTATACTAATGTGATTCCCAACGTTTAAGTCTCAACAGCCTGTTTTTATTAATCATTTATTCTCTCTCTAACTATTCCCTTTCTCTTCTGTTTTTTGTCATATGTCTATTGCCCTCCACTTCTAATGTAATTCCCAAGTCATAAAACTTATCTCACTCTCTTCAAGTTCCTGTCAGTTCGTCTCGACCATCTAAAGCTCTATTATTATCTCTCACTTATAAGCACATAGAAACACTAATAGTTCCGAGTACTAAGAGTTCTTTGGAATACATTAAACCGCAATTTGGCTACTTGCATAGCCACTGGCGGGGCAGGCAGGCGAACACTTGATAGATATGTTGCCCCTCTCCGCCTGCCCCCACTTCACCCTTGGGTAAGGTGTCTCATAAATTATTGCAATCTGGTGGCAAACAGGAAGCGTTACTGCCTGCACTTCCGAGCCTGGCCAAGTGGAACGTGCAGAGACAGAGTGACAGAGATAGAGAGAGGGGTACCTAGAGTTGTCATCATCATTAAAGTGATGGGAAGATAAAGAGAGAGAGAGAGAGGGAGTGCGAGCAAGTGTTCTCTTGCTCGTGCAGGAATTTTTCGCAAGACAAACAAAAATAAATTATGCATGAAATCATTGAAGCGTTTCGAGCTGAGAGCTGAGGGAACCCTAGATGCAGACTCTACTACAACCCTGCACTGCGGTTAGACTGGCAGGCAACCCTGGTCTCTCTCTCACACACACACACAACAACGTAGCGTGTTGTAATTTGTTGTCCGCCTGTGCGACTCTTGTTGACGAACTGCGGCGTCGCTCTCGCGCAGTTGGCATAGTTAGTACAAAAGGAAAAAAGTTAATTATCTTCTTTTTTTTTCTGCCTTACTCACCTCTCTCCCTCTCCCTCTCTCTCTCTCTCTTTCGCCCTTTCCCCTATCTCTCGCTACCCCCTCTGCCATTCGGCTGGCCTTTTTTTGTACGCTTTCTGTGTTTTTTTTTCCCGCTGCTGCTGTTGCTGTTTTTGTAACATGCCCAACAGCTCCATTGGGCTATTATCCATGGTGCGGGCCTAGCTCGACGGCTCGCTGTTCTCACTGGCAGCGATTGTTGCTGTTATTGCTGCCACCGTGTTCCATCCGCTTCGCAGTTCATTGAACTGTTAATTGTAGCACACACTGCCTTCAGCTTCAGCTCCAGCTCCAGCTCCGACCCGGTGTGAAAGGTGATTTTTCAAGGCTGCCACGTCCGGCGCAGCTCCCTCTCTCGGCAGCTCCCTCTCTCGGCAGCTCCCTCTCCGCCCCTGCCAGCCATCGCAGCAGTTAAGTTCTTTAAGCTTTTTCGAAAGTTTTCTTTACAATACGCTATTTATGAATTAGATTGTGTTCGCTGCTAATGACAGCAGCGGCAACAATATAATTAATTTCCCAACGCAGCTGATGATGAAGATGAACGCGTGCGCGTCTAACCGATTTATTGCAGTTCGAGCCTGTTGCCAACTGACAAACAAAAAAAAACACAAAATAGCCAGTCATATTACGTATACAAATCACGCACAACAAGAAATAAATCGCGTAGCATTTAGAAAAGATTTCACAGTTTTTTACGACTCAATTAACACAATTAACACAAACAAAGCTAGCCCCTGTGAGAAGCTTTCGGTTTCGGTTTCTGTTTCAGGTTCTGTTTTGGGTTTCCGTTTCTGGTTTTATCCCGCACCATAGATGCCACTAAGAGATCACGGGAGTGTTATATGAAAAAACCCCGTGAATTCTTCCAGTGCCATTAACTGTGCCGAGATGCAGAACGAGATCACACACAAAAAAACACACACACACACACGTATCGTAAGCGTGCAAAACACTTTGTAGAATCACATTGGAAACAGGTTACACTTACCCAGTTAGAAGCTTCAATTGGGGTTGCCTATGTATGTTGGTTATCCCACGTGCTTGGGCCACATATGGCATAGACACAACTGACAACTTGAACTTGTTCGCCAGGGACAGTGGCGGCATCTGCAACTGTATCTGCATCTGTGATGCCACCTGTGCCTGCGCCTGATAAGGCGTTTCGCATCGTTCTCTCATCGTTTTCTCTTCATTTATCCCACGATTTAATCAAAAACGCAAATTCAGCGCGGAAGTTGTTCATTTGCTGCGAGGGCAGGGCAGCATGCGTGGGAAATATTTGGAGTTACCCATCGCATGTTGTACTTATCGCAGGCACTGTCTGCGGTTGGCCGCATAATTCGCTGTGAAAATCATTCTGCGGCGACGGCAGCGATGGTTGCTGCGTGCTGCATAAAATTACAATTCAATTTGGGTTAAAAAAAAAAAAAAAAGAAAAGAAAATATGATTAGAAAAGGAAGAGGAAGCTGCCGAGGGAGGGCTAGAGGAAGTGGATGAGGCAAAGACTGCCCGTGGGGCAATTAAAAATCGTATAATGTGAGTCGCAACTCATTAAGTCGCGCGCTTGGCTAGACAGACAGGCAGGCAGGCAGGTAGGGAAAGAGAGCAGGGCTGAGTTAGCAGGGGGAGCAGCAGCAGGGCAGCCTGCTCTCAGGCAGCAACAAATTGAGTTGTTGCAACAACAACAGCAACAACAATGAACAAACGAACAACTGAGTGAAATTGTAGCATCGAAAATTGCTTTGGCTGGCGAATTACCGCATTGACCTCTGGTCTCTGACTTTGGAGCTGGCGCTGGGAAAACGTCGCCTCAAATTAGTCACGAGAAAAGCCAGCAAAAGGCTGTTGTGCGAAAGTGCGAGCGAGCGAGCGAGAGAGAGAGAGAGAGCGCAAATTGTAAGCGAGTTTGTTGCCTGAGTCTTTCGTTTCGGCGCTGCGGCCAATTTATGCAAATGGCAAAATGTCGAACCGCTCATTCCAACTGCTGCTCCATTTCATGTAATTGCCACGCTGTGTGTGCTTATCAGGCAACGGTAAATCAGTACGTCAGTCAGCCCGGGCCAGTGTACGGGTAGCCAAGTCTCATAGACATGCCGAGCATGCGCCGTGAGGCGACAGCCATCAATCAAAAGCAGCGCCGCAATCAAAGCTCGACAAACTCGCAGTGAACAAAAACAAAAAAAAAAAAAAAAAACAGTTAAAATAGTCAACAGCTGCTGCTGTTGCTGCTGCCGTCTTTGGCAGCCCGTAATCGCGTGTCGCAGTTACCTTCTCAATGTGTCGTCCGTCCTCGTCCGTGTCCATGCCCGTTTGCAATCTCCGACATGATTTTTAACGACAAATTTACGCGCTTAATCTCTGGCCCCGGCAATAATCATCGTCAACAAAAGCGACAACAAAATATGCAAATGTGTGAGATGTGCGTTCCTCCTCGCCTGCTCCCAGTCCCCCAGTCTCCCATCAGCATCTCCATCTCCATCTGTGTCTGCCCCATCGCGTATCCACGCGCATCTCATCGCATCATTAGCGCCAACACTTGAAGACCGCGCTCGATTCGTACGACTGGCCGGCCAACTGAGGATGAGGCTGAGGCTGACTCTCTGTCCGCCAGTCCGAACATCTTTTTAATGTTTAAGTGCGTTTTTCATTAATTGAAATGGTCAATTTGTTGCCACAGCGACAGAGAAAGATAAGAGGAGTCGTTGGCGATGCGATGCGTCGTTGCCTCTCATTGATACCTGCTCGTCGCGCTCTTTCTCCCTCTCTCCTTCCCTGGCTGTTGACTGTTGACTGTCCAGTTGCCCTACATGGCCAACACTCTTGGCTGCCTTGTCGCGCCGCTCACTGGCGCCAGTTGCTCCAGCCTCAGTCTCGACTGCAGCTGCACTGCCCAAGCAAGCCAACTCATTCATCACGGCCCGAGCTTGAAGCGTCAACGCCGAACGCATAAATATTAATAGAAATGCCCAGGGTGCACAGTGGGCTGCTCAAACAACGAATGCGGATGTACACTGCAGGAAGAGGGCATGAGAGTAGAAGAGTAACTTTATAAATTAATAAAGAGATATATATTCTTGTACAGCAAAAACAATTTAAATCAAAGAACTCACATTGAATTAAATTTAATAGTGTTTCTTTTTAAATTTAAATAGAAAACAAAGATCAAAGATGTCTCAAGCTGCACAAGCAACCTCTGCGACCCATTGGCGTTAGAGTAGACAAAAGCTGGAGACAAGAAAAGAAACTAGTCATGGTCTTGACCATGTCGCATACAAGAAATGAACAGAACTCTCTGAACGGTACGCGGCGGAAGTGAGCTCAGCTCTAACATGATGTTGCTGCTGCTGCTGCTGCTGTTGTAATCGTATATGGCCAAAGGTAACAGTAACCTCAGCAGCAGCAGCAGCAGCAACAACAGCTGAAACTGTTTATCAACTGTTTATCTAGCGGGCCTTTTTAAGCAAATTGCAGTCAAATGCTGAGGCTGAGGCAGAGGCCGAGTCTGAGCCAGTTCTAATTGTCTGCAATGACAATGCAAACGGGATGGCGAGCTGAGATTGAAGATACACGGGCTCGATTAAGCCGACTTAACGGTAAACATACGCACACTCTACATCTCTCTCTCTCTCTCTCTCTCCCTGTCTCTCTCTCCCTGTCTCTTTCTTTCTTCATGTTGTTGTAGGAAACGTAGATTTTCGTGTGGCAGAGCAGACAACAATAATAACGAGACAAGACTTCGGTTTCAGCCAATTGGCATTTCAATCACGCATCAATCTGGCACGTTTTTATGATGCAGATCACAAGGCAGCAAAACCAGTAAGAGAGGCAAAAAAAAAAAGAAACAGTTGAGTATGACGAACTGGACATAGCACGCGGCACGCAGCTGCAGTGCCAATTCCCTCGCTCCTCCCTCTCCCTCTCTCTCTCTCTGCTTTGCTTCCTCAACCGATTCCGATTTCAGATTCCTTATGAAAATGAAATTTTTATTGGTCGGTTATGTTTTCGTTACATTTCGTGGATTGTTATAAATTTCATTGATAATTGCCACATATTGATGGCATGATTATGTGCATGATTGTCTGATTGTCCGATTGTCTGTTGCAGCACTCTTTGTCTGCCTCCCTGCTTGCAACGCGCCAGTTGTTGCAGCAGTTGTTGCTACGTGCGTGGCATATGCACACTGCGAACAGTTTTTTTTCTTTTTTTGCTTGTCTTTTTGTTGCAAATTGTTTTCAACGAAAATTGTTGCACGCGCAGAGTTATGAACAGACTGATGAAGCAGGAGGAGACGGTTGGTTAGGAGGGATGGTATGGGGGCAGTTGGTATATGTTTCTTTGTATGTATGTATATAGGTCAGGCTGGCAGGCATTTGCCGTTCAGATTGTGCAAGCAGCGTGCGGCATGTGAAAAACTCAAAACTTTTCCCCATGAGGCAATCAGAGTTGGAAAAGATCAGCAAGAGCCTCTTAATGGGAGCACAAGGTATTTTCACGAAATTTATGTGTGAAAATGGAATGCAAAAGCTGCTCTGATATGTATATCAAATATAGGAAAGTAATTCAGAAACCTTCACTGCAAAACTTCAACTCTCAAACTGATTTCTAAGCGTGTAAAAATCCAGTTTAATCTTCTAAACTCGCGCTGCTCTGATAAACAACTGATTAGAAAATAAAAACAACTGCCAACTGTTGCGCTCCAATTAAACTCAGTTTTATCTGCACAATCGGTTTTTTAGCTCTGGGTAATTGCTTATTATATGTATATGTATATCATTTCGGAATTTATAGAGATTATTCATGATGCAGCTGAGCTTGGCTTGACCAATGCGGCTGTTGGCTCGTAAATTAAGCGAGAACTGACGGCGATTTGTGTCAGCAGTTGAAGAGAGATAGGAGGAGGTTGCCAGGAGTATCCTAGGAGTACTCGCTGCTGATGCTGCTATAGAAAGTCGTTGCTAGCCCAAAATGGTCTAATGCAGCCACCGCAACGAGCAGACAAACAAGCGCGCTCAATATGCAAATGTGGCAACACAAGACGAGGCAGCAAGTCTTGGCTGTCCCCCTCTCTCTCTCCCTCTCCCTCTCTCTCACTCTCTGAGTGTATGTGTGTGTGTTATCAGCCGAACAACTGCCATGTGCATTCCGCGCGAGGGCTATCAAAAATAATTGACAACTAAATGCGCATTCAGGCAACAAGGCAGCGCGTCGTGTGGCGTGAAAACGACGCCATTTAATGTGGCCCCCCCCCTGTCACGCTGTCTCTGCTTGTTGGCCTGTTGGCTTGACAAAATCGTTTGGCTCTGATAAGATGCGAGACGACGTCGACGACAACGTGGAGTGTCATTGACTTTTTGGGCCCACAGATTGCTGAGAGTGCAGCGTGGGTTACTTCGTTACGTTTTAGTTTTGTTGCTGCTGTGGCTGCTGCTGTTGCTGCTTTTGGTCATGAGAGCGTGCGCCCACGCCAAGAGTGCCTCAAGTTCGTTGCCTGAGTCTTTTGTTTCAGCCTGCGTCTGCGTCTGCGTTACAGCGATGCCCAAACAACGATCCACAGATCCACCGATCCGACCAACAATTGCGACGCATTTCGTTTTGGCCATGATTCATTGACCAACAGAGCCAACCGTGCCAGTGCGGGCCTGGGCGAGCGGCCTGAGCGACTGGCACGACCACCGCAATTACATCCGGTAATTTAATGTAATTTTATATTTCATTTCAATCACATGCGATATCTGTGCGCTGTAGCTGACGCACGACGCAACTTTCAACTCTGGCCGAGCGAGAAAGAAGGAGAGAGCAGTCAAGGCCGGGAGAGAGAGAGAGATAGAGAGAGAGAGAGTACTGCGCTGATATCGAGTTTCTAAGCACAAATAATTCTCTAGTTGTTATTACTAAATCGATCGATATTAAATTAAAACAATCGCTGCATCGAAAACATTTCTCAACCAAGGAAACATATTATGGATTCAGGTACCAACTCTAAGCTATGATATCATGCTGCTATTTCTATCGCACGCTGAACAAACTGAACAACTTTAATCTAGCAACACTCACAGATCTGGCAAGCGGCTTCTTTGATATGATCAAGCAAAGATGATTGATGATTGATTACTTAATTTCACTGTGCGTGAATCTGTTGCAGCCTGCCTGCCTCGAGAAATTTGTCAATGCGTTCAGTCGACTCGAGGCGAGGCGAGTCGAGTAGAGATTTTAAGACCGTAACCGAGTTGGACAAAGAGTTTGAGATGCTGCTCTACTACAGTGGAACCGATGCTGCCGATGCTGGGAATGATTAATTGCCGTCGATTGTCGAAAAATAGTTTTCGAAACAAAACGGTTTTCTCTCAACTCTCCGTAGGCTCTTGAAATATTTCATTAATTAGAATTTTTCTGTTTGCCGAAGACCATTAAAAAATACCAAAGTTAAGCTCAGTTTGGTCTAAAGATTAATAAGCGGCAATTAACGAAAATCAAACAGTGTGAGGAAGAGAGAAATATAGAGAGTGAGAGGGGGGACGTAGGCAAAGGGAGAGTTAGCGGAGCCAGCAAACTGTTAGAAAGAGGCGTTACTGGGGGGGTTTAAAAACGCATTTGTATTATTTGCTGCGCTGCCTTCCCTCTCTCTCTCTCTCGCAATTATTTCCCTACCTCTCTTGCCCCCTCTTAACTTGCCTTAATTATGCGTCTCGTTTCGCCGCAAAACCATTTGATAAATTAGTCGCACGGGGCGGCAAAGGTCAGCTGCGGGTCAGGGACGTCGTGTGCGTGTGTCAAGCAACGCACATCAATCAGTTGGAGAAGGCAACCAGGCTGAAAGCGATTACGCTGCAAAAGCAAGAAAGAGAAAGATAGATTAGTGCTGCAATTGTAACACAATCGATAATATTAAAAATAGAATAAAATATAATAAAATCAAGACAGTTCGTCTCATGTAGATGTCAACTATGCGAGGGCTGCTTGTATTGTTACATAACATAAATCTGACAGTAAAAAAAACGTCTAAATTTGCATTGGCAGAGCTCATTAGTCAAGTGGACCTGCCCCTACCCACTCGTCTCCCCAGCTGCTGCCAGTGATGCGCTGCTCTACATAATAGGCACAACATTAAAGGCAGGAAACAGCAGCAGCAGCAGCAGTGACAGCAGGGAAGCAGGAAAGCAGCAAGAGGCAACACAACGAGCAAAAAAAAACACAAGAGCTGCCACAATAAGTTGCAAGCTGGACAACAGGCTCGCCTGGCTCGACTGGCCGCAAGTTATGTAGCTCGTAGGGTGGCTTGGCGTGGCCTGGCCTGGCTCGGGTTGGCTTGGCTTGGCTTCAATGCATTTGACAATTGGCCTGGTTAGTTCGAGCTGTGGAATGCAGTTTACAGCAGCAGCGGCAGCGGCAGCGGCATTAAGGCAGCTGCAACAGCAGTTTACTGGGAACTTGCCACATGCCACAATTAAATGCCAAGCATTGCGACGTTTCATCTAACTGTCACAGTGCACACAAACAGCTGCCACACCAAGTGGCAAGTGGCAAGTGGCAACTGGCTAGTGGTAACTGTGACTGTGACTTTGACTGCCACTGTGACTGCGACTGCAACTGTGACTGAGGTGTCATCACATGTCGCTGCTGGCGCCGCGAATGCAAAACAGAATGATAAACTGACAGCCTTATGACAGCATTACGCAAATTGCCCAGCCGAGGCTAAGCAGGCAGCCAGTCAAGCAGCCAGTCAGGCAGCCAGGCAGTCCCTGCTTGCCACAGGTAGTAGCAGGTAGCACAACGAGGTGGCAGATGCAGCGACAGGCAGCGATTGGCTTAATAAAATGATATATTAAATGCGATTACGCAGACAGCGACACAACAAGCCCAGCAACAGCAGCAGCAACAACAACATGCTGCATGCAGCATGCAGCGAAGAGACTGCAATAAATATATTGGCAACGTGAGGCAGACTGGCAACAGGCAACAGGCCGCGTGAGGCAGCCAGCCTCCTCCTCGCGGTAGCTGCTCGCGATAAAAATGTTCATTAATTTAATGCGTTGAGCATAATTAAATGCGTGTTGCGCCTTGGTTGCCCCATAATGACATTAAATATGTTTAAACATGCATAAATAAATACGCCGAGTGAGACAGAATGAGAGAGAGACAGAGAGGGGCAGTTGGCCGTGCGTACAACTCTTTTGCCTGTGCTGTGATGTTTTAATCAGTTCGACCCTGCCGCGCTTGTTGCAACAACTTGCTAAATTAATGACGCAACATGTGAGCGCGCGCGCGCGCGTACTGTAACTGCAACTGCTGCAGCTATACACTTGCAACAGGTTGTTGTTGCTGCTGCTGCTGCTGCTGCTGTTGTTGTGTGAAGATTTACGACACTTGCAACGCTGCAATTGAGCGAGTTTCGAGCACGATAAATCGCCAAGTTAATCGCTTGTCAAACTATTCGCGGCCAAGCTCAGTAGCCACGCAGCACAGTATAGAGATCGGCCAGATGCATTGGAGCGATAGTTGTGTTTTTAATAGTTGCAGATTTACGACCGGCAGCTCATCCAGTACACAGATCTCTATATCGCCTCTGCCTGCCTGCCTAACGAGCTTATCATTTGCCCGATAAAAACTCATAAAATGTAACTGGTTCTTATCTGCTTCATCCTCCTCTCGCACAACATAGTGAAAATCCTTTCTAAGTCGCGCTTAAGGTCGTTTGTTACAGCTGCATCTCTCTCTCTCTATCTGGGTAGTACCAAGCGAGTTGACCTCGCTACTTTGTGGCCACTTCGTTTGAATGTCAGATGAGCTATATGAAACTGCCAGCAAAAACCGTTTGAGAATTATAAACGAAATTGATTAAACTGGCAAACAAAGGTAGCAAACGTTGGGAATGACTGCAGTAGTGCCTGTTGGCCTTGGCACAGAGTCAATAATGAATATAAGACAAGTGAACTGAAACTTACTCGAACTGCAGATACCCTGTAAGCAGCTACATTGCTCTAAAAGCTATTATCCTTATATATTCCTAGACTAAGCAAGCCGATCATTAGAAAGCCTTTTAAAGGGTATACAGCAGTACCATATGTCAAGCTATTGGCATGAATAAACGGTATCGCAACAACTGTGACTCACTGCGCTACCAAGACCTTTAGCTATTATATGGCTTATGTACTGTCACATATCTATATACACGTATATGGGCAATATATCTAACTCAATGTACTATAACTGTGGTCTACGCCCAGCGGAGGTCGCTGATAAGACAAAATACTTATCAATTCAGGTAATTACTGTTGTAGTGCCTTCAATTGTTCGACATGTTGTTGATGTTGCTGCTGTTGTTGTTGTTGTTGCTGTTGTTGCTGGGGCAGCTGTTGGCAGACAACAATTGTGCATTTCATGAATTGAAATCGCAAGTTGCCGCTACTGTTGCTGTTGCTGCTGTTGTTGTTGCTGCTGCTGCTGCTGTTGTTGCCCATTGTTTGCTGTATAGAAAATGTCATTCAAGTCGCGGCCCGTTGACAAATTGTCAACTGATATGGCGAATGTTGCTGTTGCTACACACAGAGAGAGAGAGAGAGAGAGAGAGAGAGAGAGAGATGGGAGAGGAAGAGCGAGACAGCACTGCGAGCGCCTTTTGGCCACGGTGTAAACATGTGTAGATTTATGTGTGCCGGCTACCACACTCTGTCCTCATCTCCCCCCCCCCACTTCTTCTTCTTCCTCCTCGCCCTCCCCCTGCTGCAGTTGCTTTGCATATGCATAGGCAAATGTCGGCGCTATTTTCTATGTTTTATCTCTTGTTTCTCTGCGGTTTTATTTGGTTTTGTTTTGCGGCTATGTTCGTCTAGCTGTCTCAAGTTCAGTTCACACGCTTTCACTGTGCGCCAGAGTGAGCGAGATAGCGCAATGCGTGTGTGTGAGCGAGTGAGATAGCCAATGCCATTGTCAGTTTGATTTGAATTTAACGATTTCGTTTGTTTGATAATGCCAAGAAAACAGAAACCGTAGCAAATGCATAATTAACTCGACAGCTCGGCGAATGCCATCTCTATCGCTCATGCTAACTCTCTCACTCTCGCGCACCTCACGCGCTCCGTTTGTCGGCATGCTGCAACAAATTGCCGCTAATGAGGCGCACCAATGTTGCACCTACCCCACAGCGTGGCTTCCTGCCCGCCCGTGCTCCCTCTTCCCCTCAGTGCCGCTGCACACGCTTAATTAAACCCATAAAAAGAGAGATAGAAAGAGAGAGAGAGAAAGAGAGAGAGAGAGAGAACACTTGTTTACCTAAGTCGGTCTGCCACTTGTCTCCGTCGCCGTCGTGTTGCATGTTGCGAGCGGGCAAAAAGGACTCGGGGGAGATGCCAAATGCCACTTGGATGATTGTTGCACGCTGCAAGGAAACAACAAATTTGCCACAATTAAAAAAGTGCCATGACATGAGAAAGGAGTGAGAGAAAGAGAGAGAGGGAGGCAGAACTGCTGCCTTTGATCTGCGCTTTAAGATATGTCGAGACCGACGCTTAATTGGATCATACAGCTATATTAAGCGACAAGTTGCAAACAACGCGCTTGAGGCGCTTGGGAATTACAACTCAAAGCGACCACAACAACAGCAAACTATTCCAAGCAGCTGCGGCATGTTGCAATGGGCCCTATTAAACTCTGCTTTCCATTTGTAAATATGCTACAAATTTGACGGCAAAACGAGTCCTTACGTTTGAAGCAATATCAAGTGAAATAAGTAAATATAGAAGATATTATTAAAATAATAAAAGCGTAAATCAATATTTTAAAATACTAATTATCATTATTATTTATTTTATTATTCAATCTCTCAAGCTCTCTTCTATAAATACTATTTTTGTATTTGAATATTCCAATAACTTTATTATCCCAAGCTCCTTAGTTACAATCTCTTTCGACATATCGAAAAAAATCTACATAGAAAAGCATCATAAATAATACTCGAATTCTCACATATTACACAACAATTTGTTGCCCATCAAATCTGTTGCCGGCTTTTATCAATAAAATCCCAAAAAAAAACAAGTAAGACAACGAGGGAAATTCATTTGGCCTGGCACAGTGCGAGGCCATAAATGTCATTTCCATTCCCATTCCCAGGCACATTCTCCTGCCCGTATCTATTCCCCATTACCTCCCTTCCTCCCTCTCTATGCCATTCGCATTGCCAGACAACATTTTGGCCAACACTCTCAGCGTGGGCTTGTCAACGGGCAATAGGCTGAGGCTGAGGATCAGGCTGAGGCTGAGGCAGCAACAACGCGAAGTCGACAACAAGCAGCCGTAAATCATTTCTTACTCCCCCCTACTCCCCTCCCCGCTGCCCAACTTATGCCAGCCCCCTCTTCTTCAGATGTCTCGTAAAACATTGAAAATTATGATTTAACGCAAATTTTGTAATTAATCTTGACAAATAAAGCAGCAGCCCCTGGGCCGTTTCCGGCTCCAACGAATAGCACAGGCAGAGCAGGGAGTAACTCTTGCTCCCTCTCAGTGTGCGTGAGAGAGAGGGAGAGAGGAAGTGAGAGAGAGAGCGCGACTTGGCTTTCCTACATGCATATAAATCTTGGCGGCACTTTCAGCCGCGTGTTCTACGCATTTGTCTGGCTTGCCAGCAGCAGAGAAAAGAAGAGGAAGACAAAAAGAAAGAGAGAGAGCGAGAGAGTGAGAGGGAGTGCTGCCCCAGCCAGCTTGGCGTGCTTGGAACATCATCATCATTATCCTTCATTATTATTTATGAAACCGGTTGCAGTTGTTGTCCCTGCAGTACCGAAGCCTTTCAAGTATTTCATAATTGTGCCAAGTTATGCACAAATGCTGACTTTTTCGGCTGCCTTATTTAGTAAATTATTGCATTTTAAATGCTGAGCGAGAGAGAGAGGCAGAGAAAGAGAGAGGGAGAGAGAGATGACCTCTATAGGCAGCAGGGGGGAGAAGCCTTGCCCGACCAGTTGATCTTAATTATATGTTGGCAGCTCACGACGCTGCTGCTGATGAACAGTAGCAATTATTTGCCAGGCGAGCACTCAACACTCATCATTCACACACTCACTCACACTCGCACACACTCGCACACACACTGCGCTCCCCATGCACTGACTGCGCTGTGCTGATATATTGCCATATTACGTATACGCCACGTATGGCCGCCTGCCTAAACTAATTGCCCGGCAAGAGCGAGTGAGAGAGCCAGAGAGAGAGAGAGAGAGAGACAGAGAGAGAGCGATTAACTTGAAGCTGTCATTAACTTGGCAGCCTGGCGACGGCTGAGTGCCAATGCTGCAGTGGCGCAGCAACATCATAATCCTCCAGCAACAGATACAGTATCTCTTGTATGTATCTGTATCTGTATCTGTTGCTTTAGCTGAAGCTGTATCTGTATCCGCGCTTGACTATTTTCTGCTGTGTAAGCAGCGCTGATGAAGCTGCTCTTGAGCCAGCTACAGCTCTCGCTCCTTCTCTCGTACTCTACCTCTCTTTCTCTCTCTCTCTATTTCTGTCTGTACTTCGCCCATTGCTCTACCTTTCGCTTCTAATCTGATTCCGTAGATTTCCCTTTGTGTTTCTTTCGGTTTCAGTTCTTTTTTTTGGCGCTTAGTTTTGTTTGCTCGCACGATGCGTCAGTTGTCGATACGTTATATATTCCTTCTACTTCTCCTCTTCCTCTTGCTCTTCTGCCTTTGCCTCTGCCTCTTTACTTTGTATTTTCTTTTTATTTCTGCTCGTCAGCAAAGCAAATAAAATACAACAACAAAAACGTGACTGTTATGAAAAAGTCGTGTATGTAATTTTATTTCGGTTTTTTTTCCAGAGTTCTCCTCCTTTATTTTTTGTTATCTGCGTGTGTTGAGTGGTTGACAGAGTGGGAGTGGGAGAGAGAGAGGAAGAGAGAGAGAGAACAACCGAACAATGCGCGCAATTTTCAATGCGTTGGCAAAGCTTCAAATGACAATGAGAACTTACGATCCGCTCTATTGTTTGCCCCCTTACTAATTTTTTTGTATCTGTTGGTTATTAACTACCAACACATATATCTATAAAGAAGTCTATATATAACTTGCCTGGGAACAGTAATAGAATAGATTACAACAATGACAATATATATAAGGCTCGATCTCGATCTCTACACATGCTCAAGCTCGTCTTCCATCTCTTATAGATCTCTTATCTTTTAAACTTGCAAAACTGGACTTTTTATCATGGCCCAGCTAATTTCATAGTCGCATTTGAGGTTCTATCAATCTGGTTTTCACAACTCAAACACGCTCTGAAAGTTATTTGGGATTAGATATGCTTATAGACACAATCTATTCGCCTCATCGAAGTTCATTTCTGGACAGTAGCTTAAGAGCGCAACGAAACTCCATTAAAGTCTCCAGTTACGCTCAGTTGGGAGTTGGGAAAAGATTAATGATCTTAGTTTTATACATAGTATATAGTGAATTGAACTCGGGCTGATAAATCTGCCTTAAGTATAGCTTGATATAATAAACTTTAACCGAACGATGCGAGGTGAAAGTCAACTTGCACTTGAAATTTGTTTTCTGCCTATTCCCCCCCTTCTATCGATCGATCGATCGATCGTTTGGCTATTAAATCGGTCTATAGACTCAAGATTCGTGCCGGGTTATTTGATGTTGTTGTTGTTGTGGTTGCCTGTTTGCCTGCCCCTGCTGCAAACGACGCCCATGTACGTTGTCCCAAGCCTGCGGCGCGTGGGTGGGTGCAGCCAGGCAACCAGGCAGCATCTGGCTGAGCCACAGCTAAGAAAAAATAAAAAAAAAGGCTAAGGCAACTCTACAGCAATTTGAAGTTGGCTTTTAAGGCACGGCCTGGCTGGCAGCCAGGTCCGGACTCAGCCCAGCTCAGTTAATCAAATGCGGCTCAAACTATTCGACGCTTAATCAATTAACTAACATAATTTCGTGCAAAAGTAATTAACTACCCCATGGAGATCGGGTCGGTGCCGACAAATGTTGCCTGTCCACAGTGTTTAGTGTCATTTAGCGAGGGACAGGAGAGAGAGCGAGAGGAGCAAGAAGATCGGAGAGCGCAGCGCCCACTTGCTGTACGAGGAACAAGTTTAGCCAGCTGCCTCCCTCTTACCTCTTGCTCTGCCAGTTCTCTTTCTCCTTCTGCCTCTCTGTCTTTTAATTTGGGCTGCCTTTAATGGGACATTTTTGGGGGCGGACAGCGGATTCAGAGATCGTTGCCAAAAAAGAGAGGGAAGCAGTGAGAAGAGAAGAGAAGCGAAGAACTTGCGCAATGCAAGATCAAAAATCAATACATAATTCTTTTGACATGCCAATCGCACATTTGTGGCATGCAACACACGGCCAACACGGACAACACGGACAACATGTTGCCTGCGCGACTCATTCAGATAAAACCGACGATGCAGACGACGTTGCAGCCGTTGCCGTTGCTGTTGCTGCTGCTGCTGCTGCTGGAAGCTGGTGGACGTTGCAGGAACAAAACGACGACAAGCGGCCAACAGGCAACAGTTGCAACTGTTCGAGCTGCACCTTAAAACGTACAACAACAACAACAGCAGCAGCAACAACTGAAGAAGAGGCAACAAAAACACTGACAGCGCAGCGCAGAGGATCGAGCTGCAAAAAAGTGAAATCTGCTAGAATTGATCTGGGGAGTCGTCGTCGTCGTTGTGGTCGTGGTCGTGCCACAAACTGGTTCTGCAGAGGAAGCAGGCTGGAGGCTGCAGGCTGCATTGACCGAGGCTGCTCGGCGACCTCTGCCTCCGCTGCCTTTCATTCGCTGTCAGCATCAATTGAAGCAGCCGGCTGCCTCTCCCTCTCTCTTACTCACTATCTCTCTCTCTCTGTCTCAAGATATATGAGCAGCGCTGTGTTGTGACTACTGCCCGCTGCGCACCTGCGCCAAATGGAGATGAAGATGAAGTTGGCAACGCAAACGCCCGAGCTGGGGCTGAGTTTGACTTTGACTTGGATCTGGACTTGGACTTGATGAGCAGACCAAATGGACATTTAAACGATGCCATTTGTTGCTCTTGCCATCCAGTAGCCCGAAAGCCTTTTGGCCTATTTGAATATAGCCATAACTTGCTGGCACCCTGCGCTCCCCTCTACCCTTGCCCGGAGATCATTAACACCAGCGCATAGTGCGGCGCTTTGAAGCGCGTTTTACACTTTCGGCCGAAAAAGTGACAACAACAGTAACAAGAACAAGCTACAACAACAACAACAACGAAAGATACCAACCCGAAAGATACCAAAAAGGTCAGCGCTACCGGTCGGCATTAAAAAATGTAAAAACAAACAAAAACATAGGTACAACCAATAAAACAGCAAAAAAAAAAAAAAAACAGAAAAAACACACACACAGAATACAAATAAATAAAACATAAAATGAGATGGAGCGAGATGAAGCGAAAAGGAGAATTTGTCTGGCTACTGTCCGTGTCTGTACCGAGTTTGTCTGTCCCATTGGCCATTCCAGGAACCGTAGCTACTTTTTCAGAATTGCTCGACATGCCGGAAAAAATAAAAACTAAAAAAACAAAAAACAACAATAATAAAACGAACTCTGGAACTTGGACTACGAGGCGAGTCAACCTAATAAAAACAAAAATGTCCAAGCTAAATTCGTGAATGGGCTGAAGTAACCCCGAGTGGGGGAACTTTTAAGCTAAAACTGACTAACACGTAAACTTGACATCTTAACTTGTTGTCAAATTTAAACTCAAATATTATGGAAATTAAGAGCACATTGAGCTAGAAATTGTAGCCATATAGATTTTGGTATAACAAGATCTTAACTGAATCTAAAATAGCAATGATTTATTTATGCTTTACTATAATTTGTAATACTTTGAAATTGTTCTTCAAATGATGCCTCTTACGTTCTTTCCCTCTCTCTTTCTTTTTTCAATTTATATTTTCAATATTAATAATCAGAAAATGAATCTCAATAAGATATAGTATATAGTCTCTTACCAATTCTCTTTTTCAATAGAAAAAAAAACAATCTAAATAATTTATAACGCTTCTCAAAGCTTCTTTCCCTTCTCTTTTTTTTATGTACTACAACATTAATTCTCCAACTACGCCATTTGCCCCCCGCCTGAGGCGCGCTATTTCCTGTTTGCAAGCCGGAAAGAGAGGTTGAGAGTTGAGTTCATCAGTCTCATAGCTGGGACTTGAACCTGAGAGCAATATGCTGAAAGATCTCGAGGAGGAGTCTACCAGGGCTCACATACACACTGGGCCACCTTGCGCGCTTGTCTCATGTCGCTTGTCGCTTGTCGGTTCATTATCCTGGCCAAGTGGTGCTGCCAAGCTGCTGTTTTAGCTGTAATTCAGCTCATTCGCGGTGGCAAGTTAACATTCTTAAGTAGCGATCGTGCACGAAGCACGACAACGCTCTCATAAAAAGCTGTTGACATGCGCAAGTGCCAGATAAAAGCTAAAGAAAAAAGCTAAAACTGAAGCTGAAGCTGCGACTGAGACTGAGGTTGAGGCTGCAGTTGAAGCGCGCGTTGAAGTTGAAGTTGAAGATGAGTTTAGCTGCTTGCGGAGACTTTCAACTATTGCGCCGGCTGCTTGACCCGCTGGCAATTATCACACAGGTACACAGAGAGAAAGAGAGAAAGAGGGGGAGAGAGAGCGAGAGCGAGAGCGAGACAGTGGCTGGTTAAGTGTTGTGTGACTTTGACTGCAATTAGACATGTTGCTGGCAGCGCTTTGCCGGCAGCGGGGTCAACAGACTGGCCTGATGTGTTTACCTGATGGATTGTCTAAGCGTTTTAGCCTCAAGACGCACTCCCTGTCTGTCTCGCTGTCTCCCTGTCTCGCTCCTGGTGGGCACATCACTTGCACCTTCAGACACAAATCACGCACTTTTATTTGCCAGTGCCATGGCCAGGGCCGACAATCCCGGATGAGGCGGCCTTTTAAGGCTCACTGCATGCTGCCCCTGCTGCCATGAGTTGCAAATTGTTGTTGCAGTTTCCTGCTGCAACTTTATGGCAACTGCAAAAGCAAAAGCAACAGCAGCAGCAATGGCAACGGCAACGGCAGCCTCTGGGTCATTTTAGGAGCGCAAATGGCAGCGCAACCTGAAACCTGCAGCAGGAGCCCTGGCCCTGGCCAGTAGGTGCAGGAGGTGTCCCAGCGCTGGATGCAATGAGGCTGCTGTACTCGCCACAGAAACCAGTTACCAGCAACAGCAACAGCAGCAGCGGCAGCAGCAACTGCTGCTCCTGTGGCATGCTGTAATTGATATTGCAGCCAGCTGGCTGTCAGTGTGTGCGTGTGTGTGTGTGTGTATGTGTGTGGTAGAGTATATTTGCGGCTGTGTGCCTGTCTGTCCGTGTGCGCATCTCTTTGTACCCGCTGAGTAGTTTCAACCTCACACGTGTTGCTAATGAGACATAACTCAGCGACAACAACAGCAGCAGCAGCAACTACAACACACGCTCAACTGATAACCTAATAAAGCCCACAGCAATTAAGCCCAAAAGAACCTCTAAGACTACCCTGACTACTTCGCCAGCAGCAGCAACAACATCAGCCACAGCTTCGAGTACAACTTGTTTTGGCAAATCCGGCAAAAAAAAAATAAAGTTGCCCAAAATGATGTCACTTGCTGCCGTCTTGGCTCAGCAATTATGGCCAAAATGCGAGAGAACTCTCGAATTGCTGAGCAGCCTTTTATTATAGAGAGTGTACCTCATCTTCCATCTCCTCCTCCTCCTCCTGCTTCTCATTCTTCCAACTCAACTCAACTGAACTCTCGTTTCAGTTTTCGTGTGGGCTGAGAAATCTTATTTTTTTTTTTACTTTGTGTTTCTTTTCTGTAAAATCATTATTTTAATCGTTTATTGACTTGTTTAAGGCGCCGCTAAATGTTATTTCTTTCTTTTTCTCATTTCTCATTTCCTATGTCTATTTCAGTTGCTCCTCCCTATTATGAGAAATGATCGAGCAGAAAGTGCCTCGAAGGCGTGGTACAACTATTTTCGAAGGGGAGGGAAGTAAAATCAGATTTAAGGTCAAATTACACCGAAAAAAAAACTTGATAGCAGCTAAAAAAATTGATTTCAATAATTAAAATATAATATAATAGTATAATACTAATCTATTGTTATTATACACTAGTATACGTTGGTAAATAACTTATCATTTTCTTTCCTGACTGGCTGGCTATAAATCTAATATATTATTTGCCTTTCTACTTAGTCATATTCTCTAATCTTTTCAATTTTGCTTTAGCCGAGTTTTTATCTGTTGCCCCATACAAACATAAATCAATCAGAGCAGAGCAATGTGAGCTATACAACTTTCGAAAGTCGCTAGAAACCGACAAAAAAAACTATAGAGGAGAGAGAGAGAGTGAGAAAAATCCCCCTCAACTCAAACGCTAATAGATCTTAGCATGCCTACTGATTAATGATCTTTTGGGATATGGGATATGGGAATGGAATAGAATATAATATAATCGTATTGGAACACTCACCTGCTCTCCAGTCTGTTGGAGGCCAAGGACACGATCTTTTTTTTTTTTGCTGTTGCTGTGGTTTCGTTTTATAGAGTTTTCGTCTGTCTGGGGTCTTGTCTGGGGCGCTGACGTTTATGAGCTCGACGAGGCGAGTGTGTGTGTGTGCTGGTTGTGTGTGTGTGCGTGTGTGTGAGCTGTGTGTGTTTGCCATGCTCTCCTCTATTTGATAGCTTAGACCTTTCAACTGTTGCTGCTCCTCATTCGCTTAGGGTCTCTCCACGCTAATTTGTTCCTGGCCTCGTCTCGTCTCGTCTCGAACTCTTATTCTCCTTCCCTCTCTCTCTCAGCTTTTCTTGCTTTGCCTCTCTTCTCCTCTTCTGCTCTTCTGCTCGTTTCCATTCGGTTTTCAAGCAGAAATTTGCAAGTGCTTACTAATAGAACGTTTTGTGTTGTGTTAATGAATTCGAGAGTTTTATTGACACTGCGCCGCGTTGACGTCGCTTTCTCGTTGTTGTTTTAGTTGTTTTATATTTCTGTTTTTTTTTTTGTAGAGTTTTTTTCTTTCTTTTCTTTGGTTTGGTTTTTTTGCGCCACGTTTCGCTGCTAGACTGTTACTGTTGTTTTTCCATTGTCATTATCAGTTTATCTAACACTTTTTCTCGTTCGCTCTGCGCTATCTTCGGCTCTTTCGCTCTCTCTCTCTCTCCCTCTCTCTCTCAGCAGTTGTTGTTGTTTCGGTTTCTGTTTCTGTTGTTGGGCTGTGGAACGGGCCGAACTGCGCGCGCCGCTCGCTGACGGTGCACTGATCGGATCGTCACAAACGTGGCCAACACGACAGGTAACCCAAAAGCGACGTACACAGAAAAAACGCGCCACCAACAGCAGCAGCAGCAGCAGCAACAACAATCACTATATACCTCTACTCTATATAGAGAAGGTAGTCTAAGGTACTCGAGCAGTGACTCAGACCGCTCTCTCTCTCTCTCTCTCTCTCTCGTGATCTCTCTCTCTCGGCTCGTTCACAACTCGCGACTCGCTCGCTTGCGTTCCAATATGCGACTTGGCTGGGTTCGTTTGTGTCTCGGGGTTTTTGTAACCTCGCAGAGCGCTCTGCTCGTAGCTGCGTCGACGCTGCGGCGTCGTTGCGCGTACTCAGCGAGCCAAAGCGAAGGCTAGTTGTCTCGCTCGCACACCAGAGGCGCGCTCAGTGAAGCGTATTAGCACAGGTGTAATTACCTGTTCGTTGGGTAGCTTAGCTATGCGTCTCGCTTGCACACAGCCAGACAGACAGGCACGCTCTCTCTCTCTCTCTCTTTCATACGGTCTCTCTCTCGCTCTCGCACTGTCTGAGTCTCTCAATCGGAATGATCATTAGCGACTTGGGCCAACTCTGCTCGCTCTGTTTCTGACTCCAGTTTCGTTGGCCAAATTGTCGCCATGTGTGAGCCAGACCAAGTCCCTAACTCCCCTCCCCCCCTGTTCCAACTCAGCACTTGCCCTTTGGCTTGCCCTTTCCCATACCCCCCTGCCCCCTGCCCTGCACAGCTATTGCCTAAGCGTTTCCGACTTTTCGCCAGAATTTCAAAGTTTCAACTTGTAACATCGCCTCAACTCGACCTGCCTCGCCTCACCTCGCCCCGCCCCGACTTGACCTGCGCTTCATGTGAACTTGCGCACACAACTTCCGCTATGTTAGCCATAATTTTGTATAATTCTATAATTAAATTATGGCGACAATCGCCAATCGAAGCAGGAGCTACCTTATTAAACGCCCCACACCCCACCGGAACTAACCGCATTGCTGAGCTCGCCCTGATCACACTGATCGATAGCAATCGGATGTTGTTCGCCTGCTGCCAGCCACGCGCCCTGCCAACCACTCTAATGGCTCATGATGGGCATCATCCTGGCCAGGAATCGACCAGCAGCAGCAGCAGCAGCAGTACCTACTCAATGACCGCTACTTCCGCCTCTCGATCGATCGATCGATCTGTCTGTCCCTCTGTCTGGCAGCTGCATTCATGTGGAAATTCGCGCTACTGTTACTCGTATTGTTACGGGTCTCTCGCAGTGAGACTCTGCTGGGTCTGTCAGTACACTGGGTGCACTATGCTTTGATTTCGCTGCTTATTTTCCTCATATTCAGTTTTCTTCAATCTTTTTGCAACGTCTGCTTAACGGAAGCAACCGTTAGGCGATCTGTTCCCCGGTGACCGTTGACTAAATGCAATTAGTTGCAGCAACAAACTGCAGCTGCTGCTGCTGCTGTTGCTGTTGCAGTTACCACTGCAGCGGCAACTACGTCTGCCCCTGCCCCACCGCCTCCTGCCCCACCGCCTCCTGCCTCTTGCAATCCCGCTGCAACATTTGCAGCTTTTTCCATTTGACTAAGCATCAGTTTCCCGGCTAAATATTTACCTTCTTCTCGCAGCATTAATCCAAGGCGTAAATATAATACCATCTATCCATCCAGTATCTTTCATTAAAGAAAACTCACTCCGTTTTATTACACTCATTATCCGAAGCGAACAACACCCCAGTACTTAATCTCAACCCAATTGAATACTAACATACGGTATACGGTTTGCAACACTTAACTCGATTCTCTTTAAAGTGAATACATTAATTACAGCTTTTCGTTATCAATAACAGTTGCTCCTTTCAAGATCATTTCTTCAACTAATTCTCAGTCCAATTGAATACCATACGGTATAGTTTTCTACACCCAAATCGGTTCTCTTTTAATTAAATACTTTAATTACTAATTTTCAGCAACAGTTCCTTTTTCAAGATCATTTCTTTGCTAAGCTGCATTAACTTCATAATATTCAGTATTAAATATCTTCAATCTCAATAATCTATTTTCTAATGAGGATAATATTCTAAAAAGTTGTACATTTCTTATTTTCATCCTATATCGTTTAAACATTTTTTCAACTTGATTCCCCCTACAGAAATCCACTTTAATTATAAACTTTAACCCAACTGTGCTCTAATTACAAATTTTAAATATCAAAATATATTTATATGCACATTTGTTATATGCACCCAATGAAAATTATTCCCCTACCTGTTATCATACTACCTACTATATGGTATGCTAATGTATATGATAATTTGCCTCATAATTTCTTTGTGCTTAAGTTGCGATGAAAGGGTTGTAAACTTCCATAATTTAGTCTTTAAGCATTCGCAGACTTCTTTGCATACAATTAAAAGTGGGACCCATCTCTATATAATAATGATATAGGAGTTCATTGTTTAGATCTAGAAACTGACTCTGCGACAGGAAGATGAGCGTGCAGGCATTCAGTTCGTCTACACATAGCAACTACACATGTTTATAATGCCCCTAATCTATTGTTATACCGACAGGTAGTTGTTATAGTATCATATATACGATACATACTATATATAAGACCGCTTGCAATATGAACAAATTCGAGTTTAACTATAATTTTGGCCCATCAGAGTTATAAGTATGTGTGTATGTGTATTTGTGCGAGAGTACATAGAGCCATAATGCCAGAGCTCTAGCTAGATGATGTATTCGGAACTCATGTGTTTTTATTTTATTTCTATTTTTTTGAATTTTTTACATTGTCATCGAACCGTGACGGCGCGTTGTTTTTTTTGTCTGTGATGTACCTGTATGCCTAGAGACTGGAGCCGGTGGCAGTCTAACCCCCGTTTCGATGATCTAAGTGTAGAACATGCGATAATGTTTATGACTCTGCCAGCCAAACAGCCCGCTTTATAGGGGTGCACAGCCGTGTGTGCTATCTGCGCCTGCATGAACAGAAACAGAACCTAGTAGCCGAAATACAACAAGGTGTTTGCCAAGGAAGTGATCTGACAGCCGATACCCTGTACTGTTTACTGCATAACTGAGTTATTTACAGGGCAATCCTTATGAAATTTTTATTAAATAAAGAAAACTAAAGAAACTAACATTTTATAGAATATCAAACCAGTAGCACCTACATAAAAAGCAGCAACTCCATATTAAATTAATTTAAAAAGTCTTATCACCTTAGAACACATTCAAAACCCCTTTCAATGCATTTCAATATTCACTGGGTATTAACAGAACAGAAAACAGAAAACAGTTAAAAACTGCAACTGAAATACAAATGAAATACCCAGGAATAATAACCCACAAAACATCGCACAGTAGCCGCATCCGTAGAGCAACGCCCCGAACTGAGGGATAATTAATTATACCAGCGCTGCCTATGCTGGTGACATTTTGCAGCTTGACTTGATAAGGAAATGACGAGGCAACAAAAAAATACAAAAACAAAACGATATAGAACTATAGAAAAATTTCTAAATACCTTCTATATTGTACCTCTATAAGGTAGTAGCATATATTATACTCAAGCAAACTACGGAAGTTGTGCGCCCAATGCAAAGTGATTTTCTGTCATCTCAGCACTTTGTGCTCCAATTTCATTGTATACAGAGATACATGATATAGCTATGGATAAACACAAATACACAACCGAGCATATGATATGGTGGTATTGTGTGACTCAGAAAGAGAGACACCCCCTGCACTTGCCCCCCCCCCAATCTCTTCATGCTATGTACCTCTTCTCTTGCCGTCTGTTGTTCCCATTGAGACGACGCGACGATTTATTTGGACAAATTGTGCAATTGGCTTTGTTATTGTTTCGTTGCATTAACTGCAATTATTGGCCAAACGGCGCGAACAGATTGCAAATTGCATTTCGGGAAAGCTGTCTCAGTCGCATTTCCACGTATTACAGCTACGGGAAAATTTCGGGTGAAAGCTGCAATAGTAACAAAACATCATGTGGAGCACAGCTGTCGGTGCTGTCCTGAAGCCTCTTTCTCGACTCTCGGCTCTCGGTTCTCAGTTCTCCAACAACAATTACCGTAAGCTAACGAGCTTTCACCAACGACAGGAAAGATCATTTCCAGAACTTCCAGTCAGCTAACGGATGTGTGTGAAGGGATTGGTGTGGTGGAGGGGGGGGGTCAGTCGGGTCAAAAGCAATTGACCGCCCAGCATGGCCCTAAGAAAAAAAAAAACTAAAGGGCCGCCACATTTTAATGTTGACGCGGCACGGCAACAAGAGACCAACAAGTTGGCTGTTTGTACCCCCCCAAAAAAAGCAGAGAGCGAGATATACTATATACAGAGTTATACTAGAAACAATAATAACAATAAGAACAACAATAATAATAACAATAATAATAATCCACACACATGTCTGACCATTTTGACCATTTTTAAGTGAAGTCATCAAAAGTGAGAGAGAGGAGAGAGAATTCTGTGAAACTTTTGGCCGACATAAAAGCCAGAAAGTAAATATAATAAAAAAAAAAAAAAAAAAAAAAACTTAGGAAACTAAAAAAACAGAAAGAGGATTTCTTAATTACAAGGGGCCATGCGCGCGGCGTTTAGGGTCGGTTTCTTCCAACCATCTACAATTGGCCTCATCATAATTACGGGGCAGTTCTTCATACCATACCATAAGCCGGGGCCAATGTGATATGTCGCGCTCTATAGCCGACTTTGGGTCGGTCGGCTGCCGTTTCGTTCTCGTTCCCTTAACTGTTATGAGCCGACAATTATTTTACGAGCTAACTGAAAATTCTACCAAGAACAACAACAACAGCAGCAGCAGAAAGACACGACAATTCAGTGAGCCCAAAATGGGTCTTCATTTTCTTTGTTTCGGCTTAGTTTTATTTTTTTTATGTCAAATTCTGGCTAGGCGGCGTTACGCCCGGCTACCTCAGGAGATCTGCGATAGCGAAATAAATTTTTTAAATGCTGCACATGTGCGACACCAACAACAACAACAGCAACAACAATAACAACCACTAAATGTCACCCAAAACAATTTAAGTATTTCCATTTTTTTTTGGGAAAAAAGCGTTTAATTTTTATTAGACTATTACGATTTTCCAGCATTTACCTGACCTGGTACAGTTACAACTTTCTGCGGAGAAGAAGACGCAGCTGAAGTCGAAGTCGAAAACCTTTCCTGGGGGCCAAAGCCAGCGGAGCAGAAAATCAAAAGCCAAAGGCAAGAAGCGAGCAACAGGTCCGCGACAGATCCCAAAGACCCTACTCTCTATATAGGTTGTTATATAGTATTTTACCCTCTCTCTCTCTCTCTCTCCGCTCTCTCTCTGACTATGATAATAATTTAGACGCTTATCTCGGCAACATGCAATATGGCTGAACGGCTCGCTGGCTGCCTCACTGCAAAAAAATTATATTTTCCGCTGCTGCAAATGGAAAATTGTGGAAAATTATGTGCTAAACACGCACACGAGTGCAACAAGGTACAGTTGCGTCAAAAGACTGAGCCACATTCTCGCTTCAACAACGGATTGTGCACTGTGCAACAGGGTATCGTGTTGGTCTCAGCTTTTTTGCTTAATTTTGGCTTATAATTCCCAAGCTTAACTTAAAGTCACTGAAGTCCTATAATTCTGCTTATACTTTATTTTAGAAAAGGTTTTTTTTATAAATTGTATACAGTTTCCTTCAGAGAAACTTTCTTTTCTGAAAGTAGTTTTATATCAAAAGAAACACTTTCTAAACTCACACAAAAATATTTATCTATTTCAGTTCCATTCATAAAATTAATCCACACTTTTTAAAAAGATCATTCCATATTTATAACGCAGCCTACATCCCCAACAACGTGTTGAATGGTGTACTCCGAACGCTAGATGGCGCCACGTCAGCTTTTCAATTAAAATGCAATAACAACTCCATTATTGTCCAATAAGCCAGTATCAATAAGCGTCATCGATTTGCCAGCTGCCTGGCCAGGACGGATGGACAGACAGACAGACAGACAGACAGACAGAAAGACATGCCCGATGAGGCCGGCGATGAGGTGAGATATGAAGTGCTCTAAAAACAATAAAAGCAGAAATCAATTTTCCACAAAGTGCAACAGTTGCAATGATGCGTAAACGTGTTGCTGCTGCTGTTGTTGCTGTTGTTGTTGCTGCTGTTGTTGTTGCTGCTACCGAATCGTTGCTGGATCGTTGTCTGGGCAGGCAAACACCTTAAATGGCGGCCCCAACCGAAGATCGAAGCAGCATTGCAGCAGGCCCGATGCCGCTGACAAGCTCGAGTAACTCGAGAGCCTGTGATTATCTGGGAAATATTTATGAACTGATGCCCGGGCAGGGCAATCATTGATGAGGATGTGGCTGCGTGAATGGAACTGTGATCTTATCTTTTGCGCAAGAACTATGGCCACAAGGTATTGATATTGATGACGGGCATAGACCACGACAAAGCCCCGTGACGATGATCTAGCTTATCGCAGCAGCAGGAAGCATGGATGGGGCTGAGCTGGGGTCGGTCAGGGGTAGCCAGCGAACAGGTGTAATAATTGCAATTGCCGCCGTTGCTCTTGGAAAACGCTAATCATGCTCGCCACGTCGCTTGCGCTGCTGTCAAGCAAATTATGAGCCAGGCAACAACTCATAGAGCAGCGCGTTCTGCGGTTACGCTGCTTGCCTTGTGGCATTAACTCAGGCAGCAGCTGTAAAATTACAGCAGCAACGCAGCAGTAGCAGCAACGACAGCAGCAGCAGCAGCAGCAGCGACAGCGACAGCAGCAGCGACAGCGTGTGCTACCTAACAAAAATATCACGCATACGCCGCTTGGTACGCATTGTCCTGCATGCTGGCCCCTACACACACTTTCCCACGCTCTTCTACACCCTGTAGAGCAGAGCAGGAGGATTACACACACACACACACTCTCATACACCTTAATTAGCGCGCAGCCAAGCGTTGCCATTTGTCGCACCTGCAACATGGCACATTCGGTGGTTGCTTCGCGAATGACTTACGCATTTCAAATGAACCTCAAATGAAATTTACATATCAATCGCCCGAAAAAGCTGCGCCTCATGCTGATAATTATCTGCGGCCACGGCGAGTGCCCGTATGAGTTCCGTACCCATCCTCGTCTCGTCCCGCCCCGCCCCATGTCTGCTGAGTACCTGTTTGTACGCTTGTAATTGAATTGAAACGCAGCGAGGCAAAAGGTCACAGACGCTGCGCACACACATATCGCAGCTAAGCGAACTTATCACAGGCTACACTAGACAACAAAATGGGGTAAGCCAAATAGGGGAGATGCATGTGTGAAAAGTTAAGCAGCCTCAAAATGTTTTTGAAATGGGACACATATTCAAAGATAATGAGCCAAAAATACCTAAAACGTTCTCGTGGTTTGTTAAAACAATTTAAACTTAAATTTATTTATTATTAAGAATTTAAATTGAATTATTATTATCTAATTTAAATATTAATATCATCAACAATTGCACTTTCTGGCAATTCTAAATTTAATTATTATAAAAACATTAAATTAAATTATTAATACCTCTTTTAAATATTTATAAAATTAATAATTGCACTTTCTGACCTTTTTGTTCTCTCTGGAGTCTTGCAAGCTTTAACCAATCTTTCTAAACACATAACTCTTCTAAGAATCATACGATTTTCATCTTAAATGTAATGTAGCTGCGGATATAACCTGATAGATTGATTTTTCATTGATCAAACAAGTTATAATTTTAAAAATTCATTTTAATCGGGTTCTGAATAATAAACGAATATTTTTTAGTTTTCTAGTTTCCGTTTGCGTAACAGGCATAAAAGTTAGGCAGTTCCTGCCTCGAAGCTCTCCAAAAGAATCACATTTTTCTATGCTGCTATGATACTAGGATATTTGAGAAACGAATGGGCGTCCCGAATGGGAGGTGCGCATGCTTGTGTTTAGATTATCATTTTGGGAACCTGTTGCACGGTGTAATTTACGCGACCACGCGACGCGTGAGATCAGCAGCAGCGGCGGCAGCAGCAACAGCGGAGCCACCTGTGTGCACAGCGTACAAAATAATGCAAATTATCGGCTAGAATTGCACGAATGGTCAGGTGCATGCAGATGGGCAAATGGCTAGATGGGCAGATGGGCAGCGAGAGATACAGCCCGAGACTGGGCTCATAATTGAGTTGCAAATGTGGGCAACAGTAGATGGTGTCGATGGAACTGCAAGCAGCCTCTGTCTCTGTCTCCGCCTCTGCCTCTGCCTCAGTCCCTCTCTTCTGCCTCTTAAGCTCTCTGGGTTCCCAGGCTACCGCTGCCATTTAGTGTATAGGCTAAACTCGAATATCTAAATACTTATGCCCTTTCACAGATAATCATCATAATTATCTTGCAACAATAAATAAAATACACGTCTATCTGGGCAAATCACAACAATTAGGCCCAACGCAGTTGGACAACACCCAAAAAAAAAAAAAAAAAAAACGAAAAATGTTCAGGGGAAAGCACATCAAGTGGCTGGGGAGTATGGTATATACAGACTGCTCTGTGTGTGTTGCTTATACTACAATACATTGTACATTGTACTATCTATCTCTGGGCTACATAATAAACATAATTTTCACACGCGTTTCATTTTCGGGGCGCGCACACACACAAATTGGGCAGAAAAAAAAAAAAAACATTCGCCGAGTCTCGCGAGAGACTGAACAACAAAAAAAACGCGAGCAAATGCTTGAGCGCGATTTGGCAGCGAGGGTTGCTCGATAGTTGGGTGCACGTGCTGGCAAATAGAGTAAAGATCACTCCGAAGTTAGGGAAGCAGAGAGACACGCCGTGAATGAGCCGGTTATTGATGCTGAACAATTAGATATAACAAGTAATTAAATTGAGGATGGAAAACATATATGAAACTTATAAATTATATAAAAATATGATAAAAGAAGTATGCAAAGATTGGCTAGAATAACTCCTAGTTGTATATATAGATATATACTTTAATTATTTGATTTGTTTGCAGACTTTTTTCAATCATCTTATTCAACTGAACCTTATAGTTTACCCTTACATCCATACCCTTATATTATATAGTTTTTGTATAGTTAATATAATTACAAGCCGATCAAGCAGCTTATTAAGAAAATTGATATGCCAACTGATTGTTCTGTAACGAAATCTTCATTTTGCCAGATCTGCCACATGCCATAACTATCCTAACTAGTCGATATAGTATAACTATCTTCACCTACTCCTTTCTTATATCAAAACTTACTTAGCCACCCTCGCATTCATAATACTCGTAGTTGCTTAAACCATTGTTGAAATTATTGTTGCAGCGTTGTTTTCGTTGTAGTTGTTGTTGTTTCCTATGCTGGTGTTGGGGTGTTGCGTGGTGTGCTGCGACGCCAACAACAACAACGACAACGACTAAGCCCATGCCCAATGCCTCAAAAGCGGAAACTCATTGGCAACGCTTCGTTGCGTAAATTTCTCTATGCGACTTTTCGGGCAACAGGTTAACAACAACAACAACAACAACAGCAACGGCAAAAAAAGACTGCAAAAAAAACCGAAAAATCTGACGCCAAAACCGCCAGCAAAATGGCCGACAATCTATGGTAAAAACAACAGCAACAAAAAAAGAAAGAAAAAATGTTTTAATATTTCAGTTACGCTTCGGCGAGCGGCGACATCGCGATAGGCCGAGCCTGCCATAGACTTCTTGAAAAATCAACAGCAGCAGCAGCAGCAGCAGAGGCAGCAGCAGAGGCAGCAGCAGCAACAGCAACGACAACATGAGCATTTGAAATTGCCCGCGCTAGAGCGAGACAGCTTCAATAGGGGGAAGTAAAGCCGCAAAACAAAGGGTAAATCACGGAGTTCCCCAACCTCAAGCTTCAGATTTAGATCTCGTGCCAAGCGACCACAAAAGGCAAAAGAAGACACAAGAGTCATGAAGAAGACTGTACCTCGATACCACTATATCGTATATACTATATAGCCCGAACACCTGAGCATTTCTTTATGGATCTTGAGCAGAAAACCTATCGCGGCGTAACGTCATTAAAATTAGTTGAGATCGGCGAGTTAAGATGTAAGGGTTACCACCGCCTGCCGCCCGGAATGAAGTAAAGAATCCCCTTGGACAGCTCGACACGCAAGTCAGGCGGCCCATATCGGTTATAGTTAGTTACCAAAAGATAGAGAGAGGAAGGGAGAGGGAGAGAGGGCACTTCCTATATAGTCAAATCCGTAGCTGTTCTATTGGTTACGCTTCGCTGTTGCGGGGCAAATGCGATGTCGAATCTGATTTCGTAAGAGGCCTCTATGGTTTCTGTACTAGACCCCACAACCAACTTAAAGCTGCATGCAGAGATTCTCACGTAATTAGTGCCAACAACAACAACAACAACAACAACAACAATGCCATATAATTAGCCCAGCTGCGGCTCAGCAAGCGAAGCCAAGAATTATGCATAGAGTAAGTAGTACGATACGAACATATACGAGAGAAAAGAAGGAAAAAAAATGGAGCAAAAGCAGAAAAAAATTGTTATAGAATAGAATACCAGAATACGCAGGCAGGCAGGCACAGACCTCTTACATAGGGTCGACATAGGGCCACCCCAGAGCAAACGAAGCGAGAGATGAACCTGCTGCGATTGTCAGTTAACCGTTTAATGACTTTTCTTTTGAGCCATTAGAAGATTTCCCACATAATTGTCTCCATACCTGTTGCTCCTCTCTCTCACTCATCTTCCCTGCAGATCTCAGCTTACTCCGAACTCTCGACTTCTCGCTTTCCGTGCCGTGCACCACGCCTAATCTTTGCTTTAATTATCCACAGTGCAAGGCATAAAAAAAAACAAAGAAGAATCCCACTGTGACTACCGTTTTTTTTATAGTTTCGAAAAGAATGCGATTATCTATACTATGTATTATATATGAAATATGAAGAGATCTTGAGACTATATTAATAGTTTCATTATTATCGACAATCGAAGCGATCGACTTTAGATTGTTTCGTCAATTACAGCGAGTACAGCGATAAGAGAAAGCAAAATTCGTCGAGACAGCTAAATAAACACAGCTGAGTGTGGACCCCCTCGGAGCTTATCAATTTTCGTCAAGTCGCGAGAACAGCAGAAAAAAATGAGAATAATCATTCGCATTCAGTATAGCTTGAACATTCCCAGACATCGGATCGAATATGTCTAGGGTGTGGTTTATATTGCTTTTCGGCCTCATCTGCGGCAGCTGCAATGCGACAACTAATCGAGAAGCTTACCTATTGAGCACCCAGAGGTATGTGTAAGCTATACGAGGCGAATTCAGTTTCAATTGAATTTCATTTTCGCAATACTTATAAAGAACCTATAGTAATTTGCTCAGTTCATTCATGCCACAAAAGTCATTCACCCAAAGATACTGCAGTTCTATAATTTAAAGAAAAAGAAGTAAAAGAAAAGATCAGAGACCGTACTACAATTATAATGAAGTCTAGAAAGCATATGACTCATGCCTATATTATATTTTTCAACCCTTGACATTTATTGGGTTATCTCTATAAAGAAATTTACTAATCGAGACACTTTACTTATTCCTCGCTCCAGCCTGCCCTCGGATCTCAACTTTATGCCCAGCCTGGCGAATGGACACTTGGGTTACACAGTCTTTGGTGATGCCATATTTATGAATGGGGTGTATAATGGAGCCGGCGGAAATAGCAAGCGTGCACGTATACCCAATTGGATAAATATTAGGGTGGAACTTTGCGATCGTTTCGGCTGTTTGGACACCAATGCAGCCAGCAACATTAGCTATGAGATGAATCTATATGATGGTTATTTTCGATATCGAACAAGTTACCCATCCATTGGCGTTACGCTGGAACAGCGCACCTATCCACATCGGTATTATACGCGAGCATTGGTCTATGAAGTGCTCGCCATACGAAATTATGGAGTAACAAAAACAAATTGTGAGTTTCAGACATCATTGCAGTTGCCCTTCTTATTATAGTCCAGAAATATATAGTATATACATATGCATAATTTATGATCTTCCCTGCCCCTTTCTGCAGCTCCTCAGTATCTGAAGCTAACTCAGCTGCCGGGCAAGACCAGCGACGCCTTCGACTTTGAGGTTCTTAACAAAGGCGGTGCTGGTCCCGAGGATTATCGCCTGCTGCGGGGACGCACCAAGGTGCGAGAATTCGAGAAATTTCAACCCAAAGTACATGAGATCTACGCCACGTTTAGTGAATCTCTGGAGCAACCGTTGCAAGTGAACTGGCCCACTTGGAAGCCGGAGATGCAACACCGTATAGTCATCTGCATCGATCGTCAGCAAAGCGTTGCTCTCAAGGAGCTGCAGGATGTGCTTAAGCTGAACGAGGTGCAGTTGCTGCAGACACAGATCAATGCATGGCAAGCATTCTGGGATAAGGAGTTCTCCATTGAAATCACTGGAAATGCGAGCTTGGAACTGTCGCGCATTGTCAATGCGGGCATCTTCTATCTGGCCAGTTCGTTGCCCTCGCCCAGCAGCAATCAGCCCAATGAACCCTACTACGGGCTGAGTCCCACAGGATTGGCACGTGGAAATCTAGAGGCTGACTATCAGGGTCACAATTTCTGGGATACAGAGATCTGGATGCTGCCCGTGGTCACGCAATTTGGCTACTCGTATGGCAATCTATTGTTCGACTATCGCTACAGGCATCTGGAGGCAGCACGTTACAATGCCAATGCGACGGGCTACAAGGGAGCCAGGTGAGTGATGGGGTTCATCCACATTTTAGCAAGTCATTCACAAAACTTTTCCACCATAGATTTCCCTGGGAAAGCGCTTCCACCGGCACCGAGGTGACCAATCCCTGTTGCCCAGAGATTGCCCGCCAGGAGATACACATCTCGCCGGACATTGTGTTTGCCATGCAGAAGCACTTCGCCCAGTCCAATGATTACGTCTGGCTCTGTGAGCATGCGTGGCCCATTGCCGCCGATGTGGCGGAATTCCTGCTGAGCCGAGCAAGCTGCGAGGAATCCTCGAGTACTTGTCACTTCCGCAATGTGATGGGACCCGATGAGGATCACGCCAATGTCGATGATAATGTGTATACCAATGCGGTGTCCAAGCTAGCCTTAGACTTTGCCGCCTGGACGGGTGAACGTTGTGGCGATAACAATACGGAATTGTTCCAGAAATGGCGTGAGCTGAAGGATCGCCTGGTGATACTGCACGATGCCACTAGGGATTATCATCCGCAACATTTGGGCTATGAATTAAATGCCATAGTGAAACAGGCAGATACGATTCTGCTCGGTTATCCATTGCAGTTTGATACCGGGTATGTTATCGATACTGACAGTAATCGATTTATATCGTTCTATAACCCATCATCATCATTCTGACAGCACGACTCACCTAAATGATCTGCACTACTATGCGAATGTCACACGCGAATCTGGACCCGCCATGACTTGGTCCATGTTTGCAGCCAACTATCTGGCCACCTCGGAGGATTGGCGCGCCACAGAGTACTTTATGCGTGGCTACCAGAGCTATGTGCGTCCCGAGTTCAAGGTTTGGAGTGAGACGCCCATTGGTTACCAGGGATCTGCCAATTTTCTCACTGGCATCGGTGGCTTTCTGCAGGCGCTTATCTTCGGCTATGGCGGCATTAACTTTGCCCGCGTCGATCAGATGTTGCAGCTGCAATTGCAGAGTCCACATGTGCCACCCAATGTGCAGCAGGTGGTGATCCGATACATTAGATTCGCCCAGAGCAAATGCAGCTGGACATTTGCATATGAAAACTCCACCTTGGACTGCATCGCTCCGGCGCATCAACGCTTTGAGCTGGTGCAGGGCGAAAATCACACACAGCTGGGCAGCAACTTCAGTGGTAAATATAATAAATATTTCATATTATACATATTGTATTAACTAATCCCAATATTAACTAACTACCTACCTTTTCAGTTACCCTAAACCGAGGCGATGTGCCGCTGTTCATCAGAGTTGTAAATTAAAAAAATCGGAAAATGGATTTTTTGTAAATTTTTGTTGTTTTGGAAATTTATGTAAGGGTCCCCCCTATGATTTTTCAACAAATAATTTTTTTTTGTAGCTTTAAATCGCCAGTTTTTAATTTTAACCGATTGCGGAGATTAAAATTAGTACAAAACAATGATTTAAATCGATTTTAAACAATACTTAATTTTGGCCCAAAAATCATGTCGAAATGGTCAAAAAATTAGACATGTAACACACTCAACAGGCCTGGTACCCTCATTTTACACCGATCATAACTTTCTTAAAAATCTAACGATTTTGGCACGGAATGACATTTTGTTTATGTTTTAACAACCTGAGTAATTCTACATTAAAAAAAACATAATAGACTTATTGAACATTTTTGAAATTTCGGAAGTTTAGACAAGGGTCCCCCCTATGATTTTTCCACAACATTTTTTTTTTCAAAATTTGTAATCGCCAGTTTTTAATTTTAATCGATTGCGGAGGTCAAAATTAGTACTAAACAATTGTTTAAATCGATTTTAAACGATACTTAATTTTGGCCCAAAAATCATGTCGAAATGGTCAAAAAATTAGACATGTAACACACTCAACGGGCCTGATACCCTCATTTTACGCCGATCGTAACTTTTTTAAAATTCAAACGATTTTGATATGGAATGACATTTTGTTTGTGTTTTAACAGACTGAGTGATTCTACATTTAAAAAATTGCATAAACAATTTTTTGAAATTTGTCGATATTTTGAAAATTTTGGTAAGGGTCCCCCCTATGATTTTTTAACAAAATATTTTTTTTGAAATTTCAAATCGCCAGTTTTTATATTTAATCGATTTCGGAGGTCAAAATTAGTACTAAACAATTGTTTAAATCGATTTTAAACGATACTTAATTTTGGCCCAAAAATCATGTCGAAATGATCAAAAAAATAAGACATGTAACGCTCTACGGGCCTGGTACCCTCATTTTACACCAATCGTAACTTTCTTAAAAATCAATTGATTTTCACTCGGAATGACATTTTGTTTGTGTTTTAACAGACTGGGTGATTCTACATTTAAACAATTGCATAAACGATTTTTTTTAAATTTGTCGATATTTTGAAAATTTAGGCAAGGGTCCCCCCTATGATTTTTCAAAACATTTTTTTATTTTTAGATTTTAAATCGCCAGTTTTTATATTTAATCGATTTCGGAGGTCAAAATTAGTACAAGACAATTGTTTAAATCGATTTTAAACGATACTTTATTTTTGGCCCAAATTTCATGTCGAAATGGTCAAAAAATTAGACATGTAACACACCCAACGGGCCTGATACCCTAATTTTACGCCGATCGTAACTTTCTTAAAAATTAAGCGATTTTCACGCGGAATGACATTTTGTTTATGTTTTAACAGCCTGAGTGATTCTACATTTAAAAACTATCAAAAAAGACTTTTTGAAATTTTTGGATATTTTGGAAATTTAGGTAAGGGTCCCCCCTATGATTTTTTAACAAAATATTTATTTTTTAAATTTCAAAACGCGAGTTTTTAAAAGCGAGTAACCCATATGTAGCAGAATAAGATGTGCAGAATTGTTAGTTTGTAATGGATTTTTGGGCTATTGGGTGAAGGGTGTCTTACGGTCGGGTGCCCTCGACTGTAGCCATACCGACTTGTTGTTATTAGTTTTAAAAAATTATCAGCAATGGCGCGCTTTATCAAATTTCAAACGCTAACTGTCAACAAGCACAGCTGATTAACAGTGAGACCATAGCCATGCATGTTAAATTTGGTTGATTATATTTTTGAGTTATGGTCACTCTGGTAAAATTAGAAAATCGTTGAGAATAGTGGAGTTATCGGGAACAATTTATCCTAAGCTTTTATTTTCGTCTCACCTCTTAAAGTTCTTTGCGCCACATTTAGTGAGATCCTGCCCAATAATATGACGTCATCGTTTATAGAGATAAGCTACCTTTTTAGCTACATGCCTTGCAGTCTCGACAGGGTTGTCGCTGTTTTGAGTTAGTTATGCCACTCACCCGCATACGCGTGCATCTGAAACAGCTGTTATTGTCAGCTCTGAAATTTCTTTTACTGGGCGTTTCATCAACTCATTTTTGTTGATAAAACCCATAGAATACATATAGTATATATTCTGATTTAAGCGTAAGCTAGCACAACGGAAGCATAAAATGCTGGTCCTTGTACTTGGTGATTTGCACATACCACACCGCTGCAGCAGTTTGCCGGCCAAGTTTAAAAAGCTGCTGGTCCCAGGTCGGATTCATCATATATTGGCAACGGGAAATATCTGCACCAAGGAATCGTATGATTATCTAAAATCACTGGCAAACGATGTGCACATAGTGCGTGGCGATTTCGATGAGAATCTCAGTTATCCGGAGCAAAAGGTTGTCACAGTTGGACAATTTCGTATTGGCCTCTGCCATGGCCATCAGGTGGTTCCGCGCGGTGATCCGGAGGCATTGGCACTGATTCAGCGCCAACTGGATGTGGACATACTCATCACGGGGCATACGTACAAGTTTGAAGCCTACGAGCATGGCAATAAGTTCTACATTAATCCCGGCTCTGCAACGGGTGCCTTCAATCCGCTGGACACAAATGTGGTGCCATCGTTTGTGCTAATGGACATACAGAGCACCACAGTGGTCACCTATGTGTACCAACTGATTGGCGACGAGGTAAAAGTGGAGCGCATCGAGTACAAGAAAATATAACCAAGTATTAAGAGCATCAAATCATTCCTCATGCTTCTCACTCAACTCCGATCACTTCGTCTTGATCTTGGCTTTAATCGTGAAAATTTAATTTCAATATAGATGCGGATTAACATAATGTATAAATTAAACACGTTTCCTTTGTTTTTTTTATTTAATAAAAAATTTTTAAATTTTATTTAAATAGAATATAAAAAGAGTTTTTGCTTTCCTTATATGGTTGGTTTTTTTTTTTTTTTTGATGACAATCTCTCTTGATTCACTTTTATGCTTATGTGCAAAATTATTAATTGTAATTTTTGAATTGAATGAAAAGTCTGAAGACAAAGTTTTCGCGTGCACTGTTGATTCTTCATATTAAGATATAAATACAATTGGGTTGGTTTTTGTCGATTTTTTTCTGGGAGAGAGAGGTTTACGTCGTCGCGTTGCTATCGATTGTGATTACAAATCGCAAATAAATAATTATGCAAAATATATAAAAAAAAATACTTTTTCTTATTGTTGACCCATATTTTCTCTAGCCTGCAGCAATAATTTGGCAACAATTTCCTAATCATAATTATGAATTATTTAGCTTGCTGCATCTCTGGGCATGGGATGACATACAAAGCGGGCGGGATGGTTTGGTTGGTTTGGATGGGTTGCAACCACAAAGCAATCGACTACGACGCAGACGCTCTTCTGACCGATGATGGGTCGCCTCCATGCTTAGCCAAGGCTATCGACGCACACAGTCTTGAGGGTTTTGCCATTGATGACGGTTCTGTACTGCTCTGGCAAAGCCAGCTCGTTCTGTAAGAAAGACATAGTATTAAAAATGATCTTACACTCTCTTTGAGTTGTTTTTCTGACTTACGTAGTCCCCATTATCCTCCGGCAAAAGAATGTTCATCTCAGATGACTTTGAGCTGACGACCACAACGCCCAGCGAGTCCTTTGACAAATACATTTGGCAGCCATCGGTCTTGTCAATCGATACAGTTGGCACAGAGCCCAACACCTGCATCTGAACGCTTTGGCAGTTGACAAACTCAATGGAGGCAACAACCGAATCGAACAGAAGCGAGCACTTTTTGCACGAATCCAGCACAATGTTGTTCACCTTGCCCTTGACCGTAAGCGTGGATCCCTCACAGCGGAACATGTACACCACATTGTTCATTTCGGCTTGATCGACCAAGAGTCCGGTGTTGTTCTTCTGATACTCGATTAACCACTTTTTACCATCGCGCGTAAACACGGGCTCCTTGGCCGGAGCAGCGACGGGAGCAGAGCCTGTGCTGGCAGCGGCGGGTGTCTTAAAGGGCGCTGGACCGGTGCGCAACGAGGGATTCTTGTGGGTTTGCATTTCGCCGGTAACCTTCTTGAGGTCTACAAGGTAGCAATGTTTCCATTAGTATATGACATTCAAACCAACAGCTATGCGAGCATACTTACTTTTGGTAATGTCGGCTCCCTGGTTGATTTGGGCAAAGAGTGCACTGCGATCATCACCAGCAGCGCTATCCAGTTTCAGTGCATTCAAATCCAATGGTGGTGGTGGTGGTGGCAGACCACCGGGTGGTGGCGGTGGTGGAGCCCCACCAGCAGGTGCCGCACCCTTGCCCGACCATACTAGACCCGTGGTGTGATACTGCTTAATGTACGCCTGCAGATCCTTCAGCGTCTGCACCCAGGTGCGTGCCCATTCCACATGCGTTGCATCCTTCTCCTTCCATTCCTTAAGCACACGATTCGAATAGAACTGGCCGGCATCGTTCATTTCCTTAACCAACGGTCCCGGCATGGACGTGGTGCACACCCAACCCAGGGCAGGAATGCTCTCGCTAATCGCTGACAAATGATTGAAATACGGCGAGGTGCGATGCTTTTCCCGATAATCCTGAATAGCGCTAATCTGCGTCGACGTTGGCTGCAGCAATTCCATTTGCTTCGCTTGCGCCGGCTTTGCAATCTCCGTGGCCAGCGTCACATACTTCAGTTGAGCTCTATGGAAATACAAATCAATTAAAGCCAACTCGAATCGCTGCTGCTGCTGCTGCTACACTTACTCGAAGGCGGCTTTAACCAATTGTGCATGTTGAGCCACATCGCCACCAATTTTGTTGGAATACGCAAGGTATTCACTCAATGGTCCTGCCACAATATCCTCAAAGCCGGCGACACTCATGTTGTTGCTGGACACACTAACTGAAGGTGTAGCTGTAGCGGAAGCTGGAACTGCAGGTGGCGGAGTTGGCAACGGTTCAGTTAATTCCTTTACGCTTTCGACTGCTTCTTGAGGTAATTCCTCCGGTGCTGACGGCGGCGCTGCAATTAGCGTATGCTCCAAGCGATCTACAAGCGTTTCCAGGCGTTCGCAAATCCTTTCCAAATGCTCAACGGCTGCCGTGGGCTTTGTTTCTGTTTCGTTATCTGTGAAAAGGTCATATATTATTAGAGACTGACATAATTTTGCTTTTACAATGAAGTTCCAAAAAAAATGTGCGTAAAAATTTGTATAAAATTACATAGAAAATAATAAAGAATACATATACAGTTTACTTTTTAATCGTATTTACACCCAGCAAAAAAAAATCAAGTTGTATAATCGAAAACAAGAAATAGTTTTGGTTTTTTATTGATGTCATCGCAACAGGTATGCAAAAGGTGCATGAATCATCGATCGAAACGTTTAACAATTCGAAAAAAAATAACAATGAATAATGCACAATTCATTTGATCATGATTTGATGATAACGAGATGAGAGAGAACGAGAGAGAGAGAGAAATATAACTTTCAAGTGCATAGCAAAACATAGTGATATATAATATAACAAGTCTATATTTATATTTGACTAGGCCAAATAGTTGAATACCCTTTAGTATAAGCAAACCACTTTGATAAGCCTTATAAAGAGTATTATTATGTATATATATATGTATATGTATCTGTACAAAAGGAAATACAATAACGGCGATAACAGAACGAGGCATGCAACACACAACAGGAGACGACCAAACAGAGAGAATGACAAACAGAGAGAGAAAGAGTAAGAGAGAGAGAGAGAGAACTGGATATGGATTCATTTACCACGCACTGCCACGCTGTGCTCCACGGCGGCATGCGCGGCACGCAGCAGCTCCGTGTAGAGACGCTGACGCTTTAGTTCCAGCTCATCGCGTCCCACCGGCGTGACGGGTGGCTCAATGCAGCCGCTGCAGCACACATGACATGAACAACGAAGAAAGAAGATCAAACTTTAGATCCAGTAATCAATGGCAGAGCACGTGGAGAACAATCAAACAAATAATCAAACTAAAAACTCAACAAAAAACAACGTAAAGTAACGTAAGTGAACGCGCATCATCTCACATCTCATTCAGACGCTCATCATCGAACCAGGCGGGCAATCCGTGTGCGAATACCAATGTCTCCGGCAGCAGTTCACCCTCAATGTAGGGTGCACACATGCTCTCCCGCTTGGGTGGTGGCAGTGAATCGGAGAACACTTCATCGTCATCGGCCAGCGAGCTATTGTTGTTATTGTGATTTGCCAGAAGGAGCAGCGATATTGGTGATGGTTCTGGCTCAATGATCTCGGCCCGATTGCTTATGTTCACTTTCTTTTTGATCGAATGATGCGTGGAATTGTGACGCGACAGGCAGCTCTTTGTGGGTGGCGTTTGTGTGGGTTTCTCCGGCTCCGGCATCGGCTCCGGCATCTTATGCTGTTGCTGCGTCGACTGCATTGGCATTGCAATTGCTCCGACATCATCTTCATCGTCAGCTCCCGCACTGGTCATGGAGGCGGGCGGCGCTGTAGATGTGGACGAGTGCGTTGAGCGCACGTTTAATTGCAGTACGTCTTCTTCTTCTCCTCTTTCGTTGGCTGTGAAGAAGGCGACACATTGCGGATTACTGCACAATGCATGCTAGGATCTAAGGCAATAATACTATAGTGAGAACTTTGAGTTCTCTTTTTTTTCTGCATTTTTCACAAAAAAAAATAACTATGCCCCATTTCTTAATTGTTTAAACTTCATTAAACTCTGGTCAGGATTCCCACTTGGAATTATCTTTTAGACACACATTTACCCCCTGCTTTTTATCCCATATAACATTATATTAATTTCTAATAATAATAATAATAACTCTGTTGTTCTATACAAAATATTTAAAGCTAATATTGATAAGCTTGCTTGGTGTTGGCGCAAATCAAAAGGTGAGAGAGAGCAGCGCAGATTCTGGCCACATTAAGCTTCTTTTTTTTTGTTGCCTGAATCCAGGTGCAGAACAAAATACATATTACTAGAGATCCTTAGACTATGTACAATACATTATTGTATAGTATGTATGTATAATATGTATATATTTTGAATACCAGTTTGATCTTTATGCTCTTCGATTCGTGCTTCGTTTTCGCTTTCAATTTCCTGCGGGGACTCTGTGGTGGGCTGCGCCGATAGAGTCCCATTTGGTTTGGCATCCGTTTCCTTTTCCGTTTCAGATTCGTTTGTTGGTTTGGGCTGTGCTTCTGCTGCTTCTACGGGTTCGTTGATTTCGTTGGTTGCATTGTCGCCGCCTTCGTCGTCGTCGTCGTTGCTTTTCTTATGCTGTTTATCCTTATCCTTTTTGCTTGCTTTTGGATTAGCACGACAACATGAGAACATTTTTGCGGTCTTTGATCGTTGTTGTTGTTGTTGGTGTTTTGTTTTTTTGTTGTTGTTCTTGTTGACTTTATTGAATATATGTAGACTTTAATGAATGGATGAATCACATTAAGAAGATTATGCAATTACCACTGCTTTTGCTGATGGTTAAAAAGAAAACTGATTCTCAGTTACAACAACAACAACAACAGTAAACACGTTGGGCGAGAAGCAGCCATAGAAAGCAACGGTTTGTTACTTGCTCTGTCTGCGCTTTGGGTTAGCCAAATGACGAAAGCCGCAAAGGAAAAAGAATATAATTGTAAACTGAAGCAGAAACCACTCCTTAAGCTCCTCCTATGTATCGTATAACTTTAATACGTATACATATACAGCATTCATATGTGTGAATGTGGGTGTGTTTTGTCTTTGTGTGTGTTTATTTTTTTACACGCACTTTATTTGCCTTTAATTTATTTTTCGTTTTTTTTTCAAGGTTTTGTCATTAAACAATTAGCAAATTTTATCACTTTTCAAAGGTTTTATGTGCTAAATGCAAAACGGCCTGGGCACGGCAATAGGCCACGGCTAGAACCCAACTGGGTCAGAGACACACTCACTCACTCACACACACACACACACACACACATACGCACAGCTGCTGCGCTGCTGCTAACGGAACACACCCTAACTGGGCAGAAGTGTACACGAAGCGCGCACGCACAGGACTCAAGCAGAGTATAACAGAGTGTACACGTTTGTGTGTGTATGCGCGCAACTTAACAGAGCAATGTTAAGGTCATGTTAAGCGCACTAACAGTGCAAGCTCAGCTTTGGCGACGTTTTCTGTCCAAATTTGGACGAGCAACTGATTCAAAAATTTCCAAAAATAAAATAAAGTTGAATATAATTGTGGAAAAAAAAATAGTTTCTATTGTTACACGGTCGCATACAGATATATGTACATATAAAAATATAGTTTTATTAAAGCTACGTTTGTAGAGAAAGCTTCAACACAGCATGCCAAGAGTTTGCGCGTAGCGTGAGAGAAAGAGAGTGTTAGTAGCAAGAGAGAGAGAGAGAGAGAGTAAAGCTGTGCAGACTTTACTGTTGTTGCTGTTGCCACTGTTGTTGTTTTTATTGTTAGAGCAACAATGAGTTTATTGCACCGGCCGCGAAGCTCGAGCGGTTTGTTGTTTTTGCACAATGCATTTAACTGCAAACACAAATGATGCTGCCGCTGTCGAGGCAATTAGAGTGAGAATCCGTCTGACTGGGCTGGTTGAATAAAGCAACAACAACTTTCGCTCAGTAGTGTGTGAGAATGTACAAATTACTGTAGGATGTTGTTGTTGTTTCTACCTTCTACCATATCTCCATCTTACTCTTTTGTCTCTGTCCAAATGCATTCAAATGCACACACGCATACACATACATATGCACACATGCACACAGCATATTAAATGACTGCGGCAGACGCAAAGTTACCGTTAGGTGAATGTCTCATATAACAATTAGTTACAAATGAAACCTGCTGCCCGCCCATATATGGCTAAGGTAAAAATATAAATAAAAGAGCTAACGTAAGCCAGTTAGAGTTATCTATGTGTGTATGAGTGTTTTGGCTGATAGCTTTATTTGGCCATTTTTGTTTTTAACACTAACACTCACCCACACACACACAAACACACACATGCAAACTTATTAACATTTGCTCGCTCTTGCGTAAACTTTCTAGATGGCTTTGGGAGTGTGAGTCAGAGGAAGCACAATAAGAACAACAACATTGATGATAAAAACAAGAACAAGAACACAGCAGCTGCAAAAAGCGGCAAACAGCTGAGAAGTTTTGGAGTTTGTAATCGGAAAAGGGTATCGAAAAATTGTAAGGAATTTAAATTATGTTATATTTTCAACTGCACACTTGTTTCATTTGCGCAATGCACTTGCAAATCAAATCGAATTGGATATATGAAATCATCATTAAAAATATACCAAATTACACATACAGTAGCCCACACATACATATGCATGTATGTATGTACTCATTTGTTTGTACGTGTGTATGTGCGTGTATTTAATTTAACAAACAAAAAGTGATTCACATAAAAATAGCCAAAATACATATCTAAATGGCCCGTATAGCCTCCGACACTGACAACACAGCTGTCTCTTGTCCTCTCGTACACTTAACGCCCCCACACACATATTTATATATATTTTTATATATACGTGCCAATTCTATATTCCAGACAGCCTGGCCGCAGGAACATCGAACACGGTGGATAGAAAAACCCCACCCAACAACGCAGCCGGCACTTTTACATTGCGCTTGCACTTCACACTTCAATCTCTTGCATGGCAAAAAATAACAAACGAAAATACAATTTTACGCACATTTCTTTGGGGTTTTTTGTTGATGAAAAACATCATAGACAACACAAAAACATACACACAATTTCAACTCAAATTCACTTACCACAATTATACTTTTGTTGGATGGCAAAGTTTCTTTTTACACAAAATCTTTACCGCTCAAAGGCTGTTATTATGCGAAAAAACGAACGACGAATGAATTTTGCGAGTGACTAATTATTATGTCTATCGATATGAGCTGAATGCAAAGCATAGTTATCGATACATGAAATTATTCTTACGAGTAGTCTGTTATATCGATATATCGTATACAAGTAGATAATCAACACTGATTGACACTGTGGTTATTTACGAAGATCGATTTTTTAAACAAAATGCAGCGGCATTTTAAATTCTAATAAATAATGTATAGTTAGTAAAACACCAAGACATTATTGAAAATGTATAATTTTTATTGCTTTGTGTTGCGTAAAGCATATCAATTGGCTCATTAAAAAAAAGTATAAATAATTTGGCTTTAAACCTAAGCTCTATAATTAACACAATATTAGTTTCGTATCGGGTGGCGCGCCTAAATTTTGGTAACAAATTCGGAACTAAAGCATAAACATTTTGGGATCACAAAGCGAATACACAAAATGATCATATGGTGGTATAAATCTATAAATATACATATGTATATGGTATGTGAAGCTGCCCATTTTGGGGGAAGAACTATTGTGTTATCGATTAGTAAATGGTTTATAATGAATTAAATCCAAGTCTTTGAGTAATAACGGGTTACGGGATACAAAATGTTGTTCGTTTTAAGCTTAAACATCAAATACTAAATTCAGCCAGTGTTGAGCAACGGTTCGAATGCCTTAGATCAACCGCGTACGTTTCAAATATGTAATGAGCAGATTGTAAATGAATTTATATTGCGCTAGCGATGGTATAATGCTATCCCGCTGATGTCGAAGCTGTCCGATGACGCGCGGTATATCCAAGTCCTGGAAAGCGAATATAATTGAATATTTAGTATGATGATTTATTCACAGATGTATATTGTATCTTACTTCATTGTGATCCAGTGTGTATAGAAGTAAATCTGCCGTTAATGTGACTCCCGAACGTCCGCCTCCCTCCAGGCAATGTATGAGTACTGGTGGATTTGTATTGTGACCCGGTGGCACTTCATGCGTTGATGCCAATCTCACGGAGTTGAGCTCTTCTAGAAAGTCTAGAAAATGATTGACATCTCGTGGACAGTTCTGTTCCGCCCAATCGGCATACTGCAAATGCCACACGGATCGATAGCGACGCGATTGCGCGTGATACAGGCGCAATTTACTGGTGGTACAACGATCTGTTGTTTGTGAGAATTCCTGATAAACCTGCAACTGTAAGTGAATTGGGAAGTTAGCAATAGTTAACGGCTTGACCATGATTGTCACTTACATGTCCAAACTCCATGCGTTGCTGACTGCTGAGCGGCATATAGCTCATGTCCTCCGTTAGCTGCACCACCAGGTAAACATCTGCCTCCCATACACACTGCCAGAAGATTCGCATCGTTTGTGACTCTTGCGGTGATTGGGCGACAATATAGAATCGCTGCTTAGTACCCACGGTTGCCTGTAAAACGAAGTCTTTAATGAACCGAACGTTTTGTTCACCACAATATGAGAACCCACCGATATGTATGAGGCATTTACATAGCCATGTCGATTGTCCATCGCTGGCGTCAGACGCACCCGATTGTCATCGTATGGCAGAAAGTTGGGATCATGATTCTTGGGCTCGTTCTCCTCGAGCAGCGCGCAATCGTATTGGGCATGCTCTCGTCTCTTGGGTATGCGCTCGAACTCCATAAATAACTGCGCATCCTGCAGCTTATCGTTTAATATCTGGCACTGCAAGGGAAGAACAGAAAGAGATTATAACAGCCATATATGTCTTTTGATTACAGTGATAACTTACCAATTTATCCTTTGAATACTGACCCGATATGGGCTGTGGTTTGCTTACGCCTGTCGACCAACGGTGCGGTAGATTTAAATCATCTTGAGCTAGTTTCATTTTAGCCGCCAGTTTAGCATGTTGTGCCGCTGCCGATGAGACCGATGTGCTTGCCTTCTCTCTGCCCAGTGTGGCGGACTTTTGTTTGTCGGGCGTTTTGCTGCGCGACAAGATATTCCAACGGCGACGACGTTTCACATCCTTGCTGGCCGTAGAGGAACTGGTTGTATCCAGCGTCGAATTAAACATGGACGATGTCGACGCTGAGGTATTTCCGGACAGATTCATGGCACTGAATTGCTGATGCAGCGAGTCACCAGCTGGCGAAATCACATCAACTGTTGACTTATTCAGACTCGCCGTCGAGCGATGTTGGCGCGGCGGAGGTGTGGCTCCAATTGCTGGTGCTGCACTAGCCGCACGTGCTGTACGCTGTGGCGCCTGCGGCTCTAGGAACTGCAGTTCCGTGCTGGCCGCCCGATCTGCGCCATATTTCTTAATATTACGCGTAACTTCATCGTCCGGCTGCGCATTGACGGTGAGCGTGACTACGTTGTTGGTGTTATTGTTGTGACGTACTGCAGGCACCGGCGCCACGGCCGGTGGGGCTGATTGTATGGAGGAAGCGCGTTGTCGCATGGCATCCGCATTACCCGGCCCACCGCTACTGCCTCCGCTGGCGCGCTGTGGCAATGGCAGCGGCACATTCTCATAGATCGGCTCGATCGAACCGTTCATTGCGTTGCGCTGCAAAGGCGTTGGCGTCGCTGCTCCAGCCGATGTTGCTGCTGGCTGTGGACTGCTCGCCGGTGGAGGAGCCGAACTGCGATAACCGCTGGGCGGAAGAGTTGGGGAACTGTAAGGAAATCATGTTGAATAATGAATCTTGCAAATCACGAAATTCATCCCAATACATACCTTTGCACGGCTGTTGCGGCTGCAGCTTGACTCATCGCCGACTGACGCAGCTGGGACATGATCGATGGCTGCTCTTCGATCATGTTGAGGTTCTCAAATGTGCCATGCGGTGGCAAATAGGGCTGTGAGTGTCCCATGTGACCAATGTACGGATACTGATGCAGCATGGTGGCACCCGACGAGGTGGGCATATTGCCATGCATACCTCCTCCTGCAACACCACCGCCTACTCCACCTCCGCCAGCGGCGGCCAGCGCAACAAATTGTCCACCATTGAGCAGATTACGATTGGAGACAAGATCCGGTGAAGAACCAGAAACATAATTGCGATAACCCTGCAACGGACGAGGAGTGGCCACAGCTAGATCCGGTGTGGATGAGGAACTCAAACGATTTACAGGATAGGGCGGCGGTGCTTTGTGCCGCATCATATGCATGCGCTGCGAAAGCTCCAAATAGGCTGCCGGCTGTTGCTGCATCTGTTGCTGCTGCTGTGTCTGATAGAGATTGAGATGATGATGATGAGCATGAAGCGCTGCTGCCGGCTGCGCCACGTCCGGATAGCGATGCGCCGCTGTCAGATGATGACCGAAGAGTAGACTTTCGCCATAAACTGCAGGATTATGGACGTCCGGCTGTGAGCCTGCATAGTAGGCGGCAGCATTACCCGGTGTGGCCAGAGCCAAGGCTACGTTATGCAGCTCCGCCGAGGGTGTGCGATACTTGAGCTGGACGGCAGTTTCATAGTCGGGAGCAGGCCGATAGGTGGGTAGCATGGCCTTCAGGCGTTCCCGTTCATGGGAGTCTGTGTTGCTGCCACCATTGTTGTTGTTGTGGTGCAGCATGCTGTTGCTGCTGTGCAGGTTGTTGTTGCTCAAATCCAGGCAACTGCTGCTCTGTCCCAGCATCTGGCTTTGGCTTGCAAGGGAAATATTCGACGATAGCAACTGTTGCTGTTGTTGGTGTAGCTGTTGCTGCTGCTGCTGCTGTTGTTGTTGCTGCAACTGCTGTTGCTGTTGATGCTGCTGCTGTTGTTGTTGCTGCTGCTGCTGCTGCTGCTGCAATTGTTGCTCGGCGGCTGCAACATAATCGTATTCCACATAGCCAACACTGTCCGCAGTCAAAGAAACTCCATTATTGCTCTCCATGTCCGCCCCAGCAACACTGCTGCCCAGACTCGAGGGCGTGTCCTGATCGATGTAACGCTTGAAGAACTTGTGCTGCGTGATGCAAAGCTTCCAAAAATATCTGGCAATATCCGCCTCGCTAAAGATAAAGCTGCCCACGATGCTGCCATCCCCGTCAAGTTTGTTCTGCTCGATTTTGATGGTCCGCTTGTCAATTGTTACCGTGTGAAACTCCTTCCAGGGGAAGTATTGCCGACCGTTGTCTGCATTGACAACCATGCCATTGATTGCCAATCCCAGCAGCAGATCATTACCCAGCGTGTCCTTGGCTGCAAAACGCTCCTCGCCGTAGCCATCCAGTTGCTGACAGCACTGTATATACATCTCCTCGGCCTGGCTCTGGCTAAGATGGGCCATGCCAGCGTGCTGTTGCAGGACCTCCATGATCAGTCCGTCCAGCATACTGTCGTCATTTGCCAAACCCTGCATATTGCGTGGCAATATGAGTGATTTCTTCAGATAATCCTTAGATTGCTTATCGCCCTGGTAGCTATCGTATTCCGCCTGGCGGCAGTAGAGTGCCAGCAATATGGCTGTCCGAATATCGCAAGCGATCTTGCCCTCGTAAATGTCGCTCTTCAACTGCAGAAAGTAATAGAAGCGTGTCGCCTCGTCTGTGAGATGTCGCACGCCCGTCGTCACGTAGTGCCGCACCCGCAGATACATCTTGGCTGCCGCCGCATACTTCTCCAGCTGACGACTCAGCGAACGCTCCAAGTCGATCCATTTGTATTCGTCCTCCTTGTCCTTAACCAGATAGCGTAGCCCAAAGAATTCTGGCTGTTGTATGAGCAGGCGCTGACACACGTTGTCCAGACATTCCTGACCCTTGCTCTCCGAGCTAATGGTGCAATCGACGGTGCTCGAGGTATCTGTGTGGTTGAATAAATACCAAGAGATAATGAAATACACGCAGATAACTTCTGAAACTCACGACAGACGCAAATCCAAACCCCCCAACAACAACAATAACAACAACAACAACATCGAGACAACAACAACTACATTGCTTGGCAACTGGGCACGCGCAAATATGCTAATGCACACACAGCTATTTATTTTTGTTGTCTAATCGTTTTTCTTCTATTTATTTCTGTTTCGTGGATTGCCTTTTACGAATTTTATTGAGCCGCTTTGCTGGCGGAAATCGTGTTTTGTTGTTTTAGGCCAGCCACTGTTAACCTAACAGAGCGTTTAGGGACATGATTCCAGCAATATTATAGCAAAATGCTTACTCGATTGTTTTTAGTTAACTTTTTTTTATATGAAATGAATCTTTTTTCATATTGTTTACTTGAGTATTTCAATTGTTTATTATTATCACGCAGGACACACACACGAGTGTCATTCCAGCATGAGCATCTGTTGCTAACAGTTTTCTGTTAACTTTTATTAACAGGAGCGCAACAAGTTCACTGAATGCCGATTGCTGTTGCTGTTGTTGTTGTTGCCTCTTTTCGTTATGTTTTTTGGCCAATGCGAATTCCATCATGCCACAGAAAAAAAAAAACTGGTAATAAAAGCCAAAGCCAAAGATAAACTCATTGCTTATCTTGTCGCAGTTATTGGCCATATAAAAATAACATATAATTATGTGTTTCCAATTAAAAGCGCGAGGATGACTAAATATATCAACAAGTGTAAAACTCAACACAGCTTTTATTGGCGTTGTTGCAGCAATAGTTGTTGTAATTGTTGTTGTAATTGTTATTGTTATTGTTGTTACTCATGCAATTTAAACTTGTACACTTGTTAGGCGCCGTTGTTATTGATATTCTTCTTCTTTCGCCAGCGATACGCCCCCACATAGACTCACGCACAGAGACACACACACACACACACACATGGGCACAACACACTCACCTAGCAAATGATGCACAGATATAACAAATAAACTTTTGGACGTCACGTTATATTGTCGACATTTCTTAAAGAATTTTAAAGGCATTTCCGTGCCGTATTCTCCACTCTCCGCCGTATGATACTATGCGCGAGTCACGCTGCTGCTGCTGCTGCTGCTGCTGGTGCTCTTGGCTCTGGATGAGCTGGTGTTGTTGCTGTTTCTGTTGGCTGGCAGGTACCAAAGACATTTGCATGTAAATTACACAATTGGTTTTTGTCGGTTTATTGGGATTTTTAAGCTGTTTCCACACAGCTTTTAAGGCACATAGAAAAGAACACAGTTGTGTACACGTTTTAGATTGCAAGTAAATATCTAAAGCTAATTTCAAGTCGTTGCAAATTATAAATAAAAGTGTTAACAAAAACTAAAAACGAAAGAGTAGTTTGGCTAGTGGTATCGAATAAGCGAATGAGTACAATGGGTAATTGGTTGGAGATGGTATGCCCACAACGATACTTATCGCAAACATAATTCTGTAAAATTGTATTAAGTCGAAATTAAATCATATATATTAGGATTTATTTATGTATAAATAAGTATTCAATTTGCAAAATGTTTATTTAATTGAACATTGATATGTTAAACATTTCGTTCGCATTAACATTGTTTTGCTCGTTCCCACATGAACTGCATACCTCGCCGAACAGAGTTGCTTTCGTGAAGATTTACTCACTTAACGAAACATAGCGATGAACCGCAACCGAACCATTTGAGTAACAATAACAACAGGAATAGTATCACTTTGTTAAAGCTGCTGATCGGACGTGATTTTCTCTAATAATTACGCCAAAACAGGCACGAATTATATTTATCAATTGAAAGTCTGACAAAACAATTTAACCCCAACTACGCAACGGCGTTAGTTTATTGTACGAACAACATCAGCTGGACGAAGACGTATGTAGGAGCATTACACTGTGATTAGCTCAATACGCGCATATAGACATACACACACACACACACACAGGCACCTACATACACATTCCCATGTATGTATAGGTGCGCTTCGTCGTCGTCGTCGTCGTCGTAGTTGTTACTGCTGCTGCGTTACCGCTGCAGTCGTCGCTGTCCCGTCGTCGTGGCTTCCACTTTAACTAAATAAAACAAATTAAGCGTTCGCGCAACGTGTACGAAAAAGAGGAAATTCGAAACATAAAAAAAAAAATCGCAAAGGGCGCGACATATACCGACACATTATCGAGGATCATTCTTAAATTGAGTAAGTTGTACACATACAAAAATACTCGTACATACTGCATATGTTACATAGATACACACTTTAAAATATTATCTTAAGCCGATCGAAGAGCTCGTGTTCGGTGTTTGATGGTCAAGGTTACAGCAACAATAAGAGATCAATACACACACACACGCTCACACGCGCATACACTTGCTGAATTTGAGTACGTGTGTGAGAGCGAGGCAGTTGATCGTTATGGACAGAGTGTAAAGTTCATTACCTGTTGCTGTTGTTGCTCTCGCATCTCTATGCGTGTATTAGTTGCGTGTGTGCTTCTCTGTGTGTGTGTGGTTTTAGCTTAAGTGTGTGTGTGTGTCCATTAAACAGGTTGCATGCTCGTTAAATTTGAGGTTACATTTGACCAGACAGTTTCGCTCTCAATCTCGCTCTCACTCTCGTGATCTCTTGTCGCCGTCTCTTCTGTTGCAATTTAATATAATAAATCTTTTGTTTGATAGCGTAATATTAGCGACACGTACAAACGAAATGTTAGAGGCGCGCCTTGAAACAAAAAAGTCAGAAATTATTGCCGAATCGCAATTTTTATTTTGCTTTTGAACTGATGCAATCTTTATGAGACGTTCGGTTTTCACTCGAATTGCAATTAAACAAACTCGTTTTGGCTGGGTCAGCTGTTTTTTTGTTTTTGTTATCGACAAATACAGCTGAGAGTTGAATAACGGAAAAATTGGCACAATTTAATTTGAAACCTGCGAGTCGTACTATATAGGAATCCCTCAAAATTGTCCACTGTTCAATATAAAATCAAAGAAATATTCTTTAATCAAATTTTTATTCAAGGTTTAATCAATTGTTTAATTAATTACATTTACTTAAAATAGTAGTAGTAGTTAATAACTATAAATTATTAAAAAAATCAAATAACAGACATACCCAATAATTTTACCAATAAACCTTAACTTTTTGCAATTGGCATTGAACTAAATTCATAAAAGCGACAGTTTCAGGGTCATATGAATGTATCAATGGTTGACTGGTTGAAAAGTTGGTTGGAATATTGACTGTTGTATTAACGGGGCGGCACGCTGCTAATTATGGCCAAAATGAGTCAGTTTAGCCGGTTGAATTACCCCGAACGCAATCGCAACATAGAGACTAAACTGTTTTAAAAACGACAACAGGTTTTCGCAGCGATAAGAAAACTCAAACATTAAATAACGCCAATTCATGCTTACTCTTTCGTATAATGTGAAACAATCCGGCACGTAGTCACACAAATGCAATCACACACACACATTTACTTTGTTTATATTGTTTTGAGAGCATCTGCTGGGACCCTATAAGTAACTCTATGTCTTGAAAACCGCCTACTCAGCGTGCTTGGCCATATCTTTTTGAGAAAGTCGTTTGATTATTAGCAAAGGTTTTTTGTTTTGATTCGACCAGAGATTGTCTCCACGTGCGAAACTCAGTATATTTAGATTGTAGTCGATCATTTTGAATTTCTAACAAAATTGATGTCAACCAAAAGCTTTTGGATGAAATTAAAAATTTGATGTATTGGATGACTTTATAAAATCTTTTTGGTGAGTGAGTGCAGTGGAACTTTTACCTTAAAGTTGAATCTTATCTGTCAAGTGTACGATTATCCATAAAAAAATACCTTACCGTTTAACTTGTGTTTTATATAATTTTAGTTTAATCTTTTGCCTGCCAAAAATCTAATCTTACTAGTTTTATGATCCTATTCGCATGTATTTCTACGAAATTAATAAATTAATTTGCTATTTGAATGCATAATTTGCAAAATTTATTTTATATTTTATAAAATTACAATAAGTAAAACACGATGGCGTCACAAATTTCTTACCGGTTGTAACCTAAAAATTTGATCGGTTTTCCGCCATTGTCACTTGTCCCCCTCGTTCGTAGTTGTCTTCCTCTTGATCGACGTCTGCTGTCTACTTTATTTTATTCGCACCTCAGTCGATAGTGACCATAGAGCACCCTGCCTAATGCCAACCAAATGGAAGACGACAATTGATTTGCATACGACGCGAATCTTCGGCTTCGTCGTCACAACACTTGACGCTTGACGAATTTAGAGCTCGCCCCGATCGACGCTTTGGGCTCATGTTTAATATTTATTTTTTTGCCATTTGTTGACCACAGCAACAAGAACTAAATATTGCACGAGCGAACAAAAAAAAAAAAAAAAAAAAGCAAACAAATGAAAAAGAGACACAAAACGCACGTAATCAAAATCAAAATCGAACATTAGACAGAAGAAAACCTGCTCGGAATTCAAGGTGCAACGTCAATGTGTTTGCGTGATTCCTCTTTTCGCGGGAATTTATTTTTTTTTTAACTTTTTAACGAGAAATACGTTGGGACAAAGATCATCGGTTCATCATCCGAAACGTGTGCCGAGTTACATATATGAGATGCTTTTAAAAGTGAAAATAAAAGCAAGGGTTTATTATAGAGGTGAATAGACTGAGTAAACCTTACTCAACTCAAGAATAATGGGTATTTCCAGGTTTTACACTCATTTTGACCATTTTGTGATCGCTCAGAGATTATAAGTTATACAAAAGATATGCTTATTTCGTATTTCTGACTCACATATGTGTATGTTAAACCCTCAGTCTGTAGATAAAAGAGCCCTAAACAACAAACAATGCAGATTGTGAGTATCGAAAGCAAAGTGTGTAGTGTTATTTTCGCACGGTGTGCATTACTAAAAGTCTTTTGGCGTTTTCATCATGCCAAACGAAATCGACATCTTATCAACTTTTGATAAGATACTCTCATGCAGTAGTTGGTATCGCCTTATCAGCTTATCAGCTGCAATGCGCTTTGGGCATAAAAATGTTGGACGTTGTGTACCGAACTGTTAGTTAACAGCGCGCTGTTAAACAGTTCAGACGAAGGCGATTAGCATTTTGTTTCATTGTGTCGTCAACCGTTAACCGATGTCAATTAAAATCATTTGCAGTTTTGTAAAAAATAACAACGCGTAGTAATAACAAAATCAAGTTAAAACAAAAATAAATTATAATTGCCTTAAGTGAGTCAAGTTTTCCCCTATGTAGACAAGGCTAAAGTAATTAAAAACTTATTACAGTGTCAATGTCAATGCACGCGAGCTCTCGATTGAGAGAGATGTAGGAAGAGTTCGATCATTTTACCGTTAGAACAAGTGCGGAAGCCCGTTTGCCGTTAGGCGCCTCCGGTCGCATGTAAAATAGACATAGACCCCACAGACAGACTGTACTAGGAGGCTACGGTGTTCTATTTCTATCCTCGGCTAGCTTACGTGGCATACATTAAGTGCGTGCTCAAAGTGCGATATTCAAATTGAAAGTGCCCCATTCCGTGTTCTCCTCTTCCATTTCTCTCTTCTGTCTATTAAAATGTTCGCGTGTTCGTATAGAGTGTATGTTATGCAAAATATTAAAAGAAAGAGAAATAGAATAGAATAGAACTATCAAATGCTCTGTCAGTGTATAAGAAGTGATATGAATTTAAACCTAATTCTAATCGAACGTTTCGCCTTTTACTTTTTATCTTCGATCCTCAGTCAGACTGTGAATCATGGCCAGTGAGCAGCCAATAGTCGATGGAGCCGCAGCAGGAGCAGTTGCAGCTGGAGATGAGCCTTTCCTGGGATTACTCGATGTAGCGCTGCTGGCAGTGCTGATTGGCGGTGCTGCCTTTTACTTTTTGCGTAGCCGCAAGAAGGAGGAAGAACCTGTGCGCAGTTATTCCATACAGTAAGTTGACATTATTGATCCAATATTAATTAACTTGTTCTTATATAATCATGTTTTTCTTACGCACTTTCAGACCCACCACAGTGAGCACCACCGCGGCGACAGATAACTCGTTCATCAAGAAACTGAAAGCCTCTGGCCGCAGCCTTGTGGTCTTCTATGGCTCTCAGACTGGAACGGGTGAGGAGTTTGCTGGCCGTCTTGCCAAGGAGGGCATTCGGTACAGATTGAAAGGCATGGTGGCTGATCCCGAAGAGTGCGATATGGAAGAATTGCTGCAGCTTAAGGATATCGAGAACTCGTTGGCTGTTTTCTGTTTGGCTACATACGGCGAGGGAGATCCTACCGACAATGCTATGGAATTTTACGAATGGATTACCAACGGAGATGTGGATCTGTCGGGCCTCAATTATGCGGTGAGTGATTAGTTCTATATTTTCGTGTTCCTCTACCGATAAGAAATTGATTATGCCAAACGCATGGCCTCCAAAATTAGCCAGGGTGTCGTTGCTATCAAGCACTAACCTGTAGATAAGACTTCTCTTATCTATTATATTGTGTAGTCTGATTCTCGTAATGAGCCTGCCACCAGGTTTGTTTGAGCAGCTTATAAACAATAAAAGTTCTAGATAATAATTTGTGTAATAGATAAATCTAGTGAGTGTTGATAACGTCTCGCTTTGAAATACTAGAAAACTGTTGAGATTCGTTTATTTAATACACAATCAGGAAGTGAAAACAATAAAGCGTTAGAATTTCGAGGACGTTTGTAATAAGTGATAAACGTTATTTGATATGGAAGAACGCGTTAGAATCCAGTGAATTTATAGAGGGTAGATTATTAATCGGGTAAAAACGATGTTCGTATATACATTTTTAAATGATTTGTAAAACTTCAAATCATGCTCTTTTTTCTAAATTCAAAACGATTGGTATACTTATACATGCACACCCACTCCAAATGAATTTATGACGTCACACACTGTTAAGTCACCCTTACCTAACATTAGCATGCTGTTAATGATTAGTACGCAAGTTCCAGCTGTTAGCTGTTAGCTGTCATCAATGATAACTGGTCACACTGTCACGTAAGAGCCGTCAGCTGTTAGTAAAACGTGTGTGCACACGCCGCGCGCACACAACTGTTGCGCAATATGTTTACTGCGTTTTTGTTTTGTTTTTGCACTGCGAATTATTGATAATTACAATAATTCAAAGTTTTGAATGAAAAAATCTTTGCCATGTGAGGCGAATTCGTATGCGGGAAGTAGAAAATAACGCGGCAATGTTGAACACGTTTGCCGGCATCGCTGCCGGTGTTGGCGGCGCTGTTAACCTTGGCACGCGTCGCAGTCAGTGGACGAGGCGCACTTTGATCTGGCTGTTAAATAATTTATGTAATAATCCAATAAAACGCGTTGACAGACAAGCCGAGCATGTGGTAATAGAGTAATGAGGCCTATCAATTGCTGACTAAAATTCCTAATTGTTGCCATTTCTATTTCAGGTCTTTGGTCTGGGCAACAAAACGTACGAGCACTACAACAAAGTCGCAATTTATGTGGACAAACGTCTGGAAGAGCTTGGCGCCAATCGTGTTTTCGAGCTGGGACTGGGTGACGATGATGCTAAGTGAGTGATAGAACTTAAGAGAAATAACAAACAGTTAATAATTCTATCGTCATCATTTGCAGCATTGAAGATGACTTCATTACGTGGAAGGATCGCTTCTGGCCAGCCGTATGCGATCACTTTGGCATTGAGGGAAGCGGCGAAGAGGTGTTGATTCGTCAATACCGTTTGCTCGAGCAGCCCGAAGTGCAGCCAGATCGCATTTACACTGGTGAAATTGCTCGTCTGCACTCAATGCAGAATCAGCGTCCTCCCTTCGATGCCAAGAACCCGTTCCTGGCGCCTATCCGTGTCAATCGGGAACTGCACAAAGGCGGCGGTCGTTCGTGCATGCACATTGAGCTAAGCATTGAGGGCTCCAAGATGCGTTACGATGCTGGTGACCATGTGGCCATGTATCCCATTAACGACAAGACGCTGGTCGAGAAACTGGGTCAGCTGTGCAATGCGGAATTGGACACGGTGTTCTCGCTTATTAACACTGACACGGACAGCAGCAAGAAGCATCCCTTCCCGTGCCCAACAACTTATCGCACTGCTCTAACGCATTATCTGGAGATCACTGCTATTCCACGTACCCACATCCTTAAGGAGTTGGCCGAGTACTGTACAGACGAGTCGGATAAGCAGTTGTTGCTTAGCATGGCTTCCCTGACACCGGAGGGAAAAGAGAAGTATCAGAGCTGGATACAAGATGCTTGCCGTAATGTTGTGCACATTCTGGAGGATATCAAGTCGTGCAAGCCGCCACTGGATCATGTATGCGAGTTGTTACCGCGTCTACAGCCACGTTACTATTCCATTTCATCGTCGGCTAAACTGCATCCAACAGATGTGCATGTAACCGCTGTGCTCGTCGAATACAAGACGCCCACTGGTCGTGTTAACAAGGGTGTGGCCACCACTTATTTGAAGAACAAACAGCCCACGGAGGCCGGCGAAGAGGTCAAGGTGCCTGTGTTCATTCGCAAGTCGCAATTCCGATTGCCCACAAAGCCGGAGACGCCCATTATTATGGTCGGTCCGGGCACGGGTCTAGCACCCTTCCGTGGGTTCTTACAGGAGCGCCAGTATCTACGCGATGAGGGCAAAACGGTGGGCGAATCTGTTCTATACTTCGGTTGTCGCAAGCGCAGCGAGGATTACATTTATGCGACCGAGCTAGAAGAATGGGCCAATAAGGGAACGCTAACACTAAAGACGGCCTTCTCACGCGATCAAGAAAAGAAAATTTACGTGCAGCACTTGCTCGAGAAGGATGCTGATCTCATCTGGGATGTGATTGGTGAAAAGAAGGGTCACTTCTATATCTGCGGGTAAGTTATGGCCGATCTAATTTGAATTCCCCTCCCCTAATATTCTCTTCCTGCTTCTCTCAGTGATGCAAAGAACATGGCTGTGGATGTTAGAAATATTCTGACTAAAATCTTGTCCACTAAGGGCAACATGAGTGAGACGGATGCCGTGCAGTATCTGAAGAAGATGGAAGCACAGAAACGCTACTCTGCTGATGTCTGGAGCTAATCTTGCTCTCCCATCTAAACTCTCTTGCGCGGAACAAACAGAAGCACACACGAAATGAAAACTAAAAGACACACAACACATTTACATAAGCGTAAAGTCGTAATGTCGTTCTAGTTAATTAAGCTAAATAAATTAATTATACAAATCGGTTTGGGAACTTCAGCTGCGGTTCAACAAACAGCGTAAATGTAAGGATAATTAATGCCTTATTCTAGTGTATAACTGATTGATTGATTGTATGAGTACATGATGATGCCCTTTGATTGTTAATGAGAATTATGATATTGATGATTGTAAGTTAAATAAGTAGAATTTTTTGCTATATATATCTATGCTTATATACATCGCAATCGATTGGAATGTTTTACGCTGCATTTCAATTGAGCTCTTCTATATGTTTAATTTGTGGTGATTTCGATAAGCAAATGAGACAAATTGTGCAATTTTAACGAAAACATAAAATTGTAATTTTATTAAAGAAAAAAAAAAAACGAAAAATAAACATAAAATAATATAAACAAGTATTTTCACCTGTTACACTTTAGCTCATTATTATTTTAAATTTGCTTGTAAGATTTTCTAACATCTGGCAGCTCCGCGTGGATTGAAAATTAAATGTAGCGAAAAGTCTGGCAACGTTGCTTAGCGTGCAACGGTAAACGCGAAACGAAGGCACAAGAGGGACTGTGAAAAGTGCGCGAAATTCCCTTAAGATTTTATTGCAAATTATTATAAACTGTGTTTTATATGTTCTTTTTTATTAAACTAAACTCGTGCAATAATTCTAAAATATCATGCCGACACTTTACTAGGTAAGTACCCGCCTGAAGTTTCTAGTTTTTTTTTTCTAATTTCAATCAAAGACGCCGGCTCGTTCAAAGTGCGGCAAAGTATAGCGCAGAGTGTCGGCCAGGCGTGGCGAGGAGAACATTTGCTCAAGCTTTCTTTGGGCGAAATCTGCGTCCGAGAAATTCTCCAGATTGTTGTCCGCAGTCTGCGCTTTGTCCTGGCTGATGGTGGGCAGAATGCCGTAGGTGGCAAAGAAGCCGTAGCTCTCGCGACGATGTACCTCGGCCACAACCTGATCATAGCTGGGCACCGGCACGCCCATGTCCAGATTGAGCAGTGTATCCGCTAGACGATTGTGGTAGACTTTCAAAAGCTGCGGTCGCTTGTGCTTCAGCACATCCAGACTGAGGCTGGTGTAGAAGAAGTAGTTGAGGTCGATGCCCGGACTGCCCCAGACGCTCAGTTGAAAATCTATGAAAATCGCATCCTGCAGCTGCTTCTGTGGCGTCTCATCGTACTTGAAGAGAATGTTGTTCACCCACAGATCGCCGTGATTAAGTACTTTAATCTCCTTTTCCAGCGGTGCCTGCGCACGGACCAGGTGCGTCCGCTGTTGTTCCATATATTTACCTATTTTCGCAGCCATCCGCTCATAACCTGGCCAAGAGCTGACCAGCTTGTGTAACTGTTTGCCATTGCCGCCAAAGAAGCGCATTAGCAGTGCATCATCCTTGGCCAGACCCTGAGGCGACAGCATGCCGTCGCCGTAAGCGTCGAAGATTTCAGAATCCTGTCGTGATTGAAGTCGTCAAATCTTAAATCTTTTCGTGCTCTTTATAGACTTACCAGCATTGCCAGCACCATGGAGGTAGCATGAAACTCAGCCAGTCGCTCCATAACCAGACGACAATGTTCCTCGTTTAGTCCTCTCTCACGCGAGGCCATCATAAAGCCATGCTGGCCCAGATCCTCGAACACAAGAGAATTCTGGGGCAGCTTAATGCACTGATAGAGCCTGTAAATCACAATTAAATCCTTACAAATCTCGTTTCACACGATCAGAGGAACTCACTTGGGTCCAAATCGTCGCTTGCACTGCATGAGTAGCTCAAGACGCGGTAGCACCTCGTAGTAGGTGATCTTCTCCTTGAGATAGACTTGTAGATCTTCGATAAACTCCACAGTTTCGATGCGTGGAATACTCTTCACGATCACCGCCATTTGCCGTGAGTTTGTGTGCGAATTCTTTCCAATCTGAAGCCTGTACTTGAGACGCACACGATAGATCTGACTGCAATAGTTCTCCCCGGTGCTGCTGCCCATGCTGCAATGGATGCCCTCTAGCTGCACCCGTGCCGTGCGCAGTGCCGTCTCTAGCACCTCCTCAAACAGAGCCACATCTAGATGCTTTGGCGGCGACTCCTGTAGCTCCTGATCGTAGACAATGCTGCACATGTTGAGATTCCGGTTGCATTGAGAGGCGCTCGCCGAACGCGGCAATTTATATATGGGACAGACAAAGCAAACATTCTGTTTAAAATTAATCATGCTTAATAATATAATATATACACATATATGTCTATATAGTATACTCAAAAGGTGTATATAATTTCGTTTAATAGGCGTCAACAGCCTAACGTCTGAGCACGCGACGCGAGTGATAGAAAGACCAGTTATTTTATTTCACTTGGCCTGCATCCCATTATAATTCCCTATATATAGCATTACTTAGCATCGACCTGTTCGGCTGAGACTCGGAAATTATCTTATCAAGGCCCACCTAGTTTCCAGATTATGTCAACTGTGATCTAACCGGGCATATCCTCCTTGACAGATGCCACACATATACGTAACTACGTTCGTGCCATCATATCGTTTTCACTTTCTCTCTCTCTCATTCTTGTTGTGTCTCGCTCACTCTTCCGACTTAAAGCTACTTGATTACCGTATTCGACAGCTTAATGAGCGAATGAGAGAGATTGCGCGACTTATAAGCTTGATACTGTCTAAAGTTAGGCCCATTAAATTTCTGTATCACTATGGGATGCTCGCAAGTTGTAACTATAAAACAAATTTTTGTTGGGTTCTTAACTAGATATAGTATGATCTTAAATCATAAAAAACATTTTTATGTATGTCTCATTGCTAGAATTACGGTATATTATCAGATTAGTGTATTTACTCTTCGTTATGCCAAAGATAATAACTTATTTTGGTATTTTCGTCACGTTTTAATCATCCTTATTAACTCAATTTTGCTTCACCTTTATTGTTATTCAAAATCCACAACTTAATTATTTTTAATTTATATGAATTTTATTTAGCTTCATGAATACATAATTAAAAGTAATTATATATATAAATAGGGTACGGTAGTTCGCTTTATTACAGCTGTTAAGATAGATGTTATACCTGGTTTCTTCGTAACAAAGTTTTCAGTTCTAGAGATACCCCAAATATGTTTTGCTTTCGAAATTAATTTGCACTCTTTATGGGAAATGTTTCATTTAATATAAGCTTCAATGAAGTAACAATCAAATTCTTGTGTAGTCTACATATTTTCAGTCATTTAGATGTTATATGACAGTCGGTCGAGTCATGAGATTTCAAGAACAATAAAGATATTGTATTAAATATTCTCAGCTCGTGCTTGTAATAATTTTTAATCGAAGATTTGCAAGTCATCCAGGCGCTTTAATGTAAACTTGAGACTTTCTAGAGTCCGTCCGTTTCCCTCGAACATAAGTTGAACCTTTTGACGGGCAAAGTCCTCGTTGTGAAAGTTCTTCAGCGAGTTGTCCTCCGAGTCTACACCAATCATGCTCATCAGCGGAAAGAAACCGAAGGCCACAAAGAAACCGTAGGCTTCCCGAGCATGAATCTCGGCCAGCACCTCCTTATGCGTAGGCAGCGCCTTGTGCCAGGGCAATTGCTTGAGGCAATCTACTAGAGCGTCGTAGTAGACGTCGATTAGTCGCTCCCTTTGGGTCCTCAATACCTCCAGCTCCAGGCTAGTGTTCAAAAAGTAGTTGATATCGAAGCCGAGGCTGCCATAGAAGCAAAGTTGAAAGTCGATCTGAAAGAGAATTTCACTTATCAGCCTTGGATCATGAATTCTCATGTCGGGGTACTCACGATCTTTGCTTGCTGCACCTGATACTGCTGATCGTACTTAAAGAATATATTGTTCACCCATAGATCGCCATGGTTGAGCACGTTGAGTGCACCTTGCAATGGATACACCGACTTCAGGACACGCTCTGTGAAATGCTCATGATAGCGATAAAGTTTCCTTGTTATCGTTCCGAATCCTTCGCAGTCGCTTATCAACGCTGCAAGCTTGAGAAGCTGTGTGCCGAAGAGTAACTTGAATGGCTGCGATTTGATGGCATCCATGTGCAGCAGACCAAAGGGATAACGATCCACAACAGTTTCGGGCTCGTGTTCTGCCATGACCATGGTCAGAGCATGATACTGGGCCAACTTGCGCATAACGAGCAGAGCATGCGGCAGATCCAGTCCCAGTTGACGACACTTGAGCTGATATCCCTCACAGCACAGATCCTCAAAGATGATTGTCTGCTCTGGCTGCGTGGTGGAATAGAAGTGTCTGTAGGGAGGTGAGATGTAGCATGAATAGATGCGCCACTTGCTCTCCCCTCACTCTTACCTGGCACCCAAAGTCCAGGGATCTTTACTGTCCCTGGCCCGCCACATAAGCGCCTCCAGCTTGGGCTTGATGTGCGTGTAGAACAATGTTTCCTTGTTGTAGATATGAAGTCTAGCCAGAATGGCCTGCTTCTCGGCTGGCATGCACTTGACAATCAATGAGCACTCGATCAGTTGATTCACTGACTGATATTTTATCTCAGCCCTATAGATATTGCTGCAATAGTTCTCCCCGCCTCGCGTTAGATCCGTCAGCTGAACGTCCAGCACCTTTAGATCCTGCCGTTGCAGTCCATGCTCCAGGCAGCGCTTGAAGAACTGCGGCGTCAGGTAGAGCGGTAACGTTGCCGTTGCGTCCGACATTATGGTTGACAATAAATCTGATCGACTGTGGAACTCTGCGCTATTTATATCGAGTGGAAAATCAATTCCATTGGCAGTTGGTCAGTTGGCTTCTTCCAATTGACCCCAATGGACGAGTGACTTGGGTGCATCTGCATCTCGTTCAGCTGCATTCACTGATTGGCTTAATCGAAATGCATTCCACGGCTGGAAACTGGATAAGCGGGCGATGCTTTTGATGTGCAATTTTGTATATGCAACAGAAATCTGATAATTGCGTATACTATATATTAAAGAGATTAGATGAAAGTAACTGCGAATAGGTCGCTTATCTCACCGGTTTTTCCCACCAGCTGCTAAAATTAGACTTTCCCCCAATTGAAACGCCGTTGGGATTCATTAAAGAAAACAAACTTTGGATCACTTTAATTGAACTCGACTCTATGTAGAGCCTAATCGTATATGATACATATACACCAAGATGACATAACAATCGGCAATCGACTGGCAGCCGCACTTGGTCCGGTTCTGCCTGTGCGCGCATCGAGGTTTGTTGAACCCATATTCCGGCTATAGTCCGACTTTAGTAATCATTGAATACGCCCAAATCTTCGGCACGCTTCAGAGCCCATTTGTGATAATCGTTGAGGAACTTTTGCGAGAAAATCATCTCCATTTTCTTGGCCTTGAAGCTCTCATCGTTCATGTTCTCAATACTGTTGTCGTGCGAGAGTTCCTTGGGCAACGTGATCATGGGCAGGAAAGCGAACAGTCCGAATAGGCCGTAAGTCTCGCGATTGCGTAGCTCAAAGAGAAGATCCTCGTAGCTTGGAATGTCCTCATAGCGTGCATACTCGAGACCCTCCTTGAAGGCCTGATAGTATACCTTGATGAGGTCCTCGCGACGCTGCTGCAGTTCCAGTTTGATGCTGGTGTTCAGGAAGAAATTCAAATCGCAGGCGGGACTGCCGTAAAACGAAAGCTGGAAGTCAATGAAGATGGCACGAGTTGGCAGCTCTGGCTGTGCTGCATTATCGTAGGCATACATAAAGTTGGTGGTCCACAAGTCACCATGATTGAGTACCACATAGCGATCGTTTGGCTTGGGCTTGGCAGCATCTAGCAAATTCTTGCGGAAGTTGTCGGAGAAACGTTGCAGGTGTGTGGTAATCTTCTCGTAGCCATCCCACTTGCTGGTGGCGCCAATGAGACCCTTGAGGAAGCCACCAAACATGTTATCGAAGGTGTCGCTCTGCAGGAGAGTCGCCTCGCTCAGCATGCCGCGTGTGTATTGCTTGACGATTTCCGGATCCTAAAATGCGATAGATAAGAGATCAGATATGTTAGATGAAAATGATTGTGTCAAATGGACTTACCTTCTTGGCCAGCACCATCGATGCGGCATGGAATTTACCCAGCTGCTGCAAAATCAACGAAGCGTGCGCCCAGTCCAGGCCCGCCTCGCGTGATGCCGTGCGAAAGCCATCTACTTTAAGGTCATTGAACACAATCGTCTGCACGGGGCCTTTTACGGAATAGTAATACCTATTCAAAAATATATTTTAGTTATATAATCTTCCACTTTCTTTTTTTCTTGTTATACACACTTGGGACCAAAGATGCTGCCATTGCTGAGTATATCCAAACGGGGCAGCACATCTGTATAGGTCTGTTTCTCCTTGATAAATACACTGACATCCTCCAGGAACTTTGTGTCTTCCGTTATGGGAATTGTCTTTACGATTAGCGAGACTTTCTCTCGTTTCTCCGACTCTTTGCCGTCTACCCAACGTGCAAAGTCTAAAGTCACTTGGTAGATGGCCGAGCAATAATTGTCACCCGGATTGCTGCCCCATGCAAAGTTGATCTCGTGCAGGGTGACCTTGGATTCGCGCAGACCATCCTCCAAGGTCTCAGTGAAGAATGCCTCGTTGAGGTATTCGGCCACCGTTATGTTTTGATCGTTCCTTATTTTCACCATATTCCCAAAAGTTGTCGTAGCACGAAGCGAACGCTTTCCAAACTCAAATGCGACTGATTTGATTAATGCGAGAGACCCGGCATTATATCGCTATTTGTTTTCTACGGGGAACTTCACGACATTTTGTCGCGCTTGTGTTTGGCTCTCACAACATGAATAAACAAGCGGCATAGTACAGTGGGCCGAGTTGAGAGAGCACACTGTTTCTAAAAATATATCGAAATCATATATAATTTGTTTTCATGTTTAGAACATCTAATTCGCCTTTAAATTTAATTTGAACTACAAACATGAAACAATGTTACTTTAACATTTAAACTATTTTCACGCGCCTTCAAACCACTGTGCATTAGGTCGTGTCATCAACTAGTTTTAAAATTGTGTTTTATTCATTATCTCTCTTGAGGTTTTTGCTAACTCATTCCTAGATAGCTATATATGCTTTGCATGAGGCCTTAAATTATTTTTTCTTCGAATTTGAGTATTCCTTATCATTGAGCTTGAGAGAGTTCCCTGTTCGGGGGTCAATTCTATTCTATACTATTGTCTTTCATAGGCAATCGGCTGTGTTTGATTAGCAGGTGCCTGCTATGTATTTCACAAAAAATTGTAAACACACAAACAAGCAAGTGTACGAGGCACATACGTGTACCGATGCGATACGCAACTATGTACGTGTATGTATGTATGTATTTTTACAGTGGGAAGCTCATTAGTTTTCATAGTGAGTGGGGGGTACGAGTAGATGATTTGCTTTCATAGTGAATTGCTGAATGACGCGACTCTTGCGCTGAGATTTTTGCTTTTTTTGATTGAGATAGACGTTTGTCAAGCGCGTGTTGAAGCACAAATAATAATATTTCAGTGCGGGCGATATCTTTTCTGGTATTCTTATCTCACAGAAAAAAACAATGTTAAATTAGGTGATAAAACAGTGGGCTGATAATGTTGTGCTGGGTGGTTAATTTTGGGGAAACAGCTTGAGAGTTTATTAAAGTGGGGCAGGAGGGATTGCATTGCCAGTTTACAATCTTTGTACTTGTCAAATACTGTGTGTGCAATCAAACATTATGATGAGATAGTATACGCTAGTAGAAAAAAAAAAGAAAAAAAAATGTTATACATTCATACAAAGTATGAGTATATGAGAAAATAAACGTGACAGAGCTGCTTGTAAACCCCCTTCAAAAAATCAGTTTTTACTTAACCCTTTGAGTGTTTTTGTTTCTTAACTTAACCCTTTGAGTGATTTTGTTTAATTTTGTACTCCAAAAATTGTTCATTGTCAGCTGCATAAAGTGTTGCATACTTTTCAGCTTATCATAAATTCATTTCGGGCAAACTTGGTATGCAACGAAGTTCTGCGAAATATTCGAAAGTTCCGTAAGTAAGAAAATCCCTAGATTTAGTCAAGTTCCACACCATATGGACTTGTTTGTGCAAAATATTTACTACGTAAGCAAATTCCATACACCCTGTGGCTATTATTTCTTAGTTCCCTTTTAGGTTTTGTACTTTGCTTAGTTGTATTCTGGTGCATTTATCGGCTAAGTTCATTATTCCCTTTATACCAGATTTTCCTTAAACCATACTGCCTCTTTCGGAGTGATTGGTTGTTGCAATGTCCTAAGCCATCAAAAAAGTGGGTACAGTTCAGTGTTTGAGACTTATGCCAATAAATAGGGTGCTGGTAATAGTCCTTGTGGTACATTTCTCTGCTAACTGATTGTTCCCTTAAAAGGAGTCATTTGTTGGTCCCTTTATAAAATATATTGGCTTGCGTTGCTTTTGGTGTGTGCATATGATTTGAATGTATTAATATAGTGATACAAATAGTCCCTACAACCTCACATTGAGAGATTTTTGGTGTAAGTTTTAGCTAAAGTTCGATATGAAAAATTCCCATTAATCTTAAAGAGAGCGGAAGAATAAAGTGACGAACCGGAAGTGAGCACAATTTTATATTAACATAAATACAGTGTTAATAATACACTTTTTGCCCTATTACAGCATCTCTAATTAACATTTTAAACTAACTGTCTGGTAACTGCGACATGTCCGTGGAAAAACATATCTGATAGTTGTTTATAGGAACTTCCTCTTGCGCTCCCTATATCAGTACTCGGGTAATCTCCCCTAAGCTAGGGGCGTCATATTAAACGCATTTACGGTGCTTTTGTAAAAAAGACCAAATGAGAAGAGCGAAAAGAGAAAACACACACACACAAAAGCGACTTGTGCGAGTTTCGCATTCGCTCGATTATTGCATTTTTTTCCCTCTGCGCCTTGCGATACGCATCACCAGTTGCTTTTTTAGCGTCAGGTCAGAGAGGGAAGCGCGATGGAGGCACAGGAGGAGAGTTGAAAGGTCAGTCCAGCGCTGCGCCATGCGCCATGTTTGCTCTGTGTTTGGAGCCCGCTGGCAACTCAAAGGCACACACATTCGCATACTCTCTCACACACACACACAAACACACACCATGATGCACGCGGAGGACTGTGCATGTCACGTGTTTTTGCAGTTCATGACGGCTTAATTAAGTCGCGTTTTAGTTTTCCCTTTTTGTCGTTTCGATTCACTTTGCGAGATTTTTCCCAGAGCTGTGTCTGACTTTTCCGAGCCAGAAAAAGAAAACAGAAAACAGCAGACAAAGACAGAAAAAAAAACAAATACAAAAACCAAAAATGAAAACGAAAACAAAAGCACATTGTGCATTTTGCATTACATGTTAAACGAAATGCATTAATAAACAACGCCGTTTAAACGCGCGATTGCACACAAATTAGTGACCGAAGCCGCGACTGTCTGGCCACGCCCACGCCCCGCGCCTACGCTGGCTGCCATCCAATCCCGCCTTACCACACGAGATGCGGTCTGTATTCTGCGCTCCCCTTGTCCTCTTTGAGCTGCGCTGATGTATGCGATTTTAATCGTACGCTCAGACATAAACATGATGCGAGTCCAAAAACCAAAATCCATGGCAACCCCACAGTCATGGGAGAGGGAAGGGGCGGGGGGAAGGGCGCACATTCCACTTGCACACCTAGAGTAGACACAACAAGCGAATTGGTCTACAGACAGAACAGAATAAATGACCATAATCAAACACTTTACGCCTGAGAGCATGCTTGGGCACGGCTCCCACCCTCTCTCTGGGCTGCCCTCCCCCTTGCACTGGATAAAGAAAGCTGATGTTGCTGCGGAGGCTGCTCATGTCTAAGCTGAGAACTCCGGCGGGATCTGTGTCTACGTCTATCTGCGTGTGTGCATCAATGTAGCCGTCGCCGGTGGCCAAATTTAATTAGTACCCTCCACTAGAGTCCCTACTTAGTTGGTTTCATTTGCACTGCATAGGGTATGCCCGACTTGGCAGTGTATATGTTTAAGCTGAAAAAGCAAGTGATGCGTAGAAATTGAGATTTAGCTTGATAAGGTTATAATATGTAGGGATTTAAAATATTTGCAGTTGAATTTCTAAATAAACAAAGTACACTCTATCACAGTTACCCTCTCTTTTCTCTCTTTTTGTCTTGTCTGGCTGCCTTTGAATTAAACTTCATTTGCCCATCACACGTGGACGGTAGCTTATTTGTACCGCCTCCCTTGCAGTGGCACCTGCCTGGTCTCGTTGGTGCCCTTTAATCACAGTTGGCGCAAATCAAACACAAACAAATGCCCAAACAGAGAGAAAGAGATGGAGCTTGAGAGTGAGAGTGAGAGCGAGGGAAAGCGGGTGAGTGAGAGCGTTGGCAGTTGCAAAAACTGTTGCATACTTTCGTCGGCGGCTGCGTTGCGCTGTCGCATGCCTTGCATACTTTCAGCTGTGTGGCCGAGCGCATGAATAATTGATTTCCATTGCCCAAAAGTCGCGTTGTCTCCCACTCACTCTGCCATACCCACCGCACGCATTGCTGCCATCTCACACTATTGTCGTCTCGCATTCATTTGTCAGTTGATTCCGCCTACCCCCCCGCTCCACTCTCTCTCTCTCTCTCTCTTTCACAAAAGAGCGTCAGTTTATTCGTCTATCCGTTTGTTTGTTTGTTGGTTGGTCGCGTTGTTTATTTGTTTGTCGCTGTCGTCGCATGCAACATATTTTCACCTCATCCTCCGCGTCGGTCCGAGCTGTACCGCCCACCGCAGTCCCCTCTCTGCAGGTCCAGGTCCAGGTCCGTCTCCCTTAGCTGGCATTGTTTTTTCAGGCTGTCGCTTATCAGTTTATTTTCGTTCATTCCATTTGCGTGTGCTACTGTCGTTGATCCCAATCCCCAATCCCCATGCGCCCATTTGACCATTCGTCTGTTCGTCCGTTTTTCCCCATTTTCCTACTTTGCAATTTTTGCACTTTCCCTCGTCCGCGCTTTCGCTCCTTTCTTTCATTCCTGCTGCTACTATTGGCATATGTTTTGCCCTGGTCGCGTGTTTCGCCTTTAATCCCATCCAAACGCATTTTGTTGCCATGGCTCTTTGGTCGAGGCTTAACTCGAGCTCTCCAGTACAACAATGCTTCCCCTAACATTTATTCCGATTTATACAACAAATATACATAGTATATGTACATATATATTTAATTTTCATAATACGCTAGTCCTACTAGGTATTTGTAATGCAAATGCGACATTAGAACTGTAGCGTGGCCGTAATTACTGTGATTACAGTCGCATATGGCAGTCGGATCGGATGTTGCGATAGACTGATATAATAACTCTATTCATTTCATGCCTGACTATTTTTTTATATTATGTTGCTGACAGTGCTACAGGCAGGCTTCAAGCTGTCAGCGGGTCTTCTTCTGTAGATTATGAATGCATATGATTAAAAGCATATACTACTTATACTTATCTCTTTTAACGGTATTTTTGTGATATTTAAGAAAACCGAAACGGTTTCAGATTTTTTGGAGTAGCTTCTTAGAATACTTTTAGCTTAACCTTGTGTCTGTTGCTCTGCCTAAAATCTCAGCTGAAACTAATCGCTTCTGCTCCTGGCTTGCTGTCACTTAGCTTACCTGTTAATTGCGTGATATGCTGCCGTTGCACGTTCGTCCTGCAGCATTTCCATCTCTCAATTCGCGCGTCTCTGGCCGTGACACGGCAGTTATCGGGACAGATTCTGGCTGGCATCAATTTGCCAGCGAGCCAGTGCAAGTCACCGCTTTAGATTGCCGTGATATATGCGCGGACATTGTCTGTTTGCTGTTTGGACACTCCTGACTTCCTACTCGCCTGCTAGCCTCGAGCTGCAGGCAATATACGCGGCAATAAATGTCAGGCGGCAATTAAGTCGAGCTGCACGCGGCATTCGCTCAACTTCCCCTTTTCAGTTGGGGTGGAAAGAATTGCCCAAGTGACGTCACGACTGGCTAAGGGGGTTGTTGTTTTGCAAATTTCCTGCTTCCAGGCGTCTTTCCAGTGTATGTAGGTACTTTCTCTCTCTCTCTCTGGCAATTTAGCCATTTGTTTTGGGATTTTCTTGGTCCCTTTTTGGGTGAGGAGTAGGAGGAGGAGGAGCAGGGGTCTCTCTTGGTTTTGGTTAGCGCTAAAAACTCGAGACGATGCCAGGTGTGTGTGTGTGTGTGTGTGTGTGTGTGTGTTGCTTAATGGAAACTGAAACACCAGTTGATTGCCCAGTGGTATTGCACTTCCCTTTGCTGCCCCCTGCTCCTGGGGCAACTGTAAGGAATATTGCATGTGGTTTCTGTGGCAAGTGCGTGGTGCAAGGGGCGAGGCGTGGTTAGTGGAGTTGCCTTTGTTGCCGATGGCTTCAGTTTCTTCTGGCCAACTGTTTTGACAAGCCAATATTAATGTGCAACCCGATCGTAGCTGGCGTAGATGCAACATTCTGTTGCACGTTGCACGTCGTGTGTGTGTTGTGTGTTGCGTGTTCTCCGGGGACCGTTAGTCAAGGGGTCGGGGACGGTTAGCAGGCAGGGCAAAATGTAATTAACATGCGATTTGCCTTTTGCATTTCAAGGTGTCATAAATCAGCGCATTGTTTGCTCTCGGCCTGGCTACAAAGGGGTCTGTTGGTGTGTGTGTGTGTGTGTGTGTGTGTGTGTGTGTGTGTAAGGTGTCAAAAGGGCGGTCATTGCATATGGGAAGTCCCGGGCAAGGGGTGTACCGAGTACACTTCATTAAAAAGTTCACATTTCGCTCGATTTCCTAGAAACATTAATTCGGTAAACACGTTTGTATTGTGCAGGATCAGGGAACAGTGGTGCGTGGGGGGGGGGTGTTGCGAGAGGGATGATTAGCTGATTGCAAAATGAGATATTTGCAACGTTCCTGCAATCCACTCTCCCTTTAGCATGCATACGCCCAGTTAGTTCCCTGACCTGGTCTACTGGCGAGGCTTCAGTTTTGACTCTATCTGTGATGTTGACTTCACCACGGACCGACAGCATTGACATGCGCTGCTCTCCACCTTTCTCCTCCCGCCACGACCCTTCGCAGACTAATTAGGTGTGGGTGTGTTGGGTGTGAAAAATGCAAGGGGCGTATTTAAAGGCGGGCGCAGCGTAATTAAACAAGCTCATGCGATCTGTTTAGAGAGAGAGAACTGGCTTTAAATTTATGAGGGAAGCGTAGGGAAGAGGGTGAGAAGTGACATTTAAATTGAATTGTGAGCATAAACATCATAGAGGCAGATACAACACACACAGCAAGAGCGAACACTTCCGTCTGCTGCTTGCCATTTCCGTTTCCGCTGTGGCGCGTGCGTGTGTAATGTAAGCTCTGATTTTGATTGCCTCCTCCCTTCGACAAAGAAAAAACTGTAAATAGAAATGCCGAGAAAAAAACACTGTAAACGTCAAAGAAAGCGGCGAAATAAACGACAAGCCCCCACATAGATTAAAGTCTAGCCAGGCTGCAGCTAATCCGGGCAGCTATTCCCCCAGCCCCACCCTGTTGGCTCAATGGGGGCGAGGCGAGACACAGGCAGATCAAAGGCAGCCAAGCATTAGGGCATGTCATTTGCTGCTCTTGTTTTGCATACATTAAATGGCCTAGACGACAGTTGGCCAAATGTAACTAGCAAACAAAAAAATGGTGGCTGACATGCTTGAAGACGGCTTAAAGCTCCACAATCTTTTCTGGCATATTCCTTGTGGCTTGCAAGCCGCAAACAACCACAACACACACACACACACACAGAGAGAGAACCGCCCACAGAGGCAGCTAAAGCTGCAACCACCTTGAGTCGTGTGTTGTGGTTTGACTTATGGTTTTGACTTTTGCCTGACAGTTGCCAGGCAACAGCGACCCCCTTCAGCCGACTGCCCCATCTATTTCAAATGTTCCACCTGCCACTTGGCACCTGCTCGCACTCCGTGTGTGCATGTGTGAGTTTTTGAGCCATTTTTGGCATGCATCGCAGCACACACACTCCACACAAATGCTTATGACACATTTTACACATGCGGTTTGCCACGCACAAAGCATCCTCTGCCTCTCTGGCAGGGGCGAGAAAGGGTTTAGTTTAAGGTATGCGCTTTCTAAGTCAATGTCAATGAATATTCATTAAATTGTTGAAGCGAAAGTAATCGCCAAAAGATGTTTTTAAAATCTGCCTCTAAAAATCTCCTACATTTCTCTTGCATTTCTCATTTAATAAATGATTTATCTATTTTTTCAATGTGTGTATATGTTGAAACCCGGATTTTTGCCAATTTCTGGTGCTTGTTCTTGTCTTTACTTTAACGAAATTATGGCTTAAACGTTTACGGAAACACTCCGCCAAAATACTGCGCGTGTGTCTGTGCAGCCAGCTGGCAAATTGCCAAAAAAAAAAAAAAACGGAAAATTGTAACCGTTGAAACTGCAGGCAAACACATAACTCACAATGATATAGCATATGCAAAGTTTTGATAAATTAAAGCGGCTTCGGGGCTTGAAATTGATGCTGATTAATAGATAAACTTTTCGCCATTTGCATATATTATGCATGGTATATACGTAATTATGGGCTTCAATAGAACGTTTTAAAGTATAGATATGTTAGGGTAAACATGTAATTTCAATTAAGGCGTTTCATGAGTAAGTAAAAACTCTATATAGACACAGCTCATCAGCTAACAAAAAGTTGCAATAAAAATTAACACTCAACTTGTTAGGCAAAGCCTCTAGTGGAAATGAGAGGGGGCTCTACTCTCTTCTCTTCTCTTCTCTATGTCTTTTTCAGGAAACTCTTTTCTCGCGGAAAGCTAACACAACTAATTAAAAGCACTTTGTAGACTTGCCGGCAGACACATTTATTAGTGTGCGCGAGAGGCAGCTGAGCCTCTCTCTTGGCAAGTGCCAAGCGACCGCTAAAGATGTGGGCGTTGTTTGGCGTAGGCGTGGCCAAAGTCATGAAACAAAAAACCGGAACAACAGCAACAACAACAAGGCCAAACTTCATTAAAAATGCACACGAAGGAAGCGCAGCCGCAAAAAGGCGCCTGTTTCATTTGAATAAAGTTAGCAAGACACAAACACACACACACACACACACACACACGCAACACACCTATACATAGGTATGTGTGTTGGCTTTAATTTATGAAGTCATTACCTACAATTCTCGTCAGCACCTGAACCAGCAGCCGTTTCCCCCGCATCCGAGCCGGCAATTTGGCGGGCGTTCAACAATTGTCAATGCCAGAGAGCAAACACTCAGACTGCGTAGTCTGTGACCCTAGGAAAATCGAGGCCAGTCCCTTTGACAGCCAACAGACTGCAGATTGCAAACGTTTTCTAATTTTCCACGCCATTAAATCAGGGATTTCAAGCCAGACGCCACATGCCACATCGTGACACCGAACGTCGCATCGTTGCAGCTTCTGCAGCAGCAGCAGCATCAGCAGGAGCAGCTTTCTCCTCTTGAGCCGAGCTAGCCAAGAGTCCGAAGAGTGACCATAACAAATGTGAGACAGAGAAAATTGTGTGCAACTTGTCTGTTTTCAATTTCCGCATGCAATGTAAAGTGATTGAAATTAAATAGACAACAGAATAGTGCAATTAATTAGGGTTTATTACTACAAATATATCTCTCAATAAATACATCGTTGGTGAAGTAGGAAGAATGCTATCTTGGCAGTCTAATCTCGTCGGCCATTATGCTGTTGCCGCCATTGCAAGCAGAGAGAGTGAGTAAAAAGGGAATCGTCTCACGCTATTGTTGTTGCTGCTTACATGCAGCTCTCAATTTCAACATGGCTGCCGCTGCCTATAACTGCTAATGTTAGAGGGGGACAGCAATAGGCATTGAGTGATAAAATATTCTGAGACAGCGCAAAAGTATGCAACAAAAAAATGAATTGACGATCATTGCGATTGGCCAAGTGGGAGAGTGAGGGACAGAAAGACTGCTTTCTTGTTCTTTTTGTAGCTCTTCTTACAACGGAGAACCAAAAAATAATTACATTACATATAAATGTAAAATCCGAGAAATCCCAAAATATTTTCGTATGCCATAAAATGTGTGTTTAGTATTTTTGTTTACACACACGTAAACTTCTGCTGTTGAAATCCCATTTGAAAGTCCATTAACATAATTTTAGCATATACCACAATAGAGAAACTTCAAGTGCAACCTTCAAGTTACTTCATTGTTTCGCATTAAAAAACCCAACGGACTATTGTATTCTGCTTGGCCACAATGTTCAAGGGTAAAACTGGTAACTACGTCTTGTCGGTAAAGTTTAAATTTATAGCACTCTACGCCGAGACACTAGAGAGGATACAGAATGAGATAGAGAGAGAGAGAGGAAGCTGCAAATGGAACTGACCTGCTGTAAGGTCGCGTAGGGTGGTGCATCCGAAAAAGCAGAAACCAAATACAAAGAGATAATTTCACAGCTAAGCATAAAGAGAAACAACTTTTGTACGGAAAGTTTATACATTTTTTTTTTGTTTTCCATTGGGCAACGCAACGTGACAGGCTTGGGGAAAACTTGGCAAAAACAAGTTTTAACACGTTTCAGTTACCTGGCACGCCCCCATCATTAAGAGAGATGAGGGGAGGGAGTAGGTGAGTTAAATGAATGCAATGCAATTAATTGTCGACGCATCTGCAGGGCTCCAACTTAAACTTCAGCTTCGGCTTTGATTGCTGCAGCCAGGAATTTAATTGAAAAACTTTTACAAAAGATCGCACAAAATGCCATATAATCTGTGAGTACGTTTTTATTGTGATTACCGTTAGTTTTGCCGTGTGTACTGCCGTTAGCAGTTAGCAGCTTGTCAGTTGACAGTTGCATCATCAATAAAAATCGCAACACTGTCGGCCTAATAGCGATGGCGATGAAAAGATGGCGACGGCAGCCGGCGTAATACCTGACTAACTTTTTGCCCTCCCCCCGCCTCTCTTGCTCTCCTGCTTTTCTTGCCAAAGTGCAATTCAGCGTCAACTTGAACTTTGTGTGTTTGCAACGTGCTTGCAACTTTCCCGTTGCATGTCATGCAGGCTTTTTCACTACTCTATGCAGTTTGTCAACTGAGATTTCTTATAAATATGAAAATAATACTATATACTAAAGAAATCTTGAGTGAAACTCATATATTATCGGTAATATTGCTACATTTCATATTGCAACATTAATATTGCATTTCAATAAACGAGCATTGTATTACGTTTGATATTCCTTACTTTAATCTAAAAACCGGAAAAATCCAATTTAAACTTTAACAAGTTTCTATAAACCTGTTTTTAATCAAATGAAACATGAAAATGCAACGTTATAAATTATTAGATCATACAAGTTTCGATAACTTTAAGCTAAACTCGAATGGGGAATTGGTGCTGCTGTAATTGGTATGCGAGCTTCATTTGTTGTTGTTGTTGTTGAGGTTGTTCTGCTTGTTGTTGGTGCTGTAGTTAAAAGTTAGACGATGGCAACGACGACGCGTCGTCTGCAGGTGCCTGCAGCCTGTGGCCTGCCATATTATTTACACGCGCATGGCGAGAGCACCTGCTGCAGCAGGTAGGTCGGAGGTCTGAGCTCTGTGGTCGGAGGTCTGAGGCAGTGCGACTGAAGTATGGTATGGTGTCGCGGTATTCGCCCACAAGGCAGCTATAATTTAGCGCTGTTTATTTGTAAATGTCTGTTCGGGTAGGGGATCAAGTTGCAGGGTCCTGGCTCTGGCCCTGGCCCTGGCTCTGGTCCTGGTCCTGGCCTGAGTTCTTGTGCTCGTCACGCTTCATGTCAACAGCGGCAACTTCATTGTCTCTGCCTGTCGCACGGTGTAGGTGTAGGCGTGTGTTGGTGACATTGAGTGCAGTCGTTGTTGTTGCCGCTGAGTTGCTTGTCGATTCGCAGAAAAACGTTTTGCAATTTATTAACTGACATTTGAAGTAGTTGGTTGCCGGTTGCCCGTCTCCGTCTCCATTCCCTTCTTCGTCTCTGGGTACGAGTTGTAGTGTCTGCCGTTTGCCCCCTGGCGGAACAGACGATGGCGGCAACCCTATGACACTTATTAGTGTGGCAGCTGTGTGGCAGTAAGCAGAAAGAAACGCCATAGCGTTGCATGCATATTTGATTAAGCTGCCGCAAGGTAGGCAATGATATTTGCAAGCCAAACTTTGCAGACAAACGCGCCCGCGGGGCCCTGACAAACATGGCAAAAACAAAGGGGGGACCGGTAGTGGGAGACAATGAGGCGGAGAGCATCATGCAGGGGTTAAGGCCAAGTTGGCAACAATAATGCGTAAGTTTTTGGTCCAAACAAAAGTTGAAAACGTTTTGCAGCACAAACAAAATGGCCGGAAGCGGAAACTGTTTTGTACATTGGCAAATTCGATATGTAAACCTGGGCTGAATGGGGCAAAACGAACTAAGCCCTAACTTAGACAGACACACAGACTGAAAATATAGGGTCGTTCTGCCAGGCAGACAGACAGCTTTATGTGGTTATTAAACGCTTATTATGTAGGCGGCCAATGGAGCAACAGGAGCAGCAGTAGGAGCAGGTGAGCTTGAGTAAGAAAAAAGCGCAACTCGACATTTACCCAACTTGCTGGCGATTAGCAGAGGGTCTTTGTGTGGCAGGAAGCATGGTCTAGAAGGTTACACAGTGCACGAGGCAAGGGTCAGCTAGTGTGGTAGCCTAACACACTCGCATCCTGTGAAGCCAGACAACTGTTGTCGGCGCCAGCTAATTGTTTATTTATGAAGTGGCCAATCGAGGCGCATGAAAGCGTACTAAGCTTTGGGCTTAAAGTGAAGCTTATGGTGCGTTTAGTTGGCACGATAGTGTGGAAAACGTCTTGGGTTTAGTGAAAAAAGGGGTTGGAGTCTTTAGTGTTTTATGTAAACGGTGTTAACAGCTTGTAGAAGGAAACGCTTAATTCAAATTAAATTATGAAAGAGTTGAGGAAACTTCTGCATCATATTTAAGTTGGAAAGTCTCTCTGTCTTTCTGTTCGAAATTAAACAATTTAACTGGGTATGCAATCGGATTTCTGCAGGTTGCTTTAGCTGCATGTGTGGGAGCCTGCCTTCAACTTGTTAGCTTGGACTGGACATAGCTTAACCTCTTCAAATTACCTTTGGCCCCATGACTGACACCTTTCCTTTCCCACCCGCGCACTCTGCCTTTGTTTGCCAGCGCGTAATCAGGCCACATTACTCTTTACATTAGTCCATCTGTTGTGCCATTTGTGCAGCTCGTTTCGTTAAATCTCAGGTGTCATATTCCAGATGTAATGATGTACTCTCGCCGACCATCCAACCCGCTTTACTCCTGCTGCTCACACGTAGACATGCTCGTGTTGGTCTCGTTCATTTGATATGCATAGCACGCCAACAACAAACAGAGTAGATGGAAAGAAAGGGCAAAAACAAACAGACCGGCAATGGCCATTTAACACTTTAATGTGCCACACACATGCACACGGCCTCCCACACCCACACGCACACAGACACAAATACACCTGGTGTGAGTATAAAAATTTCAATTAAAATGCCAGCGTAACAATGCACAATGGAGATGACAACCACACGCTTATGCTCGACACAAGCTGCCCCTTTACCACGCCTCCCTTTGGTCTTTGCATTTGCAATTTAATGCAAAATAGCCGTAAAGCCACAAAAAGGCCAAGCGAAAGGCCGAAACGAGAAACAGTCAAAACGCTTTCGCAATGCTCACAATATCATAAAACGCAATGGACCCCTTAACAGCCTCCTCTCCCGGACTGACGATAGCCCTGACAATTGTTTCCGCTTGCCGCCAGAGGGAGAGAGAAAGAGAGAGAGAGAGAGGGTGGGGTATGCCAGAGTGCGGAGAGAGATGGAATGAGGTGTAATACAGGCGGAAAAAGGCAAGTGAATGCCTCAGCGCGTTCCCAATATCATTTCAATGTAACTCTTAGGTAAAAATAAATTCTAAAGCTTTATATTCTTCTATATATGATGATCGATAAATTATTAAATTTTGTAAAAAAAAAAACAATATACATACACAATCGTTTCTTCGTCCCATCTACAATTTTATCTCAAAAACTCCTTCGAATTCTTGGCGAAAACGTTTCTTAACACACACCACATTTGTCGCTCATGGCGATGGCTTTGTTTTTCTTTGTAGCAAAAAAAGATGCTATAAAAATTTACAGTTAAGTGATTTTGTAGCAATTTGCAGTTTGTTGGCATTATAAGGACAGGTGAGGCAGGAAGCGAAGACCTGGAAGCGGCAAGCGGCAAGCGGCGGGGCAGCAGGAGGAGTTGTTGTTGGGCTGGCCACACTCGTAAATCCTCGACAAATGTTTGCCAAGTGTGAGCCAAGTTGCCAGGGTTGCCAGCTCGCAGTTGTCTTGGCTGAGTTGTTGTAGCTTCCTGCTGTTGCTATTGCTGCTGCTTCAGAATCTGTCAGTAAATTCAATTTATTTAAAAGCATGTCAACAATAAGTCAAATGAAATGCTCAGCTCAGCTGTAAATATGGCGGGCCGGTAATAAAGCTGATTTATCTGGCCCTGCTCAGATTTACAATCCCATAATTGCCCCTCGTTGGAAAAAGAAAATAACTAAATACACTGAACCGCAAGTGGATCGAAATGAAATGGCCAAGTGATATATGTAGTGTAGTGTAGTAGTACGTGTATCTGTGGCTATTGTGGCAATAAATAAGTTCGTGTATATTCAAATTTCACTTGAGAGACATAGATCCCAAAATATTTGCAGCTGGCTACCAATAGTTCTTCCCTCTGCCGGACAAGAGTAAATAAATCTTTTCCTTATACATGAGGGGAATGTTGGCTTGGGTTGGTTACAGAGTTGTGTTGAGGTTGGGGCACGGGTCAAGCCAAGAGATAAGCCCGATACAGCTGGCAGTGGCACAATTGGCTGCAGGACATGTGGCATGTGGCATGAACAGCAGTTAAAGTGCAACATGCAGGGGCAGAATGAAGAGGGATGGGGTGGCCTGGCAGCTTTGCCACATTTGGCAAACAATATTAAGTGTGTCTGTTTTTTAGCATTCGAAGCACAACTAAAACAATGCAATATTTAATACGTGTGTGTGTGTGTGTGTGCAATTATCATTGGCAGTGCCATTTGCGAGGGTAGGCAGAGAAGTTGGCGAGAATAATAAAATGATTTATAATTCATTTGTATGAGCAATAAAATAATAAATCTTCTTATTTTTATTGTAATTTTCTAAGAGCTTTTAATTATGGGTTATTTATTTTTAAAGTAATACATGTTTTTCTTTTCCATTTTCAGATTTTTATTTAAATGTGACCAAATTAGCTGTATTTGTTCTATGTCAACTAGTCTTAAATTACTCTCAAAAGGAAGTTTTACAGGTGAGTCGAGTATAATTAAAACTTTCTTCTGCAACTTTAGTTTCCACCCACGCACACAATGGGAATTTATGAATATATATATATTTATAAAAATGCAAGCATGCCTGTGCATGTCTGTGCTTGTGCATTGTTTGAGTGTGCAACATAAGTGTGTGCAGATAAAAAATGCCGTTAGTGAAGTTTAAACAATGTTATTGACTGAACAAAATGCTATGCGCCTGTTCTAGTATGTAGTTGCCCTTTCACTTCACCCTTTCTCCTCCTATTCCTCTTTCTCTTTCTCCCCTAACTTCACACACACACATCCGTTCGGAGCTGCTGCTGCTGTTGACTTGGCTCATAAATCTGTGCGAGTGTTGTTGACTGACTGAGTGCCATTCGCTCGCTTTAGGATCTCTTGAATTATTGATTATTTTTGCTGAAACTTGGCCACAATTCGCAGTGTGTGCAACTGTTTACGGTTTTTTGAGCAACTCTCTTACTTCCTCTCACTCATTTCCTGTTTCCGCTTTGCCATGTACATGTAATATCTTCGTACACTTCATTAAAAACAAAAGACAACAGCATAACGCGCACTAAACCTAATGACTTTTAGCAGTAATTTGAACAAACATGCGCTACGTACTGCTGCTCCACTGGTCACAGAGCAGTCCAGTTGCCCCCCAGCCCCTCCTGGGATCCATGACATGTGCACGCGGTATGGAGCAAAGTATCCCATTTTCAGTTTTTCTGCTGTCATAACAAACAAATTCCCAGCATGTGTGCTGCGCTGCGTTGCGTCGATGGGGGCCCCGAGCTGGAGGCCAGGACTGGGATCGGGAACTGGTACTGTGTCCGGGAATGGGTTCGGGACTGGGACCGGGACCGGGACCGGAGCTGTTGCCGACGTTTGCTTGCCTGGTCAGTTCGGGCGTGCAGCAAGAATTTAATTATACTTTTGATTTTAATGAAAATACTACAAGCGTGCTTCGCCGCATATACCCTGTATAGGGGCTGGGGGATATAGGCTGTGTGAGGTCCTACGCTTACCTTACAGTAGTTGCAATAGCAGGGTAACTGCAAGTCGTGCCCATTCAGTAGCCCTATGTGTTGCTTTGTTTTCTTTTACAGCGTGCCTTATGCTCATTCATGTTGCGCAGTGTTGGGTTTTTTTTTTCCTTTTCGCAGCGCACAAAGTTAAAGAAGATTTTTAATTCGCAATACACTCACTTGTCAATTCTTTTCCAATTTTCTCCCTTAAATTATACAACAAACTGAGTTTTAAGTAAGTTTCACAATTAGATCTGGGACTGTCTGTGCCACATCCTGTGGTCGTGACTTTGCCCCGTCTAAGGTTGAGCGAGTCCTTTTCCAGTGAATGCCGACGCCGTCTCCTGTCGTTTCCTCAGTGTAAAACTGCAGTTTAATTACAGTTTTTAAACGCTCTTAACTTGCCTTTGAATGCGATTGTAAATGGAAGACATTAAATGGAATTGGTCTGTGCAGGCGTAGGGAAGAGACGGACGCGTAATGAAATTGCATCATGGTGCACATTCTCTGGGGGATTTATGTTGTGTGCAAATGGAAAAAATATTGAAAACAAATGCTCAATGCAGACGCTTAACGAGAAGAGAATGTGCCATGATGTCTGTGTGTGTCGCTGTGGAGCGCAAGTGGAACATATTTACACATGGAATGGTTTGCTTGGTTAGTTTACCTATTCATATTGGATTCCACATGTTTCCAAAGTTCCCAATCATATATCGCTTTACTAGCGTATTCCACGAGCAAACTTTAAGCAAATCCCCGACATTTGTGCCCCACTCTGAGCGCATTTTCGGCTGCACTTGCGACCCTTTTACAGTCCTGACCCTTGCCCTGCCCCTGGTCCTGGCCCACGCTCCCCTGTTGCTCATTTGCAAATATGCGCAATTTAATATGCAGCACATGCACTGACAGGCTTTGCCAGGGTATCTGGCCTCAGTAAGCGTACACCTCGGTATCCCAGCACATCCTTGGAGGCGGAGGCTGTGGACGGTCGGTCACTTGCCATGATGCATGCACAACATGCACTCGCAATCAAACATGTCCGCCAAGCGCGACTCGTGTTGCAACATGTGCTGGATGAGGGGAGTGGGGTAGCAGCTTACTGTGTGGTGAGTCTTAAGATGAAGTTACTATGCAGCCCTCTCTCTCACCCCTTTCCATGCTCTGCTACAGAGCTCGCCTGCCTATTTGCATACAACACTTTGACGCATTGTTCTCGCTTGCCAAACGGGGCATGGCAGATGGCAGCACATGCTGTGGTAACTGCCTGCGCGTTCCCAGCTTCCCGCCCACGTCTCTCTCCCCCAGCCCCCTCGTTTCTCGAGCACTAATTAAAAGCAAATTTAAGCAAATTCCAACTGTAACTACGACTTCTCAGAGAAACTACAGAGAGATGCCCAAATTTGCCAAATGATTACGTCTCCCAATGGGATCCAACGAAGCAACGTTCAGTTTGTGCCTGTGTGTGCGTCTGTCTGTCTCTGTGATTGGAAAGCGCTTTGCTCAGCACCCAAATGAGTGTTAATTAATACGATTTTAAGCGGCAGACAATCGAACTCCAAGCTCCTGCTTTGTCTCCTACTCCTTCCTCGACTTCATCTTCGTCTGGCAGTCATCATTAACCCATTTTAGGTGCAAATCCAATTAGGCAAAGATGTTGAACAATATTTTAAGCCGCACATAGGCAAATTGAATTCTGTTCATTAATTAAATTTACCGTAATTGTGTATTAAGCCAGCAGAATCTGTGCACAATGAACTTAATTTATTGGCGACACTAAGTAAAGGCAAATCGATTGGAGTTTCTAATTGGCCGTCGAATCTAATTAGAACAATTTCCTTGTGTACAGGGTATACAATACATAATTGAAAAGCTCATACGTTCGTTTCATACTTGGGTGCTAATCTTTGTCGCATAATCCATGCAAAAGCGACGACCATAAATCAGCTTTTGCTGGGCGGAAAAGCGCTAAGTGAAAATCTTTTAAGAGTGCGCCCAGGTAATGCACATAAATAATAAATACAACGCGAAATTAACTTTACGGCGACAGTCAGACTGCCTGACTGGCTGACAGGTTGCCACGTGCCCCAGACCGCAGCACGGACTAGACCAAAAACCAACACTGCCAGCGCCATTCCTCTATTTCATTTTAGATTGTTTTTTATGGCCGCACACCCATTGAAAATAGTTAATAAAGGGTATATGCATGGAGTAGCCTTGGTGTTGTATAGATGTGGAGTAGCACAAAATCAAACTAAATTAAAAATTTAAATAAGATGCAAAGTTACTTTGTTGATTGTTATGCAAATTTGTTACAGGGTATTTAATAGTCGAGTGCGCTCAGCTGTAGCTTCTTTCTTCACCTGTTTTATTCCTTTTTTTTGGTTTTATTTTTCCGGTTTTACCTGGACGCCGTCAACTATTTAGAAATGCAAAGCACATTGAAAGTTGAAAGCGTGCAACGTTGCTGTTGCCTTCGGTTTTTGGTTCCTCTGGTTTTGGTTACGGTTTTTGCTTTTAAGGTGACAAAAGCAAACAAAAAACTGAGCGAAAGCCACGAAGAAACTGTCAACGCACGCGTTAAGCTGACAGGCGTGGCTTGCCTGCGGGGGCGTGGCGGGCATGGAGTAGGCAAAAAAAAAATCTCAGTGTAGCCGTGCGACAGCCATAAAAAATCATAAATTTTATTATGTATTAATGTCTGCCCTGTGTGGGCGCGCGCGGTTGACGGAGCAACATTTCGTGAATTATTCAAAAAGCTTAGCATACTTTTCAGCGCTCGCTCTTGAGCTTAAGGTCAATAAAAAGCGACCGCAGAACAGACAGAACAGTGCAGAGAGAACTCAAGACAACGCCCTCTGTGGAAGGAGAGTGCGTGCATATTTGACAATTTTATTAGATTAAATTTCATATAAATGTGTTGATAATGTCAGTCAGCCAGACAATGTCTAGACTAAGCGCACACACCCCCAGTGAGAGATAGAGAGAGAGAGAGCGACATACAGCTGACATTTGAGACAGTGCAAGGTGTGTGGAGACAGGTGTGTGGGAGACAGTCGTAGACAGGCAGATAGGGGGATACATAACTCTGGAAATGCCACAAAATCCACACGGCTGCAGCAATGCACTAATAGCTGTTGCATTCGACTTGCACAAGTTCCACTTCCACTCTGCATCCCGACTCACGACTCCGTCGGCAACTGTCTGCTTCGACTGACTTGGCTATAATTTCAGCTGCATCATCATCGTTTAGCGCAAAATGTCAAGGGCAAGTTGGCACAGTTGAAAAAACTTTACTTATTTTTCTCTTTTTTATACCCTTCGACCATTGAAAATGGTCAAAAAGGGTATACTATCTTTGTGAAAATTTATATCATAAGCAGATCAAGTTTATATCAAATGTTTGACGCGCATCGCCCCAGAAAATCGGTAATTTGAAATTATTCAGCAAATTATTTAATTCATACCGTTCTGCTTCTGTATACATTAAGCTGAATGCAAACAATTTTCACGTGGAATGACATTTTGTTTATGTTTTAACAACCTGAAAGATTCTACATTTAAAAAATAGCATAAAAGATTTTTTTAAATTTTTCGATTTTTTGAAAATTTACAAAATAATTTTTTTTAAATTTATAATCGCCAGTTTTTAATTTTAATCGATTGCGGAGGTCAAAATTAGTACTAAACAATTGTTTAAATCGATTTTAAACGATACTTAAATTTGGCCCAAAAATCATGTCAAAATGGTCAAAAAATTAGACATGTAACACACTCAACGGGCCTGGTACCCTCATTTTACACCGATCGTAACTTTCTTAAAAATCACACGATTTTCACTCGGAATGACATTTTGTTTATGTTTTAACAAACTGAGTGATTCTACATTTAAAAAAAAGCATAAACGATTTTTTGAAATTTTTCGATATCTTGAAAATTTAGGTAAGGGTCCCCCCTATGATTTTTTTACAAAATTATTTTTTTGTAAATTTAAAATCGCCAGTTTTTAATTTTAATCGATTGCGGAGGTCAAAATTAGTACTAAACAATTATTTAAATCGATTTTAAACGATACCTAAATTTGGCCCAAAAATCATGTCAAAATGGTCAAAAAATTAGACTCAACGGGCCTGGTACCCTTATTTTACACCAATCGTAACTTTCTTAAAAATCAAACGATTTTCACTCGGAATGGCATTTTGATTATGTTTTAACAAACTGAGTGATTCTACATTTAAAAAATAGCATAAACGATTTTTTGAAATTTTTCGATATCTTGAAAATTTAGGTAAGGGTCCACCCTATGATTTTTTTACAAAATAATTTTTTTTAAATTTATAATTGCCAGTTTTTAATTTTAATCGATTGCGGAGGTCAAAATTAGTACTAAACAATTGTTTAAATCGATTTTAAACGATACTTAAATTTGGCCCAAAAATCATGTCAAAATGGTCAAAAAATTAGACATGTAACACACTCAACGGGCCTGGTACCCTCATTTTACACCAATCGTAACTTTCTTAAAAATCAAACGATTTTCACTCGGAATGGCATTTTGATTATGTTTTAACAAACTGAGTGATTCTACATTTAAAAAATAGCATAAACGATTTTTTGAAATTTTTCGATATCTTGAAAATTTAGGTAAGGGTCCCCCCTATGATTTTTTTACAAAATTATTTTTTTGTAAATTTAAAATCGCCAGTTTTTAATTTTAATCGATTGCGGAGGTCAAAATTAGTACTAAACAATTATTTAAATCGATTTTAAACGATACCTAAATTTGGCCCAAAAATCATGTCAAAATGGTCAAAAAATTAGACTCAACGGGCCTGGTACCCTCATTTTACACCGATCGTAACTTTCTTAAAAACCACACGATTTTCACTCGGAATGACATTTTGTTTATGTTTTAACAAACTGAGTGATTCTACATTTAAAAAAAAGCATAAACGATTTTTTGAAATTTTTCGATATCTTGAAAATTTAGGTAAGGGTCCACCCTATGATTTTTTTACAAAATAATTTTTTTTAAATTTATAATTGCCAGTTTTTAATTTTAATCGATTGCGGAGGTCAAAATTAGTACTAAACAATTGTTTAAATCGATTTTAAACGATACTTAAATTTGGCCCAAAAATCATGTCAAAATGGTCAAAAAATTAGACATGTAACACACTCAACGGGCCTGGTACCCTCATTTTACACCAATCGTAACTTTCTTAAAAATCACACGATTTTCACTCGGAATGACATTTTGTTTATGTTTTAACAACGCGCGTGGGTGAGAGCGAGTAAACCATGCAGTAGAATAAGTTGGGAGAATGTGATTACACTTTTGTAACCGATTCCGGAAATTGAACGAAGGGTATCTAACTGTCGGGCGCGCTCGACTGTAGCCTAACCGACTTGTTTTTTTTTTTGCTGACGTGCGAGTTGCGTGTGATTTATGCAAAAGGGCGAAACGCAAATCGTATTTGAATTTTAAGCGTTTTATCATTTTACTATTTGAAGTGCTGCAGAAAGCCTTTAATCGGTGTCCGGCTAAAAAGTTGAGAAAAATTCCTGTTGCTGGAAATTGTCAGGCACAAACCGGGTGCCTCGTAAAGAGTTATTTCACATAGATGTAGTTCAAGAACAAGGAAAAAGATTTTAACAGCTGGGTCGAGGTCACTTTGTCTGACAGGGAACAGATCAACCTACTGGATCGCCCTGTATTTATATATACATATACCATATACCCCCTAGGAAACATTCAAAGTGGCATTTGCATTTTATTGTTGAATGCCGGGCATTACAACGGCAACTTTCCGCTCTTTGGCTTATTGTGCAATTTCCTAGCCATCCCCAACTAGCCGTATCTCTCTCTTGCTTCCACTTTCTTGCCTTCTGAGTGTGTCTGCATGAAATAAGAGTTAATCTTGCGTCCACTGGGGGCACCCACACACACACACACACACACACACACACACACACACGTACAGCAGGCAGCATCTTCTTTCGTTGCTGTAACAGATGTCCTTGATATTTCATCTGAAGTCAGCATTGCCAGCGCGATATTTCAAAGGCAAATGCTGCCGTCTGCTTTAGATTCGACTGCAATTTTCTTTTGTGCGACATCAAAGTGCAAGTTCATCAAGCAAATCCTTGAGCCAGAAAGCGAGCAGAAAGCCGATAAGGCACCGTCATGAAAGTAGCTTCTTATGCGACCCCAAATATGCCGCAAAGTATGCAATAATAATCCAACAATCGAATATTGTCAACGTTCCCTTGCCTCTGATCCCATGCTCTTCCTTTGTGCTCTTTTAATAAGAATAATATATTTTAATAGAATCAGAAAACTGGCAACTTTATTCATATACTTTCTCTAGCTCACGCTGTCCTCAGAACTTGGTACAGGTTGTCTTCCGCCCCGCTCTGAGCAGCTGGAGACCTTTTGATGGATGGTTGACAGTACTGAGGCATAAGTAAAGTTGTTTCTGTCCAACTTACATATCATAAATCATATGCCATGACAGCAAGTGGGTAGATTGGCTGCGGAGTGCACTTGGGGAGGTAGCTGATGTCAAGTATTTGCCATTTCCACTCACACTTTGACATTCTAGGGTATTCCACTCGTTGACTTAGATATCTTTATAACATATACTCGTTGTTTGCCCTGCTGCTTGCATAATTATTCAGCACACTCGTGACATGACACACGACCTGTCTTCCCTGTCCCATGTCGCATGTCCATGCTGCCATGTTGCCATAGATACATACGCTGCGAGGCAACCACTCGCATCTCGGATCGGATCGGATCTGGTGTCGTGTGGCTTATTAAATCCTGTGGTTATGTGTGCTGTGCTGCGTGTGCCGTGTATTTTCAGCTCCATTGAAGCACGATAATTGGGCTATGTTTGGGAACAGGTATGAAGGAAGCACTGCAATCTAAAGACGGAACTGATGGACATTGCCACGTTGTTTGACTCATGTCTTTGGGTTTGTTGGTCTCGGGCCAATTGCGTCTTGTTAGCCTTAAAGCTATTGATTTTGGGCCGTGGTCAATAGCCCCGGGGGGAAATGCGCGTGTACTACAAAGCTTGTCATTCGGGTATTTTTTGAGGACATTTTTAATTAAAACTTTAGCTGCAGGATGACTAGACTCGACTCGCTTCGGTTCGGTTCGGTTGGGGACCACAGATCACTGCCTTGCCGCTTCTTTTATCCGCTGCTTGGCTGAGATAATTAACTTGCTGCCACCTGCTTTTACTTTTCGTCAACTCAGATTTAGCCAGAGCAAAGTGCCGTTAGTTGCCCAGTTAACGGTAGCAAGTGGCAAGGACATCGCTTAAGTGTTATGGGTCTGTAATAACAGCAGCTGTGTTGTCATTTGCAGTCGAGACTTAAGCTCAAAGAGAAAGACAGAAAAGTAAGACTTTAAATTTAAATTTGGGGTTATAATGACAGTAGTATACCCTTTAAGATCAGCAGTCATGCAAAGTGAATCTTCAACTATTCTAGAGTTCAAAACTCTAAATTTCGTTTCAGAAATTTAAACTGTTTTCGCAGCTTCATCCACTCCTCCCCTTCCGCATTTCCTCAGTCTGATTGCATGCACAACGGAAAACTGCTTGTTTTGGTGTTGAAATTTTCCGTGTTGTGTGGCAATAGCCAAAGTTTAAATTGTATGTGAGGAAATCTGTCGCGCTCGATTAACGCTCAGAGGAGGGAACACACACATTCTGCACACACACACACACATACACATAAATACATGCATTCGAGCCGAGCTTATTTGCATATTTAATTAAGTAACAAGTGCCTGCAATTAGGGCTGGCCCAAGTCCAGGGAACGGGCCTCATATATAGGTATAGTGTGTGTACATATATGTACAGATGTAGAAGAGTCGTAAATCAATTAGGCGCAAAACGGGTGCGATTTCTCTGGGCATAAATTACCAACTCTCGACGGCTGTGCATATATATTGTGTACATGTATTTTGCAGGGTATTTTAATTATCTTAATTTTTGTCAAGCTGTCGCAAGTCGTTAGGTCAACGTAGTGCGCTCTCTGTGGCACATACGCATACTACGCACATATGTAGCATATTTTCTCAGCTTATGCCAGGCTGTTGCCACTTTGACAGGCGCGACAAGTTGAAAGTCTTCGCGCTGACATTTATTAGGCTGTCTTTGGTAAAGTTGAGCGCGTCTTTCTGTATGTGTGTGCGTGTCATGTTGCATGCCCCACGGCTGCAGCCAACACAATTTGACAAGTTGAGCGTAACTACGCCAAATAACGACTGACAGCGCAAATATTTTAACAACTTGCTCGGGCACCTGACTGCCTGACGACCTGCCTGCCAGTCTGACTAACTGCCTGCCTGAGTTTATATATAGGATATATAGCTCTATAGGTATAGATGGATACGATACGATGGGTGGAGCAGCGTGCAGTGCTGTCAGCTGACGTTGTGGGGCGTCTTCCTTTGTTGCAGCTGAGTAAACTTTGCTTGGCACAAATCAAATGTTATCACATTTTATTGGAAATATTTCTTTTCTTTTCTGATTCTGTTTCTGATTGCTCGTCTGTTCGTGTGCAGCTAATTTAGCAAATCAATTACAGTGATTTTCTCTCTGTTACACACGTTTGAATATAAATAAGGTTAAATAATATGAGATCAAACAGCGTATATAATTTATGTTTGCAACGTTACGGTGCAACGAGGCGTATGAGGCATATTGTGCCAATTTTATAAAGCATAAAAGAAATTTCAAATCAAGATATAAATATTTCAATAATGATAGCCTGTTGCACTATAATTATTTAGCCGTATGTGATTTTGCAAACTAGAAGTTCTGTGACGTTAAACGCGTATACTCTGGAAAATATGAATTGATGTTTTAGTTCCGAAACAAGGTATTTTTTGATGCTACGATTACAACTCTCATGCGTGGAATGTGAATTTAAGGAGGGAGCTGCTGTATAAATTAAATCACGCATTCGCAGCGTTGACGGCAAGTAATGTGAACTGAAGGTCCTCGGCCAGACCCCAAGGCACGACCTAGCACAACAGACAAGAGCAACAAGGGCAGCCACAAACAAACAAACTATGCTTAATTGCAAAGAGGTTTAGGGGCTCGTGACGTCAAGAGTTGTGGGTCCCCTCGGCTCTTAGAAAGTCAAGCAAATGTCTCAATAAACTGCAAAAGTTAGCTGGCCTCGCCAGGCAGTCAGCCAGGCAGGCAGGCAGGCAGGCTGGCAACCACTTGGGAGCAGGAGTTAACCTCAATTTTGATTAACAATGTCTGGCAATGAAGCTGTCAACGTGCGGCCAACACAGACACAGACACACACACATACACTCCACTCAGCCAGCTCCTAGACGGCGACGGGGTAGAGCTCTGAAAAATGAGCACAATTTGTTTGTCGGCTTGCCAGCTGTGGCTGCCACTTGGGTAGAGCCTCGAACCCCGAACCGCAGCCTCGCACCAATTTGCCGCAAATATATATTTTATTTGCTCGCATTATTCATTTGCTAATAACATGTTTATGGGCGAACGTTTGGCGTTGCCACCTTTGGAACTGGCCGGTTGCCTGCTGTGGGTGTTCGGCCTTCAGCTGCATTATATAATGCTCCAGCTGACTGGGCACATCCTGACGCAGATTCAACGTGGGCGTCGTCTGCAGTCGTCGTCGGCCACGCAAATGCTGACTTAGCCCCCTCATGCCGGAGGCTGGCACCTCAATGCACAGAAAGTAGGCCAACTCCATGCCACTGATGAGGGAGCAGCCCAAGAAGAGCCCAGCAATGCCACCGAAACTGACTGCCCAGTGTAAAGAGTGTTACAGAGTGTTAATTCATTAGGCTAGAATTGCCAGACTACTCACCCATTAGATCGACCCAACCAAATACCAAACTGGTGCGATAGACCATGAGCGTATCGAAGCGAAAATGTACATCCAGATCCACATAGGAGGAGTTGCCAACGATTTCCGCTGGCAGAAAGGAAGGTCGCACATCGCTGACGAAATTGAGGGAGTAACAATTGCGAAAACATTTGCAGACCATGCCGTCATGATTGTTCCGCACAAAACGCTCCTCACCAGGTTGATGCGAAAAGAGGAGTTTATCTAGTGGCGGAGAGGGGGAGGAAAAGGGATACATGTGAAAGAAGCCACATTGTCACAAGTGGACATCGAATGTACAACGACTTACGCACCATTGTTCTCGGCAAGGCAGAGTAGATCCGGAGCACGACACGAGCGATACTGGCCTGCAAGTGGATGGGATTGAAGAGGTAGGTGGCTTTGCGGTTGTACGGAACGTGCTTACCCGGCGGAAAAAGCAGGTCCAACGTGCAATTACAGTAACGCACCAAGTACTCCTGATGGCACTCAGATTGGCAATTCTCAATCATGTAAATGTAGCCCATCAATGACTTGAAGTCGCGACTGTTGTGCTCGTCCTGCAACAGAAGGATGTAAGGGTTTAATAGGCCAACGGATGAGATGGGATAAGTTGATCACCCACATCGAAGACACAATGCCGCTGATCGGAGCTAACCGATCGTGTATCGTTGTCGTAAAAGTATATTGTTGGCTCGATCTCGATGGTCGTCTGCGTATTGGCTGGCACCACATAGGGTGGTGTATGCCAGACATTTGGCTCGGTCACCATGACCTCGATACCCTTCTTATTGTGCCGTTCCGGCCAATGCTTGTCGGGCTGCAGTAGAACACGCACAGCGAGCCCACTTCGGGGACCAGCCGAACCAGTGTGCCAGGGCCACATGGGATCGAGCAGTTGCATGCGTTTACCCTCCGGGGATTCCAGGGTATTGAAGGCCCAGCAGAGTCCATTCTTGCTGCGTCGCTGCGAGAAGATCTCACAACAATTGTATGGAAAATGACGCCATCTACAGTCCGTTAGTAGCTCATCACAGTTCCAGGACATGTATTCCACAACCTGACTAAAATTGATGTGATTGAGCAGCTCGGTGGGTTCATTGCGTAATCGCTGGAATTCTTCGAAATTGCCAAAGGATATGACATCGTAGGTGCTCACAATGCGATCGAAGAGGCGCAGCAGCAACACATCGCTGACATTGGCCATGAAGCGACTCCTCGCCTGCCCCAGACGCTGCCAGTTAAGGCGATTACGATTGCAAATGGTGATCTCCGGAAATGAGATGCGATAGACCGGAAATCTTGTACTGTCCACCACTGTCTGAAACTTTCCATCGTTGTAGCGCTGCGAGAGTATCAGACAAACATAGACGGCACCTAGAAAGGCGGTCACGAATGTGCCCAGCCAGACGAAACGCTCCCAGCGACTGGCGCGTGCTGCCAACAGCCTGTCCAGCCCATGGATTGTTGTTCGTTTGCCAAAACGCAGTGCCAGCTGCCAGGAGGCTCGGCTCAGCTGGGCAAGCAATGCATAGCGAGGCTCCAATTGACGCGTTCTAAGCGCCGGCCGTGTTGGCGGATAATAGGCCAGTGTCATGGCTGGCCAACAACTGATTCATTTATGGCTGCAGTGCGATACTTTTATAGAACCGACAACGAGAGGGCGCTAACGTGTTTAACGCCTATTAAACCCGTTGGGGTATCGGACCGCACGTGGCCCTAAGGTCAAGTTAAAGCTAATCGATCCGATTGCGCTTTCGCTTTTGACCCGGCGGCACTGCTGCCCCCAGAGACTTGACTTGATTTGCGTCAATTCTGTCAAACTAATTGGACACTAACAAATTCAATTGAATGCAATCAATTGCAAATGATTTGCACACAGAGATTTGAGCTGGAGTAGTCTGTACAGCCAACGACTAGTTGAATACACTTACTGCAGCAGGATATGATACTTCACACATATTAAGCTCGTTAAAGCCAGCTTAATGTGTCGCCAATATCTTGGCAAATTGAATACACCCTTGCCTTGGTAGTGTGTAAGAAAAGCAAGCTTGTTTTCTATCAATAGAAATGGGTTCTTTGCTTTGGCGGCATTCCAAGGATACCCAATTAATATCTAGGGTACTCTATAAGGCAGACAACCGTAAAGGTATAAATAGCTTCTCTGCAATGATGGGATTCGTTCAGAATATGCATATCGGCACAGCGAGAAGAGTGAAACGAAGTCGCCTGCGTGCCTGGCACGAGCATCAAAGGACTGACAATGAAGCCGCCTGGATGCAGTTGCTCCGGCATTATACAGTGGGCTCGCACATACATGGATTCTATCAGCTCTTTTGGCCCACAATGCGACGACGCATGCGGTGAGTTTTGCATGGGAAGTGTCTAGGTATTTTTGGACTCTTCTAATGTAATCCTGCCCCGTCTAGTCTGCTGTGGACTCTGGCCTTACTCTGTGCGCTGACTGTGCTCATGTATGTGACTTACCTACTGGCAGAGCGACATCAGCGCAAGCATTTCCATACAATAGTCGCAGACTCGCTGTGGCCCATCCGGAACATTGCCTTCCCGGTAGTTGTGGTCTGCAATAAGAACCCACTGAACTGGTCACGTCTGCCGGAGATTAGGCAGCGCTATAACATAAGCGAGGCACAGGAACCACTGCTGGAACGTGTGCTAACTGCCTACGATGCCGTTGCCTTTGGACGTTTCAATGTTTTCGAGACATTGCATGGCCAGCCGCTGGAGACACTGAATCATCTGAACTTCACACAGATTGTAAGCGAAATGACCTGGCGCTGTGATGAGTTGCTGGCCGAGTGTAGCTGGCAGACAGTGGCACGCAACTGCTGTGAACTCTTTCGACCCCGCCGCTTACCCTACGGCATATGTTTGGCATTCAACGAGGTAGAGAAACGCGCCAATCAGGAAATGGGACGCGACACTGGCCTGATCGTGCGTCTGAAACTAAACCAGGCACTGCATGCACCCGGGAATCGGCAATCCAAGGGATTTTTGGTGCGTAAGATCATTTGTAATAACTACTGGAATAATCAAGTCTATTAACTCTGCGAATAGCTCAACATTCTGGAACCCGGTGTGTGGTTCGACTCTCCCATAAAGCTTTGGCCGGACATGGATACCAACATTGGAGCTCGCGCTGTGTTCCACTTCTATGATGAGAATACTTTCTCGATGCCAAGTCAGCAGCGTCAGTGTCGTCGGGATTACGAGAAACATGGCGATCATTGTCACTCACTGAAGGGTCTCAAGTACATGTTGGAGAACTGCATGGCTGAGTGTCAGCAATTGTATCTGCTGCGGTATTGCAACTGCACCATGGAACTGTTCTATCCGCCATCGGATCATGTTGCCTGTCAGCTGAAGGATCTACCCTGTCTGGCCGATCATAATGATCGGCTAAAGAACTACGAACAGCCGGGAGAGCATGCGTATATTACGCAACCAGAGACGGGATTCATTTGCGATTGTCTGCACAATTGCAACTCCCTGACGTGGATCTATGATGTGCGCAAGCACGTGTTGCGACCCTATCAGAAACATTTGAAAACTACTCCCAATGACATGACTAATGGCAGCCTGCCCAGCGTAAATCGTTCAGTGTTGCTCAACGTGTTCTATAAGCGCAACACAGTGTTGGTGTACAAGACGAGCTTGATTTACAGTTGGCTGGACTTGATTGGTGGGTGGTGGCTTGGGAAATTGTGATAGAAGCTTTTTAACGTATTTTTTCTTATTGTAGTCTCTTTCGGTGCGATATGGCAACTCTGTCTGGGCTGCTCCATCATCGGTCTGCTTGAGTTGGCATACTTTGTTTTCGTCGATGTACCCAGCTTCCGTTTGGGACGACGTATTCGAATGTTGCAATAAAATGCTGACAGATGGCGCTTTCGTGTGTGTTTAAAGCTTTTTTAATCCTGAGCTTTTTTACGCAAGCTTTTTCACAGTATTGCCAGCACGCAAGCAGTTCAGGGCGACATGGCGGCATTGCGAAAAACAACATCGCAAGAAGGAACATCGTGATAAAGAACATCGCCACAAAAACATAGTTTATATAAAATGTAGAATGCTTTGTTTTATAGCAAACAATTTTAGAACATTTGCCTACGTAGTTTCTCTATTGGCCGCTGCAAGCGCTGTAGAGCTACCTGAGCATAAAAAGAACCCTCACCCATGCGTTCTGGAACAAATACTTGGTATTCTTATATTAACTGAAGTTTTTTGTAAACATATTTAACAAGTAACAAAAGATTTCAGTTCAAATTGATTTTCCAAAACAATTTCACAATAATTGTATTAAGTTTTTGGGAATTGTATTTATTTTGCAATTTTAATCTTATGTACTTATTTATGTTGCTTAATGGTTTTGCCATTTTAATTCAAAGGTCTGACAGGATGCTTAAGTAATTATAAATAAAGTCTTAATGTTTTTAGCACATGGTTGGGCTTGCAAAAGGTTAAGCAGATCAGCTACATACAGTCTTCACTTTGATGTAGATTTCTCAAGCACTAGTTCCCTTCGTCATCCATGGCTCTCTGGGCAAAGCTACTGTCAGCTTCTGTGTTTGGAAGCCTTAGTAGAGACTGTGAATACTTCTCCGTACTTCGTGATTTTTTAACAGTTTATTGACTGGCCTCGGGCGGCGACTTAACTGCTGCAATGTCGCGCTAACAAGCGGCATCCGGACGATTACGTGGGACTTGGGGGTATGCTATACACACACACACACACACACACACCACACACATACAAAGCAGTTCACAAATACACATACACATACAGAGCAAACGTATACCCTATGCTGTATGCCCTTTACCGTATACTACCAGGGTACTATAGCCATACCGCAGAGCAGCTGGCTCTGTGGCCGGGCGCCTTGTCGAAATTACGCTCATAAACGTGACTTGACATAATAATCTCTGACTGGCGCACTCTGACTGCGCCCGCTGGCTTTGTCTTCTGCCCATTGCCAGCTGCTTTTTTCTACACAGACATACGGACAGAGTGGAGAAAGACAGAGGGACAGAATACAAAGATAACACGATATATAGGGTATGCGAAAGTATTTCATTACAATTAGAGTGCAATGTGGCTCATTTACATTTCAGGCTACTCAGTATTCGTTCAGTGTTGGTAAATGCAATAAAATTTAAAAGACATACTATGCGAAGTACAAAGTATCTGCTAGTCGTGCAGCTGAAGATAGAATGTTTACCAAAAAAATGTTAAAGAGCATCAAAAGTTGGCGTTAATTTTTTGTTGCCGCCTTCTTTGCTATTTTCTTTTAATTTTTTTTTTTTATTTTTTTTTTCTCTTTTTTTCTCTTTGACTGCGGCTGCGGGGTCAAGTTTTCTTTGGTTTTCCCAATTGTTGTTGCTGTTGTCTTTTGGGGTCAGCAGCCGGTTGGCTAATATTGCAAAAATTTCATTAGTTTTACAAACAAGCAAACAAACAAAGCAAGAAACAAATATTTGTGCTTGAATTTTTTAACAGTTTAGTTGCCTTTCCTCTTGTTGTTGTTGTAGTCGCCACAGTTGTTGCTGTTGTTGCTGTTGTTGTTACTGGCGAGTGGTACGTTTTTATCTGAAATAAAAAAGCTGCGCCAGCTGGGGTTATGGGCGGTTGGTTCAGGTGAAGCCAGCGGTCGCCAGGGATCTAGCGTAAATAAATAAACGACAAAAACCCGAGAAAACTCTGACTTTTAGCAATCCGCACCGAAGGCAGTGCATACTCTAATCGCTCATACTGTGAGCTACACTACAATGGAGGTGCAACAAACGTGTCGACCATATCCACATGCCCCACAGTGTAGGGCAACAGAAAACAAATGGCGCGTGCGCTTTTTCAAAATTGCTTTGCTTCTTTTAATTGAAAACTGTAATAAGGCGGGTGTTGGAAAGCTCATACACACACACACATATACATATAGTGCAGATAGTGGCATAGCCGTTAAATTGCATTTACATCACAGACACACACACACACAGACACAGAGACACACGCACAGATGCACACGCACACTGCCGTCGCTTATGATATTGGTGCGCCTCGCTAATTTCGTACTTTAAAATGCATAGCGTCCACTCATGTGTGCCGTCTGTTTTCCCAACATTTCCCCCACAATTTCCCATGCTTTTCTTGTACTCTTTTTTTTTTTTTAAACTCATGCTCGAGCTCGTGTGTGCGTGAAAATTGTGGCATGACTTCACAATAACTAAACAGAAGAAAAAACTTGTGACCCGTTTCGGGGTAATTAGATGTCTCTGTTGATCTTTGCAGTGAAGGCCAAAGGGGTTCCTTGACACTATTTATACCCTGTACTAAGCTAAGATAGATAAGAAAGATACTATAATAAAATTAAGTAGTGTGTAGGTGTTTATACATACGAAAAATGAGCATGGGCTGAACAAGAATATATACTTTAAATACTTAATACTTTAAAGGCTTCAAGTTGCCTTCTTGTGCATTGAACCCTTATACCTTATCAATCTTAAAATCCTCCTTTTTATAGTCGTTCATGCCCCGCAGGACGAATTGCAGAGCAATCCCGCTGTCTACTACCAGGTCAAGCAATGCTCCATTTGCCCCTTATCACCTTGGCACATAAATTATGACGATGAGGTTACTTTGTAATCAGCAAATTAAGTTTATAGCCGTTGGCATATGAAACACACACACTCACTCCCACTTGTACAACCGCACTCACACCTACACTCACTCACACACACACACACACACACAGCCTCACCATACAAACACGGTGCGAAATGAAAAGTAAACTTTTCGACGACATTTTTTTGCTATTTATGCCCCGCACATCATGCGAAGAGGGTTATATAGGAAATTATTGTGTCTGTGCGCGGTGCTCGGAGAATTTCGCTTTCTGCCTTTCTTCTTTTCTTCCTTTCTTCCTTTCTGTTTTTCTCTGTTTTTTTTTTATTCTCTTTTACCCTTGTTACATAGTTCTCTGCATGTTTCACAGCCTTGTCTGTGTTTTGTTTTTCTCCATTGTATTATTGCTTATATAACATAGGGTATCTCTTAGCTGGTTACACGGCTTAACTCACGTGCTGCTCGTCCTGCAAAATGTGGGCAAATTTAAACCTCGCTCTCACTTGATCCGGCAGCAAGGCAAACAATACACAAATCAGTCATTAAAAGCGCACAGCCATTTTTGCGTTAGATAATCGAAATTTTAATGCCCCGCTCTGCGATGTTTACACAGTGCCCCAAAATGGGCTCGACATTACTCAGGCGTTCATCCCTCATTCCCTTTCAACTCCCATTTAGCCCAGTGTTCCTGCTCCAACACTCCCGGCTTGGCGGCGGTTGTCGACGCCGTCTAAATTTGCGGCCTGTCGCGGTTTTTGCCGGCATTGTTTTTGGCACACACAGTGCGGCCACCAAAAACGAGAGAGTGTGACCAGGCTGCCTGTGGGTGTGTGGCTGTGTGCGTGTGCGAGAGTGTGTGCAGACACTGTACCCGCAGCCGGTAACCGACACATGCGGTAATTTACCTAATTTTCGGGCGATACGCCTGTTACGCCCCTCGACTCGACGACTCTTTGATTGGATTTCGCAGCACTGAACAGAGTTTCGCCCCGGCGATCAAATCGAATGTTCCTTTTATATTGACAACGCATTTTAATATCAAACACCGCAGTGAAAGCGGCCGCTGCTGCTCTCCTACTACAGCAGCAGCTCTGTCACTAATTTTGGCTCATAACGCGCAGATACAACAAGAACGAGAGGAACAGCGACAGCAAAAAGCGAAACTCGCGTTGTGTAAGCAAATTTTCATTATGCATTTTAGATGAGACAACGCGTTAATGACGCCTTCAGTGTGGTTTTCTCACTCGTTTTTTTTTTTGTTTCGCACGGCTTATATACTCAGCCTTAAATAAATAATTTTAAAAGTGTATATTAAGTTAAACTTTATTATTGAGGTGAACTAATTAAGTTTGTTTGAATTAAACTTCGGCAGTTAAAAAGCAAAAGCTGGAAAATTTAGCAGAAAGCTGGCTATATACCCCTCGAAGATGAAAATATATATCAAGCTTAATGCATCTCTCCCTTCAATGCCAGCAACTACATTTATTTTTCCGAGTGCAATGCATAATATAGCTTATTGATTGTCAACATGTTGCAGGGTATGCGAAAGTCGTGTGCGCTCGATTGGCTTCTTGTTGATTATCAGCAACTGTGGCAACTGTGATGGGATTTAGCTGATATCTTGGTTGGCTTATTAACTGCTGCGCCCATCCAAAAGCTACGCCGATAGCTGGTCTCGATAGTTGTAATAGGCTTACGCACTGACCCTTATCAATATTTGCTGAGCTCGGGCTGGGGCTTAGGCGTTGACTGAGGCTATATTGACGAGGGTGTGTGTATGTGTGTGTGTAACAGATTTTTAATCAAGTCTTAGATATGTCTACCAGGTGAGATGCGCAGCTATATGCTAAAGATACATTTAATCTGGCGATAACATGCGCTAACTGTGCACAGATTATGATTGATTTCTGTCAGCTTGTATTGCTGTATTCCAGATCATGTATTTTTATTTCTCTTTATGGTTATTATAACTAGCGGCAATTGAAAGTTTCCAATATAGTGTATTTCTCAGAGGCATTGCTTAACTAAAGCGTATTCACAAGTCGTTGCTTTTGTGTATGGGGCTTTATGCTGTCAGCTGCTTTATCCATCGATATCACAAATATCCTGTTCAATTAATAAACAGCAGTCAAAGATTGGCTCGGAACGGGGGTGCTCGCGGCTCGAACGGCTGTCAGAATGTCACAGCAGGAGACTTTCATTTGGTTTTGGGTCAGCATACTGTATATATGTGCATACATATGTGTGTATGATAGGAAAGCGTATGTGATGCTGATGTTGGGCTGCACCTGCCAGACCCAAATCCGCACTTGCTGACGTGCTCCGCAGAGCCGTTTAATAAGACACGGATTATCGCCTGGCATTATTTCAATCACATACCAAGTGTCGAGTATTTAGCAGACGACAAACACGCGCCGGGATCTCTCTCTCTCTCTCTCTCTTCTCTTACCCTTCATCACATCTCCCCCTTTCGTTGTCTCCACTCAGCCTAGTCACAAGTCCCCATGTCAGTCGGTTGAGCTGCTAAAAAAGCCAATAAAAATACTTTGTTTGACAAATAAAAGCCGCAGTGAGAGCTTTGGCGATAAAATGCTCTAGATAGAGCACAGGCAGCAGTTGCTGGGGCGAATGCCTGTTTAACTGACAGTCACATAAAATCACATACGTTTACTTATACTTACACATATATATACCATATTTGTGGGTAGGTGTCACTTGCTTAGTGTGCGTGTGTGTGTCTGTGTGTGCGTCTTGTCGTGCAGCAGCTTCTTCACATCGTTGGAGTCTTTACGATTCCTACGTAGCCAGTGAAAATGTCCTGACCATCAGGACTGCCTGTCGGAGTTCTTCGTTTAATACGCTCACCCTTTCAAGCACTCTCAGCAAGCTGACCATCTTCACCATCTTCTTCCTTCTATCCGCTTAAGGGTTTGTCTTTTGTCTATATCTCAAGTATTTTCACCTACTTCTACCTTAATTCATAAGCTGTAAACAACGTTGAGCAAAAAACAATCTGTGCACCTTAGAATTATTGACAATCTCAGCCAGAGATGTGGGGAGGTATGGAATGGACTAATTTGTAAATTAAACCATTGATTTATGGAATATCGAATGGGGTTAATTGAAATATTTGATATGTACGTTTAAGTATTATGTTGCGAGCTAATTAACTTCAATTTAAGCACTGACATGAAAATTAATAATATATTTGCATAGAATGTAGTAATTGAAATGTATTTCTGAAAATTGAATTATTAATTACAATTAACACTATCGAATTCTCTGCAGGCCCTTTCTATTTCTGCAATTCACCATTTCTAGGGTATTTCAAGGCTTATCACTGTCATATCTAATGTGCATATAAGCTCGCTTTCTGTTTGCCATACTTTATGTTGACTTCCACTCAACGATCATTGTTGTTGCAGGCCAGCGGACTGCAAGGATTGCTACGACGTTCCTGGTCAGCTCTGTCTGTTCTGTTCTGGCCTGGTCTGCTCTGCTCTGCTCTGCTCTGCTCTGCTCTGCTTTTCTGCTTGCGTGTTTTCTTCATCCTGCTGCTGCTGCTGCTGCTGCTGTTTGACAATAATCAACGCTGAGGCCGCTGCCGGCGCTGACGTAGCGACGTCGCATGCCATACATGTAACATATTTGCCAACATGAGCGTCCATCGTGGATATGTTTTATCCGGGCACACACACACACACATATATTTCATGCTTTAATGCCACGCGACGCCTTAACCTGACTTTAAACTCGACTTCAGTGACGTCACAGCCACATCCTCCATCAACATCAGGCGGCATCGCATCATCATCAACAGCATCAGCATCAGCAGCAGCAGCAGCATCTTGTCTGCGTGACTTGGCGTTCCGCTGTCAGCTTTAGCGGGATACGGGGATGAATGGGTGCCGGCGTGGATGGATGAATGAATGGATGGATGGATGGACGGGTGAATGGATGATGAAAGAATGTGATATGACGAGGGCTGTGGCGGGGGGAGGGATTTCCAAAACTAATTAAAATTGTATCGCGGAATATTATTTTTTGTGGTGTGTTGCGTTGCTTGGCGGCGGGTGTTGCGGTGTGGTAAGTGGGCGCACAAAAAGTGTTGCCTACTTTCGGGCACAAAATGCAATTAAAGGCGCCGGCAACAGGCATCGAAAATGTGCGCTCTCAAGCACGTTTCGACGGAAGCTTCAAAAGCTCGTTACGCATTGCGTGTGGCCTCTGTTTGTTCATATGCTGCAATTATGTCAACAGAGCCACAGACATAGAGGGTGAGAGAGTTGGGGGGGGGGGGGTGTTTGAGAAGGGTAGATCGACGCATATGAATTCCACATTTGGCAACATTATTAATCAACTGACCAGCCCAGCAGGAAGCGATGTTTATGTCGCCAACATCATCATCAACATTGAATACCCTGCTGTTTGAGTACACAACGGGTTGTTGGGGTTTCAATACCCTGTAAGCGCTTGAGCACAGCACTCTGGCATATCAGTTTACTTGCATTTTATTTGATATTTATGCTATGTATATCTGCCGCCCGACTTACTGGATATCTGCTAGTCAAGCAAGCGAGTCGCATGCGCCGGTTAATATGCCATATTCCCTTTACCTTTTGGCAACCATAGACGACGCTTGAGAGCTGGGAAATTCAATAAATGATTGCATATTTTTGAGTGCTTCAATATTTGCCGGGCTTTGTCCATATGTGAGTGTGTGCATTTATGTTTCTGTGTGTTGCTGTGTGTGAGTGTGTTTATGTGTGTGTGTGTGAGCTCTCGTATTTGTGTATGTTTGCTGTGGCGGCTTTTATTATTGCTTTTAGAGATTTTGCGTTTCTGTTTGCTTTATAATATTTTGACTTGGTGATTTGTGGGCTCCCCCCTGGTCTCGGCATATGATATATTCCGAATATCATGATTTATATTTTATATGAGCCCGATTGAAGCCAATAACTTTACAGATTGAATCGCAATAGAGCAACGGTAATTTTGTTTTAGATAATAAATTGCACTTTTCTGCGCTATTTAATGCAATTATTCGTTCGAATTTGGACAATGTACATGTCTGTCAATTTAAACTTTTTACTATGATGTGTGTTTGTATGTTCTCTATATTACTGGGTATGCCAGAGTCGTGTGCACAGCACTGTAACCTTTCCTTACTTGGAGTTCAATATATTTTCGTCTGATTACCGCTTAAGGTAAACAATCAATTGTGGCTAATCAGCGCTTTAACTTAAGCATTATTTATTGTTGTTATTCTTAATACCATCGGAGCTGATCGGGTCAGCTGAGATTTTCGACCAGTTGTTTGCACGTCAATACATCTGCTTATCGCATGATTGCCTTTATTGAAACTGTATCAAAATTCAACGCTCAAAAATGCTAAATTTGTTGACAGATTTCAATTGGAATTTGCGCATATTTCTTGTGCGAAATACTCGTACTTTGAGTGGACTGTGAATTTCTGCACGTGATGCAGGTTGCCTTGAGTGCCCTTGTCCCATCTCTGTTGCACACACACTCACACACTCTCTCTCTCTCTCTCTCGCTCTTTCCCTAGTTCTGTATTTGCACTCTTAAAGGCACAACAATGAAGCCGCAAACAATAACAGACAAACACTCAGACACATGGTAAACAAATCAGCAACAACGACAAAAACAGCAACAACAATTTAAATCGCAGCAAACGCCAAAACATTTACAAACACTGTGGCAAACCGCAAACATTATTTATGTGATTGCTTTTGATATACCCTGTAGAAGAATATATAATATATGTAGTGAGTATGTCAAATGTGGCTAAAATCACAAACTGAAGCCGAGGTCTTTTCTATGGCACTTTATATTCATGCATATCAAAGATCTTAATATTTTTATTTGTAATATAGTATATACTCCCTCGCCGAGGTGTCTCTAGGGTATGAAGAAGTCGAGTGTTCTTTACTTTTTAGCTTTGCGCCGGTTGCGAAATAGTCGCCAAAAATAACGTTTAATATACATGCAAGTTGTTGTTGTTGTGGTTGCCAGAGTTCTGGATGGGCCGAGGGGCCAAGTGGGCGTGGCTGAGGCAAAGTGCAGAACTGGACACTCGGAGAGACAGTGGGACGCGCGGCGATGCCGCGCTGCTGTCAGTGACACTTGAACGTGCGAATTTAGCCGCAGATTCTGTTGCCTCCTCTGTTTATATTTGTTGCTGCTGTTGTTGTTGCTATTGTTGTTGCTGTTGTTGCCGTTGTTGCTGCTGTTGTTGCTGTTACTGCTGTCGGGCTTTTTGCGCATTTTATTTTGACAAACATTGCGACAAACGTCTGTGGGTGTGTGTGTGTGGGTGCGAGGTGGTCAAGCGAAGGGGGGATGAGTCGCGCTAGAGAGTCGGGGGATCGCTGACTTTTCATATGGGGTCCGACAGATTATGGTATTATGTTATCACTGGTTCCCGAAAGCTGGAAGCTGAAGCGTAGAATTTTGACAAATTGTGAAATAATTGTGTGTTTAGGGAAATGAAAATAGAAAAGATTGAAAGAAAGTGTTTCTAAACGAAGTGGGGAATAAGGACTATAAAAGCTGCATATATATTCTATACTTTTTTCTATTTTTATATTCTGTTCTATTTTACTATGTTATATTATATTCAATTATATTTTATTCCATTTGAATTGATCTTCAGTTGCCTATGAGATCATTCCTCACACTTCTCTGTAGGTTTTTTTCTGGATTGATCCCTGTTAACATCCTATTAAGAACCATTAAAATAGATGCCTTAATACGCATTTCATGCGTACATATATTGATGAACATAACGACCACTTATCAAATGAGTCGACACGTGTCCAGCTCTGTGGATCCGGCTCTGGGCAATAGTCGCACGTGACGAGGTGAAAGGTGAGAGATTCCGGATCGAAGCGGTCGTAAAACCAGGCCGCGTGCTCTACGCCCATTGGTTGTGCTCATTTCAGTGGTTTGCTAGCTAAGTGGTTCACTGCGGTTCACACAGGGGCGATAGTAGGGGGGGGCTGTGGCCTGTAGTGGGCTGCACTGTGGTTTGCCCCACTCACACGTAATTCACTGGGCATATTGCGTCACTCGAACACGTGAAATGTGCCCGTTGAGCAGTTTAAAATTAAACTTAATTATTAAACGATTCACAGCGGCAGCGAAACTAATTTGACTTACATGAATGAATGAAACTGCCCACTGATAAGCGGGCACACACACACACACTCACACCCAAACACACACACACACTACAACAAATAGAGAGCAAGACAGCCGGAGGGCGCAACGAGCGTAGAAATCGCACATGGAATATCAAGTTGTGTGGTCGCGCGAGGAAACCGCAAACCCAGCAAACTGAGCCACTCGACTTAGCGACGCTGCAAACTGCTGACTTAACATAAAATCAAGGCAGACAGATAGACAGACAGACAGGCAGACAGAGAGACAGACAGACAGACAGACAGAGGCAGAAACTGAGAAAGAGAAAGAGTGGCATAAATGTAGGGTATTTTCATTATATAAACGAGTTCGTAATGAGCCTATCGAGTGAGACTAACAATATAATATACATATAATATAATCTAAATATAATGACGAATGACTCGCATATGCCTAAATTAATTCATTGGCTACAAAAACTATATAATAAGGCTACAAACAGACGCAAAGCGAGATCTCTATTATGATTTGGAAAATAATTATAATATAAACCTATATACGACTTCGAGCAACAGTTGTTTTGTGAGTGTATTCATTTAAGAACCATGTATTAATTATCCAAACTTGCTTAATGAAATCTTTGGAAACAATTTCATCATTCCATTTACATTTTCCCACTGCATTTGCAATGCAAATGACACTTTCAATTATGTTTAGCTGCGGTTGAGAAATGCAAAGTGAACTGGCGTATACCCTTTCTCTACACATCGCATTGCAGAGCAACGCCAGCTCGGCTAGTTATCCGTTGCCTTAATTAACACTTGAGGTGAGGGCAGACGATAGAGACAGGCAGGCAGGCAGGAGACACGCCAGGCAGGCAGCCAGCTGAGAGTTGTCGCCCGATGGGCTGGGGTGCTCATGTTATGGTTAACCTCATTGCGGGTTTTACGCTTTGGCTTTAAGTTTGAGTTGAGGCTTGTGGCTTGCGGTTTGCTGATGCTGCCGTACATGCACGTATCTCTTCATGCAGATCACGTGTGCAGCTTCTGTTGCTGGCGCCTTGTTAATGGTCTATTAATGTGGCCACTGAATGCGGCTGTGGCAGCAGTGTTGCTAGGGCAGGTGACTTGAGTCCATGCTGCGTATGAGTAATATGCCAATGCGACCTTCAACAAGTTGCCAAGTGAAACTCAATAGCGTCTCTCACAGTCGCACACCCTCTTTAGCTCTCTTACTCTGTTTGCTTTCATACTATCTCACTCTGTGACGCTCTCTATCACTCTCTCTTCCTCCCAGTCTCTCTCTCTCTCGCTCGCTCTCTTGGTGTGCACAGGAAGCGCGTTAATTAGCAAATAAATAAAAAGCGTGCCGGCAAACAAGACACGCACGCCGAGCATATGGGACTCTATCTGGCTGTGCATGTGTGTGTGTGTGTGTGCGTGTCTGTGGCTGCTGATGCTGCTGATGCTGCCTGCCTCTGCTATCTGCCTGATTTCAATGCATGACGATGGCAACGTGAACATTTCTTATGCTGCCTCTGCATTTCATATTTCCCATTGGCAATTTTTCCACTTTTCCGAATGCGCTGCAAGTTTGGTATACCAAGAAAACCAAGAGGCAATTGATACATATTTGCATGTGGCAAAGGATATGATATCTTCTGCATAAACATGCCATATTTCCTATCAACTCAAGTGCTCAATTTAAGTCTGGAAAGTGAAGAGAAAAGAGTCTAGCCTGCTTCGTATAATATAGACTGGAGAGCCTGTAGGCCATTAGCCAGTTCATATGGCTGCATGTTTCGTCCACTTTTGCACTGCTCACAGTGCTTGCTTTGCGCTCTGCTCTGTTTTAGGCAGACGCGCGCTTTGCGCTTGGCTCTTTGACCCCGCTTCGCACGTTGTGCACGTAATTGAAAATTAACTTGTCTTGCCTGCCTGCTGTAAGTTACCTTTGGCATTGCCACGCCCACACCACCCTGGAGTAAGCTATGAAGGATTTCTGTGGGAATATGTGTGCCGCATATTGATGTGCTGCACGTAGGCGCACAGATAGCAAGACAGACGGAGAGACAGGGAGAGTAGGAGAGAGAGAAAAGAAAGACAGAAGCTTTACTTAAGCATAGGTTTTCTTTTTTTTATTAACAATACTTTACGGCCTAAGAACTTAAAGCAATGCAGCAGCCGCCATCGGCTGCGATCTTGGCTACCAAAAACCACAACGCTCCACAGGATTCATGGGCGTGCCGGGCGCACAATGAAAGACCTCGGCAAACTCAGGCATCTGGGCTAGTGTGTAGTTGAGTCGCTTGCTACCATCGTCATGGTAACGATCCGCCTCCTCGCCACAGAAGAACTGTGCAAATTGCAGAAAATACAATCGCCCATTGTGGCGTCGCTGCTCTCCATGCTGCAGATATGTGTCCAGTGCCAGCCGCGTGCCACTAATGTCTGCTGCACGTTCGTTTAGCACGATCACCTGGCTGTCGTTCATGCAACGCACACTTGCCGCATATGCCGCATTGCGCTGCAACTGATCGCTGTAGTCACGCATCACACCCTGCGCATCGTAGTCCACGAAATACGTATCGAAGGCATGCGACATCTCGTGCCCCAACGTATTGGCCAAATCTCCATAGAGCAGAGCTGGCCAGAAGTGGGCGTGGTAGAATGGCAACTGCACATAGGCATAGGGCATAATGATCATGCTGCCCAGGCAGTAGAAATACGGTGTGGCATCGATGTTGTCGCCCAGCCAGGGCTCATGATGATTGAAGCTGTAGAAGAGTTGCCGCAACGTGGCATTCTCGCTGCGTTCCAGCTCTGCCAGGTGGCTATAGAAGTGCAGCAAACTGTGCAAATGATTGCCATAGAAATCATCTGTGACATGCCAGTGGCGAGCGCAGTCCACAAAGAATTCTATAGTTGCCCCACGCGGCATGTTGCCCACATTCAGCCGCAGGCCGTGCACCTTCTGCTGCAGCGACTCCAGCAACTCCTCATCCACTCCGAACTCATTGCGCTGCAGTCGCCTGCTGAATTGTGTCTTCAGCTCCTCGAAGACGCCATAGATGATGCGTTCATCGGTCTCGCGTTGTGGCGCATAGTAGCTCTGCTCGTAGGCATAGTTCATGGCCAGGTAGAGCGTCTTGCGCATGTGCTGCACGCAGCCGACGGGAGAGTTGTCGATGTGGTTGCTGCTGCCGCTGGCATGGATTGGATTATGCGGCAAGAGCAACAAGTGCTGGAGGAAGCGTGCCATGCTGTATAGACGCATGAGACGCGCATCACTTCGATTCAGTTCTCTGATCAGATTGCGCAGCGTCGGCACATCGTCCACGAGCAGCTGATGGCTCTCGTCATAGATCACGCCCAGTTGCAGCTCCAGTATGCGCGACCAGTTGACTTCCGGCAATTGTTGCTGCAATTCCTGCAACGTGTAAGTGCGTAATGTCTCCACATCCTCCTGCTGCGGCGCTGGCCTCGATATACGCTGCAGTGTCTCCTCCAGACGCGCAAATTGATGCCGCAGCTGTGGCAACCTGAGCGTCTGGTTGCCATCGTGCATCTGACGTCGCAGCTCACGATAAATGGGCATGCTCAGATTGAGACTAAGATTATAGTTGTGGCGCTGTATCAAGACCATGTGCTGCGTGGCATTGTGATGGCTCACCTGCAGTTGCACGAAATGATCGTGATAACCATACCGTGCCAGCACGGCCAACAGCTCCAGCCAGTGCGAGGTGCGTGCGCTGTGCGCCAGCGGCTCCAGATAGCGATGCAGGCGCGGCTTTTGGGCCAACCCACGACAGCTCTGATAGTAGCGCAGTAGCTTGTCGTACATGGGTAATTGGTGCTCTTTGGCCAGCGGATCGCGTAGTAATCGCTCGAATAAATCCACATAACGTTGATCGATTCTGCTGCCACTGAGGGACATAGCGGACACATCGTTGCCATGCATTGTACGCCAATTGCCACAGGCATAGCCATGGAAGTCGTGACATGGATCCACCTCGGGTCGCATATACTGTTCCATTTGTTCGATGTGCTGCAAACTGATAGACTCGCTGCACGGCGACTCGGCACTAAGGCGGCAACTCTGATTCACATGACTGGTGGGTACGGCTTTGGCGCTGGCCAGAAGAAAACAGAACGCCCATAGGCGTGGCATTTTCACAATGAGAACAATGTACAATTCGGAACACTTTTTGCTTCAATTGATTCTCTTTCCGATCCTTTATTTCCGTTTTTTTTTTTTTCGTTAGTTATCCACGACGTTGCCCTCGATAGCTCTCGATAGTTTTTGTTGCTGCTGATGTTGCTGTTGTATTTGATTTGTCTTGGGCGCACACATGTCAGCAAAGATATATTTGGCAACTTGGTTAAGGTCTGTAGAGGTCGTAGAATAGGAAGAATAGTAGGGGGGGTACGTGCAGGGCGCTTCGAGGGTTTCTGTATTTTCCGTATTCGACTCTCGGCTCGGGAATCTTTTTTTTTTTCGCTGCGTTGCGCGTTAGTCGCTTGCTCAAAATCAACTAAAAACTCGTTTCACGCGTTTCCAATTTTATTCGAATTCGTATTTAATTCATGCGACCCATGTACACTCCAACAGACATACTTGTGTCACAGTCTGCGTATGGGTGTGTCTGTGTCGGTGTATGTGTGTGTGTGAGAGAGTGTGTTAAATTCTTGCAGCTCGGTTTTTACAATTTTTTTTTTTTTTGCTTGACTTATCAGTTTTGTTTTAAATACGTCTTTTCTTTTAGTTCGTGAGCGTTGTTGCTCTTATCTATGGGCTACACAGCAAGAAAATGCATATGAGACTATTTAAATTACTTAAGATTTATGAATATATCTTGAAAATGGGGAAAAATATAAGAGACTGCCATCACAATGAGTAGGTTAATATATAATGCTAAGAATCTATTTAAATTACTTAAGATTTATGAATATATCTTCAAAATGGGGAAGAATACAAGAGACTGCCATCACAAAGAGTAGGTTAATATATAATGCTGAAAATTAATAATTATAGATTTATTTATCGATATATGTTACACAAATTCGTACACAACTAACCTGTTGTTTATCAGTTTCCATAGAATGCTATGAATAGGTAATCGATAATTAAGTTAGTTATATTGATCACTGTTTGGTGTTAACTAATCTCTGGAGATTCCCCGCAGTGTATGAGGTTTACACACACACACCCATGCAAAAAGTGATTTCGATTCATGCTTTAGTTCTCAATTGTCATCGTCGTTGCCGGCGGCCGCCTTCGTCCGCTGTCATCGATTGTCGACGGCACTCGCGCTTGGTTGCCGTCTGATAAGCGGTTGAATTAACGGATGACGCAATTTGGCGCTGCAATTAATGACTAACCTCAAGCACGAGAGGTTCACAGTGGGGTCAGAGAACGCAGAGAATGGATGCGATATGCTGCCGCTGTTGCTGTTGCTGCATCTCGATGGTCACATTAAAACCACCCATGGTTTCTTTGTCACCCAGAGAGGGGCCTGGCCTAACGCGGAGCGAGAGATAGAGTGATAGAGCGACACAGAGAGAGAGAGAGAGAGAGAGAGCGAATCGCTTCTTATCGGCACAATTAGTCGTTAATTTGATTTCAATTTTTATTGCGCCTCCCCTGATTGTCTTTGCCTTTTGCCTGGGTTTATTACAATTAATTACGCATGAATAATTTGCGAATAGATTTCTTTTGGTTTTGACATTAATTGGAATATGAAATTCGAGACAATCATGCACATGATGAGCCTATTTAAAGCCTAAAATAATCATTAAGGCATATGCTTCATTTGCTTCTAAATGATTGGTTTATAATTAAATTTCAATTTGTGCCACACACACACAAACACACACAGTCACATATAAGTTTATATATATGGCAAAACTCTGGCAAAGCATGCATTAATTATTTATATTTTTGAAGCTCATCGAGCATTAAATTGGCACAATTTTTCTTGTCATCCACAGTGTGTATGCCAACAAAATATGAAAAATATTTCGAAACTACTTTAAAAATATTTGATAGGCAGAAAGGCAGCAAGGGAAACTGAGGTGGGTGGCTACACGTAGATAGGTGAGGTAAACGCATTCATAAGAACTGAGCGCGCAATGCGTGTATCAAAGTGAAAGCTTAACGCAAATAATTTATATTAAAAATTTCACTTTTCGCTCCCTTCCGACCCATCGAGCGGGGTCAAAGCGCGAATGTGGCTCGTCATAAAGGAAAATTGCATTTTAATTTATTTAATTATTAACATGAGAAGAGCGAGCTACTATTCGAGCTACCACGAGTCATGCCTCTGCCAGGCAGCGCTTTTCGCATTTTTTTCATTTTTTTGTTTTTTTTTTTGGCAGAGTAAACAGAAAGTGCAAGCATGTTGAAAATGCCGTTAACGGTTCAATGATAGCGGCGAAACAGTTGCCCAACTCCTTTATCATATCACACCCCCCTCCCCCCGGACGGTGCACACGATGTTCATGCTCATGTCCTTGGCGCCTTTTGCCCTGGCTGTGAAAGCGGTGCCCTGTCGAAGCACGATTTCCATAATTCAATTACGCCAGGCAGGTCCAGTGCAAAGCCACCTCGCCTAGGCGAGCCTATAGATATGCTCAGCCAGAGTGCACGATAGTAGTTGGCGTTGCTATCGTACGTTAGTTGCTCTTACCCTTATATACGATATGTTTATTCATATTCTCAGTTTGGGATTCGAAAAAGTAGTCGCCGGAAATTGCAATGGGAAGGGATGTGCCACCAACTATTTGCCTTGTTAAATGCTCCGTTACGCACGCTTGGTTCCACCTCTACCCCCGCTTATGCCATTCCTCCCCCCGTGAAGCTACGCTAAATATTTGCGGTTAACTCTGGGAACTTAACTTAAAGTCACCCCTCGTAGACACCCTCCAAAAGGATCTCCCCCTTTATTTTTTCGCAGTAGTCTTTTTATTCCCGACTTACTCTCAAGTAATTCAATTTCCGGCGTCTGTGCGCCATAGAAATGATATTAAAGTTATTGAAAGCAACGCAAACACACAGACAAACAAACAGACAGAGAGAGAGAGAGAGACAGATAGACAGCGGGACAGACAAAGGATTCCAAACACTAAAGGATAAAGCATTATATGGCTCTACCAATAGAGAAAGGAGATTGGGGCAAGAAATGTGAAAAACCTTTTATCCATTCGATTTTTGTTTGGCAAATTTGTTGTCTAGACAACTTTCCATGCGTGGAAATTTGCCACGTGGCTATTAGCAAATTGAAATGGTCGATTTTTTGGCGACACTCACGCCATATGCGAATATGCTGATGACGCCACCTACTTCTCCCGTTTGCAGCATCAATTATAGCTTAGCACCTGCTTCTGTGCCCCTCCCTCTCGCTGTCTCTGGAAGATGGTGCTGGCACTGATTTACATAAGGCAGCAAATGGCGATGCCAACAAAGTTTTTAGCTCGCTCTGGAGACACTCACATAGCGTTGCCTCGAATCCAATGAAATCAAATCTCATCCCATGAGCTTCCGACGGCGACAAGTAGAAATTTCGTGTGTGTGTGTGTGATTTTTATTGTGGCGCACAGCTCTCGAGGGTCTTGTTAGAGCTCGCATTCTCACATTCTCGCATTCCCACATTCTCGGATTTTCGGTCTCCCCGCTCTTTAGTGCATACTTATAGGTGTTCGCCAGAGCTTATGGTGTCTTTCTCAGCTCTTAAGGTGTAAGAAGTACATTATGAATACCACATCATTTAACTGTCTTTCCCCTCAAGACATTGGTTATGCCACAACAGTGACTTGGCAGAAGACTTGAGACGGAAAAACCAAGTACACTCATGTCTGGAATAATGAGGAAATGGATATGTAACTAGATTAGTGAATAATTTATTTATTATTGAATCTATAAAGTCATGTATAAAATAAATATTTAAATTTTAACACAAAGTATTTCTTAAAGTAAAGTAAGTTTATTTTTACAATATATCCCGAAACATCTTTCCCATTAAAAATGGAACATATAACTAATAAAAATCATAAAATTTCACATTTTTTCAGGTTACTCTCTCCTCTTCTAAGAACTGAGTACGATTCGTCGATTACTATAGTATATGCCCGATGATGTTGAAAATCCAGAACTGTATGTAAAATTGCAAAAACCTTTTTGCTTGGGTTTTATTGCCCACTAGATTTTATAAAGGTAGCGTACTGCTCGCGAATTTCTTGATGCCATTTTATTACCTATTTCCATCGATCATGCACAGCCTTCCAGCGTTTCCTGGAAGTAAATTAAATGCGCGTTAACTGTTGTGGAAAGTCCGATCGCGCAGCTGACACCAGATTGGATTACCTGATCTTTGGATCAGCGAATGACCGACTGACCTGAACCGGAGCGAAGGATTGCAGGATTAGCGAAGTGATTGTAAAAAAAAAATTGCATTGCGCGACTACCTGCGTAGCATAAAAGCGCCTGCGTGAGCGTAACTCGTCACAGTTACAAACTGAAACGTCTAACGTGAAGAACGTAAAGAACCAAGAAACCGAAATTAAAGTTATACCAAGATGGTACTAAGCAATTCAACGCCCAATCATAAGCAGCATGAGCTGATTGTGGACACAGCAGCCATGAATAGTGAAGATCTTAGTGAATTGATTCAGTTAAATGCTGAAATTGAGGAGCGACGATCGCGACACAGCCAGAATCAGTGTTCGGACGATGGACGCGGGCTACTGCGTGCAACGATGACACGTGAGGAGCTCTTTGAGGTATCCTCGTTGGATGATGATCGCTTCCTTACAGCACTGGAGTACCAGAACTCTTATGTGCCACCGTCACGCCTACAAGTCACCGACTTGGATCTGTCTAGCATTGAAAATCTTATGAAGTATTTCGACGAGGAGGTGCCCGTAACGCCGAGCAAGACACTGGGCACAAATTGTACTGGTAAAGTAGCCAGCGCTATTGCCAAGCTGTCTAGCCAGCAGTCCTCCACGGTGACATCACCAAGGCAATCAAAACCGGACAGTGGCAAGCAGAAAATAAGCGAACTAAAGCAGAAATACGAGCAGAAGCTGCCGCAGGAAAAACAGGATTCGCAACTGGCTACACCACAGGCGGTGCGTGGCTCCCGGTTGCCCATGAAGGTCAAGGAGATGGCGCAGCTCTTCAACTCGAAATTCAATCAGGTAATGCGACGTGTCGAGACGCCACACTACTCGGAACTGCATAACGAGCTCTCCCGCTCCCTGTCGCCGGTACCGAAGTCGCCGGGTCCCTGCCTTGTTGCCGAGGATGTTTTCCGTGAGTTGAGTGTCAAGGATAAGGTTTTGCTCTTCAATAAGTTTGTGAGCGATTTTGCCGCCAAACATCCCAAGTTCAATGAGCATGCTGCCGATCTTCGTGCACAGGCCAAGAGGCAAATGGCGCGTGGTGAAGTGGTGGCCGAACAACAGGCGAGTGTCAAGCACTTGGCACAGGAGCTGGAGGCCAAGTGTTCGCTGCAAGCAACGCCAGTACCACGTATGCGCTCGTTGCCAGTAGCAGCAGCAGCATCAACTTCAGCCCCAGCTCCAGCTCCAGTTGCAGCCCAATCAGCAACAACAACTCCCAGCAAGTTGCATGTGAGTACACTGACCGTCGTACTCAAGCCAAGCCCGGAACGACATGTGTTCCCCCTCCCAACATTCAGCGGCCAACAGGGCGAACCGCAGAGCTCACAGAAACGCAATCTAGCTGCCATTCGGAGCGCCATGCCCACCGAAGCATATGCACCGCCCAAGAAGATTCGACGCACACGCCAGGAACGCTCCGGCAACGATAGTCATCCGTTTTTTCAAAACGAACCACTGGAGAATCTCTTTTACAATTGGCTCAGTGCCGAGAACGGGGTGCTCTTCGACATTACCAGCGTGGCGAACCGTGAGCAGACCATCGAGATTGCCACCAGTTTCTGCGAGGAGCTGCCCATCAGTCAAGCCACGGCCAGCTCCTTTGGTGATATGAGCCAGAAATCTGCAGTGGAGCGTTTACTTGAAGAGGCCATTGCCAAACTGGAGCTGGAAAGCAAATCCAAGGAATCAACCTATGTGGAGGAAAAGGATGTAGACACCGCAGCAATAATGGCTCCAGCAGTTACTCCTGAGGTGGACTCGAGCACTGCACCGGCAACACCAACACCACGAAAAACCAAGCGAAAAGCACCGCCTGTACCGGCTCCTCGTCCGAGTCTGGCTAAGACACAATCGAACAGCATTACATCGAGCAGTTCATCGAGTTGCCGCCAATCTGGCGCTGAGGAAAGCGAATCCGGGTTGTCGACTCTACCAAAGGTAAGTTTCCTTGCTCCACTTCTGTGCCCAATCTAGACACCCTTTTGTGTCATATGAAAACAGTTTGAATTTACCTTCTCAAGTTAATACCTAAACTTAAATTTACTAATGGAACGTATTGCTCCTTTCCAGATAACCAGCGATGAATCCCAGCCAGAAACAACTGCGATGACAGCCGTCACAGCTACAGACTTTGATTTCGTCAAGCCGGTGCGTCCGCCGCGCAAGAAGAAGATGCGTCGCACATTGACATGGAAGAAGGAGAACTCGATTGTGGAAGCAACGGCAAATGCTGTGATCAGCACGGATTCAGATTCAGATTACAAAAAGCCTCAGGTACAGCAGGCCAAGAAGAAGCCCGTCAGCTTACCTCAGCCTCAGACCCAGGCAGAGCAGAGTTATATTGGGTTGGACAAATCACTGATGCGGCAGGTTAACTCACCTAGAAAGATTAAGTCCGCTTACACGCTGACCGTGATGTCGTCGCCATCGCCCAATGCAGATAGTGATCAATCGCTGTCACAAACGCCACGTCAATCGCTCGTGCAGGCGGAACAGGAAAAGGAGCAACAGGAAAACAAACAGAAGCAGCAGCAGCAACAGTTACGCGACAGTTTCATTGATCAGGGATTCGAGACAGGCTCCAACGATGCCATAGACTTCAGTCCGTTGCGTCGCCCTTCTTCGGGTGGCAAACCATCGGGCTTCTCCACGCCCATCAAGTGTGGTGCCAGTGCCGGTGCCAAGCAGCAGCTCTTCAGCCCGATCGGGCCGCTGGACAAGTCACGACGCAGCTCGATCGCCATGCAGGTGATACGTGAGGATCATCCGCTCGACTTGGATCTGGACTCACCGACAGCAACAACGCCCACATGCAGCGAGCGGGAGTTCTTTGCCAATGCACCAACTGTGGAGATGAGCTCGTCTCAGCTGGACGACGAGTCTCCTAAGACGTCCAAGTTTTGGATTGGCGCTGGTGATTTCACCATTTCGCTGGACATTATACACAACTCGGTGGAACGATTGCGTCTACTGTTCGAGATCTTCACCCAAAAGAGCTGGGAGACTCGTGAGATTACTTTCGGCATCGATGGGCATAAATTCAGCCGCTCCCCATGTGGTACTCAGACAGAAGTACCTAAAGATCTTCCTGAGCATTCGTCGACCTGTGGAAAGGACTTCTCACACTATTGGTTCGCTAGCGGGGATCTTGCCGTGCCCTTCAGTGGCAAGCATATGTCTAGTGAGAAGATCGAGCGTCTTTTCCGATTCCTTGATGCCGAATTGGGGCAAGATCCAGAGCGAGAGTTGCGCTTTGGCGTAGATCACTTTGAGTTCAGCAGTGTGCCAGAGTTTTGGGTCAACACGCCCAAATTATCCATGGAAAGCAGTTACAGCATGCTGGTGGGCTTGCAGACTGGCAACAGCAATGGCCTGGAGGGGCGCAGCAAATACGCCTGGCCCAACCATCCACACCAGGACAACGACAACTCCAACCAAGCGATTAAGACCAGCGACCTGGACCAAACTGAGTTCGAGTCGGACAACTTCAGCAACAACAGTGGAAGACTCTCGTTTTCGCCAGATCTATTTAGCCAGGATTACGAAGCGGTGCCGCTCGATGAGCTCTTCAATAAGACGCTGCCCAAGGAACGCAGTTCCACTTCGAATTCCAAAGCAAGCGGATCTTCGCCCTTGACCATGCCACAAATGCTGCGCACACTGCAGGAGCAGCAGACGCGACTGCAGAGTGTGGAACAACGCATGCGCAACTATGAGATGCCCCTCAGGCTGAATGAGTCGACTCTGAAGAAATGTCGCAGCAAGCCAGAATATGCCCAGCGTCTTAAGTCAATTGAAAACATTGCACGTGCTAATGGGTTCAGCGCCTGCTCCATGTCCGAACTGGAGGGCTTTATGCAGTTCCTAATAGAATATGCCGACGTTTGCCTAAGCAGCTGCAGCGAGCACATCGACAAGATAATCGATTCCCTTATGGATCGTCGCGCCGTGACAGTCTAAATTACGTGTACTTCGTAGAGCTAAAACTTAACTAATCTCTAATGTAAGTCCTTCTAGGGCCACTAACATAAAATGTTACAAATAAATTATATACATTTAGATTTTTTTTATCAATAAACTTTACGAAAAGTTAAGAGAAACCTAGCAGACTTTTGGGCGAAAGGTTCACATGGCAGTCAGCTAAAGCATCTTTTTGGATGAGTTTTAAAAACACTGACCGTCGAGATATGAAGGAATGGGAAGCAATATTATAATCACAACACAACCCGCGCTATAATGAACTACTTGCCGGTGCTTAGATGCATATATATAAATGAGAATTCGCGTTAACCGCAGCCGTATACGTGACTAATTGATTGACTATGGCAATATAGCATTTCATATTCGATATAACTGTTGGATATAATAAAAGTCGATATATAAACGGCAGCATTGTTTAGATCAGTAGCATATTACCGACGAACAACTGATCAGGATACACTGCGTGCTCTCACAAATTAAAAAACTTGAAGATGTCCGCCTGGCTTATTATAGCTATTATGTGCTTTAATTTACAAAACCACATCGCGGATAAGTTGCAAAACAAATCGGTATATCGTTAATTGTAGATTTATAAATTTTACATGTACCAATTTCTGTATTGTTGGCAACAGTTAAACCGGGATGAATTATCTGAAGATTATCTGCGACAAATTAAATTAATAGAAATTCGTAACAACGATGAAGATTTGCTGCCATTTGAGTATACATAAATAAACCCAGCTAGACAATTTTCATATTTATATATTTTCTATCAGTTTAAAGGAGCATTTAATGGAGGAATTGGATAATTTCTACTCTGAAATCGACAGTTTTATAGCAAACTACAACTATACTTTGGAGAATCAGAAGAAGCCAAAGTTTGTGGATATTATAAAAATCTACATAGAAAAAAACTCAAACTCTGAGATTGAAATACCTGCATTTTGTCCACTAAAAAAGGATCAGCAGGGAATTTATAAGATAAACGTCACAGGTCTGCAACCCTTTGATGTATTGTGTAATGCAGATATAGCCGGTGCTGGCTGGACCATGATTGCTCAACGTCAGAAAGGATCGGTTAACTTTCTTAAAGACTGGTCGTCCTATAAAGAAGGATTTGGCAATTTCAGTGAGGATTTTTTTATTGGAATGGATAAACTTCACGCGATAACCGCAAGCCAAAACCAGGAACTATACATCTACCTCGAAGACTTTGAAGGTAATTTTCGGCATGCGCGCTATGATGACTTGTTGATTGGTTCCGAAAGCGACAATTACGCCTTGGTCAAGTTGGGATTATACAGTGGAAATGCTGGAGACAGTCTGAGTGAGAATGTGGGACTGAATTTTACCACTTTCGATCGTGATAACGACAATGTGGATGGGAATAACGCAATTAGGCACCTGGGTGCTTGGTGGTATGGAAATTCCACCGGAAGGTGAGTATCGATCTTGATTCAATCAATAGATTTTCAGTTTTTGAATTCTTGTTCCTTTCCAGCAATCTCTTTGGACAATATTTATACGGAAAACATGACAATGAATTAAAATCGAAGACCATGTTTTGGAATAAATGGCTCGGTAATACGTATTCGTACAAGGTCATGAGAATGATGGTGCGTCCCAGGTGCCCCTGTCTGTACGATAGCTGAGTGTAAAACTAAAATCGGTTGAATCACATTTTTACATTGATCGCTGGCAATCTGAAATAAACTATATGAAATACAACAAAATACTTACATTTAATTACTGTTATACACCCATAAATCTGATTCCCCATTAAAATCCACTCAGGCATACTGATTTTGTTTTAATTATGTGCACTCATTTCTCGATTTGGATTACTATATTAACTAATGAATATGACTAACTTAACTGCATAGCATCTGTGTGGAAATCATTCTGAGTAAGCGAACTCTGGATAAACAAAGTCATGCGAGGAAAACTGTTTTTGTTCTTGTGGTTACTGACATTGTTATTGATTGCTAAAAGCGGCGTATGTTTCCGGGACTTACCCATATTGAATGGTTAATTATGGTTAAGGTATATATGTATTTGTAGAATAGAGGAATTGTTCGAATGACAAATATTGTATGTGAATCCCGCAATAAGTCGTGGGTGCTGATTAACAACTGTCAGCTGAGTACGACACAAACTAAGCGAATGCTTCTCAACGTAGCTTTAACTCTTTTACATCCCACGAATGCCGTCACTTTGCGTATACAACTTCTGAGAAAAGTTAAGGTCTTCAAGCCTTGGCTTCTGGACGTTACAGTGGATGGCTGCAAGTTTATGCGGAATAAAAACAACAAGGTAACCAAAGCATTTTGGGATCTAGTCAAGGACTTTTCCACCATCAACCATACATGCCCATATATGGTAGTATATTGCATCATAAAATTGGATTTACAATAAAAACTATAATAACAGTTGTTTTTCGGTTCCTACAGGGTCAACAATTCTTAACGGATTTTTATCCAATGCCAGAGAAACTTCCCATTTTGAGGAGTGGTGACTTTGTTTTACTGGTTGCCTGGAAATTTAATGGAATTATTCAATTCGTTACAAATGTAAACTTTACATTCATCGAAAATAGTTAAAGGTTGAAAATGTTGTGTAATTAAATATTTTTTGCATCACTCTAAGTTTAAAGTTGACATAACTAGAAACACTCGTTAGTCTATTAAAATTGTATGTATGTATCTGTATATATGTTATGTAAGTCGTGATGTCTTTTCGATTGATTTGCAATGGAAGTCAAAATTTAGAATGAATGGTCGATAGAGCTAGCACCTTATTCATAGATTTTCTGAAAAAGAAGTATTTATTTTGAGTTACTTACCTATTACATTTTTCAGGCAATTAAAACAAACGTCTTATTAGGTTTATTTATATATATATATATATCTTATTATTCTCTCTTTTTGCATACGAAGCAATCTCATAATAATGTTTATAGCGCCGTCTGCTTGTGTGTTGTTACTTGGGATTGATTAGTTAAATGTACATTATCACTCTTATCAGTTAGAAACACAAACTAAAGCCTATGATATATTACGTGTATTTACGTTTGGTATATGTTTTACTCTTTCAGTTATGTTTACTTCATTTAGTAAATTTAAGTTCTTAGGTTCTTTACTAGGCCATTTGAACATGTGAGCATAGCAAGGAATATATGTACGGAAAACATGATTCATGCAAAACTCAAACAATGTCGATCAACAATAAATTGATTGTTCAATTAAGCTATGATTATTATACTTGACTTTAAGGGTTTTTCTTAAATATTAATACTTTTGTCATCAAACGGATATCAAGCAGTAGGGGATTTCACACAAATTAAAGCACAATTTGTAGTAATCCTAATAACGAGTAGATAATTTACAGTTAGTGTATGTATTTGTGTAGTTAACTATTTACATAAGCGTTGTCTATTACAGTTAGCAACGCCTAACGATTTGGCAACGTGTCGCAAGTGTGTCTTTGGGATTTCCGTCTGAAACTTTCTCAAGCATATTAAATATTTCGGTTTCCAACCTTATATGTTTGCTCTATTCCAATTCTTTGCTCAACTGAGTTCGAATTGGATTAAGTGTGGGCAACTAGCCGGCTCGAAAACAGAATTGAGGACTTACACCTAATGAAACCGAACCGGAACTAATACTTGGTAGATACTAAATAAATAAGATCATTAGCAGAAGAAACTAAAATAGAAAACTTCAAGAAACGTACTGAAAGAAATATATGTGTGTAGAGATATTTCTTGTGTAGGAAAGAGTATGCACTTGCCGGCTTTCATTTCATACAAAAATTCGATTGATTAGTCATTGCCGGTAAAACTATATGGTTTTAATATAATCTGTGTCTCGTCTTGTTTCGGTCTGTTGATTTGTTTATTTGTATGGTTTGGTTTGATTTGTTGTTTCCTTTACTTTTTTTTTGGTTTTTTTTTTTGTTTTCTTTTTGTGGTAATCGCACTTTAATATTACTTTCAACTTAATGACTTTTAATGATGCGAGTGTAATAGCAGTGCGAACAGCGTTATCAGCCAGCAGACGGATCGTAGACCATGAGCACCGCTACCCTTTCCCTTGGTCCAGTCGTAACCCTCTGGATTGTTACCCATCAGTTTCTGCTCAGATTTTCCGATTTCATTTAAATTCGAGGGATATTTATTGCCCACTGTAAGTCAGAAATCGTAAACATTCAGATAAGACTCAAGCTGTCTATCGTTTCCATTTGGGTACTCACTTTTATCGACTACAATCACAGAGCTCGTGGGCTTTCCTCCGCCGTGCGGGTTGAAGGGCGTGTTTAAATCATAAGGGAAATTGACCATTGTTGTTGTTGTTGTGCGCAACGTTGTGGTTGTGGGCGGTGGCAGTGTTGTTGGAGGACTGGACACTGTAAGTGGGAGAAGAAGAAATTGAGCCAAAGGCAGCAGGAATGAGCCAATAGATAAAAATACATATAAACATAGAGATAAAATGGAAAATAAAAGATGACAGATAGAGAGGTAAATATGGGTAAATTTAAGAAATTTACTTTAAAATCAACCCATAAAGCATCAAGAAAATTCAAGAATCGTACAATGATCATTATTAAATATTTATTTCCTTTTCGAACCTTACGAGTACACACATACACAAAATCCCCAGTCGTGTTATACCCCTGTTTAGGCATCCGAGCCTCGTAAATTGGCATCCCTTTACCCGTCCCCTTTTTTCTTTTCGTTTTCAATTTCGTTGCCTTCAGCTCTCTGCCCTTGCCTGCCATATCATCATTATTGACGGCAATTTGTTGAGTAAATTTATATGGCTTGCCCTTTGGTCTGGCTCGAGTCTCGAGACAGCTTATCGGGCGGATTGCCGTAGGATATTCCCACTTGTCACTAGAGGAGTGGGCCTGACCACTTAATAACATTGTCACAGGTTCATTGTACTCATTGTGATGCTGCCTTTTGGTACACATTGGTACACACTGGCTATGTGTATGGGCGATAATGTGTGTGTAAATGTGGGTGAATGGGTGTGTGTGTGTAACCATTATTGCCGCCCTCTTATTATCAGCTACTGCGGCTGCTCTTTGTTACCTTTAATTGGTAGATCGTTACTCCAATACCCGCTAGCCCCTGTCTCTGTCCCATCCTTCGACAAAAGCTTTCGATTGTGTTGTTGTTGTTGTTGTTGCCCCAACGATGGCTGCGTTTTTATCGCCTGTGCGCCCAAAAATAAATTAACTTGTCGCATTTTCACATTGACAATTTTTGGCCTTTTGCTTGCGGTCTGTACTTTTTTTTTTGTACCCTGCAAGTACTTCAAATTAATGAAGAATTTCTTGAAATAATGGGTACTATTGTGGGATCAGAGAAATGTTTCAATCGAAACATATGATGAGACTTTATCGAAAAATGTTATTCTCATTTTGTACTCTTATATTATAATACATTTCTAGTTGTTTAGGGTCCAGGGTATGAAATAGTCGGGAGCGCATATTTTTATTTTACTTATTTCTTTTTGATTTTTATTGTTCGCCCATCGAATGTAACGAACGGATATTTTATATTGTTTTATGAACTTTTGCGACCGGCATCGAAGTTATGCACTTCTCTCTGCCGTGGCACAACAACGCTTCATATGGAAACATATATAACAGCAAAATATATATAGTCTTTAATAGCCCACCAACTGGGAGAGATTTAGCAAATTGACAGATTATTGGCGTTTCATTGGCCCACGCTATTGAACACTTTAATTGGCGCTTTCGTGAGCTGTCTTTTAATATAAGTTCGTATATTAATCTAAACTGTACTATATGGGTAACAGATTAAATAGTTAAAGTAGATAGACTGGACCATACATTTAGCAAATATATATAAGTGTGACTAAAATATTGGAACTAAATCAAAGTCAAACATAAAGGCCATGAATAATCAGAGAATAACTATACGAGTTATTATGATCAATATATATTCTCTATTTTATATTCCATATATCTAACTATTACAGACACATTTTTCCCAATGATATGATACTAGCATGAAATTGGCTTCACATAAACGCTGTAAGTCTCCCTCTCCGTAGTCTAATTTCAAACATAGCAGACCTAGTTTTCGAAATACTGAAACCGCAGCTTATAGATCACATTATTTGAGACTAGATTTTCATTAAGTATACACGCACAAGCACACAGAAGCAAACGCATGTTTGGTTCCATAATTAAAGCCACAAATGGTATTGTTTTGAATTGCACCGAGTTCAAACAGGGACACACACACAGCACACAACACACACAACACACACAGGCACGCAGCCGGAAAGTACGTTTAGGTCAACACTCAGTTATTTATGGCTGGGCAATATTACAAAGTATAAATAACACATTGCGGGCACACTTACTGTAGAGTTTTATGTTGCCATCCATGTCGCCACGAGGATTTTTGGCGACACATTTGTAGTTGCCATAATCGCTGCCCTGCACATTGGTTATCGTCAGTCGCATGGTCGCCTTGTACGAGGGATTTCCCGGAATTGTTTCGGTTCTGCAACGATAGAGATTGGTAGGGAGAGAAAAAAAGAGAGAGAGAGATATAGAGAAGAGGCCACAAAATGTGTCCAAAGCATAGTACTATATTCTACATATTATATATACTCTTACGTCTATATACATATATAATGCACGCAATCGCGCAAGTTCAATGACAGCAATTGCGTCGTGCGGCATGCCGCACTTGATTACATGTGGATCAGCGGGGCACATGGGACGCAATGAGGCACCGGGCCAGGCGGCTAATGAGCGCCAATCAGAGAAATCAAGGCCAAGGTGAAACTGATAAGCGAGTCGGTGTCCACTTAATGCTAATCAGAATGCGACCCGGTACAGCGTGTACAGTGCGATATCGTCTCGATGGAAGTGTCATAGATTGTGCTACCCTACTGGTAAATTCCAGTGTTTGCTGTAGTTCGCACCACTGTGCAGCAATACGATGAAGACTGACAGGCGGGTTGCATGCCACTGGGTAACTCGACTCGTTCAGCGTGCCGTCGTCAGTTACACTTGCAATTGTATCGCGGCACCATCATCATCATCGTCATGTTGAAGCTTAGCCTGTCCGCCTGGCTGCTATGCTCGCTGGCGTGGCGCACCACACCCACCAGCTGCCGCCAGACACAACCGGCGCCCAGCATGCAGGAGCTCTTGGCCAATCAGCTGCAGAGCTACATGGACACCAAGGCGCGTCCGTGCGAGAATTTCTATCAATATGCCTGCGGCAATTGGCAGCTGCAGCAGCACACACATCCAAACCAGCAGCAGGAGGAGCACATCCACCAGCAACCCCAGGAGGAGGAGCTACATGTGGCACAACAACCACAGCTCCAGCAACGCGAAGAGCAACTTCAGCCAAGTGATACACTGACTGTACTAGACTACTCACTCAATCGACAGCTGGAGCAGATGTTGCGTCGTCAAGCTGGAAATGAAAGTGCCGCGGATGAGCTGCCACAACAACAGCTGATCGAGAAGATGCGCAACTATTATCGATCCTGCAAGCGCCTCAAACCTTACAATCTAAAAAAGTATCTGCAGCTCCTGCCGCCAGCCAACGGCACCCACTGGCCCCTGCTCAGTCGCAACTGGCAGCCGGAGAAGTTCAACTGGCTGGCGACTATTGGCAGGTTGCGGCTGTACGGCCTGAACGGGGTGCTGCTTAAAGAACAGGTGCTGCCGCGCTGGGATGATGCCAGCAGCTACAGCATGTATCTAGACAAGCCCAATCTGGCAGACACGATGCCCATGGGTGAGGGCGCCATGATTGAGCTGCTCCTGGACATAGGTCAAACGAAGCGAGTGGCCAACGAGTTGGCACGTCATGTCGACGCATTTGAGCGTCAGCTGCAGCGTCTACAGGAGGTGGAGGATGACGAGGGACCCAAGGAAATGCAGCTCGGCTATCTATCGGAATATATGCCTCAACTACAGTGGCTACCCTATGTACAACAGTTGCATACCACGGCCGTGGAGCCGTTGCTCTCGACGCTCATCATACAAAATATGCCCTACATGCGTGCCCTGGATGAACTGCTGCAGCGCCAGAAGCCCGCCACTATCTGCAACTACATCATGCTACGATTCCTGGCCTACCTCAAACAGCAGGGTCCGGCAGAGATCTCTCGCGTGGAGTGCATTGCCAGCCTGCGACGTGCCATGCCACTGGCTGCCAGTCTGCTTATTGGCTTGCGATTCCATGATCTCGCTTCCGAGGCACTATTGAACGATCTTTTTAATCGGCTGAAGGAACGCTTTGACCAAGTGCTCGTCGAGAATCGTCTGCAGCTGCAGCAGCCCATTGTCCAGGTGCTGCGCGACAAGCTGCAGGCGATGCGTGTCCAACTCGGTTTTGTGCAGCTAAACGACTCCGACTTCGTGGAGACATATTACGATCAGATGGATCTCAATTCGCACAGCTTCTATGGTAATCAGCTGCAGCTGCTGCAACTGCGCGTTGAGCAGAGTCATCTGCTGCTCGCCCCGGATAGCCAGGCAGATGCCAACAATGTCAGCTACCTTGCGGAGCACTGGCAGAGCAGTAGCTCGTCCCCGCTGTATGTGAAGCCCCGTAACCTGGTACTTCTACCCTATGGACTGCTCCAGCTACCCGTCTGGCATCGAAACATGAGTACACTGCAGCAGCATGCAATGCTGGGATTCGCCCTGGCCCATGAAATGATGCATGGTTTTGATAGCTCGGGCATTGATTACGACGGCGTGGGCAACGTCATGGGACCCGGTGAGGAGATCTCGGCAAATTCCCGTTTCGCACAGGGTCTAAACTGCATGCAACAGCAGTTGGCCACCGGTTCTAGATCGCTTAACGAGAAACTCGCAGACTACGAAGCACTGCGTCTCGTCTACGAGACCTTCTTCGGCGCGGACATGCTCATCGATCGCAAGGAGCCACGTGATCCCCTCCTGTTGCAGTTCAGTCAACGTCAACGTTTTTTCATCAGCTTCGCTCAGTTCTTCTGTGGCAAACAGCAGACGCTTAATCTGCATGTCCAGCATTTGGAGCATGCCATAGATGAACTGCGAGTGCTGCAGACGTTGGCCAACTTTGAGGAGTTCTCCCGCGAATTCGGCTGTGAGAGACGCACCAAAATGCAGGCCATGCAGAAGTGCAAGGTGTGGTAGGAGTTTGAGATGATCGAGTCCAATAAATAACATGAAATTATTATTATCGTTGAGAAAACTGTGTTTATTTTTGATAGCCTACCAGATGCGACACTTTGCAGCCGGATGCATGGCATCGCGATCCTCGAGACAATTGTGTGAGTGAGCGAACGACTCAAAGTGCATCGCTAGCTGTCTGAGACGAATTTCGTCAGGATCATGTTTCTCAAACTGCGCCAATGCATTGCCGCAAAAGAACTGCGCGACGTTGAGAAAGAAGAGCTGCTTGAGTGGAATATTTGTAAAATCGGGCTGGGATTGATTGAACCTGTAGTTGGGATCAAAGTACATTTCATAGGCAAGGCGTATTGCTCCAAAGTCTGCAGCACGTTCTTCAACATAATCGGTTTCATCACGCATCAAACAACTTTCAACAGAATCGTAATTACTTTTCTCTCCAATCTCAGAGAGCAACTCGTTGTAGTTGCCCTTGGAATCAAGGGCCAGGTTGATGAAAACGAAGCCATGCATTAGCTCGTGACTCATCACGAATCCCAGCAGGCCTACCTTAAAGATATCATGTACTCCGTGCTGAAGGAATGGTGGTTGTAGTATGCCATAGGGCATAAAGATGGTATTATAACGTCCAATATAGTATGGCGTGGAGCTACTGGTTGCGTCATGACTCGAAATATAGAACCAGTTAGTTGCATTGGTCAACGGTCCGTCCAGCTGCTTATTCAATTGGCGCATACGAAACTGCTGAAGTTGAAGCCAACTGCTGGTGTAGTTCCCCTCATCGGCTAAGGGTAGATCAGCATAGAACTCCTTCAGGAATTGGGTATGATTTAAGTGCTGCGGCAGGTTACCGAAATTGAGAAGCATGTGTTGAGCCTTGATCTTTAGCATATTTAGTTGAGCTGCAGGTACTCGGAAGTAATTTACTTCAAGCATTTGCAGAAATTTCTGTCGTAGTTTCTCGAAGAGTTGCTGCACTGCGTCCAAATGCAGCTGTAGATTTTGCACACCAATAAAACGTTGCTCGTACAGCATCTCTGTGGCATGCTCCATGTTAGTGCGTACTTCCTTAATGCATGTGATTGGTTCCTGGTTCTGCTTGGTTAAGCTGGTCAAGTGTCTACCAAAATGCAGCATTATATAGCTAGCGATAACGTCACGATCCCAGTTCTTCAGCATTTCCATCAAATTCACTAGATAGTTGGCATTGCTCACGCGTACCACCAGATCAGCTGGAACAATGCGACCTAGATAAATCTCCAGATACTTTCGCCAGTTGTTACCTAGACCGGTGAGGTGTTCAAGTCCTTGTAGTGTAAGGTCCTGCACGTTTTCTTCTTCATCTTCGTCTTCTTCGATGCTGTTCACAGCATTCTCTAGAAGTCTGATATCATGAGCCAATCGTTTCGCTTTGGAACTTCGTACACCTGCTGTTCGCAGCAACAATATGATTTTGAAGACTCCTCCTAGAGTTTCTTTCTCATTCGCGTAGCTGGATCTCTCAATATTGAGATAATACCTGCTATTGTTCATTGGATGGGGCGAGACATATGTACTGATAAGCGCATCATTCATCCCGTAAAGACGCAGACGTGCCAATGTTTCTAGCCAGTGAAACTTCTGGCTAAGCCATGTACCAGTGGTAAATTGCGGCCATTCAATGTGCTCATTGGGTGGCACCAGTTTCAAGAAGGCCCTTAACGATTGTTTCGGTGCCAGGCGACACGTACGATAGTAACTTAATGTTTTGGCCTCCACTGAGCTGGGATCTAGTGTTCGCTGTTGTAGTTCCTCCATTAATGTAACCAGATCCCGATTGACTCTATCATCGATCAATCCCGTAATCTCAAAGAACTTGTCCCCTTCATGCTTCTTGGCCCAGTTGCCACACGCGTATTTATAATAATCGTCGCACGGCGCAACAGATTCGTTCGTATAGCTTAAGATCTCATTTAGTCGATTCACATTAGGATCTTCAGTACTAAGAGCCTGGCAACTAGCCGCCAGGTACATACAAATCCACAGCCATAGCCACAGCTGATGATTTCCCGTCACGCAATACGTTGTTAGCAGTCTCATGATTATGGATGAACTGTTTGCTGCTTGCGCTCATTAATAGACTCGCGACAATCAAATCGTATTACGAACACATATACAAAGTAATCTCAGAGCGTAATTAAGAAATAAAAAACAAAATAAGCAAGTGTTTCCATAGACCGAAGATTCTTTACCCTGACGGCAAGATATTTTTTTTATAGAAGATATGGAAGTATATATATATGCAAATGAGTACGAAAGTGGGCAGCTATACACTATATCGAAGAGATCCGACTCTTTAAAGTGGAATAGCAAAAATAATGTTCGCGAATATAATTACTCAGATCGAAGATTAAAGAGATTGCGAGTACATACATACACGTATGTATGTATATTAGATCATAATATTACACCTTACTTATCAAAGGTCTCGAGATGTCAGAGAAGTTGAATGAACGTTATAGTCTGTTTCCATTGAAAGCTTTAAAAATATTGTAGGTTCAGTGTTGAATAAGTACTGGATATTTACCAGTCGAGTGAGTGCAGCTTAAAAGAAAAATCGTACTCACTTGTATTTGGACGATTCGGTGATCATCTGCTCGTTCTCACGTGTCCAATAATTGAGAGAAGTGGGATTCGCTTCGATAAAGCACTCCAACGTGATATTGAAGCCCATGGGGATGCCGACCAGTTGATGCGGTATCCAGACCATTGGTGAAACTGCAAAAGCCTTATTAGCACAGTTCCAGCAAGACAGAGAGAGACAGAAAGATTTATGGGCCACCAACGACCGTGTATGACTTACAGTCCACGCTGACTTTGATGCGCTTTGACACACTGGGTGGAACACCATTTGATGCTATACAGAGGTATGCGCCCATGTGGAGGCGCGAGATGCGCTCCAGTTCCAGAGAGTCGGCCTCCAGGTCGTTCACTGCAACAATGAGGGATGGATGAATTTGGGTGTTATGTATAGTCGCCGAGTTGGTTGCCATGATGCCATGATGGTGGCTGCTCAACTTACCTTCGAGCGTCTTGTTGATGACAATTTTATGGTTATCATCCCGCTTCCATTTGATGGACGGCTCCGGGCTGCCTTTCGCCTTACAGCGCAGGGTGACATTGTCGCCCTCGCGCACAATGACATCACTGGAGGTCAGCGCATCGTCAATGTTCGGCGGCACTGTAAAATAGCGAAGGGAATGGAAGGAAGGACGGAAATCGGGTGTTATTATTCATGCCGGCTAAACACAAACTCAAAGCAAGCAGCAGCAGCAGTGGCAGCAGGGCTTGATTTAAATGCAAAAACTTTTGCATTTTGGCAACGTCTTGAGCGTCAGGAAAGTGGAAACAGCCACAGCGGAGCACCAGACTAAGCAAGCACAACGAATGCTGTACGCTCTATCAAGGAAAATCCCATAATATTAAACTAGAATTGGATGCACAATGAAATATACCCTATCATCAGTTTGGTTACTAAGTTGAAGTGGCTTCAATTAAGCCAAGCGGATAACCAACGACAAACTTGATGAGAAAGTTGTATTGCCCATGGTAAGTGTGGTGAAAAAGCATTTCACGCATTGTTGAGTTTGACGCGCGGATTCAACTTTGTCCCGGGAGATATTTTAGTTTAAGCCTAATTAGCTTTGCGACAAGTCTTTGCCTCGCTAACTTCAGGGGCGACTCTGTTAATTTAAAAATCGATGCAGCAACCTTCATCAAATTGTCATCAGCCTTCGGGGGGACATCAGCCCTTCCCATCCCACCACCACTACCATCATCTATACCTTCTCTTTCTCCTTCTCCAAATTCTTTCTTCTATGACTTTCAATTGCCGCCTGAGCGTTTTCTGTCAAACCCTTTTTTATTTCACCGGACGCTTCTGCCTCTGCTTTGGCCTTCAAGTTGAAAATCTATAATGAAAAATCTATGCAAATCAAAGCGCACAAAGCTAGAGGCTATGAATTTGGTAGAGGAAAGAGTGGGAGGAAGATACCAGACCCGAAAACCGGACCGAAGGACAGGCGGATGAGCGGGCAGACCAAGGGAATAGCTGGACATTTGGACACCCGGGTCGAGCTCCAAAAGCTCTGTGGTAGTCGTTGACAGCTGGCTGCAGTTTGTCTCATTTCATATTCCAAGCGACGCCTGTAATCAAAAGATATCGCATGCAATTTTTTCTTTCGAACCCCGAACAAGGTCTTTGGATCACGTGCCCGACACGTTTAGTTGTCGTCCGACATTGACGCCGCATATACATATGTATCTAACCATTTATCTGTCTGACTGCCTATCGTCGTTACAGGACGCATAATCGATAATAAGAATTTCAGCAATAATCAGCATGGAAGTTTGGAAAATTTAAACTTTTAGGTTTTTTCTTTGGAAGTTATTAATTAATATAAAAATTATTTAAATTTTAAATCATCTACTCAATTTATAAATTTCCTCTGAGCTGTACCAATTTCTTGGATCCCCCGCAGGCTTCTTTAAGACTTGGTCGGTTGGGCTAAACCTTCACCTTTTGGTCACATCATCCCCGAGGGGACATGGGGCATAAAACCAAAGTGTAATTAAAAGTTGCAATTAGTTGAACTTTTTCTATGCGCTGTAAACTTTTGTCTTTGGTTCCCTCATTTCGCTTGGCTCATAATGCGAGGACCTTTATGACACAGTAGAGCAAGGGAGCCAGGGGGCGAGCAGGGTAGAGAGGGAAGGCAAGATAGAGATGAAATTGAAGGCAAGACTGGAAACAGAGGGTAAAAACTTTGTTCGAACCGTTTGCTGTGCTATTAATAAACGCTTGATGTGCTAATCGCCATGCCGGACATAAGAGCTAACCTCGCGTTGCTCGCGTTGTTCTCGCTACCCTCTACCCTCTCCATCCACTGCATAGGGCAGCTGGTGGCCAGTATCCACTCGGTATGCTGAGCCTTCCATTTGACATATTAGTTTCTTTATTGATATTTAGCAGCTGGCGACACGAGGAAAGCTCACAAAGTTTGCCACACAGACGTGCCATAGTTTTCATGCTTCCACACATGCACTTACAAATACATACATACAAATATGGTTTTCCACGCTAAACTTTTCACATACATGTTAGAAATTTAATTAGCAAAGTCAACGCAATGAGCAAAGTTTGACACTGAAGCCTGTCAGCGCATGCAGGTCAGGATGCACAAGCACCGACCACAATATGTATTCTATAAACTATAACCAACCGTACACAGAGCAGTGGGTGGAATCGAAGCCAAGACATTGCACCACATTATTTAATTGCCTTGTCCGCTTGCAAGTTTTTCCGCGCACTGATAGCATCGCGAACACCAAAGGCATCCGACCATTTAATGAGCGACAATTAGTCCTCACATCCGATAGCTTAGTTAATTGTGCGACAAATTAGTTTAAGACTTAAGTCTTTTATGTGGTTGATATGGGCAAGAATTTGTGACTATTACATGCAACTCTAGTATAAAAATGTATAGCTGAGTATCAATTTCTTCAGCTCACTATTCCAAGCGCAGATAAGGGTCTTAAAAGTTTACAAATACAAGTAAACACTCTCAGCTAATTGAAAACTAATCTTGAGCTTACATTTAGAATATCATTGGCTAGTCCTATCAAAACCTGTGACAACGTCTTCAGGTTACCCCAAAGAGATCTTTCGTTATAATCTGCCATCTTTTTCAGCCTTAACAAGTTAACTGTTTTACCATTATACAATCAACTTTTTCACTTTTGAACTGTCAACTCCTTCAGCTTGTGCTTTTAATCAATTAGTTTAATCAAACTAAGTGGCAACTTATTGAACTTAAGAGATCCTAAGTCCCGAATTAAGTATCAACTGCATCAGCTTAGGCGTATGAAAACTGTAATATCTAAATATCATCTTCTACAGCCTTAAGCGTGCAACTTCTTCAGTTGTGTACACTTCTTCAGCTATAAACTATCAGCTTCTTTAGGTTTAAAGATGCAACTTCTTCAGCTTTAAACATTCAACTCCTTTAACTTAGGGGATCGTGATAACCGAATCATGTAAGAAGTGCTTCAGCATAGGCGAGTGAGTTCACTATGCAGCTCTGAATAGCATCTTCTTCAGCTTAAAGCGTGCAACTTCTTCAGCTTTAAACTGTCAACTTGTTCAGCTTATAACTTTTGAGCACAAGTTCAAAATTCAACGCAATTAATCAAGTTCTTCCGTTCAGCCAAAATAAGTGACATCGTGGGCCACGAATTAAGTATCAAGTACTTCAGCTTTATAGTGTCAACTTCTTCAGCTTCTGTCGTTTCTGCGATTTCTAACTGACAACTGCTTCAACTTAGCGAGCTGTGTAAAAGGCCGAGGGTTTCGCTCGTCGCTTGCGGGCATGTTCTTATGCAATAACTTAACTGATAAGTCGGGTATGAGGATATGTATGAGAAAAGTAATTTATGAGCATGCACACATGCAAATACACACACACACACAAACACACATACATACACACAGGCACACAAACGTATGACAGTCCCCTTTGCTGCGAGTGTCAACGTTGTAATTGAATTTAATAAATTGCCTCATTATGTGAGCAGAAATTAAAAATTATGCGCCAACCGAGTCAACAATGTGCCCAGCTCAGCTCGTTGCTTTTGTTGTTGTTGTTGTTCTTGTTGTTGTTGCAGTTCTCATTTGCTATTTGTTGTTGCTGGTTGCTCTGTGTTCAGTTTGCCTCGCCTTGTTGCATGTTGTTGCATGTTGTTGCATTGTTGTTTTGCATTTTGTGCGGTCATTTGGTCGACTTTTGAGCTGGGAATTACCCCTCGTCCTACCCACTTCCAGCCCTCGCTCTACATGCTCCCTTGGCCATGGCACGCTATGCCCCGCAGCGCCGCAAAGTATGCAATGCAGCCGCTGCCACTGCCGCTGCTAGAGCTAAAGCTGGAAACGCATTTAAATGCATTCGGTGTGCGAGGCTCATAAATTGAAGCGCGTTTAATGTTTGTTTTTACCGTCCCGCCATTTTATAATTTCGAGTAGAATTTAACATTTCACAAATGTCGCTGTGCCCGTCCAAAAACTTATTTATTTATTTATTTACTACGCTGTGTGTATGTTTTTTTCAGCCTTTATTTAGACGGCAAATGCAACGTTTTAATTTCATTACATTTGCTGCACAATGTAATTATCATTCTTGTTGTAGTTTTTTTTTTTTTTTGTTTGCGTGCGCGCCACTGTGACCACTTAAATTGTTAAATTGAGTGCCCAGCTAAAAAGTGACCTGACCAATGTGCACCCTGACCCCTCGCACCTCGTCTCTCGCCCTATTGATAGCAAATAGAACTGGCGTTTTTTAAGCATGGCGCATCATTTAATTTTGTTGCATATAATTGGATTTGGCACGTAAACGAGCTGCATTTCACTTGATTTTGCTTTGTGAAACAATTGACAATTTCAAATTTGTGTTTATGGTCGAGGGATTTTATTAAAATAGACACACCATTTTGTTTTTTTTGTTTTTTTTTTTTTGAGTGTAGGAAGTAGTGGTCTATTGATGGGTTGGAGGCGGGGGCTATTCGTGTTTGATTTTGAAATTGGTTTAAATAAATTATGCAGTTTGCTGCGACGGCTGAATGGTTGAGCGAGGGCAAAGGTCAAATGCAGCATATGTTTGCAAAATCAAATGAAGTGCGTATTTTAATTGAGTTTCTGCGGATACTGAGCTTTACAAAAGGAACGCAGAGTGGTTTAGTTGATGTCCTATTAAATCTGTTGCCCTTTAAATGCACAGTTGAACATTGCCTTAGCTATTGATATTTATCGAAATATTTTTCATATAAGCGACTCCTGCCATATACATTTTCCATTTGCATAAGCCCGTATCCGGAAACGGGGCATAACAGCTGCATAGAGATCTCTATCACCCACTCCTTTTTTCTTTCACTCCCTCTTACTCTCTCTTTGCTGGTCAGGCACACTTTACATAGCGATTTGAGCCTTCTTTTCACAATAAAGACGGACGAACCGTAAATACCACAAATGGCTTGTGGTTAAACTGTTTTTGTTTTTGTGTTTGGTTTCTCGTTTTTTCCTCACTTTCACAGCCAATAAAACAGAATGAAAGACAGCAACAGCAACCAGGGGAGCCGACAATAAGGGGGGGCTGTCAAGGGCAACTGCAACAATTGCGCGATAAAAAATGCTGAGAGACGGCTTTGTTTGCCCATTTGGCAGTTTTCAGTATTCAGTTTTCAGTTTCGAGAGTTTGCATAGTTAATTGTTTGGTTAGTTTTCTCTTACTGTGTGTTGTTGCTTTTTGCAGCTCATGTGTGTGTGTGTGTGTGTATGTGTGCTTTTTGTTGCTATTTGTTTTTTATTTTGCTCACCCCGATGCCTGCAATTGGCTGTGGTTGGCTCGCGGCGCTCGCAAAGTTAACCTATAAATCTAGTAAAAATGTATCCAAGTTTTCAATGTGCCAGGAAATGCAGGAATTTCGCACGAGATCCGCTTTTCAAGTTGACAAATCAACATCATCCGGTGGACAAACATGGCAGCGCGCACTGGGAATAACGCACTGGACACTGGGGTGGGAGAGCAGGGAGACTCAAGGCATGAGTTGGCAGGGTCATGTGGGAGCGAGTCTATGTGATGGGGGGAGGAAACAGACGTTTTGCGGCAGTCACATAAATCAGTTTTTGTGGCAAAACTTGAAAAATATGTGCGCAAACAAATAGCAGCCAAGCGGAGGAAGTCGGGCCAGAGCCAGAGCCAGAGCAGGGGGAAAACTGGGAGAGAGAGACTGTAAAGCTCAAATCTGCGCCATGCAACAGTTAGGACATGAACACGAGGAGACAAACCCATAGCAGCAGTCAGAGCTATAGCCGTAGCTGGAGCAGCAGGCATAGCCGGAGCTGGAGCCAGACAGCGATGGTGCTGTACACATGCAAATGCGCGAGGACCATGAACCGACAGAGGGACATTCAGACAGCCGGACAGACAAGAGAGGACACATATGCCGCACGTAGCAGGATTTTCGTTTAGGCTGGTCAGGAAAAGTGCTCAAAAAACAAAAAAAAAAAACAAAAAACGAATAGTAGTAGCAATGTGCCAGCAAGTGGATAAAGGCTGACAAAAAACTGACTATAGCTACTTCATGTAAATTTCTGTTGTATTTATTTACATATTATACAGTTGAAACTGTATCCTTGTTAATAGCCTGCAAATTGTTTTAAATCGTTGCTTTACATTTGCATTGAAATGTTGCCATCGTCTTGTTGCAGCTGATGTCCCGCAGCATGCAGTAGGGTATCGAAAAATGCCTGTGGCATATTTTAATTTTTTTTCTCTTTATTTTCTCTTTTGGTTGTTGTTGTGCTGTATTTTTTTTTTTGTCTTTTTTTCTGCTGACCAGCAAAGCAAAGTTGTCATTTTGCCATTTTTTTCTACTGGCAAATTTGCCTTTTCAGGACTTTTGCCACGACACACACACGCGCCTCTTGCTCTCTCTGTGTGTGTGTGAGTGTGAGAGAGAGATAAGTGTAAGCTTCGTGTGTGTGTGTGTGTGTGTGTGTGTGAGTGTGTCTGTGTGCAACAAAATAAAATTGTAGAAAAAAATGGCAGAGATTTTTGCGGAGTGGCGGCTGGCGCGGGAGTTTTGGTCACGCCACGTCAAATTGCCAGAACACGCGTGCGGTGCGTGTGAGGCGTGTTATTTGAACATTTTACAACACTGAAGCGTGCTTAACGGCTTTTTGAAAGTGCTATCAAAGAGAGAGAGGGCGAACGAGACATAGACAGAGGCAGAAACAGAGGCAGGGAGCACAAAGCACAGCGAGAAAAACAGTAGTGTCAGGCATATTGCCATGCTGCGTAAACATGCAACGCTTAGACCCACTCACACACTCACACACACACACACACACACTCTCTCATACGGGCACGCTTAAGTGTCTCTACTCTCTATCCGAGAATCTATGGATATTATGGAAATGTTGTACAGGTGCAGGCTACCGCACCAGGCTGCTGTTACCCCCGGACACTTTATGGCCTGTGAAATGTGCAAGTTTTTAATAGGTTTTTCCAGAGCTTAAACTAAGAAGGGAAAAGCCTCAAATGAGACTGCTGAAAGCGATAAATCTAGGAAAATACTTTTGATATATATTTGTGAGTCTAGCAAAAGTAGTTGTCGTGTTGCTGTGGAATATATTAAATGTGGGAGAAACTAGTCTTTGGAAGTATTTTCTAAATGACAACAGGGCTCAAATCGTTAAAAATACGGATCGAAAGCAATACAGATATATAGAAATTTATATTTTAAATCAGTGTAAATCGGTATGAAATAAAACAGTCTTTTAACACACACAGACGATCAAAAGTCATTTTGCAGTCTCATGCTGATAATGGGTAATCGTTTCATGTCATCTACTCTTCATGACAAATCTCTGGCCACACGCTGGGACCTCCCGTCGTCAGTGACTTGTTCGGGCACACTGAGTGCATTTCGATTGCAATTTTTATAGCATACATTTATGGGCAGGCCTGGTGAGACCAATCTGCCAGGCAGCTGCCTCGATGGTTGTTTGCTTTAATAAAGTGCTTCGTTTGTGAGTGTTGAAGGAATTTAATTGTATGCTTGCTTACTTTGTACTGTGTAGAGCCTGCTTGGCCAAGGGGGGAGGAGGAAAGGCAGAAGGGGGCTCGAGTCAACTAATTCCTGGCAACAGTTTGTTTGGCAAATGAAATGAAATATGCAGGGGACATGTGTCTAAGTTCTCAGTGAGCTTTCCCATGTAATTCTAGGCGCGCACGCTAGAACAAATATTTCAATGTCAGATGTGCTGACAAAGTGCAAACACTCGCACACACACAGAAAGAGAGAGAGAGACAGAGAGAGTGAGAGTGAGAGAGACACGCGACGCCACTTACCTACTACTTTGACAAAGCCATATTGGGTTTTGGCCGTCACCGTGTTGATTTGACACATGTACCGTCCCATATCCTCCTCCTGCACGTTGTTGATATGCAGAAACCAGGTGCGATGCTTGTCGTGCTTATCGTGCGTCACGCTAATCCTTGGATTGCGCGTTATCACATGATTATGTACCGTCAAAATGGCCGATTGCTCAAAGTGCATCCACGCCACCTGCAAATCAGAAACGACGATTAGTACCAGCTTTATATGTATGTATGTGTATGTCTTTTGTATCCTTAATGTAATCAGCCTGCTTATCAGGGTAACCGCCCCTGCTGAAGGCTTATTAAATGTTCATCTATAAGCAGCTGACAAAATGTCAGGAGTTTTTATTGCCAAACTTTGCCTCCATCATCATCAATTTTTATGAAGGATTAACGAAAAGCGACACACGACAAACGACAAACGACACAAGAGGCAAGACACACGACACAAGAAAAAGGACGACATGGATGTCTTCCAACTGCTCCTGCTCCCGCTCCAGCTGCTCTGGTCAAATTGCCAAAGTTCGCGTCACATGTGGCAGCATCTGTTGTCTTGTCTCGAAGTTGCCGTCATTGGGATGCGCCTCCAATGTACTTTCCGCTCGATCACTCTTGCCATCAAGCTCTTTCACCCTCACTCCCGATGTAGTTTCACCCAGAACAACAAACAATTTATGCAAATTCGTGTAGAGCAGAAAACATTGCTAAGACGTGCTAAATGTAAAAAAAAAGCACACTCACCCACTGTCGATGCCATTTCAATGATAAATTTAAGCTCGCACATACACACACACACACACAATGAAACACTCGGGACCCGGGGGAAAGGCAACTGAACAACTGACAAAAGAAGTGACTAAAGAGCAGCGCGTGGATCAAGATGGTATGTAAAAATAGAAGTAAATTACTAGCTGGAACTCTGAACAAAGCAGGGAGACAGTGAGAGAACCGAATAGGGCTGCCATCTGTTTCACTTGTTTTTCTTTCGGGAAGTGTGGGGGGAAGCGAGAATAAAAAGAATAATTGCATTACTAAGAACTAGATCGAATAACTGTTTAATGCGGACTCACAAAAGCTACATGAAATACACATAAATTATCATTTGGAATGATTTAAAGGCCATGTCGAGAGTTGCAACTAGGACTGCAGCTTATTCAGCTGCTTATGATTTACAGGATAAATTGCTCCTTAGTTTTTTACACTTTTCAAGAAGACCTGATAGACTGGCCACTTAGTTATGCAAGAGGCAACTTTGCAAGATGGAAAATTACCAATTAGCAATTGGGCTAATGGCTGAAGCAGCTACCTCCTTTTGCCTTTCTCTCTCTCTCTCTCTCTCTGTCAGTCTTTTCTCTTATTGCCTCATTGTGTCACTGCAATTTTTAATTCAGGCAAAAGCTTCATGGGCAAGTTAATTGATCATGTTCATTATGATGTCTGAGTCTTTAGCTGCGTTGATTGATATGATACACCGCGGTTGCATTGTGCTGCACTCTAGTTGATAGCTCCTGCGCTTCAATGACAGCGTTTTTCAGCTGCTTGCACCTATTATCAGTTCCACTTCCATCCCAGTGAAAGCATTTCCATGTCGGGCACGAAACTTAATCAGGGGGAAGGGTAGCGAAAGGGATGGGATGGAGAGCGTGTCGACATAGTGTCAGGCAGCATAGACAGATATTGGTTAATTTTTCAATGTCGGCAATGAAAACGTGCGACAAGCGAGTCGAGACAAGCAGAGCCAGAGCCAGAGACCAGCCCAGCCCAGCCAAGTTGGCTAGGACATCGTCGCGTCGTCGTCGAGGCGTAGTCGATGTCGTTTTTTTTTATACTTTGGTTCCTCGTCTGACTCTTTGGCATCTTCAGTTGAATAAGAATCAAGCATGCTGTAGTTTGCTTAAGTAGTTGCTATGCGCTGGCCCTCCCTCTCCATCCCCATATCCTTCCACACCTAACGCTCTGCCTTGCCTTATCACATACCATCCCCTCAGTCTTGCAAACAACAACAACAATGTCAAATATTAATGAACCCAAGTTTATCAGGCGAATGGACGTGCTAACAGAGAAGGGCGCTGGGTACGGAAGGGGGATAAAGGAATAGCGAGACTAAGAAGGGAGGGGAGTGGGTCATGGCTAAAGCAGCTTAAAGTGGGAGGGAATGACGAGCTCCATGCAAAATCAATAAAACTGCATTTGCTGGCCAAAAGCTTTAAAGGCCAAAAGCCAGAAATGCACACACAATGCAAACAACCTGCCACCCAAACCTAAAGCACACACACCCAGACACACACACACACACACGCACACACACACACCTACAACATGCCGGACACTTTAAAGTGCACAGCCACAACATTTGCCGAAAAACTCGCTGCATGCGCATTTCACATTTTGGTAGTTTTTGAGGTCATTTGAATGAAATTAATTAGGCTCATGTAATGCCAGCGCAAAAGTTGAAAAGCCAAACAAAATGGACACCCTACAGCAGTTTGCTCCCATGGGGCTGCACCTCTTCCTCCTCGTGTTCCCTTCAATTGCAGCGGGTGGCAATGTTAGGGGATGTGCGGTTGCAGTGTGTGACATTTGGCTTAATAATTTTCGGTTGCAAAATGTCAGCGAAAGTCAAGGCAAAGTTGCTTTCCTGCCCACGTGTGTGTGTGTGTGTTAGAGAGAGTGTGTGAGGGAGTGTGTGTGTGTGTGTGGATCTAACTTTATAATAGGCTTTCCGTCTGCTATTAAAATTTTGCGCATATTTAAGTCCATTTATAAAAGCAGACGTCTCTGCTCTCTGCTCCGGGATTAGTGAGAGTAATGAGAAGCAATGGGATAAGTTGCCGTCCAAGCTGACACTTCAAACTTCCTTGCCCGCCTCTCATTCTCTTGCTCCAGAGTCAATTCAACTAGAGCTCAAGCCAAGAGGCAACATGGTCACCGATTTTTGGTTACAAATTGCTCGTTAGTTAATTGAGCTCAGCTTGAGCGGAGTTTGCAGTGAGGATTGAGGAGTGAAAAATATATGAAACAGTTGAATATATCTCGTGAAAGCGGAGGAAACATATTCCAGTTTAATTGGGCAAAAGAGAAGAAGAGATCATGAAACTCGAATGGGTAACTTGAGTGGAATCTTTAAAGTTCTGTGTGATTCAATTCATTTTACTCTCTTTGCTTCATATTCACTTGAAAATCTGTTCCGAGTTGAGAACGTGTTGTTGCCCATTAAATGTGTTTGAAATCTGTTAGGGAGCCTTCTCTCGGTGCGAGTACCAAGGCCACAGCATATGCTGATGGCACAGGCCGATAGACTAGACAGAAAATGGCCAATTTGCAATTGGCGTAATGGCGCAAGTCTGTGCTCTGACTCCATCACAGTCTTCAACTTTAGCTACCTCTCTTACTCCTCTTTCGCTACCTCTCTCTCTCTCTCTCTCTCTCTCTCTCTTGCTGTCAACGCCTTGCTCTGTACTTTACTATGGCACACTAAATGAAGTCATAAAAATTTAAACAACAACTAAAAAACTGGAAAAACTTTCAGCCCGAGTAAAAATAAACAGACTTTATTATGCCTGAAAATGTTTATGGTTTGCTACGGCATAGAGCGTTGGCAAAAAACAACAAGAGCTCAACACAACACAACAAAACCCAACACGCACACACAAGCACAAACACATACACACACACACACACACACACACACACACACACACGCAAAGCTAGGCTTGTGGCACATGTTGGTCTTGTTGTTATTATGTCTGCCATTGTTATTGTCGTTGTTGCTGTTTGTGTAGGCGTTGAAAATTGAAATACAAACAAGGAAACGAGGGAGGAGCGAGAGAGAAAGTAGAAGGCACAGGCAGCTTAGGCAACTGCAGCAGCTGAAGCCCTGTCAACGCTAGGCAACCCTGGCAGCCCAGGGTATGCACGAAATATTAACAATTTAAGCGTAAACGTGTTAAAAGAGCGTCGCTGAACTACGCGAGTTAATTTACACGCAGCTCAAATATTTGCTCGCTAAGAATAGCAGCACTTAAAAAGAATTAAGAAACGAAACTAATGTAGAGCAGATCGAATTTCGAATACTCTGCAAAGGTAAAAAAGAGACATGCAAAAAACCTAAGTAATATTTGGGATTCCCAAGCAGACATGTATATAAATTAGGCATATTTAACTCGAACTAACTCATAGATATAATCATACTTTTCAGCTTGTTCTATTTGTATGTAAAATCAGCATTTTCATCTAAAGAATGTGTTTACTTGTATGAATAAATTCTGCACACATGAATATACTACAATAATATTATTTAACACTTGATATTCCATTTCGTTTCCAAAGTTCCGCAAGTTGACAGCCAAAATTGGCAGGAAAGTTCATGTACCCAGAGCGGGATTAAATAAAAATCAATTCCAATGTAACCTGGCCTGCTGGCGGCTACGCAACTATTTTGCATGCAAAGTCACGTTTTATTGCAGTTACGCGTCGCTCTCGCTTGCCGCTTGCTACATGACGCTTGCCGCTTGCCGCTTGCCACTTGCCGCTGGTGGCGGTGCTTCAGTAGCTGTTGCTGCTGCCACTATTGTTGTTGTTGCCCGTGGTTAACTTTTGAGCATACCTGCGGCGGCACTGGGCGCTGGGAGCTGAGAGCATTGTTAAGTACATAGTTGTGTGTGCTAGTTAAGGGATGCTGCTGCTGCTGCTCCTGCTGCTGCTGCTGGATATTTCTGTGGGTCGGGTGCATGCCAATCTTAAGGGTCATAAAAATTATTACGAGGGCTCATAACATGCGCCCCGCTTGCAGATAAAAAGCGAGGAGTGAGGGGCAGAGCACAACGCTCGTGTCTTGTGTCAAACAAAATTTATGCACGTTCCGCTCAACGCACATTATGGAAATTCAATTGGATGCAAATTTAAATTGCCGGGCAAGCCATTCACACGACGAGCACCGCACCGCAATGTACCGTACGCAAAGCATTCGAGCAACGAGAGAGAGTGCTATGCATATTGAGCGCAGCCTGAAAGTATGCAATGAATATTGAGGAGCCACACTTGACAATGGACAATGGCTCTCAAACTATGCACTGTCTGTGCGACAACTGATTAATTCGCTCGACGTTCTCTGACACGAGACAGAGGCAGAGGCAGAGACAGAGGCTTTTGTTTTATGTATGACTTCAGGCATCAATTACACAAATTTGAATTGTATCAGACAGACAACGAGCATATAACTTCCATGCCTGAAAGTATGCAGCACGCTTGTTTGTTGCACTTTCTAATTAGCCAATTCTATTAAAACCTTTCCGATTAGCATTTCCGACAGTTTGATTATGCTAGACAAAGAGCGTGCAGAGAGAGAAAGAGAGAGAGAGAGAGAGAAAATGCCATCTCATTGCACTCAGCGCTGTGCGCTTTGCTTCTTGTTGTTGTTGTTGTTTTTGCTGTCAAGTGCTGAGCAAAGGGCAAACACGGGCGCACAATGTTACACACACACACACACACACACATACAACAACAAGAAGTGGCGCTACAAGTCATAGCAAACTCAAGTGTGGAGCATAGCCCGGCAAGTCAACAAGTTCAATGTTGGCCTTCTCCTAGTCCAGCCACCAGCCACCAGAGGGCGCCTGTTGCTGTTTCCTGGACCTTGACTCGCTTCAGTTTGTGCTGTGTTGCTCCATAGAGTGCGTGTGTGTGTGTGCGTGTGTGTATGGTTGTGTGTGCGGCATATTAGTTTCCTGCTGGGTTATGCGCCCCGTCAGTTGAGCACACACATCACAAGTCAAAAAGCCTTAGTTGACTTCGAGTTTGAGTTTGAGTTTGAGTTGGGTTTGTCTTCATTTGATATGCAGCCTTCTCCACTCGAGTTTGTGTTGATGATATCGTGTTGCAAATTAATTAGTCTCTCATTTACAGAGTATCTACAACTCATTCTGGGTGCCTGGTCAACAAAGCATTTATTTATCTATTTTATTAATTTATTTCATTTGTCTAACTTTCGTTTATTTGTTTTTGTTTTCCAGGGTATCTGCACGTTTGCACGTTACACAAACAACTGCCAACTGACTTGCAGTTAATTAGATTTTCGTAATCGCTATCAAGAATTCTTTATCCCCATTGAGCATTCCACATTAACTCACCTTATACGAGCCGAGATTCTTCACTGAGCATGCCAATTTAACGTTACGACCCGCGGGAACTGTTATATTATCGATGACGTCTGTGAATTCGGGATCTTCCTGAATGACTGCAATGAAAAGGGGCACAAGCAAAGGAAGAGACATTAATATTTAAGTTAAATACAGTGGGAGACAGAGAGAGAGATAGGGAGAGTTTCCCCCTTTTATTTTCGACAGCATTATAAATAGCTCAGATATTTAACTCAGTCATTCTGTCTGTCTTGGTTATATTTTTATAGCCGGCACTTAAGAATAAAGCGCCATAAAGACGCAAGCCAAGCCGATTAACTCCTTAATGCCACCAGTTGCAGAGAGTTTTGACAGCGCTAAATAAAAATCTCTCAATAAAATATGCATTAGCAGCGCGATAGAGAAAGGCAGAGAGAGAGACAGAGAGAGGGAGGGAAGGGGAGAGAGAGAGAGTGGGAGGAAGAGAACTCTCACACACATAGCACAATAAATCATTATAAGATTTTACACGTCTTTAGCTCGCTTTGTCTGCAGCCCAACCTAGTGTGAAATTGCAATAGGCTGCATTGTTAGTTTATCTGCTCGATGATCCTGGCCAGCTCCACAGGGTAAACATAGCGCACAAGGACAGCAAAAACTAAGAGCAAGAACAAACTGAGAGATGGAGAAGAGACGAATAGGGAGAGTGAGAGAAAGTAGAGGTGGAGAGAAAGCTGAAGTTAAAAGAGTCTGTTAGCTTTGCTTGCCCCCGCCAAGCCTCGCACTTTTTATTCACCCGCTTCACCCTGTACTCACGCAATTATCTGCGCACTGCATCATTTACCTCCAGTTGCAGGTTCCTCGCTGCCACCATGTTTGCCCAACTGCATTGCAAACTCATTTGAGTCGAGTCAAACATATCGCTTTACAGCTGCCGTCGAATCGGACACGGGAATGTCAGTTGCGCAGCAGAAATGTCAACTATGTGGGAGAGGACGGGAGAATGGGAAGGATGGGACGACCGTAGTATACATTTGTGGTATGTTTTCCAATCATTATAGTCTCGTGTTGACGCTGTTGCTGCAATGACAGTTGCTCTGTCGCGACGATGACGCTGCTGCTGCTGCCGCTGCTACTGCTGCTGCGCTGCTCGGGACGCCGCAGCTGCAACTCATTTAAGTTCTAATCACCTGCAACGACGGCAATTAATTAGCTGGCTTGGGCTAACGACAACGGCAGCGACAGTCATTAGTTTGGGCAGCCCCAGGGCTCCAAGCCAGCAGCCAGTAGCCAGCACCAGCACCAGCACCAGGTATCCAGTGGCCGCTAGCCCGTTGGCAGCATCAGATAAACAACCACATCAGCATCAGCATAATGCGGCAAAGCACGGCGAGGCTACACACAGGCGCGACAGCCAGGCAGGGGTAGACAGAGAGAGAGAGAAGGAAAATAGAGGGAAGAGGGACAGAGAGCGAGTGGATTTTGGAGTGCCTGGAGTGCGCTATTAAGGTGACATCCGATGCAGCAGCCGGCACCGTGACGGATATTACAGACTACAACAACACTTACAACGCTGGGGAAGGGGGGCGGGGCGAAGAACAAAAAAAAAAAGAAAATATAATTAAGCTGTGCGACATTTTATTTGACATCGCTCGAAGCGAAAAACCGCTTGAACTTTCCTTCGAAGCCCGTTGGGCTGCCAAGCGTAACGGTCGAAATAATCAAGATACTTCCTGCAGGCGAAGTAGATAAGAGACAGGTCAAAATGGTTTGCCATAATAAACTTGAATTGAAAGTAGCTAAAATCTTAAACAGCCCAGATTGTCTTAGATATCATGTATACTTATGTCTTTATTCTTTTCCTTCTTCTTTACTTAAACAACTTTTATGAATCTATAATATAATATATTATTGCAGTATCAATCTATTTCGGAATTCACAAAGAAACTCTCAAATCTTAGAACAATCTATTGATTTTTATCTTTTCCTTTTTATATAAATTTTATATTTTATTTTAAAGCAACTCCTGGCACTTGGCCTTAATCATGTTGAAGCTAACACTGCCCACATTTTGTGCCGCATTGTTGACCATCTCGTATATGTGATGCTGCTGCTGTTGCTGCCCCTGCTCCACTGTGCGTTCGTGCAGACGTCGCAGTGCCTGCGTATATGCCTCATATTTGGCCGAGCTCTCCGTGTCCAGCTTGAACGTCAAGTAGAGCTGCTGAATGTCATAGAGTTGCCGCTGAGTCTCATCGTACAGCAGACTGGGCGATTGGGGCAACAGCTGCAGCCAGTGCTCGTGCACCAACTCGAGAAACTCAAAATTGCTGAATAGAAAGATGACAAAGAGATCCAAACCCTTGGCCTTGAGCTGCTCCAGCATTTGTATGGTTAATTGTTGCTCTGCTGTGAGACTGCGGTCGTTCGCCGGCGTGAGGTGACGCTCGAGGAATGCGTAGACACTTTGCCGCTTCTCAAAGAAGTCCGTGATGGCCAACATGGCATCGAGTTGTTTCAGCAGCCCCTCCAGGCGTGCGGTATTTTCTGCCAGATCCTCATACGCCGCATCGAGTATATCCTGCAGAAGGCTTCGAAAAATTAGCAGATAGTTGTCTATAATCGCCGCACCCGACAGCTTCACTCGCTCGTAGAGCTGCTGTCCGAATTGATTCAAACTCAGCCCATCCTGCTCGTTTGTTTCGCCTGTCCGGGTGAGATTCAATCGTTCCAGTGCGGCACCCACAGTTGCCTCGTTTATCAGTCGCTGTCCACGCCGCTGTTTGGCATCTCCAGTGGGGCGTGGCGGGCGCTCGAACTGCAGGCACAGACGATGTAGGCGTAGCTGTCGGATCTCCTGGGTGCTGGCCTCGCTGGCATCCCGCAACTGCTGCTGCAGTCGACTGAGGAAGAGTAAATTGCGCAGCACACAGGTGTGTTCCATATCAGCAGAGTCTTGGGCATGTTGTTGCTGTTGTGCATCCAACAGTTGCTTGATTAGCAGTACCTTTGGCTGTAGCTTGATTGTTGCCCGTGCCTCGGCCAGTTGAGCCGTGTAGTTGCCATAGTTGCTGCTGTTGCTGCCCTCCAATTGCAGCAGATAATCGTTGAGGCTGAGCAGGGCATGCTGCTCGGCCAGGTCGTGCAGGGAGCGCAGCATGTTCAGCTGAAAGTTCTTGTCGCTTAGCTTGGACAGAGGTGTGGCTGCTGCTGCTGCTGCAGCTCCTGCTCCTGCTTCACCTGCTGCTGCTGTTATTTTTCCTCCTCCTTCTGCTGGTCTACCTGCTGCTGCTCCTCCTCCTGCTACTACTTTTACACCTGCTCCACCTTCAGCTGCCACTCCTTCTCCTCCAGCCTGTGTGCTCGCCCACGTGCACAGTACTAGCAACAACAAGCACGGGGACAAATTGAACATCTTCTCGCGAATAGTTCGCATTGCCAACTGCTGCGGCTCAACGCGAGCGCGAATCGCAATGCAAACGGCATTGTAACGTCTGCCTGATTACGAAGCAGGCGGGCAACGATAGGAGGAGAGAAGAGAGTGGCGTGTATGTTGTGGGTCAGCGCTGAGGTCAGTCGGTTTGTCGACTACGACTGCGACAACGACAACGACAGCTACCGCCGAATGAAACGAATGAACTGTCTTATCGCCGTCGGCTGCGGGCGGTTGCACTGGGAGAAATTGCAGTGTGGTAAGCCGTGGCAGGAGGCAATGTAACTCTGCCACGCGACTAGACCGCAAGCCAGAAGCCAATTTAAGTTAAACCCAACAGCAATCGTATGCCCTGTAAAGCAGGCAAATGGGCTATGATGGGCTATGACTCGAGAACTTACCTGCCAGCTCAGCTTATGCTCACTCTGCGGCAGCTTTTCTCTGCGTAGTATCTCAAGACATGGCCAGGCACGTAGCACCACACACTTGGATATCTGCATATCTGCTCTCCTTTACTGCATGATCTTACGAGCCACACAATCATCTAACCATGTGCATAAACAGCTGCTTGTCAAACTGTTCACACCTTTAGCTAGCAAGTGCACTCAATAGAATAGACATATTCATTTGGATTGGATTGGAGAACAAAGTCGCTGCCCTTGTGGCAATTTCGACTATTGCCAACTACATTGAATTTGCGATGGCGTTGGCAATAGAGAGGGAATAGAGTGCCTGGCTGCCACTACTCGTTTGCCGCTGCTAAATAGCTGAACTACCAAAACCGGAGCAACTTCAAGTTGTTTTTGCCATTTACCTTTGCCTTGTGGGGTTGCATGAAGCTGGCTGGGAGAGGGAGTGTGGAGTGTGGAGAGAATTGGGGCTCTCTACGTGAGTGCACGTTCTAGACAGCAATTGTTGACCAAGCTCAGTTGCGCTGTGTGTGTGTGTGTGTGTGTGCAGCACACACGTATGCTTTCCTGTGTATGCTTGTATGTGTGTTTTGCCCCCTCGCAAGTTAAATAAAAGTTGCAGACGCTTTTCATTCATTGACAAAACCTCAACGGCATCCTAATTGTGCCGTGGCGTGACTCTGTCCCAAACTCATCTCCTGCCCAAAAACTGCCTCGTGCAAGTCTCCAGTCCGAGCCATACCTGACGCACTCGCTGGGTCCAATTGAGGCAGTTTTCACCGCAGCCTGATTGAAATTTGTCAGGTTGATTGAACTCTTTGCAGCAGCAGAGGCGGCAGAGAGAGAGAGAGAGAGAGAGAGAGAGAGAGAGAATCAGAGTCAGAGCAATGCTAGTCGATTTTTTGGCTGTCGCTTCTGATGTTTCTCTTCCTGTTTTCTGTTTCAGTTTTCTCTCTCTCTCTCTCTCTCTCTCTCTCTCTCTCTACTTAAATCATTGAAAATGCCAAACAAGTTTAGTTGCAGTTTGGTTTTCTCTGCCCTTTTTGTTGCTATTTACTTTTGCGTTCTTTGTTTTATGCCAAAGTTGGCCGTGTGCCCATCTTGTTCATTAGCTTTAAATATTTGATCAAAGCGACTAATGGCCAGGCACACACACACATAGAGCATGAACATAGATACACACGCTGGCACACACATACATAGAGTGGAGCTAAAAAGTTCACCATTGGACCGGACCGGTTAGCGTCCTGCCAGCAACCGCCAGCAACTTCATGATTGCCAACACCTATTAAGACAGCAGGCCCCTCGTCCGCTCACCCCACCTGCCCCTATGGAACCTCCAGCTGGCCACAGTTAGCCCTGCAGCTGGGAAACCGCAACAAACAAAGCTTACGGCGTTACAGAAAGCGTAAAAAGTGAGACATGACCAACAGAATAACAAAATAAAAGAATGTAGAGCCGGGGGAGAGCCCAAAAGGAAGAAAAGTCACAACGAACAAGTTTTTCAGCAAAAGAAATTTTCCAACAATTGCACAATTGGCATGCGCTACGCATGCGGATGAATGGGCTGTTGGGGATTTCAATTCGGGGGGGGTGGGGTAGGGCAGTTTGGTCAACAACAAAGACGAAACGAGGCAACGTTCGAATTGGGACGAAGGCCAGTGTGGTCTGAAAAGCCAGCTCTGGCAAGGTAACAGACTTATAAATTATTTAGATAACTTAATTCTTTAATTTGATTTCCATCATCGTGAACTTGTTAGAATCAAATTGCACAATAAATCAAGTCTCTACACAATTCGAACTTAAGCGATTTAATAATAATACTTGAAATTGGTTTTTCTGCAATATTTAAATTCATTTTGAAATCAATTCTTAGCACGAAAGAGAGAGAGAGAGAGAGAGAGAGAGAGAGAGAGAGAGAGAGAGAGAGAGGGAAAGGGATAGAAAACCAACTAAGCAGCGTGCTTTATGAATCCCTCTTTGGTTCCGGGTGGAAAAACTTTCAACTCTAGTTAGCCTGATTTTGTTCAATCGTAATGCTCAGATAGTTTCACTTTGTGCGTTGCAAAAACTTTGCAATTTTTTTCCATCACTTGCAAGACAAACCCGAAACAAAACTTTGTAAGACGATCCATAAAAGTGTAGACGAGCAGGAGACATCCTGGTCGCTTGGCGTGAAAAGCGCTAAAAGCGTCTAAATGAATTTAAAAGAGCAGAACTTTCGTTTTTCCTTCGTTTTTTCCTTCTTTTTTTTGTCCGTAGCCAAAGGAGAAGGAACTAAATGGATGAATTAAATTCTGAAACTTAACTCTTTGCTGGCCAAAGGTTTGAGCTACACATTGTTTTGCCAAGCTGTGATTTAGTTTAAACTTGTAAAGTTGGCACTTGGGAGAAGCCAGAGGGGAGATAACTTGAAAGTAAGGGAGCATGCTAGTAATTTCCATGCAAATGATAAGCTGTTGGTGCTCCCTCAGCCGGAAGCCGATGCCAGCTTAATTGATATGCTTGGAAAGAACAACAGACAACGCCGAGAGTCGTTGAAATTTGAGCTAAGCAAACTTGGACCCTCCCCCACCCCACTTCCTGCCTTCTAGCAGCCTTTCGCTGCCCAAAGAGTTTTTTTTTTTTTTGTGAAGTACTCTTGCGCTGTCACAGTCAATTGCTTGGGCCAGACTGCCGAGCTGTAACCCAATTCGCAAGTCGCACAAATTGAGATATATGGCCCATATAAATGCAACTGAAAATCGCTTGGGCCAAAAGCTAAAATTGCCAAAAAGAACTCCCGCACCGAAGCCAGAGATGCTCTCTGGGCGTTAGCTATAGAATATATTAACCCACACAGTGCTGGATGCATGGCAATGCTTGCTAAAGCCCATTTGCAGAAAGGGTATGTGGCAAGTTTGTCTTGCTCTTTGTCCGGCACTTTTGCTCGTTGTTTCTCGTTGGCGGATTAAGTGATGAGTTGAGAAGCAGCGAATAAACATATAAAAACTAGATAGACAAATATATATTCTCTTCGTTTTTTTTTTCAAGTTTACTTTTCGTTTGCTGCCCGAGACTGATGAAAAGTGCACTTTAAATTGCAAGCGCCATAAAGTGTGCTACAACTTGTGCGACTGCAGCTGCCCGCCTGTCTGGCTATGGGCACGAGCCTAGGCATGGGCTTGGGCATGGGCATGTGCAGCCCCAATGTGGGTCAGGGTTGCCTATGTCCCTTTCTCCCTTCTCCCTTGCCGTTGCTTATGCATTTAACAACGTGTCTCGTGCTCTGAGGTAACTCCCAGGCTTTACCAGTGGCCTGCCGCCTTCTCTTGGGGCTAGCTATGTTTCGTTTAGTTTTGTTTTTCTTTGACCGGTTCCAAACAGTTGGCATGCGATTCAGCTGCTGTCAGCATGGCACCCTATACACTGCCTTACAACCTCCCCTCCCCTCCCACACACATACACATACACACTCATAGGTGGATAGGGAATGGAGTGAGTGGGGGCCTTTTGGATGGGGCAGAAGTTCAATCAAGCAAATGTAATGCTGCCTCGACTGCCAATTGCAGGCAAAAGCACAACACACAAAGATTGAAACTCGCATTGACAGTTTGACTGAGTGAATGAGTGACATGGCAACAGTGTGTGTGTGTGTGTGAGTGTAAGCGTGTGTGCGTGTAAGTGTGTTGTTCTTGTTATTGTTGTCTTTACTGCTTGGCCAACTGCGATTGCAAACGGGTTGATCGATCGTTTGTTCAAGTTGTTTACGAGCATTTAAATATTTCTGCATGATTAATATTGTATTTATATGATAATATGGACAATCGGGTTACAATTCTTTGTACTCAATTTTGGGCTTTTATTGGTAGACCTTTCAAGGGTCCGTTGAAGTATTGAGTTATTCGATAGTTCCGATGATTTTTAATGATATATTCAATAGTATCGCGGTAGTGCTGGCTGAAAGTGAGCGACTCTTGACAAGATTGTTTTACGAAAATATATCAAATGATCTGTTTGAAAATTGTATGTGAGTAAGGGTCCCCCCTGTTTATTTTTCAGAAATTATTTTTCTTCAAAATTTTAAATCGCCTGCTTTTAGTTTTAATCAATTGCGGAGGTCAAAATTAGTATAAAACAAGTGTTTACAAGTGTTTTTGATGATACTTAATTTTTGGCCAAAAATCATGTCAAAGGCGACTAAAAATTTGACATGTAAGACCCTTGACAAGACCAGTATCATCACTTTCATCACTCCATAACTTTCTTAAAAATCAACCGATTTTCGTTGGGTAAAATATTTTATTCATGGTTTTAGTTCAAGATTATAATCTAATTCTTTTTTTTAGTATGTCGACCAATCCATAACTCTCTGGCATACTTTTCAAGCAACTCTCGCACTTTATTGACTGCGCACGCACACACAGTGAATATGCACTTAAATGTAAGCAAAGCAAGTCAGCAATAGAAGCTACTCAGGCGGAAATGCGCATAACTGCATCACAGCCACGACACACACATGTACACATGCATACACGCACACACACACGCATACACACACACACGCTGACGAACGCAAAAACACACATACACACACACACACACGTTCATAAGTAGAGCTGAGCTTTGGACTTAAGTAGCTACTCTGCCGGCGGCAATGGCAACGAGAGAGCACATATGTATAGCTGCTGCTCTGCCTCTTGGCTCCATCGAACACTAAGTGCTGCTTTATTAGCCGGGAGACAACAACAACAACAACAACAATAACAACAGCAACAGCAAGAGTAACAGTAACAACAACAACTGCTTAAACTAACCATCGAGTAGTTTGACGTGCACGATGGCCACACAGCTGGCAAATAAACAAACAAACAAACAGCAACAAACATACAAACCAAGAAACGAGCAGCCAAAACGACAACAACAGCAACAGCAACGACTGTGACGTCAAACTGGGAGAGAGACACTGTGGCAGACAGCAGCTACCTCAACCTGCAAGATGCTGCCTCAATTATGCACTTTATCGGCCAACGCCATCCGATTGAATTACGAGAACCGAATTGCATTAGAAGCAGCTAATGGCCAATGCCATGCCTGCTAATGAACCGAAGCACAGTGAAATCCCATTATATCTCAGGTACTACCACAGCAGATGATCAGTGCAGTTGAAGTTGTAGACATGACCAGACCAAGCTGGATCCCATTTTGGATCATTTGCTGCCTTATTCTTTTCCACAACATTCCCCTGTCACGGCAAGACTACACAGATAGCGATGAGTAAGTTTAACTAAGGATAATGCTTAGCATCTGTAGGGTAGATTGGTGTGAACTCTCCGCGTTGCATAATAGTAGCTGCAGCTATTGCGCAATATAAACGTCATCTTAAGTTTATATATTATAACATTTATACGCTACTCAAGCTCTTTAATTGTGTTGTCAATGTCATGCTCAAAACAAATTTTCATGGTTTACCGCAACAAATGCAAATTGAACATTTTTTTTGCAGATCTTTCACGGAAATCGACCATGATAGTACCTTTCTATTATCCGCATCGGGGAGTATTTACTCGGGACAAAGCTATGGCATTGTTGCAGCTGTTTTTAATAGCTCGCTCATCTGTAGCTGCACTGTGTTTCTAACGGGACCCGAACTGAATATGACCACATATATATACCTGACGCCACTGTATCCAATTAGTAACTACACATTCCAATTACCGGAACTGAAACGGGGAGACTACTATCTATCAGTGGTCGGGACTGATGGAACTCAATACAAGAGCACAAGAAAGCTGCACTTCAATAACTTAAAGAGCTTTATCAAAATTCAGATCCCGAAATCAAACTACAGACCCAGAGAGTTGGTGCAATTTCGAGTAATTTTCCACAACGAATTTATGGGCAGTTCTGAACCAGAGGACGATGCAATCATTTGGATTTCGGATTCGAAAAATAACATCGTGCGATTATATCAAAAGTTAGTGGTCATAAAAGGTGTATTTAGCTCGCAAATAGCTCTGGGGCGATACCCGAATCTTGGACTTTGGAAAATTTGTGTACAAAATGGGGAGAGTTTCATCCCAACATGTGCGTCCATCCGCGTTTGGAACTACGAGCTACCGTACTTTGATATTCGACTTAAGTCACCTGATATTGTGTATAGTAATGATCATGAAATAGCCGTTACCGTATACGCGAAATTTCCCGTTGAAATTAATGTTAATGGTACAGTAGATCTGGAGCTAAAACAAAATTTTAAAACTGGGAATAAAATGTGGATTCAAAGAACAAATGGTACACTAGAAAACGGTGAATGCAGTTTCATCATACCCTTACCCCCGTTAAGGTCCAGAATGTCTAACTTTAAAGAAAGCAAATTCATATTAACAGCAACTGTTTCGGAAATACTTGAAGAAAGATTAGAAACTTATAGTAAGATCGTGACACTTACCACTGAAGCTAATGATCCAGTTTTAGATGACGAATCTATATCAGCAAGGACACTTCCTGATAAATATACACTTCGCAAGCTTCAACATAACAAGTAAGAAAACTATCTTGCAGGGATCTATTATTTACACAGCTCAACATATTTTACTTTTTGTAGATTTAAAATCAGCTATGGCACACCCAAGGAAACCCCAGAAAAAATCCGTTTTCATTTCGACTACGATTTTGAATATGCCTTTTGCATAGTTATGTTCAATGGACTCATAGTGCAGTCGGAACGGGTCTATCCGTATCCCCCACGTGTTTTTGACCTCGAAATAACTTTCTCCACTAAAATGTGGCCGTATGCTCATATATTTATGTATGGCATGGAACCCAATTCCAAAATTTTGTATATTGCAACTCAAACCATTCCCCTAAAGCGACAGTATCACGAACATGTGCGTATTAGAAAGCTAATAATAACACTTCTTATAAATATCGAATTCATTTTTCTTTAAAGACTGAAGTAAAGCTTCCTAAAACTATAACACCCGGACAAGAGATTACTATGCGATTCAAAGCTGTCACAAATTCATATTTGGGCCTTGTTGCAGTCGATAACCGAATTCTAGAATTGGATAATACACCTCTTAATGATTTCGACGAGACCTATTTTGATAATATCAAAGAAAAACTTAAAGCTACAACGGATCTTGAGCAAGGAAATGTGATGGCCTCCAAATTGGGTCTTCTTACAATGACAACTACAAATTTCGTTGCGGATGCAAATAAAGGTAAGTCCAATATATAATGCATACATTAAAATCATATCGTATTAATTAAAATCGAATAAAAGTCATAGGGCCAAGGTCTAAGAACGTCGATGAAGAATATATTGGAGAAGAGGAAGACTCAAACGAATTGTCCGAAGAAACAGAAGAAGATTATACCTCATTTTTATCAAATGAGTTAGATATGGAGGAAGATAGAAATTATATTTCTTATTCTAAGAATCCAACTTACAGAAGTATCGAAACAAATACCATTCATGCGAAAAAGTGTTGTCTTCCAACTCCAAAGGAAGAAATATATAACAATGTTTGGATTTTTGATTCAATTATAAAGTATATTTGTTTTCTCAAGCAATTTAAATTTTCGTACCACAATTTGTATTCTGATATTTCATACGCTTTGTTGCATTTAGAACCACCGCCGGCTGGATGAATTGGAAAGCAAAGGTGCCCAAGGAGACAGCGAACTGGAAACTAAGCATCTTTACAGTAGACCCAAATGTTGGGATAACCATATTGGAGCCAAAGCCTTTTACGATAATATCCAGCAAAAAGCCAATGTATCTGATTGTTAATGTGCCTCATAAAATCAGAGTCGGTAAGTATGTTAAATAGAGAATTCAATTGGAGGAAAAAAAAAAACCTATATACATTCATGAACAGATGAGCTTCTGCTGGTAAATGTAATAGTTTGCAACCAACGTGATCGACAAATCAAGGTGACTCTCCGTTCAAAACAAGATAAAAGTATTTTTGAGCTACTGGACAACAATCAAAAAAATTTATCAAAAAAGAACCATGTGGAAAATAAAATATCTGTTTCGCAGTTTAGTTACACTAATGTATCATTCTATCTGCGTGCATTTAAGACCGGCAAAGTGAAACTTGAATTTGTAGCTTCTGCTGGCTCTATAAAAGATACTGTTAAACATGAAATAAGAGTTGCCCCGGATTCCCTTCTGGCCGGGCAACGACTCTTTAGCTATCAGAATCTGACAATGAGAGAGAAACAGAGTAATTTTCAACTGAAATTAAAAAATCCCCATAGCACGGAAGGAGTGAAATGTTTTATGACAACCAAAACGGAAATTCTACAGCTACAGATTGCTCGAATTGTCAGTCCTATAGACAATGCTGAGCAGATTATAAGCAAACTAATATCATTTTATTATTTGTATGACTATGTACGTTCATTAACAACGCCAAAAAGCGAAAATTGGAATAATTATCTCAAAGAGCAGCTCAATGATGGCTTTCAATCTCTACTGCGCTTTCGAATACCCAACGAAGGTTTCCGCTATGATAATCTGAAGGAAAATGGTTGCAGTTCTACATGGGTGACAGGCTTTGCACTTCATGCTATGTATTTATTACGTGAGACCCCTGTCGAAATCGATATAGATATAATAACGGAAACTGAGGACTTTTTGCTTAAACGTCGTAAGAATGCCATATCGTTTTATGATCCCTGCACTATACCAAATCGAAGACCCCTCAATGAATTGGAATTGACCATTGATATATTGAAGACTTTACATAGCTCCGACCGATTTTTAAAATTGCAGACATCAAATAATTGGGTAAGCACTCGCTTAGAACATAACCAGAATATAGCTCTGATCGCCAAGCGTGGTGCTTCAGTACCGACATGGACACCTCCAGAAGATTCAAATCCAGAGAACTGGACGATTGAACGACGCGATCTTGAAATAGCGGGACGGATTCAGTCAATGCAACTAGATCGTAAAATTACCCCACATCCTGAACTATATACATGGATATTGACAAAACTTTTCGAACGTACATCACATTGCTACGAATGCTCTATAGCCGAGCAGGCCATCTACCAGACATCGCAGCTGTCTATGAATCAGGAAACCTCTAAAATGAAAGTCTCAGTCTATGGAGATGATATTAAAAAGCAAAAGACATTCAATTTGGACATAAACGAAGATTTGATGTTGCAGGAAGTTCATCTCCAAGCCAAAGAGAATGCCATTAACTTTAAAGCTGATGGATTAGGCCAGCTGTTAGTTCTATGTCACTATGAATACGAAGTCATGCCTAATAACAAGACCGAGCCAAAGAATTATCATCTACAGGTAATAAAGGTCAATGCCACTAACTTGCCCCCACATATGATTAAAGTTATGTTTTGCGTATGGCGACATACCTTTGGCCGAGAAAATTATAGAGGGTCAGAGATAATAATAGATCTACCTTCGGGTTACACGCTAGACCGTGAAAGCATTGATCTCCTGTCACTTAAACCGGAAGTGCGAGTAAGTTGATTTCAGATATTTATTCAGTTATATTGATTTTAATTCTATACATGTTTGTAAATCATTTCAGATGGCAAGTCAAGGAAGAGGTGGTACCCAATTCCGGGTTAGTCTGGCGGAGGCACCAATGTTTAAACATATGTGTGCATATTTTATTTGCCAACGAACCTACATCGTTGAAAATTTGAAGCCAGGTTTTATTGCTGCCCACGATACAAATTCAAAGACTGTTTCTGATGTCTTTAGTTTCGATTTTCAATCTGAGTCTAGCCTATCGAGTGTCAGTACTAAGACCTCTTGTCCAGACCCAGTCAAATTAAGGTCTGTCACCCAACACCCGTCTAGACATAACTCTCGTACTAATAAGTTGGAGCCCATTACCTCGAATGAAAAAATGTCAACTTCCGTAGCTTTAAAAGAGACAAATTACCTATTTAGCAGTCCACCTGTGCCTTCTCCTAAAGTCACACCTAACGATGATCGAGCTTCTCCTAAGTTTTCTGATGCAAATTTGCCCGACTCATCATTCGAGTCCCCCACCACGTCTACCTACAGCACTGAGAGCTCTACCAGAGTCACCTGCAATCATAAATCTTTCACTTCCACCTTGCTCAAACCTAATTCTTGTACTAATGAATTGGAAACCACTACCCCGAACGATGGATGGCCAACGACTGAAACTTTAACCAAGACCGTCGATTCATTTGGAAATAAGAGCGAGACTTCTTTTTCAAAATTTGAACGAACAAGATACGAATCAAACACCCCTAACCCTGATACGACGGACTCATCTGCGATGTAAGTGAGCCTCTTCTTTCAATCCTAAGCATATACTGATATCTCTTATCCCACTAATGATTTAGTGACAACGCCCGACTTATCTGCAAACATATGAAAGTCCCCTACCTATGCCCATTCGGCACTTTCGACGAATGATGTAAATCCACTAAGTACACACAATTTGAAATCGGATACTTTTTATCTAACCTCTGGCTCTTCTACCTATGCATGTTAATTGCCAATTTCCGTAATAAACCCGTGTATCTCTTATATTAATTAGTCGGCCTTCTCATTAGCAACATTATCAAGTTGACTGCCAAAACTTTTACCCAGACTGCTGTCGGCTGAGTGTGAGTACGAACTGTTTACGTGACACCCACTCGAAAGGGGTGATAGAGAGGTAAGAGAGGTAGAAGGAGAAGGAGAAGCCCTACTTGAAAAGTTCAAAAGCTGCGAAACCGTTGATGGTGATTCCGGATTCCCGATTTAATGACTGACGCGTGGCGGTCGCTTATGTATTTGTTGTGTGAGGCTCGGCTAAGGACTTGCAATTTGAAAAATATTTTGGACTCATTATTAAAACGAGCCGTGCTCAGGAAATGAACGAATCCACAGGCTCTTAAGCCCTTGCATATAAAGGCATATTAATGAAGGTGAGTGTGAGTGAGTGTCGGTGCAACATGCATCAGTAAATACAAATAAATATGAAAACAATATGAATAATGCAAGGGAAAACAATTGCCAGGGGGCCTTTCGAGTACAAGTACCTGGAAGCGGCGTGTCAAAATATCATATGAATTGAATTTCTACAGTGTAATGAAATATTGATTGAAATTTAAGAGCTTAACAGTTACTTTTTCAATTGCATCGAAAGAAACATTACATAATTGCTGTAGTTGCAAAGAATTTTCCCATTGTTTTGGTTTCAATTGCAATTTCAACCAATACACGTATTAGCCGAAATTGCAATTCCTTTAGCCTGCTGAAGAACTTAAACTGCATAACATATTTGATAAGTGCTGGCCAGGGCTGGCCTTGCCTTGCCTGACCATAAAATAAACAAGGAATATTTGAAAAGAAAACAAGCTGAAAAATTTGCACATTTTGCAACGCCTTCAGGTAAGAATCATCATCTCTCTCCGCTCCCTTTTGCCATCCGAATGCTGTCTATGCAAAATTTGAAATATGTGATAGAATTTTCAACAAATATTCACATAAATTGCCACGGCAACAATAAATGCTCAGACTGAGACGGACACAAAGTCCAGGATAATATGTATTTGTGCATCTATCTACATCTCTCTCTCTCCCCTTCTCTCTCTCTATATATATATATTTATGTTTGCATATCCTACATTTATCGCACTTCAATGTGCCTGGCATAGCTTATGATAATGCCCCAAAATATATCCAAGTGTTAATAAAAAGGCATTGCCCAATGGAAAATCTCAGCCTGCAGCAGGTTTCAAGCCGAGGATGGAGCCGTGCCTTGGCGTGGCGTTGACGTTTTCGTTTTCAGATGTAGTTCTAGTGGAAATTTTCAATTTCTTCGCCAGTATACGAAATGAAAAATTGCCAGAAAATCAACATGCATATATAGTGAAGAGAGAGAGAAGAAAGCGTGTACAAAAATAACAAAAGGGCCAGTAGACAGCAAAATGCCAGCAGCATGAGCATCTCTATAAGGCGAAGAGTGAGCAAGAGAGATGGGACGTAGGTAGATTCAAGGCAACAGAATCCTGGCTGAGCTTAAATAAATTTTCAAGTACGTTGGCAAGTCTCTTACCGAATTCTTCGAGCGTTCCTTGCCACGCCTCGTCCCGCCTCGGCCTCATCATCACTCACACATGACCATCACATACTTTTTGGCTTTATGCATAAGTAATATCATGTTAGTTGTCAATAGTTGTCAACGAGACGTTGTTGACAGTCCCCATCTGCTAAGCTGACATCTTCGCACAGCCAGAAAAAAAAAAACTCTGCTTGCCGTACTCGCACGACCTACTACTCTCCGTGATTGTGTGCTTTTTTATTATTATTATTTATTTTATCTATATATATATACACACATATATCTATATATATATGTGTGTGTATTTATATTTATATCCACTGTGTGTGCTTTTTTCGAGCATTTGTACATTTGTTTCGTGGCACTTCGTTATCGCCATAAATGTACGTCGCCCATCTATTCAACGGAAACCTGCCAGCTCGAGACCGCCCCCAATACGCGCTGGGCACACTACGCTCGACTCCCTTTCACCCTCCCCCCCCTGACCTCAGCCCTGTGCTAACACATGCTATACATTGTATTATTTTAGATTGGCATTACTTTTGGGGCCATTCGGGAGAGATGCCTGCGCTAAATACAACGAAGCTCGTTAGTTTCCTCTCTCAGTTTTCTTGCTGTTGTTGTTGTTGTTGTTGTTGCTGGTCGACTTATTTTTTGCTGCGCTGCGTTGCCAACTTCCGCTGCCTTATGTGCCTCACGTTGCCCAAGGCGTATCCTTCAGTCAACGCCTTGCTAGTTACAGTTACGTATACGCATGGTTGTCCATGTGCATGTCTCTGTCGGTCTGCCAGTCTCCGAGTGTGTCTGTGTGTGTGTAAGCGAACTTGTCGGAGAGCCGCATATGTTACTTTATTGGCATTCAATTTGAGTTATCGCTATTTTTTCCTGTTCATATGCGTTTTTTGCCAGTGAAAATGAATTTCTTTTTCTACTTTTCGCAATGTCCATTGTTGTAGCTACTGCTGCTGCCAGTGTTCCTCGTGTTCCTCTTGTTCCTGTTGCTGATGTTTTTGCTGTTGTTGTTGTGTCTGCAACCGCCAACAGTCTGAGATTTCAACGCTAGTTTACTTCTGTATCTGAGCACATATAAGTGTGTGTGTGTGTGTGTGTGTGTGCACCCGTTCCAATTCACGTTCACATACGTATTCACATTCGCATTCACATTGGCATAATCACATTTTATTTGAACTTTTATTTCACTTTATTTGATTTGATTTCTTTGCCATTTTCAATTCGAGTTGCCAGCGAAGTTTACTATCCAACACATTCGGTTTGTTATGGTTTGGCTCCAGCTCTGTTTGCTCGAAGGGCGCAAAAGTTCGCTCAAGCCGAGCGTGAGTGCAGGGCAAAACGCAAAGTTCAAAGTTTATTTATATTGATTGGCCTTGCAGGCCATTTGGGTATAGTTTCTGCCTCCTGCAGTCGTGCTCAACGCATGCCTGATTAATGTGAGGAACTCAGTAGTGCAACTGCTACAAATGGATCACTTATGGATCTTAAGTTCCCTCCCCCCTCCCCAACAAAATAAGTAGCCTTAATCTGCCAACTGAAGTTCATCTTGAGCTCATCCTTCTCTCTCTCTCTTGCTGCTCATTTGGAACTTTAGAAAGTTATCAGGGCAAAAAGAGATGTCTATTCGCAGGCAGCTTTTAATTAAATTACGGACAAGAATTGTCAAACGCAGATGCTAAAAATGTAGCACGATACCTGAGCAACAACCACAACAACTACAACGTAGAGAGGGTTGGCACGGGGGCAACCTTATTAAAAACGTGTCAAAAACATTTTCATAAATATATCAAGTGAACTTTTTGCGGCTTGTCAAAGTGCCAGTGCCAAGTGTCAAAGTATTTGCGAAATGGCGAAACGACGAGTCAATAAGCTGGCAAACTTTGTAGGGGTAAATCAGTAGGGTGGCAAAGGGGTGTCCAGCCGTTGATGTCCGCTACAGCAAGTGTTTTTTGCCAGCAACAAGTTTGTAAATTAAATAAAATATGCAAATGTGATGGAAATGCGACTAATAGAAATTTATTTCAGCGGGGAAGGGGTGAAAACCCAAACAATTTATTTACTGATTTACGATAATCTAATAAATTTATTAATATTGCTAGGCAGACCACATGCTGGTACACTACAAAAAAATACTAAGGAGAATTCAGAATCACAACAAATTGCAGTCATTCTTCGAAATACTCTAATCTACATATAAAAAAAAAGGGAAATACGTAAAATGCTATCGCTTCCACTTAGACAACTTCTTAACCATGTCGTATACAATGTGAGCAAAGAGTTTTGGGGACAATTTCACTAGCGGACAACCCTCGTAAAAGTGACATTGTCCAGATGCCGATAAGAGCTGGATACCCTATTCTATATCTCTCTCTCTCTTTCGTTTAACGAGTATGATGCCAGCCGGACCGATCTTACTTACATATCAAATCAAAATAACACACAATATCAATGAACGAGGCAAATAAAATCAATTGTTATGATGCTATAACACTTCACGCTACCTCACAGCGTCCCTTTCAGCCCTTGGGGTAGCTTCCCTTTCGTTCACTTTCTCCTTCTCTCCTTCTCTCCTTCCCTCTTACCACCCCTTACCCCTGCCAATGTTGCAGTGTGCCGCGTCAAAGTTTTTCGTTTACGTTAGCGAAAACTTTGGAAATTCTCGAGTGTGTGTGGGGGTAGTTCACGCTAGTCGCATTCATCTAGTTCTGGTCCCCGTTCGGGGTTCGACTCAGTCTTAGGGCATTTCTGTTTTTTTTCAGCCTCAGCTTCGTCTACAACTTGGGATAAACAAAGCCATAATTCAAGCAACGTTTACGCGCGTTCGCAGCCAACTCGACTTGCATAAACAAATTGTGCTTCACTGCGGCTGCGGCTTGTAGTTGTTCCACTCGTAGTTGTAGTTGTAGTTGTTGCTGTAGCTGCGCCCTGTGAATCTGGGAATCTGTCTGGCAATCTGAGAATCTGCGGGAGTATGCTCGTCAAGCTCGGCGTAAACATGATAGATTTATAGTTGGCTCTGGGTCTGCAGCATCCGCAGCTTTGGCTGCCTCTGTCTCCTTGTGGCGACAACACGCTGCAACGTGTAGCATACTTAATGTCGCCTGTTCTGGGCGCTGCTGCTGCTGCTGCTGCTGCTTATCACAGCTCGTAAACACATGAAGCACCCACACACATGACAGAGACGGGCGCCCACAGAAACTGCTGCAATCTTAGCATGACTTGGTTTGGCTCGCTCGCCCGCTCGCTCGCCACTTGACTTTGTTTTCGTCAATAAATTTGGGGCAAGTTTTTCCACAGGCGAATCGAGGGTTTTCCTTTTTTCTCTCCTTTCTCTTTTTTTTTGTGTTTTTTGGAACCGCATTCCCGGCGCCTGTCGGTATGCCACAGTTTTTTGCTCGTTTTGGGAGAGAAGTGATAGAAAGGCGTGCCTTGTGTGAATTTGCGTTTAAATGGCGTGTTAACATTTAAATGTTATTTTTACGTCTCATAAAATGGCTCTATAAAAACAGGGTAAGACAGTAGAGAGAGAGAGAGAGAGAGAGAGGGAGCGAGGAGTGAAACTTTTTGGGAATGTTTTGATATTTAGCAGAAAATGTAAAACACTTTCGATACGGTTTGTTGATTTCGCCTCCCCTTAGCTCAGCTGAGCCGTATAAATTCTTCAGCTAGTTAACCCAATATCCCACACCCTCCCCGGCAACCCAGTCGGGTTGGTGGTCCCTTTTTTTTATTTTCTTAAATACTTTCTGTAATTGCGTGATTGAGATGAGATTCCATATCTCGGTATTTCCGCTTATGAAGCTCAAAAGAATGCGCCCAACCCGAAAGTATGCTTTGTTTTATTGCTTATGCAAATTGGCCCACTAATTTTGAAAGGACTCGCACAGCTCAAATCCTTTTTCCTTCTCAGCAGAGTCGCTTAGTGAACCTTTTGCCTACGCAGCCAGAGCAACTTTATCTAGTTCGGTTTTCTTTTGATTTCACACAAAAACAGGCAAACAGTCGGACAAACAGCTAAGCAGACCGAAAGACCAAACAAAGAGACAAAGAGACAGACAGAGAGACAGATGAACTGCTAGCAGCAAACTTGGTTTGTATTTTATTTTCATTTTTTATTTTTTTTTTATTTTTTTTTTTAGCCAAAACTTTATTTGTGCTTACTGCGCCTGAATGAGTTGTGCGTCTTGTTTGTTGTTGTTACTGTTGTTGCTGTTCTTGTTTACGTTTTTCGTTTTGTTTTCTTTATTGTTTTAACATTTTTCTCTTTCATATTTCTCCCCCTTATTTGCTTATTCGGTTGTCAGATTTGTTTACTGAGCGTTTGGCAGGCTATTTGCCGTTACTGATATCCGCTTAACCAAATGCCTCGAGCCCAACTTTGTGCCAAGATTAACCCCCAGTGGGGAAATGGTTACAGGTGTTTTTTCTGAAAATTGAAATAGAGTTGCCTGCACGTTGAGCTAAGCATGTTGAACACAAAAATTCTACACAAGTGCTAAGCGTTTGCTTAACTTGCTTAGTGATTTCGCTGCGTGTATCATTTATTATACCGCAATTTCAACGACGCTTCCGTGCAGGGGAAACGATTTCCGGAACACGTTACCCCGTGTTGCCAACGTGCTTTTGAATTTTAAAGCGTTGCCAACTACGCTGTGTGTGTGTGTGTGCCAAGTGCAATGCGGGCGTCGATGGCGCCGCTCTGCATCGCACTCCTCCTCCATTTCCCGCTGCGCCATGTTGCCAGCGCAGAGCGGCCATGCCTCGTTGCCGTCGAAAGGACTCGACTTGACGCCAAGGTCCTTTATCAAAGCGAAAGTTGTTCCACAGTTGCATGGCCAACAGACACACTCTCTCTCGCTCTCTCTCTCCAACACACACCTAGCTACTCTAGCTAGCTCGCTTGCAGGTCAATTATCGCGCTTTGCATCCCACAAGCAGCTCAGCTTCTTTTTTGCTACCTGCCTCTGCTTTAGTTGTTGTTGTTGTTGTGCTTGTTTGTATTGCTGCTGCTGTTGCAGTTGTTGTTGCTATTGCTGCTGCTGCTGTTGCTGTTGTATTGCTGCTGGCGTCCGTAGTTATCTGCGAGCTACCCGAAAGGCAAACAAATTTCTAGCTCGCATTGAGTTCGCCCGCTAGTCGCTCGCTCTGCCATAATGTCTGCCTCAATGTTTGTCTGTCTGCCTGACTCTCTGTCTGTCAGCCTGTCTGCTTGCCTGTCAGTCTGTCTGCTTGTCTGTCTGTCTGTCTGTCTGTCTGTCTGCCTGTCTATGTTGTTGTTGTATGACCCGCGGTTAGCAATTGCAATGAAAACTTTTCTCTTGCGCTAATTAGGCATTACGTATACGCTGTGGTTGAGCATCTTAAAGCGCACTAAATTGCGCTAATCATAAAGCAAACACGCACACCCACACGCACACCCATACTCACACACACACACACACACTTGCGTAGGTTTGCCCACTCGGGGGCAACTTTTAGTAGTTGCGGCCTTTGTGCGCCTCGAAGTATGCAACGGTTTGTTTCAAGTGCTGCTGCCATGTAAATTATGCCACCAACAGCAGCGGCAGCAGCAGCAGCAGCGGCAGCAGCGCCCGCGCTGTGGCAGCAACAACAGCAGCATCCCAAGAATTGTGGCAATGTGCACTCAGCGTCATTTAGAGCCACGCCCACACGCCTACACTGTGCTGCATTGTGCGCATTGACGGCGCGTGCAACGAAGTGACTAAGTTGAATGCATGAATATGTGTGGCTTTTGGGCATGAGTGTGTGTGCGAGTGTGAGTGGGTGTGTGAGTAGTGGGTGTGATTGGAGTGCCAGTGTGTGCCTGAGCATGAGTGTATTCCACTTGCGCCCGCCTAAGTCCCGCCTAAGTGCTGCAACAATCGTTGCAACTATAAGTTGGTTTGTTTATTGCAATTGAACAAGCAAGGGGCGATAGAGCCAGCTAGCATGGTATGTATGTACCATATAAGGCTCGCCCCATTGTAATATTGAAGTGGCCTAAAGGAGTTGAAGGCTTAAGGGACTTACTCAACGCATTTCGACTGGATTATTCAGTTGGCTGGATAAACATGCGCTGCCAAAAGTTTCGCACTTTTATTGACACTCGAAATTAATTCATTTCTTTCATTACTCACTCACTCTGTGTATGTCTTATAAATAGCATATTTATTACGAACTTTCTTGGGGGAAACCGCACATAAATTCATTTACCCAATAAAATCAAATTTCTCGATAATGAAAACAAATAGCAGAAATCTGCTTCCTTCCTTTTCTGCTTCTTTCCTACTCCCCTGATACCACCACAAATTGCTGTCAATTGCCGGCAATTTCGGGTAACTGAATTAGCCTAATTACTTGATAGCCAAGCTAATTTGTCTTTTCATTTCGAGCATAGGCATTAGCTCACCTTGGCTAAGTCGAGGCAGGAGCAGGAGCAGCAGGAGGAGCTGCTCATAAACGGGTTTTCATTCAATTTTGCCCAAAAATGCTGACATCATTTGCAATTTGAGTTCGTCCTTAGTAACTTGCAGCAATTAAGTGGAAAAGGAGACATGCTTGCTTGCTTGCTTCTCTCTGCTGTCTCTTTCACTTGACTTTGCCTGGCTCTTTCGCACACCCACACACACACACACATATGCAAAACATTACATAAACAATTACAGAACAACAACAACAACAACGGCAACAAGAGCAATCTGCCAAAGCAAAGCAAACTCTAATGACAGCCACGAGATGCCACGAGAGAAACGTCGAGCAGGAAACGAGACGAGACGCGCGAGCAGGAAAGATTGAGGAAGCGGGGGCGGGAGCGGGAGCAGGGTGGAGGGAGAAACTAGGGAAAAATCAAATTTGTCAAGTGTCGAAGTCAAGTTGTTGCTGCTGTTGTGGCGCTGTAAACAAAATAAAAATTACACTTAATTTGGCATTTAAGTGGCGACAAGAACAGCGACAGCGACTGCGACGTCGTGTAGAATGTTTCCTTTTGTTATAGCAGCCTTAGCTATAAAAAGGCAGCCGGGCGTGGCCAACCCTGCTCGACCCATAGCCCGCAACCCTGGATCGTTCATGTGTGTGTGTGTGTGTGTGTGTTTGTTGAGTGTCATTATATAATGTGACAGTTAAACAAAAGGAAAACGCGTGTGAAATGTGTTGATGGCTTTGTTGACATGTGAAAAGAAATGAAACTGAAAGCAGCTAAAGGGAAAAGAGAGAGGGAGAAAGAGGGAGAACTACACGCAAAGACGACCCCAAAAAGTCAAGTGGTTATTACTATAACACAACAAAGTATTGGGGTGTTATGCATGAAGTCGGGGAAACCTTTTCCCCTTGAGAAATGACACAGATGACGAACGAGCCGGGAGACAGCAAGACAGCCAGACAGCAGGACAGCCAGACAGACAGACAGCGTAATGTACATAAAGTAATATTTCCATAAGCAGCGGCAAATCATTTGTCAGACCACAAAAGAAATCTGTTGCCTGCATTAGGCGAGCGCAACATCTGGAGGCGATAAGCTAGCCCAGCATAGTGGGCTTTAAACAAGCTTCTTCCGCTCGCTCGCTGACTTGGCCCATAAAAATAAAATGCTTTCCGCTTCGCATCATCGCTTAATGGCTGCCGCTGCTGCTCCTGCTGCTGCTACTGCGTCGTCCCACGCCTGCTTATCTGTCTCCTGATTAGCAATTAGCACGTGTCTTCCTTGCCAGCCTCACCGTCTCGCATTGAATTATTATGCTGAAGGTCAGCCACGTGGCAGCATAGCCAAGTGCCAAGTGCCACCATGTGCCATGTGCCATGTGCCACATTGTGTCCGGGCAATGTCCCGCATGGGCACAGATTAATGATGTACCCCCAGTCCGGGCAGCACCACAGGCGACAGGCAACAACGACGGCGGTATTATTAGCGTTTCTAGTGAGCCTGTGTCCCGAGTCCTCTGTCCTCTGTCCTCTTTCCTCTATCCTCTGTGCCGTGTCGTGGGCCTAGGCCTACTTGGCGTTAGCCTGTCCCTTCGGGCAGCGTCTCCGCCACAACTTGTCTGCTCGCTCTGTGTGTCTGTGCAGTCGCATAAATCAAGTAGATTATCAGGTAGCGATAGTCAGGACGAAGGATTTGCATATGAAATTTAGTTGACAGCCACAAGCAGTTGCAGCATTTCCACCGTCTGCTTTCTGTTCTCCCACACACACTCCCTGCTCCGGGCGCTTCCTCCTGCCCAATATGCTACCACATTTGTGTGTCGTTTTACGCTTTTGTCTAAACGTAGGGCGTAGGCATAGGCGTGGGAATGGGAATGGGCGTGGATTGGGGAGAGAGAGAGAGAGCAGTACGTGTTATTCTCTTTAGCTGCCGGCCAATTAGTCGCTACTTTAATGAGACAATATTGTCGTCTGTCGCCTGTCTCTCCTGTCTCTCCTGTCTCCTGTCGCCTGTCGTGTTCGTGTTGCTGTTCCTGTGTTCGTGTGTGTGATATATGGTTTATCGATGAATAGAGGTGAGAATTGGAAATGGGCATGAGGTTTGCTCTTTTTGTAAGCTTTGTTACCGGGCTAGTTTAATTTAATTGAGATTAATTGCGAGCGCGTTCGGGCAGTAGGGCAGTAATGATGGTGTCAGTTTTGTGATTTAATTAGATTTATATAAAAGATTCTGTTGAGCAGGCAGAAATTACAGCATTTTTGCTCAGATAAGCAACCTGATTGAGCTTGAATAAGAAAAAAAAAACACAAGAGAATTAAATGATTTAATTAGATACATATTGTAGAGCTGCCTAAGCCACTGCAACTCCAACATAATCTTAGTTTTGCCAACATGCAAAATGTGCTGCCTACTTTGCGGCGCTCTTAAGTCCAAGTCCAAGTTAAGGTCAAAGTTCCAAGTGCATTTGCAGCAAGTACAATTGCTCTGGCCGTACTTGGCTTGCAAATTACTAAGCTCATTGCAAAGCAAGCCTGACCGCACACACACACACACATACACTCACACACACACACACACACACACACACTTAAACTAGAGGGCACACACTCAAAGCTTGCTGAAAGTCATCAAAGTCGCATAACTAATTCATTGGAAACTTACAAAAAAAAACACAAAACACACACTGAATACCAAAAGTGGCCATTAAAAAGCCGCTCATCAAACAAGCACACACACACACATACACATGCATGTGTACGCTCGCACACACACTCACACACACACACACGCAGATGTGCGCGCTCGCTTGTTCGGTTTTTGTTGCCTATTTAGCGGGGCAAATATTTGGCTTGTCAGGCTGCATTCAGACTGGGATTTAACTTAACCCCCAGCGTATATATAATACATAGGCTACATGTGACCCTTTTTGTTAACCTTTCCCACTCCCTCCACTGCTGCTCACTTATACCGTCCCCCGCCCTCTTTAGCCCAAGTTATGCTATGAACATTTACTCATTAGCATTATTGCCTGCGCTCCTCGGTTTGTTTGTTGTCTCTGTCGGTTTTCTTTCTGCTACCGCCCACTGCGCGCAAATGAGAATTTCATTAACGTTATTAATATTTTCATTGTTGAGCGTTTTGCATGCCTGCCAGCTGCCACGCCTACACCCCGACGTGCTGCCCCGTCTACACAGTTGTATCTGGCGCAGTAATAACTTGATTATGACGTTTGTTGACTTGCCTTCTCTCTCTTTCTGTGTGTGTGTGTGAGTTTGTCTGTCTGTCTCTCTGTGTGTGTGTTTTTTTTGCTTCCCCGTTTGTTTTTCTTGCTTTTGTTGTATGTTTTACATTTTTCATGGCTTAATAATTGCTCATTTCACTTGCAGCTGCCTTTTGTTTGCTCTCTGCGCTCTGCTTGTTGCTTTTATTGTTACTTCTCTCGTTGCTGTTGCTGTTGTTGTTGTTGCTGTTAACAATGTTATGAGGCCACTTAAATAAATTTTATTGCTGCCAGGCATTGTCCGCCTCCGACTCGGACCTCCTACAGTCCAAGCAAGCACCTACAAACAAATTGACAATTATTTCGCTCGTTGGCATGGCCCAAATGACAAACGAGCGGCCAAAAAGTTTTCATGCCATTTATTAGCCCAAAACCGAAAGCTGCAAAGTTTTATGAGTGTGATTTTGATTTAGCCCCAAGCCGATTTCGGCCATGGCTACGTGGCACACAGGGCCAGTTGAACTCAGTTCTGGCCAGGCTAATGAAGCTCTACGTGGTAAGCCAAGACGAGAGCAGCCAGACAAGGCGAGTGGGGAGCCTGTAAGTTTGGCCAAGACGTGTTGCCTCGTTTGAGTTATGAATGACCAATTGTTGGGCGTGTTTGAGTGTGCTTATCTCACTGACTCAAAGTCACACAATTAAATAGTGTTCTACAACAACAGCAAAGTTGCTCGAGTTGATAATTTTAATTACCACAATAAGGATAACTAGAAAATCTATCTTCGGGCTACCGCAAAGGCAATTAAATATGCATAATCTTATGGTCAAGAAGCCGGGGCAGCAGAACTACTTCATGATAAGCTTCAGGTGGTTTTTGTACAAATTGGTTTGTCCAAGTTTCCACTCTCGTTATGCAGCTCCTTTTTGCTCAGTTCTTTTTCAACTCAATATCTTCGAATTGTTAACCAAAAAGTTGAGCTATTTGTTAACTAAATATCGTAATTAAATGCACGTTATGAATGGTTTGAATAGTTAGGGAATATAAAGTAGAAGATGAGTATGCTCTTGGGTAGTAAAGTTTTTTTTCGGGTATGCTTTGAGTTTTCAAATGTATTTATAAAATCGTGAGTAATATATATCAGATCAAAGATCTGAGATATTCATTAAGGATTCTAAGAGTTATTGTATATCGAAATTATATCAATTGCGATTTTTCTCCCTCAGCTTACCCTGCACAAAAAATAATGATATATTCGAAAAGCAATTATATATCGATATGTAGCGCCTTTATTCCCATCGGCCATTCATAACCGTGCACGTGCTTTCACTACTTAACTCGACAATTAATCGGTTAATCGCTTTAAATGCCATTGCAGCACCCCCGTGGAGCGATTATATATCGCCGTGTCACGTTTTAATTGCGCTGACGTTGTGACAGCACGCGAACGTGAGGCGTGGCGTGGCTTAATTTAGTTAGTAGGCGTTGCCAGACAGTCGCAAAAGAATGTCACATAGTACACCAATACGTTGGCAGCTCTCCCCAGATTTATTTAATTATGAGAAGAAAAAAAAGCGTGTATGTATGCAACTCACCATTATTGACCGTGGATCCACCGACGCTGCCCACGTTGAGGTCGCTGCTCAGAGCCAGAGTAAGCGTCGATTGCGCGACGAGCAGCAGGAAAAGAAGTGAGCAGAGATGCAGCAACATATTGTTGGCCCAAGAGTAGAGCAGAGTTTCCAATTAGAAGAGGGAGCCCAAGAGAGTGAGTGGGCAGCGAGTAATATCGTTAGATATATAGTTAGATAGGTTAGATAGATGGATGGTTCTATGCTGCTGTATTGGCTCAATTAACGTGCATGATCGCTGTTCGTAAGCGCAATTTCAATAATGCTTTCCGTACTGATTTTTAATTGCTTTTGCTCGCTTTGTGCGTTTTGGCCTGCAAATAGAGTAGGATGGGAAAAAGGAAAATTTTCATAAATATTATGGAATATTTAATCAGAGCGTGGCACATAAATTTAAAGTATGCCTTAATTTGCCTATGTTTGTCCGTATACGCGTTTGTTTGTGTGCGCGGGCCACATAGCGCCTAAAAGCCGACTACACTCTGATTTATTTGTCGACCAACAACAACAACAGCAGCAACAACAACACAATGAACACGAACCGCGGGAGCGTAAAAAAAGCAGTGCAAATTCTTGATTGAATTTCGCCTGACGTAAGCGGATTAAAAAGAAATTCTATGAGAAACAAAAAGCAAAAATAATAATAAAGCAAAGCATAAAACAGAAATAACGCTCAAGTCATAAAAAACGCAGTAGCAGACAAATGAAAGCGGCCAATGAGCAGCAGCAGCAGCAGCAGCATCGAAGCAGGAGCAGCAGGACAAGCAGCTCCAAAGGCAAAGGATTCTCCATGTCTGCTGTCTGCTGTCTGCCTGCCTTCCGACCCTCTGCCATCGCCCTGCCACACGCGTCTATACCGTGTCTGGCGTCTGTTTTAATTCCCAACAACTTCCGACACGTTCCAGTGGCCAGCGGATGCTCCCACTCGCCTTCTCTTCTGCCCCCGTCCCCGCTCTCCATTAACATCAATTACAACAGCTAACTGCGATATCAGAACATCTCCTTGTGTGCGAACTTCCAATTTTAGAAACAGCGCATCCTGCTCAGTTCCAATTAACATGCTGGCATAATAACCTGTGTTTTTTTGTTTTCGAGATATCACGCTGCGTATGCGTATTTACCTCGACGTGATTTGCCCACGGCTTGAAGCTCGCCTCAAGTGCAACCTAATCAACTCAACTTGGCATTCCATAAAAGTGCTGATAAATGTGCTGAAAGCGCCGGCTGCACATTATAAGTCCCACTCTTGCCCCTCTATTCATAACCCGACCAATCGCTCGCGCCCGCCATTTGGTAACCGCTTAACTGCTCAGCCCCTTCCCAATGCAGTAGCAGCAGCAGCCATGTCTGTGGCGCACTGAAGCCGAGCAAATTCCAAAACCCCATTACCCAGCTTCATCATGGTCGTCGGCATCGTCATCGTCATCATGCTCAAATCCCTAGTCAGCAACGGCAGCGTCTCTTGGCGCCATCGCTTGCCGGGCTACGGCTTTGCATACATCCAGACAAACATATATGGGAAGTGTGGCACATACCCTGTACCGCCCCCTGTGGTAGGGTTTGTTCAATTCAGCAAGGCGATTATGTAGCCGTTCTGGAGTGCAACTTAAGCTGCAAAGCGAGAAGTTTCAAACTTGCGTTTATATCAATTAATTTTGGACAACTATAAATCAACAAAAATAACTTGCCAGATTTTCGTACACTTTGGGGAGCAGAGCATCTAGCAAGTTCATCAAATTCGAAGTACGCTTCTTTTCTTATTTGACATTCCATTTTTTTTTTATTCTATTTCTGTTTTGTCTGTTCGTGTCATAAGCGCAAAGCAATTTGCTCTGTCAGCTGTAGCCGGCCGGCTCCCTCGGCGTGTCTGATCTCCTCTTACACTGTCTATCCCCCTCCCCCCACCCCCCTCTATAGTTCTTCAACAGGCAAACAAACCAAACCGGCAGTCATGCTTCGTTTTGGCCCTATCATTCAAGTTTTCGCTCTATTGCAATATGAATGCATTTCAATTAAAATGCTGGCGATGCTTTCTTAGCAGCAGCTGTTGTGGTTCTTTCATCTCGTTGTTGTTGTTGTTGTTGTTGCTGTTCATGCTGTTTGTCTTTTGTGCAAGTTATTGAAATCAATTTGCAAACTTAATTGAATTGAGACCCGCGATCGCACTCTGCATTTGGCTTTAATCTCAAGCGCGGCCCTTAAAGCGACTGTGTGCGGCTGTGCGCGCTCTCTCTGGCAATTTTCCAATTTGCCCGAAAGTATGCAACACGCGACGAGGGCGACATGTTTGGCATGTCTATTAGCCGCCAGAGCGGGCAACACTACTACAACTCGAAACCCCCCTCCCCCCAACACTCTTACCACGACAATTCCCATGCTTTGCATATTTTACACAAATATTTTTCACAGCCCAACGATTTGATACAAGCGCCCTCCCGCCCCCACATCCAGCAGCAGGCTTTTTGTATTATTGCCAAAAGTTATTATGCCGTGGCATTCCGTGTATTCCGCTTTGTGTTGCATACTTTGCGGCTGGTTGAAACTTTTACCATTTTCTCTATATTTTTTCGTCGTATTATTTCGCTGTATTTTTTTCCTGTATTTTCCAGCATTTTCCTGCATTTCCCTGTGCTCTTTTGCTTGAAGAACTTTAAGCGCGTGATTTTTGCAATTTGCCTAATAGCGAAAAGTCAACGCAGCCGCCGTCGGCTTTGAATGGCCACTGTGACAGTGAGTAATGACGAAAGAGACAGAGGCAGAGAGAGAGAGAATGGGAGAGAGAGATATAGAGAGTGAGAGATGGGGGCAGGGTATTTAGCTTCTCAGTCGCACGCACGCACGGAGCGTATTTAAATCAATATTAATAGCGATGTTTACGCCCCGCAGGCACATTGCAAGGACGCAGGATGCAACTGCCAAGCGGCGCCTCCAATTGAAGATTTACCTGCTGCTGCTGCTCGTTCTTCTTCTTCTCCTTCTGCCTCTCATACCTCCTTCTCGTTCATCTTTTTATGCATTTTTTTCATTTGATTCTTTTTTTTTATTGTACGGAAGGCAGGAAGGCAGACGCCTCCTGCCAAGAGTCCTGCTGCATTCAGTCGCTTGTGCATAATAAATCAATTTACATTTTCTCTCACCACACGCAAAAATGAAATGCAAATAACGGCAACAAACCGTGAACGATGTAGTATATGAGGCTGTCGCGTAGGATACCCAGTCCCCTCCCAGCAGAGGCACCAAGGGCCGAGGTCTGAACTGAGCAAGGAGTACTGTGAGGCTCAGGCAGCGACTCTGCAACGGAGGCAACGAAGGAAATGGGGCAGCAACAAGGCAGCAGCACCACTTTTCACCGCAGAGATTTACGCGCACTTAAATCACAGCCACCAGAATTGATCGCCATCAATGATGGCGGCCGCAAGTAGCACAGATCTGCTGCCTTAGGGTTGCCAGACGGGCTGATACCACGTACCCTGAACTGATTGCGTTAAAAAATTCATTACAAGTGCAAGTCAAACCCCTAGCCATAAATCAGCACAAATAATTCATAGTACAGTATACCCAATTTTATTATTACCCAGGGTATTAAAAAGACGGCAGCAGCTTTGGCAGGAAACTGACAGCGGCCACTGTAGGCGCCGGTAGTTGGCCATTTGCTTGAAAGTCGCAAAGCAGTTTGCACTTATTGTGTCACTTAATGAACATAAAATATGTTAAATACCCCCTTAAAGGAACCCCCCTCCGTGCTGTTGCTCTTTTTGTTGTTGTTGTTGTGGGGCAAGGCATTATGCAAAATCATTAATGTACATCAACAGAGCAGAGCTGCTGCCCAGGCAGATCATGTCTCAATCACAACGCCACTGCCAATGTATTGATATGCCATGTGGAAGCCATTAAATATGCTGACGGAACCCGGAAATTGTAAGGGGGGGAAATTGTGTGCCCTGACTTTCCTTTAAATTTATCGTTTGTGGAAACAGTTAAAATAAGGAAAAGCAAAATTGATTTCTGACAAATTTCTGCAACAGTTGCAAAACAAGCAAAATAAAAAAAAAAAATAAAATGAATTTCATTTGCAGCATTTAAAGCTTTTCAATTGATTTCACTCGAAACGAAGGTAAAGTATTATTTGTTGTTTTCCGAAATTTGCACAAGCTCAAAGAGTGCGAATTGGAAATATAAATAAATATAATGTATACAGTGTTCAAATCAAGCACCAAAAGGTATTGCTAACGATAGAGAGATTAAGTTGCAAAATTGCAAGTGAAAAGTTTCTGTTTTTGTTTTTGTTTCTGATTCTGTTGCTGTTTTTGCATTGTATTATTTTCATCTTTTGTTAACCGTTTTAACTGTTTTACTTGTTTTGCAATTATTTCATTTTGCTAATGCTTAGCTGGATTGTTATTCCATGCGCTCTGCTGTGCGAGGGAAACGCAATTTTCGAAATGCAATTACAATGATAATTACAAGCAGTTTAACTGTTCCCACTGCTGCTGCTGCTGCTGCTGCTATTCGACCACAACCGGCAAATGCGCAAGTTATGAGCTGCACACACACACACGCACACACACAGACAGCACTTAATGCCTGGTCTAGTCTTGTATGAAATTTTGGCAACATTTGTTAAGTTAAGAAGAAGTTGGCAAATGCAATGCGTGATTTTTCATGCGAATTACGAGAGTAAAACTTGCTAAGAAGTTTAATGCGAGGGAATTATCACGTTCAACTCGCTGGGATGAGGGGAATATGTGGGGGGGGGGCTCGTAACGGAAGCAGCGCATAAACAACAACAACAACAACAACATCAGCAGCAGCAGCAGCAGAAAGTACTGCCAAAGACACAAAAGGCAAAACATTCGCATCGCTTTGCTGCTTGTTGCACACACACACACACACACACACACACACACACACACATTAATAAACAAAGCAGACAGCAAAAGTGTTTAATAACTCACTGTGGCAAGCGAGCGGAGCAGGGGAGGGGGCGGCGGGGGGCAGCTGTCTGCTGCAGTTGCACAAGGGGCGTGTGAATGCACAACGGCAACAGCAGCTGGCTTCCATTCGAAATTGTTTCCATCGTTTGATGTTGATTTGTATCGATGAAACGAGAGGCCAAAAACGAGTGAGGCGGGCTTAATACGTTGGCCCTTTGAGCTGCGTAGCTTAACGAGTTAACGAGAGATCGGGCAAAGGATCAACAGTAGTTTGTGAACGAAATTAGATTTACCAGCCCAATGGGAAAACTTCTTTTGATTACACTACACTACAAATTGATGGCACTCTAGTTTTCAATATCATCGTAAAGTTCCTAAATGATTTACAGCTACTAAACACTCAAGTATGTATTATTATTAAGTATTCAATTATATTTGCAATCACTGTTTTTTCTTCTTTTTTTCACTTGTTTTGATCTTTTTTAATAAAGAGCTATTTTAATAAGTCTTATTAATTTTTTGAGCTTCGCGAAACTTTTTTAATTCCTAAGAGCGTGATCTTCTGGTTTGTTACTTCTAATAAAAAATAAATTGGTATTTATTTTCCTTTCGGAAATGTATTCTTGATAATCCGAATCTGTATAAATAATCTATTCTCATCTAATCTCATCTTCCCTGTCATAAAATTCCTCTTACTAATTATACATAAGTGATCTTTTAAGTATTTAATAAATATTTCCTATACTTCTATAAAAAAAAAATTTGTATTCATTTTTTTTTGCGAATTTATTCTTGATGATCCTAACATATATATTATAAGTGATCTCATCTCATCTCAATTAAAACTTTGGGCCGAATCTCTAACAATTTACGAAATAATATATATTATTAAATTCCTTTCCAAAAAATCTTTTTAATAATCATATGATTCATAAGTGATCTTCTAAGTATCTAATAGATATTTTCTATACATTTATGCCCTGAGTTTATAGATCTTAATCCTTGAATATTTAATATTTTTAAAAAGGCTCATCGGTTTTGAAGATGAGGAAACCTCGGTCGGTTAGATCAAAATCTCTTTGTTTAAGATATCGTGTCTAAAATGTTTTATTAATATTGGCTTGGTAAATTTCCTATTGCGATCATAAATAATCCCATATAATTGTGTATATATGTCCATACGATCCCCGATCCCAAGTAAGTAGCAATCTTCTCCGGCTTGTGTGCAATTTCAAATATTATTTATAGATCCCCCTCTATGCATCTGTCTGTCTATATTTGTTATTATTCCCGGCTCGCTGCTGCTCCCTGCCCATTGTTATTCAAGTCAGTTTTGTTTTGATAGCTCACCGTGTGTGTTAATATCTTGAGCGGATGGCGATGCTGCGTGTCCCGGTGGCTGCGGTTGCTGCGGCTGCGGCTACGGCTACGGGGCAGGCTGTGGCAGTGGCAGAAGGGTCAGGCGGCAGTCAGTTTATAAATAGCAGGATGAGACGTGAACGCGACGCATTCTCATGTGTGTTGCCGATCTGTTTTTGCAACATTTGCACCACAACTTAATTAGGCAGAATATCGAATGAGCAGTTAGATGTAGACGCAGACACAATGACGCCGGCACACACACACACGCGGACACATAGACACATAGACAGAAGTTGTGTTGGTTGGTTGGGGGGGGGAGGGTTGCAAAATGAGCTACGCAATTGCTTAAAATAACAGAATGATTAATTGGCCTGTGAGTGCAATTACAATTACAATTGCAATTACAATATTATGATTAGAATTCTTGTCGCATGTCGTAGATAAACAACAACAAACTAAAGACGCGTGTTAGTCTGGGCAGATGCTAAAGAGGGCACAGCGCAGGGGATGCAGATGAACCGCGCGTAACGACAGCCGATTTGGCACTGACTTCAAGCGACCGAGCGAAGAACGAACGATGCAGCAGCAGCAGCGGCAGCAGCAGCGGCAGCGGCAAAAGCAGCAGAGCGGCAGAGCAGCAGAGCAGCAGCAGCAGCAGCAGCCGAGGCTGTTGCCGAAGACAGACACGAGACGAGACGAGACGAGGCGACAATCTGCAGACCGAAATCCATCGTTGGTCATCGCTTCGCTTAACTCTTCTTCGGCTCTGCCGTGCTTTGGCTTTGGCTTTGCTGGACGAACCATCATCCATCCATCCATCCATCCATCCATCCATCCAGGCGAGTACTTGGTCCCAATATAGTTTAGAAATGCGATTGGTTAAGCAGATGGCAGCATGTGCTATATTATTCCATTTGAGGATGGTAATGCGCCTTTTCTTTAGCTACAAAAGTATATTTATTGATAGATTATAACAATCTCATACACATAAGTTTACTCTTTAAGGGTGAACAATTTCTATGCTACTTTTGGGCACATATATGAAAGGGCAAAGAGCATCGAATAATAGTATGATAATAATAATTTAATAAATATGTGCTCTTCTTAAATTTTAAGAATAATCTCAGGTGTATTAAAGAGATAATTATATTAATATTTCATTTATGTTTCCATATTTAAAAGTAGTTAAGATCAGTGCAAATCCACTTGTTTATTTATGAATTATTATTTAGTTTTGTTAAGAATATTATTTGATTTATGACTTTATTTCCTTCTTAGAAGTATACAAGAACAAATAGCTTTAAATCTACTCAAGTTAAAAAGTCAGTTAAGATAATTCCACAAGTTACTCCGATTAAATAATAATAGTATTTTTTCCATATATGTTCAAGTTTAATTAAGTGTGGAAGATTTACAGCTGCTTCTTTCTCTTACAATCTGCTTATATCTTTATATACGAATATTAACGATCCACCCTTTCATTAAAAACAAAACACATTCAGCACATATGCCGACATCTAAAGTGCATTTTTGATGTCTATGCGTGACACAAGCAAAACAGAAAAGATCTGAAGTAATTGGGGGGAGGGCAGAGAGCAATGCGATCAAACATCACTAAAAAGAAAGGCTTTCATCGACATGTGTGTGGAGTAAAGCGATTCGGGGGTCCCCCTATACAGACTGATACCCAACTAGAATGTCTAGCATATGGCCTGGCACTGAAAAGATAAACAACAATGCTTTAACCCAACAGCCGCTGTCAGTGTGTTAACATTCAACATGTTAGCTTTAACAGATGTTGCGGTCTTTAGAAGCATGCCCAGGAAATAGGGATGTCGTGATATTAAAAAAATATCGTATCGATGATATTTTTTTTATCAAAACAAAATGATGATAATATTTAAAATATCACAAAAAAATATCGATATATTAATATTTTTGATATTTTTTTTTTCAAATAAAATAAATTTTTTTATTATTATTTCATTGCATATTTTCATTTAAACTTAATATATCATAACGTAAATTGATGGATTTCTTATACAGATCATAATAATAATAATACAGATAATATTACAGATAATAATACATTGCATATATCAATGCCAGAACTTAGAATTCAGAGATTTGAAAAACACTCGTTGAGTAATGTGTTTGTCCGTCATCCGGCTTCGTGCGTCGCACACTACACATTATATGGCGGACGCCAACCGCTCTGAAGGCACTGGAGCTTCCCGGAGTTATTAGGTATCTCATTGCCAAGCGGTAAAGGCCCGGCATTGTTGCCTTGTGGCCTTTCCATACCTCGATTGGATTGCTTTCCCAAGCAGCTTGGGGCAAGCTAAAATATCAAAAATATATAAAAAAAAATATCGGAATACCGATATTTGGGCAAAAAAAATATCACGATATAAATATATCATTTTCAGAAAAAAATATCGATATATTGATATTTTGATATATTATCAACAACCCTACCAGGAAATTACACGCTCTGTCTCATGCCTAAACAAATTTGTAAGATATTTTTGGTAAATAATAATGCACTGAAAAATTAAATTTGTATGGGTTGCATGAGCAAAGAGTGTGTGAAAAAACTTGGAACACTTGTAGTATCAATGGGAGAAGAGCATTCGAAACAATCTTGCTCCAACATTCAGATAAAATATAACACATATGTTACAGTAATATTTTAAATAGCAGGTTTTCGAGTTTTTTAGATTTAAACTGAATTCTGAATTCTGTTGAAACTTGTCAGAAATTACAGTAACATTCCGCATAACAGCAGGTTGAAATTACAGAATTGCTATGGGTTTCTTGCAAGTGTAACAGCTACGGTATAGCAACAGAATTTACTGAAATCAGTTGAAACCTAACATAAATCGTACAGTAACATTCAAAACAACAGTAAAGTAAGATTACAGTCGTGCCTTTTAGTTTAGTTAACGCCAAAGTACTTCCGGAATCCTGCTGAAAGCTAACACAGCAGTTACATTCTGCAGCAGAGTTCGTTGAAACTGTAGAGGGTCCCGGATAAAACATGTTTCAGTAGCAAAAGTTCGTAGAAACATGTTTGAGTGGCAGAAGTTCCTAGAAAATTATCCTTAGTTCGGTTGAACTCCAACAAGATTGTCACAATAACATTTCTCGACTACAGAAGGGTTCTAAAGGAAAAGTTCGAGGAGAAAAAGTTTGTAGAAACATGTTCGCATACCTTAAAACAATCAAGACCGAACTTAATTTTTACCGTAATTTTTCACATAGCTTTAAAAGTTAAAAGAAACTTTTGAAGCTAATATTAAGCACCTAGAAAAGTTAATTTCAATTAAAAATCTCACATAATTGATACAATTATAGCCTACATTGCAAACTCTATTCCTTTAAAATCAGTTCGAATAGCAAAAGTTCGTAGTGACATGTTCGAATTCTTTAATTCGGTTGACGCCCATTAAGATTGTTAAAGTAACATTTCACCTAACGGTAAAGTTAAGTTGCAAAGAATCCTGGCAAACAAGTTCGGTAGCAAAAGTTCGTAGAAACATGTTCGAAATCAGTTGAAACCCAACATGATTTAACAGAAGCTTTCCCCACTTCAGATACGACAGGATCCACAAATAAGCTCGAATTGCACTTGTTTGTAGAAACATGTTTGGAGAACTTGTATTCCCTGAACCGCAACATAATTGTAGCTGTAAAAATTCACACTTCGGCTTATTAAAGCCACAGAAGGTCCTTAAAGCTGTGACAAAACCGCAAAAGTTCGTGAAAACATGTTGGACCTCAATTGAAACACAACATGAATTTTACAATGACAGTTAGGCTATGTTGCAGGGATTTCTCTCAGCCTCATCAAATATGTTCGTGTATCCGAAGTTCGTATCGACATGTTCATATACTAAAGTTCAATCGACAATTTTTTATTAAAGTCTATTGAAACTGCATAAATTTCACATAACTTTAAAAGATTCCCTATCTCAGAAAAGCTATTAAAAAGTTCGATTTCGATGGAAAGCCAAAATAACTGATAGAGTGAAATATCTCATAGCTTAATCATGAAGTAGAATTGGGCAGCAGAAGAAGAATTTTTAAACATCTTCATAGACTTTAAAGCCGAGTGCAATCCATGGTTACCTTTACCATGCAATTTCACACAACAGTTCTCTACGCCTTGAACCATGATGCCGAACGTAAGCTGGTCTCTTCGGCACACGAAAATCTCTCGGATTCGATGCGTAATTGATAGCACTACATGCCTCTCACTCGCACCTATGACAAAGTACTCGTTAAAGGCTCGTATTTTGCCGAACAGACTACCTTATTCATTCCATCTCGGAAATGGGTGGTCCTAATCATATCAACTGAGCTTTCTTTACTTTCTCTTATACTTGAACTGGGCTGGAAAGTTAACATAGTTCTGTACAGTAACATTTTGTCTAACAGTGCGTGCTCTTGCCCGTTTTCAGAGAGTAGTTCGCATTCTCTCTCTTTTTGTACTCCCCCAAGAGGCATGTTGATTCCAGTCGGACTGCAAAAATTTCCCATTATTTCCCCCACAAAAAAAGCTACTGAGAAGTGTCGTTAGCTTTGCAAGCTCTATCGGTAAGACAATAGGCAAAAGCTCTCTGCTGCGGCACTTGACGCTTCCTTATTGACTTCGTCGAGTGACAGTTGCGCGCAGTGCGAGTACAGCTGATTGTCAAAGGGCCCCCGCCAGAGCCGCCCCCCCGAACCCCTCTCGCTCGTCGATGTTGTTGTCAGCTGGAACGAAATTGCATTGAGCAGAAAGTTTTAGATTCAGTTTACACACGAATAGAGAGAGCGCCTCGTGGCAACACGCGGTGCGTCACCCTGACTGACGTTCGCACGTAGCCAAAACAGTTACGCGTGTGTGAGAGTGTGTGCGAGTGTGTGTGTGTGTGGAGTAACATTGAGAAGCAGCCAAAAAAAGAGGGAGAAAAAAACGAAAAGAAAACAAAGCAAAGCAAAGCAAAAGGGAGACAAGCCTTGAGCCTTGACCTGAGCCAGTGTGCAAGTGCAACCACAACAACAGCAGCTCCGATTGTAATAAACAAACCCGAAAGTCAGACAAAGTGGGCGCGTCATGTGGCCCACTGTGCGTCAATTAACGCACACAACTGGAAGGACAACAACAACAACAACAACGTGAAGACTGTGGCACAATCACAAGCGGCCTTGCAGCAGGTGCCACCAGCAGCAGCAGCAGCCCCAGTGGAGTATGGGTTCATGTCTCGGCAGCTGCGTCACCTCCGCCTCTGCCCCCGGGTCCGCCAACGCTTCCGGCTGCAATTCCAACTCCAATTCCCACACAGGTTCATCGTCTTCCTCGACGGCCAGTTCCGCCTCCTACAGCTGGCTGCTCTGGTAAGCCTCTCGGCACTTTACTGACCCCCTCCCCTCCCTCTCTCTCTCTCTCTCTATCTCTCTCTTGTCTTGTTAACTCTTGTTTGCAGCTAATTTAAATTCCATTCCATTTATTTACTTGGCCACGCACAAAAGTATGCGCTGCCCGGGTAAATCCAATAAGCGTGCTGCTGACTAGGCAATCAATAGGGACTTAAATGAGTGATGGGTCACGGCGTCAAGAGAGGCCAGAAGTGGGCAGAAGAGAAGGCGTAAAGCGTTGCCTAAGGGCCCCTAATTAGCGCGCACTTCCATTAAACGAGACGCTTTATACGAACGTTCGCCTTTGCCTCGAATTGCATTCGCAAACATAAATTACCTTTAGTCGAACGCCTGCCGCGACTGGCCTCGCCCCTTTTGTATGTCTCCCCCTATTGTACCCACTACCCCCTTTGTCTAGTAGTCACCCGGACTACCCGGGTCAACAGCCTAAAAGTATGCAATGCTCGAGTGCGTGTTGCCTGCCTCACATAGTACAATGGCAGCCCCCGCCCCGGCTTCACTTCGCGGGTGCATAAGGCATAAGGCAACAACACGAACGTAAGGCATTTCCGCTGTGACACTAATTCCGCGCAGTGTAATACACTGCGAAAGAGTTTGCCGGGGATACAGAGGGACAAACCTCTTTAAAAATATGTACTCATTAATATTTCTTTTGAAATTGAAGTATTAGTATTGTATATAATTCTCTCTGCTAAAGTTCTTAGTCTGTTTTGAATTCCAAGAATATATTTAATAATATTAAATAAGACCCACACTCAAGTCTAGCCAGTCCCTAAGACAAACTCAACAGGGAACTCAGCATGTTGCACTTTGCTGAGCAAAGAGAAGCTAACAAATTGCATTTTCTCTGTTTTCTAGGCGTCGTTACCGAGCGAGAACCAGGACAGGCACCGCAGCAGCAGCAACAGCAGCAGCAGCAGCAGGTGGTGTTGGTGGTGGTGTGGGAGTCGATGAGCCGGAAGCGGAGCTACTACCCAGCATTGCCAACGACCGCTGTCAGCGACGTGGCTTTGTTTATCGCATACTGAAGTTCAAACGAAAACAACAATGCCCACAATTTCTGGACAGATACTGGGAGCAGCAGCCTAGCTATGCCAAGCTACAGAATGACAGGTAAGTGCATAGTCCTCATTCCCATTGACTGTACCCCCACTTATTCCTGTTTGTGCTTGTCTTGCAGTGCCCTGTCGGATATACAACTGCAGAATCTGGACGTGCACAAGCTAATCAATGCCAACAACATAATGACGCCCAGCAAAGAAACGGAACTGCAGAGCTACACACGCATGGCCAGCTCGCGAGCAAGTTCTTCATTGGACCTGGAGTGGGAGCACGAGTACTCGCAGCTGCGTCAGTATCAACAGCAGCAACAAAAGGAGCTACAGCAGCTACACCAGCAGGCGCAACTGCATCAGCAACTGCAGCACCAGCACCAGCACCAGCAGCAGCAGCAGCAACAGACAGCGGGAGCTCAGGAGGATACCCCGCCCTCGATGGCCAGCCATCAGCCACGTTACGCTTCCCTGGACCAATTGACAACAACTGCCGCCTCGTCGCTGGCCGCCAGCGTGCATGGTCGTCCGACAGCTGCACGTCAGTTGCGACGCTATGGTGGCTCCTTGACGCGCACATCATGCTGCTCATCGACACAGAACTCCTGGTCACACATATCCACGCCAGAGTCTCTCGAATGGGACATCGATGCGGAGCAGGAACAGCAGCGTCAACTGCGTCAGGAGGATGACAATCTGGATGAGGAGACGCTCAAGTTGCTGCATCAAATCGAACAGCTCAAGCATCATGTACTTCAGGAGACTGGCGATGGGCTGAGCATGGGCCATGGTGGTGTCATGGCAGTCGAGGAACTCAGTGAGGGTCTACAGTTTCGTGCCTCACACTTTGGCATAGCTGGTGGCGGATCGGAGCTGGAGGTGCACATCAGTTGATCCAGCGAGAACTGTAAATAGACGAGAGTACTACAAGAAAGACCTGCGTAGAGTTCGAAAAGTAAATATATATGAAAAAGGATAATCTTTGCTCTATCTTATCTATAAGAAATCCTAAAGTTAACTGTAAACATAACTCGTACATTAGCGCGACTTTAAGTGCCTAGCTAAGAAACTTCTCAAGATAATTCCCCATCCCTGATAATATTATTATATATATATATATCCGTTACGTTTGCAGATATTTACGATGGTTAAACGAAACGAAATTAGCTGAAAATAGCCCGTTTAACGCTTTATCTATCCAATCACAGACGAAATTCAAATATATATATATATATAAAATATATATATCGTAGTCGAAAAGAAGAAGCACAGCATTTTACGTATTATATATTATATTTTCAAAGTTTATTAGGCAAAATGCGAGTATTACACACAAGACAGATACACATACATATGTAATATGTGACTGTGTGTGTGTGTGTGTGTATGTTTATGTATATTATGTATGTATTAGATCGATCGAAACTTTTTCTTTTAAGACTAAACTAAAACAGATTAAAGAGACGTTTGTAGAAAAATGTTCCCCCTTTTAGTTTGACTGTGTGAATTCGATTTGGGATTCTGTTGTGGAACTGGGGCAGCGTTAGTTTTTTTTTTTTTCTTTGGCAGTGCTCGTCGGAATCCTAACCGAATATTCCAGTTACCTTCTCCTTTAGCCTATTGAACACGCCGGGCTGGGGATGAAATAAAAATAAATAAAAAGTTAGTGGAAATTAAGGAGATCTTCGAAGAGATGCCAGCTCACCTTTGTTTCTAGCGGTTGTGCCTGCTGTACCTGTCCGTAGGAGACTGGAATCGCCTCCTCAACCTGCTGCTGTCCAGCATCAGAGTTCGCTTTGTAGTCGGCACTCCAATCGAGTACCCCCTCCTCCTCCAGCTGCTGCTGCTGTCCGCCATCAATCTGATCCTGCGACCAGCCCAGATCCACCTCTTGCTGTTGACCCAGATCAGCCAATTCTAATTGCTGCTGCTGCTGCACATCGGGTTCCTCGCCAGCCGCACGACTCCACTTGCTCGACAAAGCAGCCGAGGCGCTCGCTGAGGAGCCTGCGGGTCCTCCACTGGCTGCAGCCGAGGCACTGCCAATGGGTACATTGAAGGTGTAATCTGTGCGTCGGTATTCAATGGCAGCATTGCCGCCAGCACCAGCACCGCCGCCACTTGGGTAGGGTGCGGGCGAAGGAGGTGTTAGGATAGGCAATGGACGTGGAAGCGGTGGTGGTGGTGGCTTCGTTTCACCCTCCAAGCCCGGCTCGTTCTCCTCATCGATGTTCTCCTCGTACACATGTGGTGGCTGATCGCCACGATCCTTCGAGAAGATGGGCCTATTCACAGCAGTCGCATTCGTGCTACCACGATCAACCACATAGCCACCGCCGCCGCCGGTGGGCAGATCGATTAGTCCCTGACTCAACAGATACAACGTGCGTCTCCAGATGCTCAGCTCATGTGCGTACTTGCCAGACTGAAGTTGTAATTTCTGCAGACGACGCTGCTGCTTGGCCTCCCAATTCTGCACCTCAGACTCCTGCAGCAACTTGCGATGACTGAGATAGGTAAGATAACGTAGCTCCTCGTCGCGGAAGCTCTGTAAATCCGTTATCGAAATGCCATAGTATCGTGCCACCGCCTGGATACGTTCGAACTCCCTGATCTGCCATGCCTTGAGATCATGGAGTCCAATCTGATATTGCTGGGCGTAACGCTGCAACTTCTGTTCGTCCTGTCGCTGCCAGTCGCGCAACTGTCGCAGCGTCATGTTCTGTGTGCCAATAAACTCGTAGAGACGATCGCGTTCCTTTTGTTGCCAACTGGTCAGATTATTTAGATGACGATGTTCCAGCAGCTGCTCATCGTGCATTTTCACGATCGCTATACGCTGCACCGGCACCAGAAGACTCAAATTATCAGTTGAGTTTAGGCGGTAGAGGCGTATCAACTCATTCTGAAACTTCAAATCGAGGGTAATAAGATCTTGCAGCTCATTGCTGGTAATTATGATACTGGAACCAATCTGACGTATGCGTTGACGCTCCTGCTCCTTCCACTGATTGACCACAACTGAATTTCCATTGACAATTAGCCCCATGTCATCGAATCTTTGCAGGTTCTCGCGAATGAAGATACGCAGCTCCTCGACGCTGACATGGTATTGGTTGGCCAAGAAGTTGACATCACGCAGGAGGAGCTGCTCCAGGGCAATGCGACTTATGGGATGACGCACTACGGTCTGGTAGATGCGCTCCAATTCCTTGGTTTGCCACGACAAGTCGTATCCCTTATCGATTTTACGCAAATCCAACAATCGCTTCAGCTCATTCTGATACCATGCCTTCAGCTCCTCAATGGAGATGTGATACTGTCGCACCAGATCCAAAAGATGTTTCTGATCATTCAGCAGCCTCAACTGCAGCTCATCGATGGTCCATTTCTGTTGGCGACGTAACTGTTGATTGATTAGATCCTGAACATATTGCTGCTCATTGATTTGCCACTCCTCGATTGTCAGGGAGGCGGTAATGAGTCCCTCGTTGGCCAGCTGCGTGGCAGAATTCCTCAGCCACAGATGGATCTCCTCGATTGTGATGTGATACTGCTGGGCCAGACGTTCGTGCAAGGGTCGGTTACGACTCACATAGAGCTCAAATTCTTGCCACGACATGGGATGGAGTCTTGCCTCGCTGCGCAGACGTTTAGTGAGATAATCCTGCCAGGGTTGTATCTGAGTCTCCTGTTGCTGGTTCCAGATGTTGATCTCGTCATAGCGAATGTTATCCTCGGGCTTCTCGATGACGCCAATGAGAGACAGTCTTGCCGTCTCCTTCTGCACCCACTCCTCCACCTGATCCACAGTTAGATGGTAATCATTAACGATGCCATTGAGACGTGCCTTGTCGCGCTGCAGGAAGTTCACAAACTCCTGATAGCTTGTCGAATCCCGCTGCTGCTGTAGCCAGTTATTGATTCCATTGCTGATTTGCTGTTGCCATTGGGTCTGCTGCTCGAATTGGACAAGTCCCGAGTTGCGCAGACGTTGAAGTTCATCGTGCAGCCAATTGTCCACCTGATCGATGTCCACGTGATTCTTCTGCGAGAGACTCTCAAGACGCTGGTGATCCTTGTTAAGCTCGCGCTCAAGCTGATCGTAGCTACCATCCTGCTGATGCTTGAGCAGCAGCTCAATGAGACGCTGCTGTTCGGCGATCTGCCACTTGGTTAGGTTCTCCACCTTGGCAGAGCCCGTCGTCTTCAGGTTAATCAACTGCTGACGCAGCCACTCCTCGATCTCTTCCACATTAACCGAGTATTGTTGTGCCAGCTTCTGAAGGCGTTCACGCTCCTGCTGCAGTTCCATTTGGAATTCCACATATGTGATGTGCGTCTGTTCCTTGACAAGATTCTGCAGACGCTCCAGCTCCGAAACCTGCCAAGCACTCAGCGCTTTCAAGGACTGCTCTGTGTTACCGCGTAGACGTCGCAACTCCGCAATCATCCACTCCTCAATTTGACCCACATTAACACGATACTGGGCTGCCAGTTGATTGAGATGAGAGCGATCCGCTAACAACTTCTGCTCGTACTCCGCAGTGGACAAACCATTCTTGTATTCAGCTATCATCGACTTGATGTAGTCACGTTCCACCAGCTGCCACTGCTGCAATTGCTCGATCTCGAATTGTCCCTTCTGACGCAAATCCTCAATGACCTGCCTAATGTATGTCTCAATTTCCACAACACTCACATGATGCTGATCAGCCAGATTGAGCAAGAAGCGACGATCGTTCTGAACCTTTTCTTCGAACTGCTCCAGCGTGATGTTCGACTGGGATTGGAGCAGGGAAAGAATGCGCTGCTGCTCGGCCTGTTGCCAGACCGTGAGCTGCTCGATATTAAGACGGCCCTGCTGCTGCAGGCGCTCGATCTCGGTTTGCACCCAACGCTCTATTTCCTCAACGGATGTGTGATACTGGAATGCCATGGTCTGCATGTGTTCGCGATCCTTGCGCAGCTCTGCCTGCAGATCCTCGGCGTTCCATTGCTTGTTCTGCTTAAGCAGTGCCTCGAGACGCTCGCGCTCGGCAAGCTGCCATGAGGTAAGATTGTCGATCTGCAGTTGACCCTCATCACGCATACGTGCCAGCTCCTGCTTCATCCAGCTCTCGATCTCCTCCACCTGTACGCTATATTGGCGTGCCAGCTTCTCAAGCAGCTCGCGATCCTGACGCAGACGTGCCTCCAGTTGCTCTGTCGATTTGTACTGCTGCTGGGCAAGGTTCTTGAGATGCAGACGCTCAACCTCCTGCCAGTTGGTCAACCGTTCGCTTGGCTTGAGCAGACCCATGCCGATGAAGCGTTGCTCCTCCTTCTTGACAAACTGTTCGATTTCCTCGATCTGCACATTGTGTTGCATGGCCAGGCTCTGGAGACGGGCACGATCCTGTAGCAACCACTTGTGGAACTCCTCGACTGTGTAGTCGCGCTCCTGCACCATGTTGGTGAGATTGCCACGCCATTCCTGCTGCCAATTCTGCAGGCGCTGCATCTCCAGCAGACCATCCTCCTGCAGTTTGTTGATCTGTTGCTTGATCCATTGTTCGATCTCCTCGACGCGCACCTGGTTCTGCTGTGCCAGACTGTAGAGATGTGTCTGATCCTTGCTGATCTTCGATTCGATCTCCTCGATCGACAGATGGTTCTTGTTGACCAGATCCAGCAGACGATGTCTCTCGATCTTCTGCCAATTGTTCAGCTGTTGCTCCATGTGTAGCTGACCCTCACGTTGCAAACGATCGCCTTCGGACTGAATCCATTGCTCGATATCAGATACCTGGACATTATAGGTCTTCGAAAGATCATTGAGTCGGGCACGATCGGCCAGCAGTTTCCGCTCGAACTCCTCCAGCGAATATTTGTTCTGCTGCACCAACTGGGAGATCTGTTGACGTTCCGCCACCTGCCAATCCTTCAAAGCTTCGGCCTTGAGAAGACCCTCGCTCTGCAAACGCTGCAGTTCCTTCTGAAGCCAATCCTGAATATCCGTAACCTGTACTTGATACGTATTGGCTAGCTGGAAGAAGTGCTCCTGATCGTTCTTGATCTTTGCCTCCAGCTGCTCGACAGTCAGTGAGTTGTGCTGCACCAACGACTCAAGACGCTCACGCTCACGTTGCTGCCACGAGGCCAACTCCTGCTGGACATCCTTGAGCAGACCCTCGGACTTGAACTTCTTGAATTCACTCTGAATCCATGATTCAATCTCATCCACACGCACCTTGTAAGTGCGAGCAAATTGCTCCAAGCGGGCACGATCGTTGATTATGGAGTTCTGGAACTCATCGATAGTCAATTGATTCTGTCCAATGATGTTGCGTAGATTGTTGCTGACGCTTAGCTGCCAGCCCTTGATTTGGTTCTCCAGCTGTTGCTGACCAACCACCTGCAGTCGCTGCAGCTCTTGGCGCTGCCACTTCTCCAGCTCGTCGACGCCTACGCGATATTTGGCTGCCAAATTCTGCACATAGCTGCGATCCTGAGCCATCTGCTGCTGCAGCTCGCTGAGACTACCGCGATGCTGAGCCAACATGGCCTCCAGACGCTCACGTTCCGAGCTCTGCCAGGTACTGAGACGTGTTACCTGCTCGTTCTGTTCCTTGATCAGATCCCCAATGCGAGCAACCTCCCCACGTAGCCATTGCGTCTGGCTCTGCATGTCGCCCTGGTACTTAATCGACAGATCCTTGAGACGCTGCTGATCAGTGCGTATGGAGCTCTGCAGCTGCTGCATGGTTGCGTTGTGTTGACGGATCAGCTCATTCAGGCGCTCCTGTTCCTGAGCATTGTCCTGGATCAGGGACTGGGAGTCGGGTATCGATGGCTGTGGGCCATATGAGGTCAATTGTGGCAACTGAGGACTCAGCGATTGGTTAATCTGATTGTAGTACACATGGACACGCTGCAACTCCTGGCGTTGCCATTCCTGCAGTTGCTCCTGCTGTATGCCATACTTCTGTGCCTGTTGGCGCAGCTTGGCTGCATTCTCTCGCTGCCAGCGATCAAAGTCCTGGGTGGTGAGACTATTCTGATGAATCAGCCAGTCCAGACGACTGCGCTCCAAACGCTGCCAGTTGCTGGCATCCCGCACCTGTCCCTGATACTGTCCCTGCAGAGCCTTATAGCGTGCTACCTCGCGACGATGGAACTCTTGCAGCACGGATAGAGTGGTCTGATAGCGATGTACAACGCCCAACAGACGATCCTCCTGCTGATGCTGCCAGTCCTCAAGTCGCTGGGGCGTAGTTAGGAACCAGAATAAATGCTCACGCTCTTCACGCTTCCATTGCTCATCGCGAGGAACCGAGGATTGACCGAAGGGTTGCTGATTGTCGTACACCAATTGGCCATCCACCCAGCGTTGCTGTGACTCGGAACCATCCACAGAGCTGGTGCCGTCCGAATGCTGAGTAATGGTCTTGTTGAATCGCCTAACGGTAACCGTGGAACTGGAACCCGGAGTGCTCACCGGAGCGTAAGAGGGTACAGCGCTTATCTGGCTATATGGGAGGGGCAGGCTGCTGGGCGCACCCACATTTATCACTGAGTTGTAACCCACCACACTTGGTTCCCTTCCGTTCATCCAACTCTGCAGAGATGCCTTTTGCGAAATGCTACTCGAGCTTCTACTATTGCTGGGGCTCGACGAATAGTAGGATCGCGATACCGGAATATTCTGGTTGCTGTACGTATTGGTTACCTTGGTGGCCTCGGTGCAATTACGATGTACCACATATGTCTTGCCATCGATCACCTTCACCTCAGCTGGGTAGGCATAGTTCTTCACCTCATCGAAACCACTCAAATCGACGGGCTGGAAAGGATTCAGATCGACCGTCTGTTGCACCGATCCGCCCACACTGGAATACCGTTCCAGGGCCTCGGCAGCTTTGGTATCGAAGAATGCGGGTTGTGTTATGTTTCCATAGCTGATCACTCCCTGGCGCATATCGTTCACCAGCTGCTGAATGATTTGCAGGCTTAGAGAATCCAATTCGCTGGCACTCTTACCGGTCAGCTGCTTGATGTTCTCTGCGGGAGGGAAACAAATCAAGATGGACATAGTTAATATAGTAATTTTCTTGCATCTATATAATAATTTCCTTGCCTTAAAGCGGAAATAACTAAGCAACCCGCTTATCGGCATGCAAGGAAACAATTTTGATATGGAAAGCAACCAAAGATTCGATTAGAGCGTAAACATCCAACATTTAATGATGTCACATTCTATTTCAGTATTGGATCTTTAACATTATCTCCTCCCAGTTCGTAACAATAGCTTAGCCTATTTAAAATACAATTGAACATGGTCATGTTTTCTATACGCTATCGCCAAGTGAGACGATTGAGGTGAGATAGGCCTGAGCGCCCAATAATATGACATTTCGACGACCTTCTTCTTGATAATATTTTGTGTTTGTATATAACAAGATGACAAGCATATAGGCAGAGTCTTTGCTGATGTCTATTCTATTCTATTCATGATTTTTAAATCCATAAATTTATGAGGGAACACTTACCACTCCAGGCGATGGCATTTTGCAAGTTGGCAACGCCTCCCGAGGACATCGCATTGTAGACCTGAGTCAATCGATTGGCGAATTCACGCACCTCATTCAGATGCGAATAGGCCCAGCTATTCAATGCATGTGGCCGTCCACCGAATGAGGATGAGGAACTTGTCCTGAAGCTGGTTCTATAGCTGCCAAAGCCCTGGCAACTGACCGAGAGTGCCAAGAGCAGTGCACACACACCCAGAGCACGCATTCTGGGCGCAACTAGATTCGGAAACAGGAAGAGAGAGAGAGAGAACTGTGTCATTCATAAGTAGAAAATGGGTTAGTGCTTAACTAAATACTACATGAATACGAGATAGATGAAATGAAATTTCTCTGAATGGGAAAGAAAAGCTTGCCGGAGCGAGCTCGGGCTGCGAATTGAGCCGTTTTTCGGCTGTCCCGACAAAACGTTGATAAGGCGCCTCAAACTGAAATCTAGTTCAGGCTACGTAGGCTACGATTATCTCTGTTCCAAGCGGGGAAGCAAAGGTTAAACGACCGCGGATGATAACGTCAGACTGGCGCAGCTTTTTTTTATTGAAATCATTTCACATTCTTATGTTGTTTTTTTTATTTTTTTTTCCTTTTTTTTTTGGCATTAAGTTCTGTTTCATCTGTCATCCGGTGTGCAGTGATGTGCGTTGTTGATAAGTTTCAAATGACAACGTGGTGTTTCGGTGTTCTTTAGCTTAATTAGCACTATAATTCCATGGAATAGAGGGTAAAAATAATGTTTTTTTTTTTTAAATTGCTGCTTAGTTTTTATTTTTAATTGGATATATCTGCTCCAATTTGGCTCTCCCTGCAGGCTGATTGTTCAAGTCAATCAACACCTTTTTTTTTGAACAAACAATGCTCCATTTGGGTCACACATCCCGAACTTAAATTGACTATTTCTGGAACAACTAGTTGTACAATTTTGGGGATTGCTGCAGGTTTTAGCTCCCACACGGTCGCCAGGCGATTTCTATTTTCGGATGCACATGCGTATTACCCTAATAAACCGTAGCTAGTATGTGGTGCATACTCAGTACTCACTCTCACTTGCACTCCGATTGATCTATGTATATAAGACGCAGGATCTCTTTCGTTCGATTAATTAACTTTCACTATCACCGATTTAACCGTTAACCTTGGCCCGATTTCACAAGAAAAACAAACGATGTGGCGCGTTGCGCTGCCGAACAGCAACTGATCGACGAGCTGATGCTACTAAGCTTTTATTAGAAAAGATTCATGAAGAAATAGAGAGAATTTGAGAGAGAATGAGAAGCAAAGAGACCGAACGAGCATCGAGAGCATTGAGTGAGCGAGTGTGGCGCCGTTATCAAGTGTGGCACAGAATACTCTGGCGTACTTTGGAAAAATTGCGACAACTGCCGAAGATCAGATTAGACGTCACTGTTTAAAGCCAAGAACCGGTGTGGGATCTTCGAGTGAGCTCAGATGCCGTCATTGTCATCGTCGAAACTTCTCTGTGATTCACAAGCCGATAGACTACTTGACCGCTTTGATTTTGTTTACTGTCAATGTGACAATACATCAAAGATACAAAAAAAAAAAAAAAAAAAAAATATAAATGAATTTTTTTGCAAATTTATATATGTGTCTATGATCTCATTACTTACAGCCGCGCACTGATTGCATAGTGAAATACAGAAGGGGAGGTGGGGATTGTGCCTGGTGCATGGGGACGACATGGAGGCGCGTCATTTGCGTGGGGGGCGCAAGTGTTTCGAAGTGATTCAAAATAATTAAGAAGAATATAAATATGCATCTGTATATATATTATCTATCTATGTGTATTTGTGACAAACGTATGCAAATTTTTACTGACCTTGGAGACGTTTAACATTTTTCTGTTTTCATTTGAAACCGAAATTTGTGTGGGAAAAACCTTTATACAATATCTCAATATCGTATTGACATCCTAGTTCCTATTTGTATTATGATCTTCAATGGGTTCTTTACCCAGTTAACCACAAATTTATTAGCGCCAATGCGTGCGTGCAGCATGTTTGGGACCGACTTAAAGATACCTCGCATACGTTTTTATATTGTTTTTAAATTTTAAAAGTTATAAACAAAACAAAAGTGGTTAATCATAGCTTCTTCATAAAACAAGACTCAGTCATTAGTTAGAAATATTTTCAAAGCTCATTAGGCTCATTAGTCACAATATCTCGAAATTCGGGGAATTATAAAAACAATAATAATATTTTACAAGTAACAACAATTTTTAATGTCCGATTTTGTGACCTTTGAATATATATATATATATATACTTCGACCTTTGAAAACATTCAAATATTAAATTCCTTAATAGTTGGGAATATATTTATTGGTTCTTTCTTCCCAATGTAAATTACAGACAAAGCGCCATCTGTTGCTCACGAGTATCCATTTGAACAGTGTTAGTAAATGCATATAAGGTTGCGTCATCTGCTAAACACTCCAAAAAAGCGACATCTGTTGCTTGAAGAAAAGCGACATCTATTGTCCACTATCTGGAAATATCGAAAGGTGGCGTGCTCACTTTCTGTGTTCACTAGCACTGGTTGTGAACATGGTTAGTGTCTTGGATCTGACAATACTGAATGAATGAATCATGAATAACAAATAAAATATTATGCATTGATAAATATTTCAGAATATTTTCTTTGTTATTGTTAAATTTCTTTGTACCTTCAGCTATTTCCATCTCGTAATTTTGCTTTTATAATATCAAATCAGACTATTGCCCAAACAGGCTACATTTCTCTAGCGAAACAGAGTTGTCGCACTAGTTCACACGTTCATTGCGAACTTGTTCCCAAATGTTATACGTGGTTGATTTGTTGTTAAAACGCCCACAACGAGCCTAAAATGTTTCTGCGGCCAAAAGAGTTTGGAGTTAATGTTAAACATAAACAGTACGCCAACTGAGTAGAGAGGTCTCAAAACCAGACATCGGTGAGTTGACTCATATACACAGCTAAAAAAAAAAACAACTGTTTTTCAATGTTCCACATACACGCAGCGCAATGGCCAAGGGCAATGGGGAACAGGAAGAGGAAACGAATGCGGAAACTGAAGTCGGATCAAAACATCAAAAACAAACGCTGCATCTGACTCTGCGATTCGTGTTGTTTTTCCTTGCCGGCAGCATGGTCGCCTTTGGTCTGCATGCGCTGGGATGGCGACTCCAGGTACGACAATTGCATCATCTGCCTGCGGCGCAATATTTGCAGACGCGCGATGAGTTTGCTGTGTACTCGGTGGATGAGCTGAACGCCTTCAAGGAGTTCTACGACAAGAGCATCAGTGATAGTGTTGGCTCCAGCTTTACGGAGGCAGAGCAGACTAATATTAAGGAGGCTATAGGTGCACTGCGTCTGGCACAAGAGATGTATATGGCGGGTAAGGATGACAAGGCGGCGCGACTTTTCGAACACGCACTCGCGCTGGCGCCAAAGCATCCCGAGGTACTGCTACGCTATGGTGAATTTCTCGAACACAATCAACGTAATATTGTACTGGCGGATCAGTACTACTTCCAAGCACTTAGCATAAGTCCCAGCAACTCAGAGGCTCTGGCCAATCGTCAGCGTACTGCAGACGTGGTACAGACACTGGACGAGCGTCGACTTCTCTCGCTGGACGAGAAACGCGATGCACTCTCCGCAATTCACGAAGCGAACTCGGCACTACGTCGGGCCAAAAAGGAGGCATATTTTCAGCATATCTATCACTCGGTAGGCATTGAGGGCAACACCATGACCTTGGCACAAACCAGATCTGTACTTGAGACTCGGATGGCAGTGGACGGCAAGTCAATAGATGAACATAACGAAATCCTTGGCATGGACTTGGCAATGAAGTACATCAATGCCAGCCTCGTTCAAAAGTATGAACTTATGGTATTTATCCAATCTCTATTCAGAAAAATATTAATGTATATTTACTTACTATAGACTAGATATCACACTCAAGGACATTTTAGAGCTACATCGCCGCGTGCTGGGACACGTGGATCCCATCGAGGGTGGCGAGTTTCGTCGCAATCAAGTCTATGTGGGTGGACATGTGCCCCCTGGTCCCGGTGATCTGGCGCTGCTTATGCAACGCTTCGAAAGCTGGCTTAATTCGGAGCACAGCAACTCACTGCATCCGGTGAAGTATGTATAAATATGCCACACCTGACTCTTACCTAACTGCAACTACTCTTGCTTCCAACAGCTATGCTGCACTGGCTCACTATAAACTGGTGCACATTCATCCCTTTATCGACGGGAATGGCCGTACTTCACGTCTCCTAATGAACACTCTCCTCATGCGCGCCGGCTACCCGCCCGTCATTATACCCAAACAGCAGCGCAGCAAGTACTATCACTTCCTTAAGCTGGCCAACGAGGGTGATATCCGTCCGTTTGTACGATTCATAGCCGATTGCACGGAGAAAACGCTGGACTTGTACTTATGGGCCACTAGCGATTTGCCGCAACAAATTCCGATGCTTATCCAAACGGAAAACGAAGTCGGCGAAGTTGCCAAATTGCAGCCACACATTGCCTCAGAGTTCTATGAGCAAGATTCTGGTTCCGGGGTAGAATCAGAAAATGGAGCGCAAAAAGAGACACCTTGACCCCATTTCATCGCTTTTCAGCTATTGTCTATTGTATATTATTTGTTCTAGCCACAATTTACTATATATATATTTATAAAACAACAAACATGTTTGTCAGACTGTGATCGTAATTAAGTTAAAATTGTAACCAAAAATTGAGATAATAATGTAACGCACAAAACACTGCAAATATCAGTCAATATCAATGATAAATTTTTTGTGAAAATTCTATAATGCAAATTAAAATGACACTTAACAATTAAAAAGTTAATTTATTTATTTATATAATAAAAACTGTGTAAATTAAATCGGTTTGGCCGAAGACCAAAAATTAGAAATATTTTAAATAAATTGTTTCTTAAGAACGAATAATTTGCATATAATGTCAATATAATTTTTTTGATTGATATATACTCTAAGTAGTAAATGAAGTACCAATTAAACATTAAAGCGTACATAACGAAAGTACAAAATGCAGTAAAACATTTTACAATAAATGAAAAGACACCATAATTACCATATAGATATGTATATGTACAAACAACAACTATTCTATGGCCGTTTTTTTTTTAAATATGTTCAACTCATTATCAGGGACTATGAGCAGCTCTGAGCTGATTCAACCTTAAACTTATATATCGTCTTGTTGCTATTATCTGAGAATTGTGCAGAGAATGAAAGAACGCGGTACGATATTATAAACCACAGTCTTGAGAAGCTTGTCTCAAAATGAAGTCGGTCTGGTTATTAATTGTGCTCGTTTTCTGTTCTTTACCAACTTATCTTGCCTATCCTGTAAGAAATAATAAAAAGCTAAGTTAAATATAAATTTAATTAATGTATAATAATTAATAAAGCACGAAGACTATGATGTTCAAGAGGAAGATTCTTATCAAGTGCAGACAGTCGATCCCGAAATATATAGGTACCGGAAATGACGTCATACATGAATATATCAAAATATATATATTACTTGAGTATTTTCACAGAATGCAGCAGGATCTAGACGAACTCTATAGTCTGGCTAAAGAGAAAATCAATTCTCATGAGAATGCAAATGAAAACACAGTGGATATTCTACGAAGATTAATAGATTCGAATGCCACCGGCTTGCTGCATAACTATCCAGAATCCTGTCCAGCATTTTCGAATCTAAATGGCATCTATACTGTTAACGTTACTGGCCAACTTCCCTTCGCGGTATATTGTGAAACACAAATAGCTGGACCGGGTTGGACTGTAATTCAGAGACGAACAGATGGAAATTTGAATTTTTACCGCAACTGGACACAGTATATGATTGGCTTTGGTGATCTGCCCAATGAGTTTTTTATAGGTCTCGACAAATTGCACGCGATAACCGCATCCAGAACCCACGAGCTCTATGTTCAACTGGAAGATTTTAGTGGAATCAAGCGATTCGCTCGCTATAATGAATTTCTAATCGCCTCTGAATCGGATCACTATAGATTGGAAAGATTGGGCGAATATTCTGGGGATGCTGGGGATTCGTTGAAAAATCATTTTGGGCAAAAATTCAGTACATTTGATAGTGATAATGACGGCATGAATGAAATCTGTTCAGAGAAATTGCTGGGCGCTTGGTGGTACGGAGGAACGGATTGTGCCTACAGGTAAATAAAGTATTGGACTCTTCTAGTAATTGCTAAAATGTTCGGTTTTTATTGCAGTTCCCTTAACGGGCTTTACCTCAATGGTGCTATTTCTGATGGCCTCTCTGAAAAAGGACTTTACTGGCATACTTGGAAGGGGCAAAAATATTCCTATAAATCAGTTCAAATGATGGTGCGTCCTAGATGTGCTTGTTCTTATCCAAAATCGTAATGATTATATATTGCAAACTATATTGGCAACATACATATAACACATACTTAAACAATTTAATTAAATAAACAAATAAAATTTACACCACTTTGATACTTTTATTACTTAACAAAGATAGATTCTATATAAGTCTGATCTACGATCAAAACCATTGCACAAGTACATACGACAAATTTATATCACATAATGAAACTGAAGAAAGGCATTAAAGGCTTAGATTTGATTTCTACATTGTGCTCTTTTTTACAACTTGGCGTTTTGCAGATAGTTTTTATATGTAACATCACGCCACCAATAGGGACGCTCGTAGACGCCCGGAGTGGCGACAATGCTGCGTTGCAAATGCTGATAGACATTGCCATCGCTCATTCCCAGTGGAGAGTTAAGAATAAAGTCGTTCGGAGCAATGGCATCCACTAAGGCTATAGACTGGTCCCTCAGTACTGGCAACAAATCCAGTATTCCTCTTTGATAGAGTTCAATGTGGGAATTATCACGGAAATAGCCGCCCTGATAAAACAATGCGGCATACTTGTTGATCAAATTGGCACCATAAAACGCCAACACCTTCAACAGAACCTGTTGCTCGTTTGAGTTAGGTAGACCAGTTACGAATTTATAGAAGACATAGTAAACAGTGCGCTGTTGAAAAAGAAAATGATATTATATATTGCATATACGAGTAATTTAATTGACACCTACCTCTCCATAGATTATTGACAACTTTTGTGCAGCAAACACCTGAATATTGTTGCGTGTCTCGAAAGCATTCTTTCCAGCAGATTGCAGCTCCCCAAAACGCTTCACAGTGGCATCCAGTTGCCAGGCTGTGAGCCAATTCAATGCCTTCAGCAAATCTTTAAGGAATGAAACCGATGATTAATATGATTTTTAAAGCAATATCTATGCCAACTACTTACTGTGCACGTCCAACGCTTGAGCGGTATTCCGCTCTACTGCCTTGGATTGCAGAAGTGCATCCATGGTACTGAGGAAAGACACTGTCTCCAATGGCGACACCTCTACAAAGTTGGCGTTGCTACGACGCAAGTTAATCAACCAATTAGATGCCTGCTGAATTAGTGTATTATTTTCACCCTCGTAGGTGCAATTAGCATCGTTGTCATTCCTCAGATCACCCAATCCCGTTGACTTTAGATAACCATGTCCGCCACAAGCTTCACGGCACTCCTGGATACCATCTCGTGCTGCCCAGGTGCAGTACGGTTTTAATGCCGAAGAGATCGCATGCATTTCCATACCCATCTGAGAAGTATCTTCGCCCGATAAGCCGCGAATGGACATGTCGGTATTGGTATTTCCAATCCACAAAGTTACAACACGCAGCGCTAATGCCGTTGCTAGGTGAGGCAGTAAGCGATACTGTTGCGATTGGTATTCGATCACTGGCCACTCCAGTTTGCTGTCCGGGGGTCCGAATTGCCTGCGGCTAGCCGAGTAACGTGTTGCTATTGTTATGGCCTTACTGAGAGCCACATATGTTATTGCGGTAATGTTAACTCGACCTGCTGATAATGCACCAAGCGAGGCGCCCAGACGTTTGCGCTCGTCCTTAATGGGACTATTGTAGTTTCCCTGGGCATCAATGTCACCCGTCTTCGATAACAAATTGTCTTTGGGTATGCGATACTTATTGAACATTACAAAACTGCAAATATAATAAGAATTTAAAAAGTGGACCTTTTCCGATATCAATAGCTTTTACGCACCCATTGTCAATGCCATTAAGACCGATTTTTTCGCCCAAATCGCCAACAGTGACACCAGGGAAAGCCAGAAGCGTACGCTCATCCCGTATGGGCACCAGGAAAGCGTTAAGACCCTGATGTTTGCCATCTGGCACATACAGTTGGGCGTAGACTATTGCATGGGTGCACGTCTTGCCCAGGTTACCCACCCAGCACTTTGCTGCCTCAAAGTCGGGTGTGTGTATAATAAACTCTTGCGTTTTATTATCATACGTGGCGATTGTACGCATACCTGTTAAATAGGAAAATAAGGTTAGATTATCAATATTATATAGCTAAGCATATAGTTACCATTAGCATTTGTTCCATGCGATATTTCAGTAAGTGCAAACGCACCGACTATTTTGTTATTTGCACTTTTGGACACATATTTTCCTAGACGCTCTGTGCCATTCGATACCAACGTGCTGGGAAACATGCCATTGGAAAGAGAGAATTTGACGGCGAAACTGAAGTCATAACTAAAGATGGCCTGGCTAAAAGCCGACATTAAATGTGGCTTTGTAAAATACTAAAAAATTAAAAAAAAAAAATGTTAATTCATTGATAATTCATTATTGATAAATCGCATACCATTTCGATGCCAAAGAACTTCTGTTCCCATAGTAAATGATGACGCTTATTGGCCAACTCACGAGTACGCTCCAAATTGGGAGTTTCTGGCTCACGTTGGAAATCGGGATGTTTTTCCATCCATTGCCAAATTTTGTGCTATGAGAAAATTATTTATTAATAAATCTGAATTATAATAACCAACCGACCCAATTTTCCCATATGCATATCTAATCGTGGTGCTTCAGATAGGCGCTTTCCTAATCTTTAATAGTCCCACCTGCAAAAATTTGCAGTTTTCATTACGGGGGGTTCAAATTTTTTTAGAAATCTAATCAGTTATCGAAGTGATTAACTATTTATTTTAAAAACGATTAGAAATTAAGCTGACTCATACTATGAATTTAAGTGTTTAGATTGGATTCATTGTGGAATATAAACCATTTAGATAACGAGTTCAAAATAGTTGTTTCAATGCAATTAAATTCATCTAATTGTTCGACTTTGAACTTAGACTTCGCGCATTAAGCTGAAGCACCCGATTAAAGTTCAACAAATATGCATAAATAATACCGAAAATTGTATTATTTTTATACTTACCTTTAACCGAAGATGCTCCTCACCTTCCAACAACACATTGAGGCGTTTGTAACAGAAGGTCGCCTTATCGCGATACTCGTCCAAAGGTCCGCTACGAAAAACGGGGAATATTTTCGTATCTTCATAGATATTAGCTACCTCGGCAGTAGTGGGCTCTTTCCTGTAAGGATCCGAGAGGATATTAAGTACAGATTCCAATTTATTTGATCCCGCATCGCCATCGTTTCGAACTATGGTGGCCATGGCAAGAGCAGAAACACAATAAACTGACTCTCTCTGGCCTGATTAATTAGCTCTGCAATATGCAATTTACTCACTTGGCAACCTCAAATGCAACCATGTCTGCGCTGTGGATGTGTTAACGGTTACGGTGACTCGCTTCAACTGTTGAATATCCCGCAAAGCCGTTGCTTTTTACTATATCTCGATTGGCTAAGTAATCCGTTTTTTTTTTCTACCTTTTGTTTTGGCCTTTAATCCAAAATAACTACCCAGTTTCCGTTGACGATTGCCGATGATTGTGGCGTCGCGTAGGCCAGTCCGTTCATTTCCAATCTTCATTGATAAGCGCCATGATAACAAAATTTGTATTGATAGATTTTCGTAGTATTTAATTTCTGCATGTGTATTGTTGGAAACATATTTATATTATTTGTTTATTATTAGTCAGGAGTAAAAGCCAGCCAGCCCGCCAGCTGATCAATGCAGTGTTGAAAATCGACTCAATTTTTGCATTGAAATGGTCACACTGTCACATAATTCAAATGTTTGGAGGCAAAGTGTATGCCTGCAATTAAATTGATTGCATATAAATGGAACTTTGTTTTGTTTTTGCTTTTTTATTTTTTTTTGACTTACACAAATAGTTAACATGCACGGCATTTGCTTGGCTATTTATTTAGTATTCTATGCTGTTGTTTAAATTAGTTGATTATCATCATATATCATGCACTTAACACGAAATACTTAACGCCTAATTCTTTGCAGCATTAATTTCGTAGTCTAAATTGAATTTTCATTGATATTGTACTTAAGTTTTCTTATATTTCTTTCATTTTTTTTATTGCATTACATTTTGAAATCAATTCAACAGGCTAAACGTTACGATTTTTTTTAAGTTCATAGATCCGAATTAAACTAATTAGGTAACATGTAGTCATTGATTAGATATTCTGGTAAATCTCATTTGATTCCGAGCGAAATTTCTGGCATTGTTTCGTTACGTTTAGGGTGTTAAAAAAGCCTTATAAAATTAGCTGCGCTACAAATATTACGTTGCTTACACTGTGTATATGTTTGTATATATTATTATATATGTATATATAGTTGATAAAAATGTATATAAGCAGCTAAAATGGACTAATTGACGCGCTCAAATGAATGTGTGAATTGCGTGATATTTGAATTTCGCTGATACAACCGTATATATATGTGTATACATATCTATGTTTTGTGTGTATAAAGTCCTATTTCACAAATTTCAGTTTTGGCTTAATATATTGTTAGCTACGTATATAAATATTCTAAAATTAAAGAAATGACATATCAAAGAAACATCTAAATTGTGCTAAAAGAATCCGAAATTGAAACGAAACATTTTGCTAAACTTAAACATAAACGAGATTGCAAATCTATGGCTTAAAAAAATATATCTGGCGTATCGAACAGATTCAAGCTCTTTTCCATTAGTGTCCCGGACATAAGATCCAATTCGGGCTGTTCCTTTGATGTTGTGGCCATCGGATCGCCTCCAGGACCAACAGGACCCAGCCCGTTTTGTTCATATCATCGACTCTGGCACGAACTTGCCGCCGATGAGTTAGATGAGAATGCCGACTGCAGACTGGTCATGGAACCTTTGTAATTCACTGAGCTGAGCACCTCATAGAACAAATTCAGTTGGGCTCCCGACGGACTGAACCAGTGCATTATGTAACTGTCGTTGTGATGCATAACATGCGAACCCTGTACGCTCTCCTTGTGCCGGCAAATGAGCGTGGGCTCTTCTCGGAAATAGTTTACGCCCTCACTGAAGTCTTGCAGATCGAAATAGGAAACTGCCGCATCTGAAAAAGAGTACGAAACATTCGATTATATATACCAAATAAATGGCTAACTAACTCACCATTTTTTTCTGGCAGATCCTCGGTTATGCGATATAGCGTAAAGTGCAAATCATTGCGTAGAACATCAAAGTCCCAGGTGAGCACACTCTTTGGGTCCGAATTACGAATGAGCAACTCGTGGGTGAAGCCCGGCTTTAGGTCGACGGTCTTATACAAATTCTTATGATCATGCTGATGTGCAGCCGACAAACGTTTGCCTTCGCTGCTGCCCGCTTCGGTTTTGGAGACAGAGGCAGCGCGCGAGGCGACTGGCGTATCATCGTCGTGATCTTCCAGAGAGTTCATTTTATACAGCGTCTTTGGCACAAGTCCGCCCTCGTGTATCATCGTCTGTCACAAAAAGCAAGTAAGGAGTTTATTAAAATTGCACTGTCTTTGGGATTTATAGTGTGTGTGTGTGCATGATTGTGAATTTTAAGGGACACAGTAGCTACAACGCAACTCGAAGGAGAGACAAACGTGGGGAACAGCATAAACATTCACAAACTATACAAGTATACAATAACATAATAGTAAACGGCACGTGGTACAATACTTTGTCGTCATATTTGGGATTAGGATTGAGATATCTGAAGCTGCTTACACAATCGCATTCAGCTAAATAACAATGCGTTAGGTATTTTTGATTGACTTGTTCCACATGCGATAAATGCGTCTAAATTTCAAAAGGGATTGGATAAACAAAAGTTCGAGAACACGAAAAAAATAACAATATAAGATAATATTATATTATGTACAGAAAAGGAGATCGGAATTGTTTTGTTTACCAACTTTACGGACAGTTTTCATTTTTAAGTATTTACATTGAGATAGTAACTCGGCAAATGTTATTACCTTGCAGGATCCGCCTAAGAAATCGGGTACTATTTCCTCATCAATATATTGGGCAAGTCCTTCCCGCATGTGTTCGCTATCTGGGCCATAGAACAAGAACTTGGAGCGTGTGTGTTCGTCTACAAGTTGAAAGATTCAAGTTAATCTCAAACATAATACTTGTAATTTTAGCATCTTCTTACCTATAAAGGCGCTAACAATAGTCCAGGCTATAGGGAAAACACGAGGAGCACGCACCACTAGTACACGACCCATGGTTTCCGGATAGTTGCGCTCCACGGTTTCGGTTATATAAAGCAGAGCCTTGATGCCCGGACGCCATAAGTGACGCATGGATAGACCCTCCAGATCAACCAACAGGGACCAGTTGAGTACTGGCTTATCCAAGCGCTCTGCCGACTCGTTAATCTTCTGTATGCCCTCCTCGCAAATGTGAAGAGCCTGTGAAAGGAATGAATAAATAATAGTTTAGACACAGTGAACTCTATAAGGTAAATTCACAATTCACAAAACTGACCAATCGCAGCAAACCCTCCATGCCGAGAGACTTCAGTAAACCCTTCACATCCATGTGCCCCAGACGTAATATGTAAATGGGACGTCCATCCTTGTCGTGATGATGCCAACCGCCAGGAAAGTGTTCAACCACAACCGATGGCTTGCTGTACTCCTGCAGCAAATCATCGATGCGATGCTCTCGACGCCATTTGAGCGAATCACAGAGCATGGCATATGCCTGGCTCACATGCCAGTCGCGTGCTGACAAGAAACGCAAGATGGTCTGATAACTGGGCATACGCTCCAGATCATCGACACCATCGAGCATTTTTCGCAGCTCCAGAAGCTTGGACTCCTGCATTGGGGACAATTGGCCCAAGTTGCGGGCAATGAAATCACCATCGAGCAATATATCATGATGCTGTTCGGTGCTCGGTGATTTGGGTGCATCCAATGGGGGCACCCAACGCTCCACATGCGTTATACCCTCCTCCTTGAGTTGGCCAATGAAGAACTCAATAATCTCCTTGCCCTTGAGCGTTGTCTGGGTATATTGTTTCATGCCCATTTTCTCCATGGAGTGTTCAAACCCAAAGAAGTTCTTGATATCCAACGTTGCGGTCTGATCGAAGCATGTCCACTCCGCATTATCCGGATGGGCATAGTAGCGACAACGCTCGAAGATCTCGATTCTTGAGGAGAAACTCTCGTTCACAGCTTCAATGCTCAGCGTACGATTCGTCATATCGAGGAAATTGTGCTGCAAAAAGAATACGAAATCCACTCCGATCAGCTTTTTGAATATATAGGGCGCATCCACGGCCAGTTTGCAGCGACGACTCGTGTTGCGTTTGGCCCCATTCTCTAGGCACTCGTCCTTTATGACCTCGCAGTCCAGTACAATGGGCATTTGAGGGCATGTGGGGAAGCGGCGTTCGTAGGCCTAGAAAATGTGAGAAAAGAGACGGATAAACATATATATATAGATATATAGGGTATATAGGGTATATAGGGTGCTTATGGTGTGACTGACCTTGAGGAACGGCCAATTTATGACAAGAAAATGAACATGAACTTGGCCTAGGGCCATGGTTTCGATACAGATATAGCAGATATGGATGCAATACACCAAGACATACATATATGTATTATACGATTTGTGTATGTGTGAGTGTATGGCACCAGGCACCGCCACGCCAAATATTTGCAAAGTTATAAAACAGCTGCCTGTCTATTTGCGCTCGTCTATACTAGATATTGATTGGAAGATTGCCGCCGATATTGCTATCTCATATGCAATTTAGGTAAAAGCCCATGAGAAACAGTTTGAAACCATATTTCGACAATCGTTTCAAGCTGAGGCTTATCAACCGAACAAGGGAGGGAACGTTAATAATGATCTGCCTAATTTGTGTACATACTGTAAGATTTATTATAGCATTAATACTGTGTGTATTCCTTCTTACAAATGATGCAAGAACTTTTCAGATAAACAATTCTTTGTGCGTTCTTTATGATTATTGCTTAACTTGTTGGGCTCATTAACTTATTTATACATACACCCCTTCCCGCATATTGTATATATGGGGAAAAACACTTTCTACGTCGCATTCCAAACAAATCTGACTGCAGGCCCATTAATAATTCCGACAGGCGCGAGAAATTTCTCACGTTCTTAAGTCATTCAGGTTCGATTTTTATTTATTTTTGTGTACCTGATATACCTGTGTGTGTGTGCATTGTTGTATTGTAGTTGCTTGAATAATTCAAACGGGACACACGGTAGGGGCATTTTCCACTTTGCGTGCTCTATTCTAGAATTTAAAAGCGATTTCCAGAGAGTACCAGGGCCAGGCAAGGCCAAGGAACGTGACAACGCGTGTCCTTTAAAGCACGCCACATGATAATTAACTACGGGCTCATATATATTTGAAAAGTTCAAGGCAGACGCGACACAACACAACAGGCACAGCACAGTGGCCTGAGGTGTATTTAAAACTAACTAATTCGATTGAGAAGGAAAGAGATAGTTATGTGGTATAGTTGTGTCTGTCTGGGAAAAAATCCAGCAGGATGGCAACTTGTTGTCGTGTCTAATCCAATATTTTCCCTCAACGAGCTCAATTATTCAACAGTCGCAGTCGTGTGAAAAGACACATGAATCCAAGTCGAATCCAAGTCGAGACCATAACCAACTTGGGTGATTAATGTGCCGCATAAAAAAGTCGTCAGACTGACAGATTTACAGCCTAGACTATATATATGTATATATAGTATGTATAGTATTTTGTAAATTGGCATTACGATTCACCCAGTCGTTTAGTGTAGTATGCCATAAACTACTAATTGCCCATTAAAAGTTTTGGGATAGACCCTTTTGAGGGCGATTTGTTGTCGTTGCTAAATGTAGAACAGAAACCGAAAGTGTGCAAATTTTATGCCTGACTAACTACTGCTGCTAGTTGTGACGTACATATCGTACATATACACTTCTATTAAAATGGAAAAATTGATTGCCTTGAGGATAAAACTCTTCTCCCCTTACCCTTCTCTTGCCACACGACTCGACTGCGCTATCGACAACAAACGAACAAACAACTTGCAGTTCCTGCATTGAGGATAAAAATAGATGCCATTTAAAAAAGGCAGATGCCTACAATTCAGTCCTTTCTTTCTTTATAAAAAAATATATTATGCATTTATGTATTTAAATTAAATTGATTCATAGGAAATCTAATTATTCACAACTCACATCCTCTCTTGGTATCCGCATATGTGTACATATTTCAAGTTCAGTATTTTGGTATGTCCCAAAATTAAGATAAGACTACAATTCCCACAAAAAAGATTTCCTAGCATGTGATGTGAGCATGTTATATCTAGTTTCCCAGTTCCCCAATATGATTCATGTCAGGCATGTGATATTTGTTATTATAGCAATATTATCATAATAAAAATATATATACATCGATAACTCTTAAGGCTTTCCATGACGTTTACCCTTTTCGAGTTTGTTTACACGAGATCTCTAAATACACAACATTCTACAGTAATCTTATTATAACCTTTGATTTATTTAGTTAGTGGGGGGGGGGGTAGAACTATCTCTAGTTTCGTTGACCAAATTGGCAACGTGTGCCTTGGAAACGTGACCAAGCCGTTTTGATGAGCTGGATTGTCTGGCATAAAGCGATTATTTTTACTGTTAAGCCAATTAGCGCGCCGACTTACTGCAGGCACAAGCAAAGCGCGCCCGCAGTATTTTCTATACCCATATACCATATATAGTAAGTATAGTATTTTATTCCCAAGTCAATGACATTTGCGAGTGCTTTGAATAACTTTTGCACCCAACAACAACAACGAGATACTAATTCAGCTGATAATAACAAAATGTATTTGTTTGTTGTCGCGCAATCAATTTATGCGAATAAAACTTTAATTAAATAGAATTTCCACATGGCGACGCAATTTCGTTATATATTATTAGGGTACATAGATTGATAGATAAACCAAAAAGCTTGCCAACAATATTTGCGTATTATCAAAAAATAAATAGAAAAATGGCGTCAATTAGGTCACCGAGCTGATATGATTCGCCATTCGTTATCAACAGAATACCCTAACAACAGAGAGAGAGAGTTAGTTGTACTACGACTTGAAGATTAACACTCTGCCAAAACATTATAATGCCACCCGTTTTATTAGCGTATAAACGAGTTCGGATTGTTGAGGACACCCCCTATTGTTGTCTCATACGGCTGATTGTTTTTTATTGTATACAATGGGCCATAATCGCTTATTTCCTGCTGCTGCTGCTGGCTCTCAGTTATCGTTTGATGCGGATCTGGAATGCAAAACACGAACCGGGCAGCTGACCGACAGCGTTCCCTCTCTTCTTTCTCTCTCACTCTTGCTATTGTGTCGCGGCTTCCCATTCATGAAATTACATACGCGAGCCAAAGCGAGAGGGAGAGAGAGAGCGAGAGAGGGAGACAAAGAGGCGGTGAGCTAGCGACATGTAGCTCCAAGGTTAATTTTATTTATCTTCGGCATGCGATGCGCGACGTACTAACAGCTTGAAAGAAAATAAGAAGCAAATGCAGCTCGCAAACGAGAAATGAAAGATGATTCGGGAAATGTGGAAAATGCAGTGAAATGACAGCTGCGCGTAATTATCAACGTAGGAGAACAATTTTTTACGTGTTATGTGAAATGACTATGTAGACAGAGACACGCGTACAAACACATACACACATACATATGTATACCCACACAGTCCCCCCCACACACACACACACACACACACAGGCACACAGGCAATGTGTCTCAGTCGTGGGACGTGCATGGGCGTGAGTTGTTATATGACACGCCTACTGCAAATAAGATACACACCTTCATAACTAGCTCAAAGGGATATTTGTAGACCCGCACAGGCGATTGAAATTTTTGCACCATTTTGTTGCTGTTGTTGTTGTTGTTGGCACTTGACACTGGTTAAAAATCAATTTTTATGCTTGCACTTCGTTTTTTTTTTTTTTTTTTGTTATGCACTCGAGCTCACCCACACACAGACACACGCGCGAAATGCGCCCTTTAATTATCACTTAGAAATCAAAAGCAGGTTTAGTTTATTGTTTTTGATTTTTTTTGTTTATAATATATCTGTTTTGTTGACAGATTTAAATAAGTTTAGAAAAGTACTTCGTGTTCCTTTGCAGCCCCAGCGTTTGTTGTTTGTTTGCAACTGCTGCAGCTGGCTGAAAAGAAAGCCTTTCCTTTTTTGTGTACACTTCGCGAGTGTTTGGCTGTTTTGCATCAGTTCTGTTAGAGCACACATTAATGTAGATAGAGATATAACAGAGAGGCCTCTGGTAACATAATGTTAAGTTGCGGGTGGCTGGCTAAGCCGTTTTAAAATGTAAACCAAGCTCATTGTATTCTGTATTTTCCATTAGAGTTATTTTATTATACAAGTTAAATTGATTTTCAGCAAAAGTTAAATTATAAAAATTAATTTAAAATAATAATGTCGATATCGATAAATTTAAACAACAACTGATACCGATGATTCTGTAAACCGCGAATGTTTCGGTAAAGTTTAACACAAAATGTTGTGTACCAGGGTTGCAGGATACAACATAGAAAAACGATTAAATCAAAGTACATTTCAGTTACTTTTCAATGATTACAAAGTCAAAAACTAAAATATAAGCAGAATGGAACCTTGCAGGCGTAGGGGTCAAAAGCGCGTCATTTGCATATACTTATTGACTTTTGTGATAATAGTTTTATTTTTCTATCATTTGTTGGCAAATAATAAAAAGAGCATTTTGGCCCTCACTCGTCTAAAGGAAGATGTAGAATGCTTATCGGTAAATTGATTTATTTTTAATTTACGTATATAATACCAGCTTACATTTTTGCAGAACGCTCTTAAACAACAAATGAAGAAATCCGGAAAAAAGCCTTGCGATGCATCTGAAGCCAAATTCAGCTGTATGGAAGGTGAAACTCAGGGAATCTCATCGGGCTCAGATAATATGTTTTCCGGTTCTTGTGATTCACGAGAATTAACGGCACAAGTTGACGCAATAGTAAAGCGAAAGCTTGGAAACCTCATGGATGATATGTACAACATGAAGAAACAAATGAGTGGCTCTAATTGTATGGCTCAGGCCCCTGCAAACAATGAAGCGATAACAGTGATGCCAAAGACCCGCATTAATTATGCCGCAGACGATTTGGGGGCTCGCATCATTAATGTTCAAGCAAAACCTATAGAAAGCACGAATTTTTTTAAAAGCCTTCTCGGGCTAGATTTTAGTGGTAATCCTCCCATAAATATGTTGCGTTCGAGTATAGCACCTGGAGCCTGTTTCGGCTTTAGTGGAAACAAGGCAACAGTTTCCATAAGATTGGCTCAGGTTATTCTCGTAGAGGAAATCGCCCTTACGCATATTCCCAAAGACATGACCCCTAAATTGTGTGTGGACAATGCGCCAAAGGAATTCGAGGTTCACGTAAGATAAATGTAGCTTTAAAAATGCTACCGGTATAATGTCATTATTTCTATTAGGGCATAAATCAACTAAATAAGAAAAAGGAATGCCTAGGAAATTATACATATGAAAACTCAAGTAAGCGTACTCAGAAGTTTTGTGTTAAGAATAAGGGTAAATATCGAAATTTAATTTTTATATTTAACACAAATCATGGGTCCGACTCAACTTGTATATATCGGTAATTTAAATGTTCAATTTATTATTAATTAGCATATTATTAATATTATACACTTACAGAGTGGAAGTGTACGGCAGAGTTACTTGATGAAATCTTTGTATTTCTCTTTTAAAGTTGTGTTATTAAATATTATTGTTAAAAATAAAAATTTGATTTGGTTATATATAAAAAACAAATGTAGAAATGCTGTTTGAAACCTGGATTATTTTAATGATACTGTTAAGAACAATCGATAGTTGTCACGTCTCTAACATATACTTTCGATAAGTAGAGACCATCTCTAAGGTGTAGGCTTAAAGTTTGACATGAGCGATAGCGATTATAGTTTTGGTTTTGGCAAAGATAAAATTGAATTAAATAAGTTAAAACACGATGGCTTGTGGCGATTAAATTTAAACAATAATAACAATCTGCTTGGCTGTCATTCGACACACAATTTCGTCGGCCAGGTCGATGGCGAGGAGCAAGCACAGCTGCAAAGGACAATGGCAAAAGCGAAACAGAAACAGACGACAGCAGCCGCAGCAGCAGCAGCAGCTGCCACAGCCACAACAACAACGACAGCAACAACAACAACACCAATATCAACAGCTACAACAACAACAGCAACAACAGCAGTAGGCGCCGTTGCTATTACGCCCACCTACATTGCACACATTGAGGACGAGGGTGGGGGAGAGGAAGGAACGGATGACGAAGACGGCGACTGCGCTGCTGCAGCCGCAGCTGCAGTCGACACCAGTGATAAGGCAAGTGTTTTTTTTCTTGTTTTTATTTTTTTTTCCTTTTTCTCGCCATTGTTTGCTGTTTTTTGCAATAATGCAAATTTCGCCACAGCTAAATGGCATCTGTGTCGGCGCTGCCTACACGCTGACTGCGCTGCCGCCACTCAATTGTGCTGCAGCTGCTGCCGCTGCTGCCTCCGCACTCTCGCCCACCGACGCAGCCATAGGCGGACTCAGCTCCAGTCGCACATCGATGAACAACTCCACAGAGAATCTGAGCTATGCCAGCGATAACTATTACGGCGACGATCTTATCCTGCTCGACGATGATGACGATGTGGAAGCCGAAGAGATTTCGCTCAACTCGGATGACTGCGTTTATGCGTATCGCGGTGATGCAGCGGACTTCGATATGGCAGCGCTCGATGCCAGCACAGGACGCGGCGGACGTAACCTTGACTTTGGGTTAGTAAGGGATGATGAGATGGACTTTCTGGAAATGGATTTCGAGCCGGATCCTTCGTCGGAACTTGAGTTTGCTGCCAGTGCACAGGAGGCGGCTCACGCCAATCTACTGTTGATGCAAAGAGATTACAGCCAGTTGCAGGCAGCAGGAGGTAGACACATGGGCACGCCTACACAGACACGTCAACTATACAGTTCTCCCATTGAGGAGTTGCCCGCTCCACAGGAAGCACTGCAGCGTTTAAGTAAGAAATTCGCAAGAATTAGCCTAAATTTGGACCAGATCAAGACGGATGCCGATACTGGATCAGATTTGGATGTAGATGAGTTATTTACCGGTGGCAACGGTGGCAAGGAAGAGGAGGATTTGGTCGACACAACAGTTACAGATGGCATAACCACATTGGCGCATTCGCTGCCCAGCACACTGGCCTACAGTAGCTTCAGTCGCAGTACCAGTGTGCCTAGCGAGCATACACATGCCGCCGACGAAGAGGAGACACGAAGCAACTGCAAGTTGACGGGTGCCAAGCCAAAGCGTTTGAGCACACTTTCCACATCCTCATCACTTGTGTCTACCGGCAAAAGTTGCGCCTCTTCCTCTTCCAAGTCGCGACGCTCGCAACCCAGTTTCGATGAACGTTGCTATAGCTGCACCGACTTTCGCGCTGTCTCATCCTCTCAACAACACCAGCAGCAGCAGCAGCAACAACAACAACAGGCGGACGTTGCACCCATGCTGGTGGCAGCGGCTGCCGTGGTGGCCGCCAGTGCAGCATTACAGAGTTGCAATTCAACGCAGTTCGATCTGAGCAGCGGCGAGGAGACCTGCCTAGATTGCCTGGAAAAAGAGTTTCTGGCCAACACCATCGGCAAGGCGTTGGATTTGACCAGTTGTGCCAAGTGTCGACGGTATCTAGGCGGACGTGGTAGCAGTCTCTCACTCTACGCTCGAGCTGAGCAGACGCGCTGTCGTAGCGGTTCGCCCGGCTATCTGGATGAGTTCGGCGGCCTCTTTAGTTGGCACACTTCAATGCCTGGTGGCGCTGCGGGTGACTTGGGTCATTATAACCAAAGGTTTATTTCGTGTGATAATAATTTTGGCGGCGTGCAAGTAAGTTAACAGAAATGCAATTCGATTTCCAATGATCCAGTAAATAAATGTTTTTTTTTTCGTTCGAAGCAGCTGCTCAAGCAAAGCTTTTCGACTGAACCGCTGGTGGTGCGTCTGTCCACGGCGCAGCTGAGTGAGGAGCATCTGGTGCAGGCGCTGGATAAGCTTCACATATCCTACAATGCGAGCCTGCTGCAGGGCTATTTCAATCAGCCTATCCGGAACAATATAGGCGATCTGAGACGGCTTCTGCTGCACGTTTCCAAGCAACAGTGCAATCATCACAAACTGAAGAAATTGATCGAGCTGATCTCTCAGCAGCAACTCAATGTGCAGTTCAAACGGGTAATTAATAAACTTGAAATTTCAACTGGATTATCTCATGTCTGAACGGAATGTTTATCTGTTAATAGAGCATTGCTGCTGGAACTGGTGCTGCGCTGGTGCCGCTCAAGGTATCTGACATTCTCGCCGCTTGGAAACGCCATCCCGATCTCTCTGTGCTGCGGCAATTGGATGCACGCTTCCATCGCGCTAATGTTCTGGGTAAACTTATATTATTCTGATCGTTTGCTAAGTAATGCTCACTTTGATCTTTTGTACAGGTAAAATTGGACACATTGTGCGCCAGGCTCAACAGCAGCAGCCAGGGGCGACCACATCTGCCTCGGCTGCCGCATCGCCTATAATCTCGTCGACGCGACTCGCGTTACCCGAACTTATAATGATACCACAGTATTATCCTTGTGGTGAATTGACCCTGACGCGCAAGTGTTGAAAGTCTTACACACACACACACACTCACACACAGCACATTCACTTACACACACACACCACATACATACATACAACGTTGTTTATACGTGGCTGCGTTTACAATGATGTTTTGGCGAAATGCAACCGCAAAATTCTCGGAAAAGTCTCGTAATTCTAACGGGCCTTCGATAAGGTATTGTGAAAATGCTAGCAAATGCAAACTGATGACATAAGTTTATAAAGTGAAGATATATATGATAATACAGATATGGCACGCATTCGTTATTCGTTCTAAAACACTGTTAGCTATCGAATCTCATTTATGTTATAGTAGTTCTCTTTTAATTTTTTGTTATTTAATGTGTTAATTGTACTCGAAAAGATGCTTTGCGTAAGCTCTTGCTGAAATGGAATATACTTACTTATATCTTTATACTTAAATTATACTTTAAATCCTAATGTATTCTGTTTTTTTTTATTGTTGTTTATATCCACTCTATTGTTCTATACGTCAATCATAAATTGTGATTTGTTAAAGATTTCCTTTCCCTCTTTGGAAATAAATTCTGCAAATTACACTCTCCTGTTTTTCTTCCTTATTTCCATCTCTATTCAGTGTTCTATCTCGAATAATGTTAGGTCTAACTTCAATCAAATATTGTCATCAGTTTTAATATTAAACAATTAGACTTCAGAGCCGAGATAGTCGCGTATTTGATGTATGTGTTATAGCGTCGTTATTCACAATAACAACAGTTAGTCGTTTTGCAATATTTACGTATTACCACTAAACCTATATCACAATATAAAGTAAACACATACATGCCTAAAATAATAATAAATATACACATGCATATACAGATAAATAAATACTAACCTATATACATTATATACAAGATATAGCTTAGCTTGTGTACCGAATAGCATGATAAACTGTAAGTAGTCAAGTAAACGAACGCACAATGGGTGCACACGATGAACTGTTCGTGATAAGGATTAGATGAGCCTGATCGAAATCGCAATCGTTTCTGATTTATGATCTTTATCTATATCTTTATCGCGATTAGTTTGCATTGTGTAAACGCTCACATCTCAAGCTCATTACATTTCATAAGCCAACGACTCCAAGCCGCCGCCTCACCACCCCACCCTGACCCTGACCCCGCGCCAAGGTGCGAATACTGTTTGTTTTAATAAAATTACGCTTTATTAATATTTAATTATTCATGTGATTTCCCTAATTGATTTCCACTTTATTGATAGCGCTGCTGCTGCTGCTGCTGCCTGCCGGCATTCTGATAGTAACCCTGAGGTGGGCCACCTGGTCCTTGACCCATGTTGGGCAACATGGGAGGAGGCGGAGCCGCGGTGTTGTAATGCGTCGGCGGCGGAGGCTGCTGTGTCCAGGCATTGGGCGCATATGGTGGCATTGGTACCACAGGCGGCGGCGGTGGCGGTGGAGCATGGTACATGTGATAATTGGCTGCATTGCCGCCCATATTGTTTGGCGGTGGCGGAAGCGGTGCACCAATTGCATTTGCGGCGGCAGCGGCAACAACTGCCAGGGGTTGCGCATCATTGGAAGGCAGTATGGAAACAGCGGGAACAGCGCTGGCCAGAGATTTTATGCTCTGTATGTTATTCAATTCGATGCCGCCATTCCCGCTCACCTGCGGTGGCGGAGGAGGACAGTCCACGTTTAGAACCATTGACTTATTAATGTTTGTGTTGGGGCTGTCGGCGCGGCTGGGTGGCTTCTGAGGCGGGCTGTTGGGTTCCAGACCTTCCTTCTGCGTCGACTGATACAGATCGAGCACCTGATGGCAGATATCCTCCAATATTTCCATTGTTACATTCGACACGAACATGTCCCACCAGCGTTGATGTTGCGGCTGACGCCCCAGCCAATCGAGTACGGTGAACTTGCTCAGTTTGCTGGCCAGATGTATTAGGGCAACAGCTATGATCTCTGGCTCCCATTGCAGACATACGACGGTGCTAAGGGAATCGTTGACAAAGTTCCATGCCATTTGAACCATTTTCTGCAGCTTTTGCTGGTCCCCTTTGAAGCACTTGGCATACTTCAGTAGAAACGTATAGGGATGCTCCACCTGTAGATCGAATTTGATGGTCTGCAACAGAATGCGCTCCAGTGTCATCACTTCCTCTTTGGGGTCATCGCCAAACGAATAGAAATAATTGTCGGTGAGTATGCTACGTGCCGTTTTGATGATGTCGCGGCACTTCTTTGGCGTCTCCTCCACCTTGCCGGCGAGAAAGAGGCAACAGCAGGCGGTAACGTAGCGCGGAAAACTCTTGAACGAGTGGAACATGTAAAAGCGATGGAAGTACACGACACCGGTTGCCATTGTGTTGTGGCCAAGTCCCATTTTGGTGCCGCATTCCATGATGAAGCGGGCGCCCTCCTTGCGATAGCGACGCTCCGTCTCGTATGTAACGCCATCGAGTATCGAGGGTGTCTCGCGAAGCTCCTTTTTGTCATAATACCAGCAAGGCATCTTATTTGGTGCCTCCTTAACTTAGGCTGGTCGTTTTCAATAATAACAAAGACTGTCAAAATTAGTGCATTTTCAAGTGTGTGATTTTTTAGGGTATTATTATGTGAATTTGATGGGGTGGCAACGCCACGTCAGCTGTTCCAGCAAAAAGTGTGACCAAGCGTTACATGGAATTAAATTTAAAAAGGAGAATTTTTGCATATTTAAAGTTATAATAGCCCAAAAAGAGTGAGTGTATAATACTATTAAAATGTACTTTATAATTCAATTAACTTTTCTCTGCCACAGTTGTACTCTCTTTCTGCGCCGCTTGCAACAAATGGCACAAGCTCTACCTGTTGCCATGTCCATGGCCAATGCTTGCCAATTAGCCGCACAGTGCCTTGGCATAGTTGAGGTAACTATTAATACATATACTAACTAGCCTTACCAGTTGTCGTTAGCTCTTAATATGCCCATGCTGTTCCCGTCAGGTAATGCGGTCAACTGCTTGCACACCCGTTTACAAGCAGGCTAACAGGAATTTGGTTATGTTTGTCAGCCGACAACGTTGCCTACACTCCTCCAGTTCTTCCAGTTTCGTTTCGATATGCATTTTGACTTTGTCCCCTTTGTCGCCCACTTTTGTCGCCTGTGCACGCACAGTGGTTTAATGTGCAGGTAAGTTTTGTAATTTGTAAGCTAAGTTATTCACGTTGTATTCAATCGTTTGCTGCCACTGTGCCATGGGAACCTTTTTTGCTTGGCTTATTTATTTATTTTTTTTATTGTTTTTATTTTTTTTTTTTGCTTTACAACAGCAAAATTGCAAAATATGAAAAACTGGTTTGCATGCGCGGCTTGAGGAAGTGTCGAGCCAACAGGCCACAGATAGAACAAACAATGGCTCGCCTAGGGGAGACTTGGGGACCAGGACAAGACAAGACTAGCTCAGCGAGCTCTACATCAGCAATGTGTACACACACACACACACACACACACACATGGCACATAGCACATTTTCAGTTGAAGCTCGTCTCACATATCACAAACAATTTGTATGCACAGTTGCAGTTGCGTCTGCGTCTGCGTCCGAGTCTGCTTCAGCGTCTGCTGCTGGGGCGATGTTATTAACCTTGGCCAGTGCGGTACGCTGGGAGCCTGCTGTGTTGGCTCCTGGGGGCCATCAGACAGGTCCGCGAGTTAGTCAATAGAATTGTGCCGGGTCCGAGCAGCAGCAGCAACGGCAGCAGCAGCATAACCAGTTTCTTAAAATGCGTTCTTTGTTGTAGCTTTTACTTGGTCTGCGGGCTCTCTCTCTCTCAGCCAGTTTGCTTGTGAGCGTGCGCTCTCTCTCTCTCTCTCTTTGCGCTCGCTCTCTTCTGGTCTTTGTCTGTGCACAGTGCGCACCTTTTGGTCGTTTAAGACACGTTTGCAGCTTCGCTGCGCTCGACGCTTTCAGTCACTTTTGAAACGTCGTCAGCTTCGCCAGTTACCAAAGCGGATCGCGCAGCTGGCTTAAACAACAACAACAACAACAAGCTACAAGCACATTCCGTCCACTTTGTAGTTGCTTTTTGTATTATTTTTACTGCTGTATCTTTTAATGCGCGTTCGTTTCGGGCAACGGCTCTGCAAAAAGTAAAGAGAAAAAGTTCATAATAAAAGAAGTGGCAAAAACTACAAAAAGTGCTTGGGCTTCCTAGCCCTAGAAAAAGAAGATTCAATCATACAATATAAGTTAAAAAAAAAAAAAGAAAAAATATGAAAGAAATTGTGTGTGCTATTTAAAACGTTCAAAGTTAATATCGTAAGTTTCTATCTCGGGCTATCTCTGTCTCTCCCCCCATTGTGCCCGTCCGTCTCCATCTGAGCACGCACTCGCATATATATTGCCCCGCCCCCAATCCAACCGCCTTCACGTCGCGCGCGCACACACGCTCTACTGCATGCATTCCTTGGAATCATTCTATGTGGATTATATCGAGTTACCTAGTACCGAAACGCAGCGTTATTTGGAATATTTTTTACGTTATACCACAGTCTATAACGCTAAATAAGTAAGTGGAACCTAAGTATATTTCTACATAATACTGATAATTATAGATCAAACAGACTGTTTAATTATTATATTATATTTAAAAATTTGTATACTTAAAGTTAATGATTAGAAATAAGATTTTATACATTTACATAGTTCAAGCTGGTCAGTTAAATTTTAAAGATGGCGTGTATGGAGTGTGGAGGCTTCATCCTACACATGTTGCAGCTTCGTTTGTCATTTATCATCGTGCCTCGTGCATTTCCCTAGCAAACTGGTCGGCATCGTAGTCGTAGTCGCCGGGTTCGGGGTCCGATTAAGTGTTAAGTGTTCGGCGATTAGATCATCCGTGGGGCGCGTCAAGCCGCTTAGGCAAGTTAATGAGGGTTTTTTTTTTGTTACAACAGTTAGGCGCAAGCCAAGGTCATTAGAGCCTGCTTCGGTTGCCTGTTGCCAGTTTACAGCTGAAGGAAGCCAAGAGGAGTTGATTGAACCGGCAGCCATGTGGCAAGTTGCAAGCGACTACACTACGCTACATGAAAGTGCGCTATAATTATAGTAGATAGCAGCAGCCTCTGCATTTGTAATAATTATAGGAAAATTATTATTGGCAGATCAATGAATGAATGAGTGAGTGAGTGTGTCTTGAATGATTCATCTGGAAATGATTCTCACACTAGAGACAAATGACAAAGCGTTGATTTTGGCTTATTAGAAACAAGTTGACTCATGTTCTGATGTAGTATGTAAAATCGTGATTAGGGTACTAATATTATGGTTAATTATAGTCAAGGTTAAGATTTTAAATAGCTTATTAGTTTCTATATTTATGAATTTAATATACTTCCATTTATTATCTTTTTTTTTTTTTGCTAATCCAATATTGTATTACCGCTGGCTCTATTTACTATATAGAGTATCAATATAAATTGCAGTAGCTTTTTTTTGCAATTTATATGCGAATCTTCATTGCACACACTGTATACACCCTGTACACACACACACACACACACATATATTGTTATTGTTATTGTTGTTGCCTCGTTTGTTGCTTCTGCTGATTTGCTGTACCAGCCTGTTGAGTTGTCTGCCCCGCTCTGAGGCTTTCATTTCCACAATATGTTAACAATTTTGATTGGCAATGCGATGCGTGGTGTTTGCATTGTTTTACTAGCCGCCGCCGCCGTTGCCGCTGTCGGATCTGTTGCATGTTGCAAATTGCAATTGGTAACTGCAACAGCAGCAGCAGCGGTTGAGGCAGAAACACTGCGCCAGCGTTGTAATTGTTTTGGCCGCCATCAAGCGTAACCAAAAACATCCATCTCCATCCCCATCCCGATCCCAATGAACTCGCCGCAACACATCAAAAACGATTCTTCATACACTCCAAACAAAAAAATGGCAGTTTCTGAACTCTGGAGATCAAAGATAATAAATAATGATGGGGATGAAAATACAAAGTTCTCTATGAAAAGTAGTTAGAGATGCGTAGGAGCACACAATACTATACATATATACGCATATTCTTGATCAGCATCAGCTATGAAATCGAATTTTTTCAAAATATATTTACATATGCAAAATATCATAATATGTGCATGTTTTTTTTATAGTATTTCCTTCAAAGTACAACCCTGCACAAGTCGCATTCTTAACCACAGTCGCTCGCTTGATTCGGGGAACTTAGCCATCTCTTACTACGCACTCGACTTGGCCATAAAAAGCGCGTGCCTCGACCATATTCGGTTGAGTGCTACGCACTGGCCACCACAACCCATCAAATGTCAGTTACCTTTTTTGAGTTAGGCGCTTTATTGTATCTATATATATATAGAAGTTGTTTTGACCATTTCGATTGGCCGCTAAAGTGCTCATAATTCGTGCGCCCCTTCCTTGTGAAGAATCTCATGAAAATTGACCAAAAAGCCAAAAAAAAAGAGCTTGAAGTCATTTGAAATATCATATAACTGTGCCTTCAATTTGGCTACTGTCAAAGTGTCAGTTGGCTATGACAGCTGGCCAGTTAATCCTAAAGACTGCGCTGCGTTTTCACCGTTTATATAATCTTTGTATAATCTTGATTGCAGTTATAAAATATTTTCTGATTAACATAAGTTTTAGATACACTTGTACAGTTAGCAAATTCAAGATAACTCCAGTTGTTGCTCTAGAAATCAATGATCTTCACTTAATTAATTTGATCATCTAACTGAAATGTTACCATTTTTAAGTTCTTCGCAGAAACCAGAAATTGAAAAGTTCGTTGCGCTCTGTAATTCGTTCGTAATGCGTTAACACGTAATTCAATCATAGATACAAACAGGAAGAGTTGCTTTCGGACGGAATTGTGTTGACCCACTTTGGAATCAAGTTTGTTTTGTTTTTTTTTTTTTGGGAAAAAAAACTGCCCGCAGCTTCTTCTTCTTGATAGATATATGATTTCTGTCTTTAATTTCATTTAAGCCAACTCGAGCGAGAACACTTGAATATTCAGCATGGCCTTTGGCCAAAATAAAATCTAGTATTTCTTTTACTTTTTAACTTTTTTCTTTTGCGTGTTTTGAAGGCGTAGATAGATCCATGCATTGACCTGATTATCGACAGCACGCACACTCTGGCCTGGCTCAAAGCTCATTGGACTCCAAGCAATAGAAAGTGTCGCCGCTCTCTATTTTCGAGTCGAGTTGAGGCTCCGAGACGACTTATTAAACAATCTGGGGAAACCAATAAAAGCCAGCGGGTTCTCAAAAGGTCTCTCTCTCTGTGTCTCTCTCTTTCTCTCGCTGTCTCGCCCTATTCCCCCTCGAACTGAACTTTGGCGTTTAAATTGTGCTGTCAAAAATTCATTGAAATAATGAAAATAGACAAAAATATGATTGTTGTTAAAAAGGTTTTTAAATATTATGACAATGCGTTGCTTTTAGCCACTGAGGCTTGGCTTGTTAATAATTTACGCGGCAAAGAAATGTTGACTTTTATGCAGGTTTTTCGTTGTTGTTGTTGCCTCTTGCCGTGTTGAAAATTCTAATTAAAATGTTAACAAAACCGACGAAAAAAAGAGGGGAAAAAAAACTTGGTAACAAGCGATGGGGCTGAGAATCTTCTCACATTTACCAGATGCTTTGCTGGCCATTTTTATGCTCCATTGTCGTGTGTGTGAGAGCGAGTGTGAGTGTGTGTCTGAGTGTGTGTGAGTGTGTGAGTGGATGTTGTTGCTTCACTCATGAGGTTAACCAATAGATACCCATGATTTGTAAGTGTCTGAGACTGTGTAAAGTCTTGTTTATGCCCATTGCGTACTTTTTAAGCCTATTCAAAAAAGCGAATAATGCTTTGATTCACAGCGCACTCGCTGCATTCGCCAATTACTTGTGAGTACTTGTGAGTGCATTCATTCCTTTTTTAATATGCACATTGGGTACTTTTGATCTTAAGCCGCTGAATTATGGTGAAATTAATTACTGACTTTGATTTGCGTACACACATTTGCGAGTCACTTGGTACTTGTGAATGCATTCGGTTTGATTTATTTGCAATTTCACATGATTTCAATCAACTTAACAACTCACGCCAGCAATAATGGAATGAAATAGCTAAATAAATAATAATAATTGCTTTGCAAGGAAAACTTTCTTTATTTTAGCTTATATATTTATCATACAAATCGATTGTAATTATCTATCAACCTTTTATGGCATTTCTCTTGCCTACCCTGCCTGCTGATTAGTACTTTCAGCGACCTCCCCTTGTGATTTTTGGTGGCGAATTTATTTTCCCAACACTTTTCTAACTTTCCGCAGAGCCAAACGCATAATTTATGTTTTTTTTTTAGGATAGAAAGAAAAGGCAAGCCCGGCGAATCGAATTGAATCAGTTAACGATTTTTGACGCCCGATTTTGGGTCGGACGCGTTAAATGGATTTAAGCAGGGAGAGCGGAGAGCGTTGGGGAAGGGGGGTAAGGCGTGAAGGCCGCCCCGGTACTTGGCTTCAATTCGGGCTAGCAACATAATAATGACTAATAATGCTGGCGATTTGCATGCTCTAAGGCAGCTATACAACACTGCACTGCAAGCTTGGGAAATCAAAACTGGTTTCGTTTGCCTTTTAAAGACTTTAAAGTAAGTAGTACACACACACACACGCGCACACACGCACACCCAGTGCACCCGAGAAACATGAAACGTGAAAGACGAAACAATTATTAAATATTACAGCCGGATACGGAGATCGCAGATTGCAACAGAATCGAATACAATGCGGATTCACAATTCAAATAAAGAGTTTACTGCGCATTTCTTGCATTCAATTGGCCAAAACTCTTTGCGCTTCGGCCTTGATCTATTGGTCTATTGAAATGTTGCATTTGACCCGCTCGTATTGAAATTTAAGCCGTAGCAAATCGCTGAATGAATACTTTGAGCCGTTTTGGCCGCTGGACACGTTCCACAAATGAAAAGTCGAGATCGTTTAACGCGACTCGGGGTCTCTCCTTTTGCCCACTGTGCGCGGTTTGGGTAATACAGTTTGTGCGACAGAGAGAGTTGAATGAACCCATGTCTAAGATGGGGAGATTCTTGTGAAATCTTTGCTAACACTTCCGCCATGCAATTGGCCACAGTTGCTGCCACTACTGTGGCTCAATGATGGCTATAATGATTTTCAATTCATTTTGTTAATTTTCTCGGACAATTAAAGTGCATTGAGTGATTGAGAGTTTTGCTGTCACAACTTTCACCATAGAAATGGCGTAAATAAGTTTACAAATCGTTAAATGAATTGATGATAATGTCATAAGTGACTTGACTTCTGCTTTGCACTTTGCAGCAGTCGTCGATCTGTCTGTGACGAACGAACTTGTGACGAATCGAATATATATATACAAACTATAAAATTTATAAAATAGGAAAAAATAAAATGCTATGAGCGTTACGTCTGCTGTGATTTTGGCACGCTAAGCTCTGGGTGTGTGTGTGTGTGTGGGTGTGGGTGTAGGTGTTTGTGTCGGTGTGAATCCGATTTCTTTTTGTTTACCAACAGTTTTTTTTTATTTGGTCTTTTTTTTATAGTTCGACTACCTCTTTCGGCTATCTTGGCCTAAATTTGCATAATTTATGTAATTTCTGAACATTTTTTATTGACTCTCGATGGCAGACTTATAAACAAAGCAAATACACGTCCGCCTGCCGAGTGTGCCTGAGTAGCCTGAGGTGTGTTTGTTGGCAAGTTGATATTTTGTATATTTGTTGTTTAAAAATAATATTTATATTGTTCAGCTGAGTCTGAAATTATGGAAATTGTGTTGAAATATCACACAGCACAAATATATTACTAATAATTTCCACTTATTTCATTAAGCATGGATTCTGCATTGGTTTCACGAAGGTTCTTCTCGGTTCTCCACTGCACTTGCTAGGGCCGTCTCCGTCTTCTGTTCCCCAGTGAACAGAAACAACAACAACAAGTTCATTTTCAACTCTACCTTGAGTTGACCCGATTCCCAGCCCAGAGAACTGAACTGAACTGTACACTGGCTACTAGCCTCATTTTGCTTAATTTACTTCTCGACGACGATTTCAGAGTGTGCGGTTTTATTTCACTACGTTTCGTTTCGCTTGGGTTTTACGAAACTGAAGAAAAAAGAAATGGTATACAAAAACTTAATCAGGCAACCGCAGAATATAGCAATCAAAAGGTAGCCACGATAAATTCAAATCAAAGTGGAGTCGTCTAATTTACGATGAATCCAAGCGACGAATCTGCAAACTCTGCACGTACCAAGTCTTCCGCTGCACCCACGTTTCTCCACTCTCTGCCCTATCAACAGGGCACAGCTGTCACTGCACTACACTATACAAAAAAAAAAACCTTTCAAAAGTCGAGAAAAAAAGGTTATTTCTGGTAGACTTATCAGAGTTTCGACCATTATATCAACTATATATATTATGCTTACTTCTTCCAGCCAAGCTTGTTTAAGGTAAAAATCTATCTATAGTTTCTATAACAGCTTAAAGATATATCATTAAAATTTTAACATATCTAGATTTTAATTAAGAGACTATCTTTGTAATAAATGGGCAGATGCTGATCAAGAAATTAGATACTTCATGGGAACATAGATGTCATCTTGTGTGTGACTAGTTTCCCCTTTCAGAAAAAAAAAGTATAAGAAAGCACGAAAGCTTTTCTTTCAGTGTGCAACTGTTGATTGAACGCCCACCTACTTTCCCGCTGCTATCCCATCCCGTCCCGTCTGTCCGATCTGTCTGTCTAACTGGGCTTATCATTCGGGTCTGACGCGGTGGTTTGCCTGACTGACGGCCATTCAAGTGTTGGATTCTTAAGTGCCACTTTGCTGCCTCCGTCGCTGCCGCTGCCGCTGTTGCTGCCGCTGCTGCGCAAGCGCTGAGGCGTGTCTCTGGCTGGCAACGTCATCGCCCACATCTTGCAGCCAATCCAGCCCCCCCCCCCGCTCTTCTCCTGCGTTCCGTCTGCATTCTCAGCCATTGTTTCTCTTCTCTCTTTTGCGTTTCCTGCACACTCCCGTAAATTCTGCGGCTCTTGTGCTACTTCAGCGTGAATTTGGCACACAAAGTCGACTTGATGTTCCCCTGCAATCCCGCTTGCCCCTCCTCCTTTCTTCATTTTGATCTTGCCCGTTCAGCCCGTTTGGCTGCCTCATCCAAAAACATTTAATTTTCTTTTTCTTTATTATTTTTTTTTGCCTAATGGCATTTTTATGCATTGCAAATTGCCGCATGTTTTCAGTTAGGAATTTCTATGGAGTCTCCAAAAGAGATGCGACAGACCCGGAGAGCTATGAATACAAAACTGGGCGGCCAGCAAGTCGCACTGAGTGATTTATCTAACCCGAGTTGGCATTTTCGGAAGCAATATATATCTGCCAGAGTCGTGAGGCCACAGTTTTGATCTAGTATGAAACAAAAACTAGGTACTATTTGGCAGTAATAGCGCACTCAGAACAATCATAAAATTACGAATTATTACGACGCAGTTGGAACGCAACGTAAACGAGATAAACGTTGATTATAATGAGGTTATTTTAAGATTGTTTGCACATTGCATTTTTGCATAATGACGAAAGCGCTAGAAATGTGAACTCTCTATAGAAGTCGAAGTCATACATCCAGTCGAGTCGAGTCGAGTTCAGATCGCTCTGCGATCCAATAAATTACGCCAATGTTTAGAGTCCCCAACAAGTTTTGCGGTTTTCCCACGACATTTTTTTATTTTTCTGTTACTATGTTTGTTCAAGTGATTTGGCGATTTGTTTGTGACAAATGTCACTAAATACACTGCGCGAAAAAGACGAGCTAGAAATGCAGAAACCTGGGATGTATCAACGTGATACTTTCAGTATTTGTACATAATAATTATAGTATCGATATTTTTTCTTACCACTCTTAGCAGGAACTGAAGTAGCCAGAAGAAAACGAAACTAATGCGAAATTATAGTAATCGAGTTATTAGACCACAACAACTGAAATTGGCCGCAAGGTTGCATTTTGCATAGCTTGAAGCATTTCATTAGAGCAGAAAATCTGATTTATAATGAGCCAAGCGAATTTGCATGTAGCAACAAAAAAAAAATAAAAAGCGAAAACTGAAAACCGAACACAAAATTTGAAATTAGAAGGCGTGCCTTGGGATCAATTAATATGTGCCCAGCTGCATATCATATATATAGTAGTACATGGTACCTGGTCTAAATATAGTATATGATATACTTCAGTTCGAATATTTGCAGGCATTCACTTTTGCGCTGCGAAACTTCCTGCTGTTTTCTGTTCCAGTCGAAACCCCAAAGCGTTGTGTAATACCTGAGAATACCGGGCAGCAACAGCTACAACAACAACAACTCCCCAATAACTACAACAACAACAACAACAATAACAATAAACAATGGCTTTAGCGGTGAATTTCGTAAGTTTCCCTCAACTGAAAATAGCCAAAAGGCAACCTGAAGAAGCCGCAACCAACAATCGCAACAAGACGCAAATGAATAATGGGAAAAATGTAGAGTAGTCGACTTTCAGATACCCAGTACTTAGCGCTGCAGGGGAGCACAAACAAATATACCCCAAAATAGTGAAACCCCAAAATGAGATTGCAATTGTGCAAGACTCTTTAGTGTAGGAGGTAAATCGAGTTTGGGTTCAGGCTTAGGATCGAGTTTGAGTCGTTGTTGTTGTCTCTTGCACTCTCCCACCCTCTCACTATCTATAGCTATCTCGCCGACAATTGTCTGCAGTTTTGGGACCTTAGCTAAAAAGCTACAAAAAATGTTAATGAATCTCTTAATTTTGGTTGCAAATCAAATGGGTCTCCTCGGATTCAGACGGGCCCCACTTGAAAGTGAAAGTCTATTCATGCATTCATTCATTCAGAGTGTGCAAAATGTAACTATGAATAGAAATGCGAGAGCGCGCACCTTTTGTTCAGATTTTTCGTGCGTTTCACACGCAAGTTTATTACACTTTCAACTTTGACTGGCAGCGCAACGAGTAGAGTGTGCGAAAACTGTGTGGAAAAAATGAACATAGTATGGATAAAAAATAAACTAGAAAAAAAGGTAATCTTGCAGTCGAAAACGATTGACTAAGCGAAAGGTGTGAAAACAAGTTCGGTATACTATGCACAGAGGGGTAGGGTATACGGATACGTCGCGCAATGAGATCATGATGAGGTGAAATTAGCGGATAACTTGGGTTGGGGCTGGGGAAGTTTTGCTAAGTAATACAGATTGGAAATTCATTTCGTTAAGTAAAGCTGAGGCAAATGCCATCATCTGCGACAATCTAATAATTTTTTATGGAGTTATGGCTTTTAGAAGGCGATATAGGGAAGGTCTAAATTTTTGATAACGTTAACTTCCTTATTTTTTGATGTAGAATAAATCTAAAGGTCAAAAAATGGATAAAATGTCTTCTCTCGAGGAAATCTGTTGATTTTTGACGAAGTTTTCCATACTAGAGGCCCTATAGGGGTACTGAAATCGAGCAAAGGGGTAGAATATAAGACATATGAAATGCCCAAATTTTTGATAACGTTAAATTCATTATTTTTTGATGCAGAATCAATATTAAGACCAAATAATGGATAAAATGTCTTCTCTCGAGGAAATCTGATGATTTTTTACGAAGTTTTCCATACTAGAGGCTCTATAGGGGTACTAAAATCGAGAAAGAGGGTAAAATATAAGACATGTGGAAGGTCCAAATTTTTGAAATTGTCAAATTCATTATTTTTTGATGCAGAATAAATCTAGAGGCAAAAAAATTGATAAAATGTCTTCTCTCGAGGAAATCTGATGATTTTTGACGAAGTTTTCCATACTAGAGGCTCTATACGGGTACTAAAATCGAGAAAGAGGGTAAAATAGAAGACATGTAGAAGACCCAAATTTTTGGAATTGTCAAATTCATTATTTTTCGATGCAGAATAAATCTAGAGGCCAAAAAATTGATAAAATGTCTTTTCTCGGGGATGTCTGGTGATTTTTCACGAAGTTTTCCATACTAGAGGCTCTATACGGGTACTAAAATCGAGAAAGAGGGTAAAATAGAAGACATGTGGAAGGTCAAAATTTTTGAAGTTATTAAATTCATTATTTTTTGATGTTGAATAAATCTAGGGGCCAAAAAATAGATAAAATGTCTTCTCTCAAGGAAATCTGATGATTTTTGACGAAGTTTTTCATACTAGAGGCTCTATAGGGGTACTGAAATCGAGCAAAGGGGTAGAATATAAGACATATGAAATGCCCAAATTTTTGATAACGTTAAATTCATTATTTTTTGATGCAGAATCAATATTAAGACCAAATAATGGATAAAATGTCTTCTCTCGAGGAAATCTGATGATTTTTTACGAAGTTTTCCATACTAGAGGCTATATAGGGGTACTAAAATCGAGAAAGAGGGCAAAATATAAGACATGTGGAAGGTCCAAATTTTTGAAATTGTCAAATTCATTATTTTTTGATGCAGAATAAATCTAGAGGCCAAAAAATTGATAAAATGTCTTCTCTCGAGAAAATCTGATGATTTTTGACGAAGTTTTCCATACTAGAGGCTCTATAAGGGTACGGAAATCGAGCAAAGGGGTAGAATAAAAGACATATGAAAGGCCCAAATTTTTGATAACGTTAAATTCATTATTTTTTGATGCAGAATCAATCTTAAGGCCAAATAATGGATAAAATGTCTTCTCTCAAGGAAATCTGATGATTTTTGACGAAGTTTTCCATACTAGAGGCTCTATACGGGTACTAAAATCGAGCAAGAGGATAAAATAGAAGACATGAGGAAGGCCCAAATTTTTGAAGTTGTCAAATTCATTATTTTTTGATGCAGAATCAATCTAGAGGCCAAAAAAATGTATAAAATGTCTTCTCTCGAGGAAATCTGATGATTTTTGACGGTTTTCCATACTAGAGGCTCTATAAGGGTACGGAAATCGAGCAAAGGGGTAGAATAGAAGACATATGAAAGGCCCAAATTTTCGATAACGTTAAATTCATTATTTTTTGATGCAGAATCAATCTGAAGACCAAATAATGGATAAAATGTCTTCTCTCGGGGAAATCTGATGATTTTTGACGAAGTTTTCCATACTAGAGGCTCTATAGGGGTACTAAAATCGAGCAAGAGGGTAAAATAGAAGACATGTGGAAGGTCCGAATTTTTGAAGTTGTTAAATTCATTATTTTTTGATGTAGACTAAATCAAGAGGCCAAAAAATGGATAAAATGTCTTCTCTCGAGGAAATCTGATGATTTTTGACGAAGTTTTCCATACTAGAGGCTCTATAGGGGTACTGAAATCGAGCAAAGGGGTAGAATATAAGACATATGAAATGCCCAAATTTTTGATAACGTTAAATTCATTATTTTTTGATGCAGAATCAATATTAAGACCAAATAATGGATAAAATGTCTTCTCTCGAGGAAATCTGATGATTTTTGACGAAGTTTTCCATACTAGAGGCTCTATAGGGGTACTAAAATCGAGAAAGAGGGTAAAATATAAGACATGTGGAAGGTCCAAATTTTTGAAATTGTCAAATTCATTATTTTTTGATGTAGACTAAATCAAGAGGCCAAAAAATGGATAAAATGTCTTCTCTCGAGGAAATCTGATGATTTTTGACGAAGTTTTCCATACTAGAGGCTCTATAGGGGTACTGAAATCGAGCAAAGGGGTAGAATATAAGACATATGAAATGCCCAAATTTTTGATAACGTTAAATTCATTATTTTTTGATGCAGAATCAATATTAAGACCAAATAATGGATAAAATGTCTTCTCTCGAGGAAATCTGATGATTTTTTACGAAGTTTTCCATACTAAAGGCTCTAAAGGGGTACTAAAATCGAGCAAGAGGGTAAAATAGAAGACATATGAAAGTTTTTATAAATTTGTATCATTTATGTAGAATCAACCTAGAGATAAAAAATGAATGCAAATCTCTTAAGTAGTGTTTAATTTATCCATGTTGTTTTTATTTATATTTTAACTGATCTATTTAGTGCACACTCATGCAGCAGAGATTTCAATAATTGTTTTACAGCATGTACCGCCATAATATCTGCTTCTAGATTATATCAAGAGTTGTGTTTTTGGATTACAGTTGTCTTCTACTGTTTTTTTTTCTTTTTTTGGCTTTCTACCGACTATACGGCCTTCCTTATCGGGGTTGCCTTGTGCCCAATGCTTTGACGCATTACTTGGCTGTTGTCCAACAGTAATCAGTCTCAGATTTAACACCCTGATAAGTCTTATCACACTGCCGGCAGTTGCTGCCTCTGTCATTTTCAATCGGGGGAATCGGTTTGCATGCTAAACTGACCAGTTTGGTTTTGCCAGCTCGTGTGGAAAGGAGGCGCATCATGCCCCACAAATGTGGTAAGCGTGGGCGTTGCAGCAAATTGCAGCGAAAGAGACTGAGAGCGAGAGAGAGAGAGAGTGAGCAAGCGAGAGAGCGCGTGCAGCAGTGAGAGTAAATATTTACAGTTATTTATCGTGTAGTTCGGCAATCGCGAGATTTGCCGATTCGCTGCGTTGGAAAATATTAAATTGTAAATAAATACGAAGAATTATGTTCGTGTCGCCGTCGCCGCGGCAATCCCTTTGAGTGTGTGTTTCTGTGTGTGTGTTCGTTGTTTTTATTAAATTTGTGTGATTTTTTTTTACTAGTAGTACTCAAGCGCACCTCAGACACTGCGGTCGCCGGCGATCGTCGATCGGAAATGTCGTTAGTCGTCGCATTTCCCGCTGCTTCTTCCTTCCTTTCCTCTTTGTTTTGGCTTTTCGGCGTAGCGCACCTTTCGCCTTTTTAGAGCGTACTAAATGCTCTGCTTGCCTCAGTACTAAATCGAACGGAGCGAAAATTGGCAACGAACGATCGCACGAACCCATTTTAGCCAACTTTTTATTTTTGCCATTTACCTGATTGTGTGCGTGTGCGGTTGTGTTTGTGTTTGTGTTGACAGTACGCTTATCACACAACGCTGCAGATTATTGTTATGTTCTCAAAGATAACAGTAAACAGTTCAAACGACAAAAAAAAAAAAAACGAGACATCATTTAGAACTTAGTGCGAAATGAGTTAAATACGAACTAAAAGTGCCTTGTTGTCTCGAAAATCTTACGATTTTTAGCATAAACAAGGATTATACACGCACAAAAAACGACTCCCCATTCCGAAACCAAACGAACACAGGTAAGCAGCGGGGAAATTAGCTAAAAAAAAAGAGAAATGGGAGTGTCTCCCATCGAAATCCAGAAAAAGTGCACTACGAAATGTTGTAAAAATTTTGTCACGTACTTATGAATACATTTGTATTTGAATGATTCACAATGTGAATAGAAAAAACTCTAAAAACTCTTCAAATATAATTTTGGGAAAGGTTTAGCTGACCTTTAAGAGGTAACCTCTAGTATTGTCTTGAAAAGCACGACAATATATTTAAAGACCCCGCGTATACGCAATTATTCCCCTCTTTGGGCATACTTATACGATATTATATCGTTAAATCCCGGCAATATTGTATGACTCACTTGACAGCGACCGATCGGCGCGCCCCGAAAACACAAACACAACACAATACCGAACAGAGACGGAGACGTAGACATAGTGATCCCCTTTATCCAATAATTCATCTGAGCTTTGCTGCTTATGAAAGGCCAACATGAAATTGTTCGAAATTTATACGAACCAAAATAAACAGAGATTCCGTTGCAGAGCATGGAGAACAGGGAGAAACAATGTGCTTGGTCATGCCGGAAAAAAGAAAAGAAACAGTTGGAAAGTGAATGGAAAGATCATAAAGCTCTGCTAGCGAATATCCTATGAAAAGAGTAGGGTAATATTTCAAAAGTTATCTCAAGCTGTTTCCATATTCAACTAAAAATAAATTGCATTTGATATTTTGATTTCCAGACTGTAGTAAATGCATTTCAAGCTACCCCCTTTAGCCTACCGGTATACAGGGTATATGAAAATCAACAAAATATGAAATAATTTATAACCGCACACAGTTCTGGCCTCTCATAGGCAACTGAACTTTTGCAATTACTATAAAAGCTGCTCACAACTCTGGCATCTCAGCAAACCAGATGGCCTAGCCTAGGCACGACTCTCGAAGCGTTTACGGGGAAAATTTCCGCAATCTTTTTCATGTTTTTGTTTTTTCTCTCTGACCTAATACCATATACTACTACAACTTCTACTAGACTCGGTCGGGTATTATGTCTGACTAACTAATTAAAATATTATTTTTTTTTTTTATGCTTTTCTAAGAACATTTTGGGCTGCCCTTCTCAAGAGTATTGTTGCTTAGGCTCTTTTTTAAGGCTTCTTATTTATAGAACCTCACGAAATGTGACGCATTTCGTTTAATTTGGCGGCTGAACTTATTTATTTGTTTATTTTTAATTTGTTCATTCGTTTTTTTTTGTTTTTTGTTTTTTGAGCTTCGAGTGAATGACTTGTATGTGCTTTAGTACATGTGACAATCTTTCAATTGAACAATGCATTATCGGCAACCCTTGTGTATACACTATACTCTCACCCCGTATATATATACATATGTATATATTATTACTAATCATTTTTTATGAAATATATTTATATATAACGCAGCCAACTAAGCAGTTTTACAATTATTTACAAGTTTTTGAAATCACATAAGTGTATTTTTTTTTTCCGTATCATATACCTTCCTCATGTTTTTGTGTTGCTTTTTGCAAGTTCCAAAGTTCAGCATAGTGAGCTTAGTGGGCAAAAAATTGATGGATGCATTTGGCCAAAGCCTTGCGTAAATAACTTCCGATTTATGATAACTATACAGGGTGTCTAATGGCTGGTAATTTTCCGCCTACGTAGCTTCCTATCTTATCTATTGGGTTTTTTAGTCAAATAAAAATTTACTGAAATTCACAGCTTTCATATTATACTTGTGATATTGTACTATATATGTATGTATATTATCTGAGATAAGCTGCCAAGGAAGCTGTGTGCTACAAGATTAATGGCAAACTTTTAATACCCTGTAGCTAGATATAAGACTCATTGAAAAGGTATAGGCCAAAACACATTTAGCACTTATTCATATGATAAATTGGAAAAGATTTGTTGCAGCAAACCGTCAGTTATGACAGCTTCCTACATGGGGTAATATGTAGAGGGGGATCGCATCTAGCAAGAAAGTGAAAATTGTTCGAATAATGCGATCTGAAGAGCGTCAACATGGTAAATGATCGCTCAGCTGTTTGCGTCAGTGATAAATCCGCTTCGGAAAGACAGAAATAGGCAATTAGAAATGTGTTAAAACTGTACTAAAAATGTACTGAATGTTCTAAAAGTGTACTAAATGTACTGAACGTGTTGGAAACTGATCTAAAGTCTACTAAAAGTGTACTAAATGTGCTAAAAGCGTGTGAAACTGTTCTAAAGTCTACTAAAAGTGTACTAAATGTGCTAAAAGCGTGTGAAACTGTTTTAAACTTAACTAAATGCCATAATTACTTCACTGTATGCGTCATACTTAAATCCGATACAAATCAACCGAACTAGTGTACTAAAAGTGTGCTAAAATGTACTCAATACTCATAAGTTCCACATTTAACTTTGTTGTTATTATATTATTATCATTATGCGCCATGATTTCGTGTACTATGACCGTTTAAATAATACCTTGTTACACTCGTATGGGCAATATCTTAGTAATCAATCTATCGCCGAGATATTTAGACAACAAGCCAATCAGCTGCCCCACCTGGCGGTGACTTGACATATCTTTGGCATCGTATTTAAATACTATTTCTTTAGTAAATTCCACAGCGGATCCATGTGGATTGTGCAATCTTTACGTATTATTCCGATCGATTTATAAATAACTTAGGTTTACATAGCACACAAATTGCGAAGTAAACAACTGATCAAATATTAAAGCAAAAAAAAAAGAAGAAAAAAAACGGTTGCCTGTTTATGTTATATGTCGGGTCAGTTCGGAAGGGAACCGAACGGATCGAATGGGGATCGGATGAAACAAAATACAAACACAATCATTGGGGCAGTTCGACATTGAAAAGTGCTGGCGGCATCGATGGGGAATTGGGTTATCGCTTGTGTTTTTTTTTCGCAATACAGCGTGAAAATACTTTAAACAAAATCTATAAGTTGTAAACTATACTATAGTATATATAAAGTTGTATGTATATTGGAAACAAAAGCGCAAAACATTCGCGATACCCGATGCTCGCTCTCTCACTGATCGCTCTGCCCACTTTGATGAGGGCAGACTTGAAATAATAATTCTATATATATATATATATACTATATATATTTGTAGTTTTCTATATACATATGTATTGCTGCTTGCACCATGTGCACGGCATAGAGAAATACCCATTAGCATGCAGCGCAAGTGGGTGCAATTAAAAACGCCCCCGACTTTATATTGATTTAATAGAGGGGTGGGGGGGACTTGTGGTGTGGTTCAGGTAATACCGGCTTGTTTGGTTAGGTGTGCTTTAATAATACATCTTGAACTTGAACTGCTGTTTTTGCTATAAAAAAAAGACAACAGCTGTGCTAAAAATGTACTAAATTAATTTATGTTTTATTAAATCATTTGTGAGGGTGTATCTATATTATAATAGCCCAACTACGACTCATTTTACCTCGATTTACTGCGTTATTTATTTAAGTCGAATTTAGTCAAATACTTTTTAGATCAAAGACCAAAGAGAAACTCTCTTGCGACAGTTCTCTTTTTTATATAACCCTAGACTTATCACCAATTTGCTCTAACATTCTTGTCATTGTTTCTTTTTTTTTCTTTTTTACTACGTCTGCAGATATCGTTTTCGCCTATCGAAAATACAACAAAAGTCTGTACCGAATGCTGCCGCTAAATTGCACTGAAAACACTCTAAATTATTGCGATAAGGCAATAGATGGAAATAAATGTTGCTCTACGGTGCTCCAGTTGCATTCAATGAGGAGAAACAGAAGAAACTGAAACAGAAACAGAAACGAACCGATGTGATACCTAAAGACTATTTCTACGGATTACAACAACGATATAAATACATATTATTCTTTAGTACTCTCAAAGCTAACTAAAAAGAAACTAAAAGAGAAAAAAAAAAGAGGAAAAGAAAAAACCTTTCAAAAAGAACTTCAAAGCCTGCAAACTTGCCACATTCCCCCCCCCACACATACACAATGGAACACTTAGATCTGGCGGGTTATATGAATACACCAGTTACTTGGAATTTGAGCGCATTTGAACAGCAAGGTGAGTACGAAATTTAAATCAATTGTGAGTTGAATGAAGAAAATAAATAGTTATTTTATTTTAACTGACTCAGATGAAACTTGAGATTAAATGAATCAAACATTAGCAGAAATTAATAAATAGAAGAACAATTAATTAGCAGTAGAATTGAAGTTTTTATATGTGATCTAAAATAAAGGAATTCAGAAATGTTGAATATTATATTCTTTCGAATTTTCTGTCTTTAAAATTTGAATGATATTTAGTGGTTTAGTATAGTTTAAGTTTAATCTACTGAATGCATAGTATGAGTATGAGTTGAGTAAATAGATAGATAGAACACTCGCATATCATAATATAATAAATATAAAAAATGCCATAGCCTGGTCTCACTTGAAGCTAGTGTCATTATTGCCCACAGTGCGCACAACTGGTCACTCTGCGTTATGCGCTACGCTTTATTAATAAATTGCATAATTAAGCGGCATGATTCATGCCATGAGACAGCGCTAGGAAAGAGAGAGAGAGAGAGAGGGGGGACAGGGATAGGTATAGGCACAGAGCCCTGGCTGCGATCCCGATGCGGGCGCATGGCGATAAGATCGCGCTGCAGTTGCAGTTGCAGTTGTTGTGAATGGAGGACTGTGTTGCAGTTGTCTATGTTGCTGTTGTTGTTGTTGCTGTTGTGTTGTTGTCGGTGCCGGTGCCTGTGCAGACCTTGTCGCCCAGCTGCACTTGGTGCAGCACAGTTTAGTTCTGCGACAGGCACCACTGGAGACGGTGCTGCACAGAGATGCGCAAGTGGCAGGAGAAGCTGCTGAGTAATGAGCAACAAAATTGAGGAATAAATTATTTGATCTCTCTCTCTCTCTCTCCCTCTCTCTCTCTGTTGCAGATGCCATTTACTTGTCCAGCTCACGGCAAATGCTGGAGCCCATCATGGAGGAGACATCGGAGGATGAGGAGCATGCACAGAACAGCTGGAACGGTTGTCTGGGAGAGCGTAGCAGCTGTGGTGGTTTCTGGAGTTCCGCCGAGTCTGAGACTGGTTCGGTCATCAGAGTCGAGATAAACAAGGGTAAGTGTAATCAAGATCCCCGCAAGAATCTCTGTTAATCCAAGATCTATCTAGATATCGACGCCATGTCCGAACGTGATTTTGCTTGCCCGCCGAAGCGAGCGCGTCGCTGCACACTGGACACCGAGCAACCGCACAGTCTGGAGGATGTGGTACAATTGCGTCGTCCGCCACCGCCACGTTACGATGCCGAGGCGCATAATAGTCTGGAGCGCTTCCTGGCGCTGGAGGCGGCCAGTCAGCTGGGTCAGGTGCAACGTCACAGCACGGGCAGCAATGGCGGACGACCACGTGGCGGTGGCTTCGATGATTTCTACTCGGACAACGAATCATATCATTCACTGTCGCGCAGCTCCTCCCTGGTACAATTCGAGTCGCTGGAGCGTCAGCTGACACTGCAGGAGCAGCACCAGAGCATGAACAGTCTGGGCAACAGTTCGCCGTCGCTGCTGAGCATTGGCAGCGCTTGTGGCAGCGGCAGTGGCAGTCACAGTAATCCGGACAGTCGACGTGGCTCGGCGTCGTCGCTACTGAAGCGCTACGAGTCCAGCGATGGACGACTGCATCAGACTTACTTCGAGCTGAATAAGCTGGATCTGGAGGAGCAGCAGCGTGAACTGTTCGGCGCCTGCAAGAGCGGGCTGCATCAGGCCGAGCTCAAATCGGACTCCGAGTCTAGCAGCAGCTCGTCCAGCAGCAGCGACAGCAGTGGCCACAGTCTGCTCAGTGCGTGTCCGGGCAAACAGGATGGCAGCGGGGGAAGCGGTGGCAATGGCGGATCGCGTCGTTTGCCATTGAATTCGGCGGAGAATTTGTCAGAGGATTCGGGCTACGGTGAGCCGAGCACATTGCGGCGCACCAAATCGAAGAGCATACCAAAGAATTTCGACAAACTCTGCGAGGAGGAGGAGGAACAGGAGGAGCAGCCGCCGTCGCCATCGTCGCCGTCGCCTTTGCCGCTGCTAATGCTGGAGCAGCATGCCAAGAATGGAGCAGCAGCAGCAGCAGCAGCGTGCAATGATTTGTGTCAGACGAAAATAGAGACGCCGCTGGCGTCGGGGCAGACGATGATGATGACGACGACGACGACGCAGCAGTCGCCTCTCTGCTCTCCAAGCTCGTCTATTAATAGCTGCGAGAGAGTCGCACACACGCCCTGCTCCTCGTCCCCCTCATCCTCACGCTCGTCCCGTTCGCCCTCGCTGTCGCCGTCTCCATCGCCGAGCGGATCGGCAGCGACCACGTCGGCATCGTCGGTCGCCTCTTTCACATGGCTGCGAAACAGTTTGCCCGACATACGCGAGCCGCGAGGTTCGTCGTCATCGCACCAAACATTTCCAACGGACAACTACAACAACAACAACATCGAGAAGGGAGCGAGCAACTGCTCCGCCTCCGCCTCCACTTCCTGCACCTCTGCCTCAGCGTCTGCCAGTAGTGCGTCCAGCTCCTCACCGAGCTCATCCGACTGCGGCTCTCCGGTGCTGGCACGCAGTGTGCCTAACGAGCTGCAGCAGCTGGGACGCCAACGTCGTCGACCACGTCCGCGTCCGGCACGCAATTGCCACAGCAGCGAAGACGCTGCGGCATACAGTTCTAGCGAGGATCTGGATCAGTTCGATTGCCACAGTTTGCCGCGCATGCGACGCAGCTGCAGTTGGAACGAGCGTCCATTGGCAGGCGGAGCAGCAGCTGTTGGAGCGGGCATCTCACGGACGCGATCGGCGGCAGGAACCGCAGCAGCAGCAGGAGCGGGTGCCGGGGCTGGCTATCTGAATGCCAGCTATCATAATCTTACCCTGCTAGACTATACGGATCCCAGTGAGAACTGCAAACGGAGCAGCGGCAGCTTTGACATGGAGAAACGCAAGCGTCTGGGAGCTGGTGAGGATTACGAGCACATCATCTGCAAGGGTAACTTTCTGCTGGATGAACTGAGTCAGATCTATGACAAGAACGCATCCATACTCACCGACAAGACGGCGGCAGAGGAGGAGCAGGAGCGTGAGCAGTGTGAGAAGCTATTGTCCAAATCTCTGCCAGATGAGGATGATGTGGATTCATCGATTACACCGCCTGTACCGCCGCCAGAAGTGCAACATGTGCAGCTGACCATACGCAAACCGCCAGCACGCCAAAAGCGTGTGACGCCAGAGCAGGCATCTCCATCTCCAGCCGCATCCCCAGCCCCAGCTGCGGGCGTCATCAGTTTCAGCAGCTTTGGCAAGACTTTCGATCAGGATCCCACAAATCTGCGCACCAGCTATGCCCAATCGCTGGAACAGTGTAATATACAAGCGGAGCTATCGACACCATCGCCCGCACCGGCGTGCGTCGTGCGTGCTCTGCCCAAGCGACGTTTCCAGAGCATCACAGCCAAGCAGCGTAGCCTGGTGAGCAGCACACCCAATTTATCCGCTTTCGATGGTGGACAGCATGAGGCAGAGGATGATATCTATGTGAGCAGCGCACACACCTCAATGCATCAGTTGAACTCAACAACATCGTCACAGCCCAAACCGTTGGGCATTCTACTGCCTGCAGGATCACGTAACTCATTCGGCAAGGAGGTGAGTTTCTGCCCGGTGGTAAGTAAATACTGCTGGCAGGAGCAATCATCGGAGGAGCCGCAGGAGCAGCACAGCGGCAGCAGCGATGAGGAACAGCTGGAGGATGAAGACGATGAGGCCAATGCAATGGACGCCACTGTAATGTTTAACACCAAAGAGAACGAAAACATCGCAGTGCGCTACAATGCCGAACGGCAGCAGCAGCAGAAGCAAAGAGAGCAACAACAGCAAAGAGAGCAACAACAGCAAAGAGAGCAACAACAGCAAAGAGAGCCGGTAGAACAGCAAGAGAGCCAGCCAGAGGCAGTGCGAGAGCCAGTGATCGAAAACATCGCCGACTACAACACGACGCCGACGACGCAGCCGAGCGAGCTGAAAACATCGCCGCTGTTGCCAGCGCCAGCGCTGCCACAGACCGCTTCAGTTTCAAGCGTCGCTGCCGCTGTCAGTCTTGAAACGCGCGTCGACGCGAATCCATCGTACGCCTCGCCTGCGCCTTCGCCTTCGATCGCCAAATCAATAACATCGCCAACAACGAATCCCACTACGCGTCCGCTAAGCCTGCATTTGCCCATACTCAGTGAGCCGCCCACAAATCGCGCCCATCACATACTCTACGCCTCGCAGCAACTGCTGCAGCGCTACGACGACGACGACGACAACGAGGACGAACTCGATCTTGTGCCAGACAGGGATAACGCGTATAACGTGCCGAGTGGAAGTCGCAGCAGTCGCAGCAGCAGCGTCAATATGTCGCAGCTGAGCAACAATAACATTGAGGTGACGCCACCTAGCGGCAAGCAGCAGCAACAGCAGCAGCAGCAGCAGCGTGCCAACAAGTCAGATGAGAAGCATCCCAGCTCCAAGGGATTCCTATCGCGTTTCGCACACGGTTTGCGTTTCTCGCTGCGTCGCAAGAAGAAGCAGCAGCAACAGCAGCAGCAGCAACAGCAACAGCAGCAGCAGCAGCAGCAACAGTTGCCAACTGCCCAGCACATTGCAGTCAAGCAGAATGGCAAAACGCAGGATTACGTTTATATACCGTTACAGCCGCCACCAGGAGCAGCTCCAGCAACAGCTGAGCCAATTCAAAAACTTGTAACGGGCAAACCGCCACTGCCCAAGCAGCCGCCGCCCACATTGCGTCCTGCGCATGCGTCGGCCAAAGCACAAAGTGCTGCCCAACCACCGGCAGCCAACGCCTCCAGTGCTGCCCATGCGAGTCATGCTCTCTTGTCAGCCGAGCGACAACAATACGCGGCCTTTGCGCGACAGTTAAATGCGGACCATCGCCAGCGACAGGCTGCTGCCACAATGCGCGAAACGGAAACGGAAACGGTTAGCAATAATAGTTCCGGTGCCGGTGCCGCTGCCGGTCTGATAACCGATTCACCATCTCGCGCGAGCGTTACCCAAAAGACGCAAATGTTTAATCAGCTGGGCGCCAACAACTCCACGCCCACTCGCCCGCTGACCATGGTCACTGCGGTGCCCGTCGAGGTGTCCCCAATGGGTCTCATCGAGACCAATTTGGACACACACGAAACTGTTATATCGGGCAAGACGCGTTCCCTGATGGACATCACCTGCAATCCAATGCTGCAGTTGCCGCACAAGCATTATCTGGTCAAGCGGCTGAACATCGATGGAGATGAGCAGCAGAATGATGATGATGACGATGACGACGACGACGACGACAATGAGAACGTTGCGCCTCGTGGACAGAGGATTAAGACCTCGAACCATGGTGGCGGCGTGCAGATTGCCACGATGCGAAGACCACACAAAAGCATGGAATTTCTCTTGGATAAAGAGAATCAAAAGAATGTTTTGGTAAGTAGCCCAAAAGGAACCCTCCACCCTTCTCCCTAAACAAGACTCTTCCCACTCACGTAGCCAGTTTGCGGGCTGGCCCAAAACTACTTACCATAGTTTTTATGGCTTTTGTCTCGTGCAACATCATCATGGCCAGCGTTATCGTCAACCCCCAACCAAGCACGTTAGGGGGTTGGCTTTGGCTCACCCTGTAATCATTTTGCAATGGGGTCGTTTCGCACTTGGAATTAAAGCGTGAAGTTCAGTCTATATACTTATCAGACTAACTTCTAGGGATGGAATGAATTTAGCGAGTGTGGGAAAGTATTATAATATTACAGGGTATCTGCCAGTCATCACAATTTGCTGGACTAGCCTGCCTATTATAATATTATTATTTTTTTTTTTAGTTTTCTTTTCTTTTTTGGTCTTTTGTGTCGCCTTCCTCTATTGTGCAATTATTATGCATACGACGCGATTTTCATACATTTCTCTCTCTCTTTCTAGTCTATCTGCCTCTCTCTCTCTCTTTCTCCTTCTAGCGGGTTCTTATATTTCCACTCGGGTGGCGCCAATGGGCGACTTTGATCTTCCTTACGGGCGTTAATTGATTATGGCTGCCACACGTGACACACCTTCCTCCTGCCCCTCCCCACTTCTACCTCCCCCCCCCCCCTGCCTCGACTCACTGGCGCGTAACAGACAATAACTGTAAAATTTGTGTCATTTTATATGCTTGTCTCACTCGCACACTTCTCTCTCGCTCTCATAATGCGTGTCGCATTAACATTAATATTTTCCTGGTATCCTTTTTTTCTCTCTCTATTTTTCTTTTTGAAAAAAAACCTTGGAACGTGCTGGCATTATAAAAAGGCGCTGAGAGATAGACACGAATTGCTCTGATTTATGCCACACTTAATATTATACTATATAGTATAGTAATAAAAAGTTTCACAAATAATATGAAAATGCCCGCATAATATTTGTTTTTCTTCTCGTTTCTCTGCATAGTACAAATAACGAGCAATTTAATATAATACGAGTAATAATAACATAATCTGCTTTAGCTCCTTCTTCGTCTGCTCTCAAGACAATGACCACTTGACCTTTAGCTCTCTGCACAATTTTTTTCTCATTATGATAATCAAGTCTGAAAGAAGAAAAAAAAAATGAAATTGTTGACCCAAAAGTTTGCCCAGTTATTTAACGATTTTACTTCACTTTTGCTTAATAATTCATAAAACCGAGTTGGCCAATCTTGTGTGTGTGCCAACTTAGATGGACGCCAGTGTAGCCTGGACACAAGGCCGAGTGCAGAAATTGCTGATAATTAATTCAGGATTACTTTGGCATTGGAAATTTGCCACACATAACCTATGCATATGACGATTATACCCTGTGAATTAATGTCGAAATAAGTCAGCAGCATTTATGTATTGATTTGTGTTAAAAATCTGCAAATCGGGGCATATCAAATAGGGGCACTCGCTCACTTAACCATATACCATATACCATATATGAGTTTTATAGCACCTCTTGCCATGTTCTCAATTTTATTATGTCACTTCGCAGCCATTTCGTATATGTATTTCGTTTCCAGTTCTATGCGAATTCCTATACATTTTCTGGTTTTGACTTAAACAGACCCAACGCAATATATGCAAACATTGTTTATAAATAGAACAACATTTAAATTATTCACTTGGAGATGAGATGACTCAATTCCGTTCGCAGAAGTGAAACGAAAAAAAAATGCAGAAAATCGTATAGTAAATTCGAAACACTTTCCATATACATACATATTATATAGCTGGATATATATACGGGTATATGGTATATTTCACACTGAAGTCTGTTGATTCTCGGACACTTGTATATACTAAATACTTCCCCACTTGCATATTCATTGTGATTCTTCGACTTGTAATCGAAAGAAGGAAAAACAAAAACAAAAACAGAAATCATTTAACTGCGCCCTTTTTTTTTGTTGTCTATGTACTACGACACCTACGTTCATCAGAAGTCGAAACTTTCACCTCGATTTCCGCTAAAAATTCAAGTACAGCCGAAGCAGACTAAAGCGAGCTATACAAGATAGTTAGATCACCTTAAGGTTTGTCTTAGCGTAGCTTCACTGTGTTGCTTTGCTTGCTGCTCTTGCGGAAACGTGTCGTTGCGCATTGTCAATTGTCGTCACATGGAATAATAATGAAAAAATAATAATAATAATAATAATAATCAGTGAAGAAAGAAAGCAAAACAAAACGAACCAAACTAGAAAATTATGCTGGAGTAAATTAACTACAGAAAAAAAAGAATGAAAAACAGAAAGCAAACTAATTAAAAACCTAATTAAAATCTGTTGTTCTTTCGTTGTTGTCTTGTAAGGCAAACAAATTTGGTATGATAAGAAAAATCTCTTTTTTTTTAATCCAAGTGAAAGAAAAGCGCGCTGGATTTTTGGGATACCTTAACTACTTCGGGGCACTTCCTACTACTACTACGTCGTTTATTTATTTGCTTATCTTCGCGTGTAGTTTTTGTGGTCTGATAATGTCGAAGAACAGAACAGAAAGAACCACAATAACTACACAAAACAAATACGTATAACGATTGTCTGCCCTCCCCCTCCCCCCCGCAGCCGCTTGAGCAAATGATTATTTAATGTGCGGCCCGCTCAGATTTGATTTCCATTAAATATTTGTGCTCACCTTATGCCATTCAGAGTTTATGGGGGCTGCCGTTGTAAACATCGCGAAGGCGAAGGCAAAAACATCGCACCACAAGGCGCTTGACTACGTGCCAAACTGAGCGGCAGATGTGGAGAGAGAGATGCGTGAGAGCATAGCTTAACATTGTTTACATTTGTGCGCGCTCTCTCTCTCTCTGTTTATGTTATGTGATCAGGCAGCAGAACATAAGCATTAACAGCATATGTAAAGGCACCTAAGCTGCCCGGCTTAACATTAACGCGCGCTGCTACCTGTCTGTTGCGCGCTCTCTCTCTCTCTCTCTCTTCGTTCCTCCCTTCTCTTGATCACATCTATGCCGGCTGTGCAGTAGCATTAACAGCTGCTGTTATGCCTACCTGTCTGTTACAGTACACTGCGCTCTCGCTCTCTTTCCCTTGTCATCTCTTCGCGTATTTTTGATTTTCTTTCTACCTGTTTCTTTTACCAATACCTGCACCGGCTTATCTATGGTCACAGATTGTAAACGGTTTTTTCCTTTTTGCCATATTTGTAGCAATTTGTTGTGCCTGAACGATTGCATGTCTATCATTAGCAGCAGCAGCAGCTATCTCGCTCGCTCCTGCTGCCGCTTGTCTAAAATGTCAAAACAATCGCGAAAAATGCAATTCGCTCTTTTATGGCAAAAGCAAAAGAAAAGAGACAGGAACAACGATGCAAGAAATGCACTTTCTACAAAATGTCGTAAAATATCGCTTGAAGACTCTTCGCTTTTAACTAATTAAACTACCCGACGCATAGCTGAAGCTGAGCTCATGCTTCGTGCATTTTTTTTTTTATTGTCGATTGTCTAATCGTCTCGCTCTTTAATTTATTCAAATTAAAACGGCATTTCAGTCGGCATGTCGGCGGTGTACCTTGAGACGCGGCATGCGACTGTTTGAGATACACACGTACACTCGCTTCCCCGCATAGTGGGCGCGCCTGCGGCGAAAGTGCGCACAAAGACGGCAGGAAATTTAATTAATTTAAGTCAATTTTCATTTAGGTTGTTGCGTTTGCTGGCCACACAATTTATTTTTCACACGCCTCTAATTTCGTTAAAATTGAATTCGCAGCAAGTAACTCTTGCGCATTGTATAAACAATTTGAAACAATTTGAGAAACTCTTTAAACAAAATGAAAATCATTTCGCACTTTACTCAATGGGGGGAAATGTGTGGGTGCTGCTTGGACTGGGGAAAATAATTGCTGAAAATTAGCTGAAACTAATTGACGGATCTCTCAGATCTGCGATCTCCGAACTGCGATCCCAAGATCAAATTCGGTTAATCAAAGCAAATGCGCGTACTATTTGCCTTGTAGTACAAATAATCTTTGTATAAACATTTTATTCGTGAATGTTTTCTTTTTTCCCCTTGTCGGTCTTATATCTTATCTGCGCTTTCTGCCATTTCCATTCACACCTCAAATTGCCATTACCTTTTGCGCAGACTATGCAAATTGTAGTGCAAACAAAGCTATTATTATCATCATCATCATATTTATCGTATCGTATCGTAACGTACCGTGTCTTTACGAACTTCGGGTACTCGCAATTTATTCGCTAAGTGGCAGATCGATTTACTTTGTGCTGCTCGCTCCAGTTTCGAACGAGTCAGCTGATCACGCTGTCACGCCGCATTTTTCTGAATTTACAAATAAAAGAAACCCCCCGATTGTTTATTATTTCCATTATAATCATTGTACATTTTCAAAGATGTACTTTTTCGATTTGCAAATTCTGTTTCAGTCATTTCATCTTCTTTTCACCTTTTTGATAAACTCAGAAAGTGATTTCGAACGATTTTACGCAGTTTATTGCAACTTTTCACGATCTGTTAATTTTTACAAAGCAAAGAAAAATAATGATAATATTTGTACTGTTTCGAAATGAACTTGCAAGCTATAAATAAAAACAAAAATATAAAACATACGAGCAGCAGCAGCAGCCCCCAAAAGCCCGAAAAACATTTTGCACATGCCGTAAAATCTGAAAACAAACGAAAAAAAAAAAAGAAAATGAAAAAAAAAAGAATTCTAATAATTATAATATTGTGTGTATGCAGGAATTTTAAGCTGATTGCAGCTTGTTTTTCATTATTTTTCAATTTGTTTTGTTTATAGACGTCTATTCGAGATTTTGGACTTTTGTTTTAAACAAATGTGCCTGATTTCCAAGTGGAGAGCACAAATACGAATTTGATTCCGATTCGAAATCGTAATCATTCAATACACATTGTTGTTCCACACGCTATTTTTAGGCGTTGTCTATGATATGAGAGAGGAGGGAATATGATAAATTATTGCACGGCCAGCTGTGTTTACTTATTTTCTATATAGACAGACAACTCACTGAGATATATATATATGTGTTATACATATATGTATCTTCAAACTTGCGTATATGCGCATGATTCAAGTTTTTGTGCTAATCTGGCATACGCTGCACGGAGAAAAACAAGAGGCGAGTCAGATGTGTAAATTTAAAATTTAATTGCACACACACACACACACACTCGAGCATTTCGCACAGTGTACTTCGGTGTTTATTGCCTCCCAAGAGATGCTGAGTAATTTATGAGCTGGCGACAACAACATTCCAATGCCTCATAGCGAATTATGATCCATAAAAATGGAAATTAATAACGTACAACATGCAATGCTGCATAGATCGGATCACGCTGTACTCTGGCAAAGCCTTTTAAAGTCGTTCACAGAGCGAGTGCCCCCTTGAGCGAAATATGTATAAAAGAGAGAAACAAAAAAACAAAAAGAAAATCCCGTCAAGATATGCGGAAGTTGCATGAAAATCAAAAGAGCGCACAGAGAGCGTCAGAACTCGAGCAAAAGGTTAAAGGACTTTATCATGCTAAAAATGGGTCGTAATAGTAGCGCAGGATGCAAGAGAAGGGGTATCTGGGGGGGGGAGGGGTATGATGGGCCCTTGTCCTAAGTCAACACCGTGGAGAATGCGTCGAGTGGCCTTTAAATCCGGTCGCCAGTCTCGCTGAGGCGAGACAAGAGAGAGGGAAAGAGAGAGAGAGAGGGGGAGGGAAACAGTGCAAAGTAAAAAGAGAAAGGAATAATGTTTCCTCCTCTTAGTGCTTCTGCAATTATCTGATAGTTAGAACACATTTTTAAAAGTGTTATATTCCTTTATAGAGTATAGAAATAATGAACAAAGAAATGCAAGTTTATTGTTAGAAATTTGTTATACATTTACACGATATTATTGCACATATAACAGTTTCTTTATCTTGTATAACATTTATAATATATTTCGCACTTGAAATTGCACTTTGCAATGTGTGATAATTTGCTGTATAATAGTTATAAATATATAACACTTGAGTATGTGTTAATTTTTAGTAACTTTACTTTGTTTGCAACAATGTGTAATCTGTAATACTTTTGCCAATGGCTGTCACTGCTGTATAACAGTATAACAGTTTTTCATTCCAACAGTTCTAACGCCCACATACTGCCCCTAATTATATGTGCTACTCAAATAATTTTCAGTTCAGTTCGGTACAAAGTTAAAAGACAACGTACAAAATAAGATGTACCGAGTACACTGTACTCATAACAAGTGTACTCATTCAAGTGATCTATCCCTCTCTCTCACACTCTCGCCCTCTCTATAGGGAGTAGCACAAAACAGTAGCAAAGTTTCAACTGCCACTCGAACGTATTTTGCACTCGGCCCACGCACATTCTTCTTGGCCAACAAAAATTTACGGTTATAACGCCCAGACAAACCTTAACGTGTTGACTTGATTCAATTGGAGTCGTCGAGTCTCTGCGCTTCTAACTGGGTTACCAAGGCGACTGCGGTGGCGACACGCGGCTCCGTTGTTAGTTTCGCTGTGTGTGTGTGTGTGTGTGTGTGTGTGTGTGTGTTGGCCAATGGCAGGCAAATTAAGTTAACAGCCAAAGCAAAGCAAAGCAAAGTCCAAGGCTGACGCTGCGCAATGCTGATTGGAATGTCTACACTGAGAGAATTGTTAGTCGAGTAGTTTGTTTTCTAACGGTGTCAGCTGCTGCTGCCGCTACCCCTGCCCCCTCCCCGCTGCTGACTACGCACACCTGCCCAGCCCTGCAACGAGCCGCAGCGCCAGCAGTGGCAGCAGCAGAGACAACGAGCTGAGCAAACAAATAACGCGCACTTCCTTTTCCGCCGCTGTGCGTTATGTTTCAGCTCCGCTACCCCCGCATGTGCCCCTTCCACTTCCCCTTCCCCTTCCCCCAACCCTCCCTGCCTCTGCTGCATGCATTCCAAAAATAGTTGTTGGCATTTTCGTATAAATCACATTTTAATGTGCCGCATCGCGTTCTGTGCAGAGCGAGACAGAGAGGGAGAGAATGAGAAAGAGAGAGAGAGGGAGAAGACAAATTCTTGCGTTCCCTGCAGTTTTGTTTACCTTTTTGCCATATGTTGCGAGGCCTTAGAATGCACATAGAAAGAGAGACAAGCAGAGCAGACAAAAGAGAGAGAGAGAGAGAGAGTAGCGCCCTGTGCAGTCATATTATGCACGGTCATAAGCAAAAGTAGTTCCTGCTCTATAGGGTAGGGTTTGCATTAGGGTACCCTTATACCTTATAGCACGAGTTTGACTATAGTTAGCTCCTTTTTTGTTTATACACTATCGCGTGTATCTTTTAGCTACATAGTATATAGTATATCTGCATGGGGTTGCCTAGGGAATTGGTATGCTCGCTTGACAGTCAATCAATCAACTCTCATGCTCATGTATCATAATTGAAATGGTCTATGAACTCTTGCAATAACTCGAGGTATTTGGTATTCTCTAGTTTTTTTGTTTTTATTTAATATTTCAGTACACTCCTCAGCTGTCCAGCTTGGATTTATCTCTGGCAACTAACTTCTCCAATGCCATTTTTCATTTCTCTCACTCTCCCTCTCTCACTCGCTCTCTGGTTCTATTTTATCTGCATCCTCCCACTGGAAATGGCAGCTCTGGTCGTGCATTTCCTTCGAGTTTATTCTCAGTGACACATGCAAATGGAAATGACATTTGCTGGTGGCCTCGCTGCGTCTCTCCCGCTGCTCTCCTCCCCCAGGGATTCCTAAACTAAAAGGTTAGGGAGAGTTCTGCATTGTGGTATGCCACTGCGACAGCTGATGCATTAAGTAAAACTTAAATAAAATATATCTATGTTCGGGGGGGAGTATCATATCATCGCACTTGAGACTCAGCTGGGCGTGAAATGCCTGGTCCCTGCTTAATGCGAGGCACGTGCGAGGAGTTTACACGAACTGGAACTCTCTCCATGTTTGTGAATTGTGGCCAATTCGGCTGCCCTTTTTCGTAGAGAACTCTCTTGTTCCCTGTTTGTGCCTCGGACCATAATCAGAGCTGAGCCATGAGGGCGGCCCAATGACAATGGGTTCTTCACCCAGACGGGTGACCCAACTGGCAGTCTGTCTGTCCCTCTGTCTCTCCCTCTGTCTGTCTGTCTGTCACGTCGTTTGTGTTCTTTTTGCTCATGTCATAATTACATGACATGCTCGCCTAATTGCAATCAACAGGAAGCATAAAACGTGGAGATGCAGTTATGGATGCCACATGCAGCACACACGAAGGTAACTGCGCATAATTATAGTCTGAATAGTAGTAGCAGGATACCCTGCAAAATGCCAGCAGAGTGGGGTATATTGACAAACCTTCATTATGCTCTGCAAACTGCCAGCAAACTATACTCTCTTTTACCCTACAGGGTATCTGGCTTATTTACTCGATTAGTTCTACGATTTTGCCGCTCTGCTTTGCAGGGTATTTGCATATCAGTCTCTTCTTCTACTCTGCTCGATTAGTTCTTATAGTCGGGCCCCCATCAACGATTTTGTCGTGCACATCCGCTGCACTTTGCTAGTCACGTCACTTGCAAATGTGTTTCCCATTGTTTTCGGTTCTTTTGGGATCTTTTAGGGTTGTTGTTCCTACTTGGCAAATGGTCGCAAATCAATAGGGAAACTCCTGACTCGGTTGGCCTGGGCAACCTGGGGGTATGCAAACTCAACAGTTTGTCAATCCATCAGAGGGTTCACTGACCCACGGCTGACCACACAGCCGGTCAGGGCGTCCAGGTGGCAACCAGGTGGTGGTGGCGATGGCGGCGACACCCTGTTGCACCCTCAGCTCCGCTCAGTTCAGCTCAGTCAGGCATAATTTCCTCGTTGTTTTTTCGTTTGAGTGGATAAAATTGTGTAAAGGGGAGGGGGCGAAAAGGGTTGCCCACGGGTTCAGTTGAGTTTCCTGAGCGTGTCGTGGTGGTTGATATAATCTACGATCTACTGCAGCAAATACATGCATACATATGTATGAGCTAATGGGTTATACTAATAGTTAATACCTTTTAGAACATGTTCAACATGGCACATAGCTCTCAGATAGGCGACTAAACGTAACACGATTCTGCACTCTTTATAAAGTATGCTATTATGTTGATATATCATCTAGCTGGCTGGTATAATGGATAGCACAGAGAATTCCTTTAGATTTTGTTGCTATTACGCAATCTACGTGACTTTTCAATTGTTTTTTTTTATATATCTCGAGTTATACAAACATTTTAAAACATAGAGAAACAATTTATTGAGGTTATGTCATGGCATATTATTAATGACTAAAGAATTTTTTAGTATTAACTGAAAATTGTCATGAAACTGAACACTCGATAAATTTGTAATTAATTTTCAGTATTTAGAATTTTTTAAAATTAACTGCAACGATTTGTAATATTGCAATGTTGTTTATAAATAATTATAGCAGTATTTCATCGCAGCAGTTAGTATTTATTAAGTATTTCCAAAGCGTATAGTGTGATTTAGCAAGATTAACTTGTATAGTAATCAATCTCTCCCTCTCTCCCTCTCTCTCTCTCTCTTTCACTCGGCTCAACTCTACTTAAAGCACACATTACGCATACGCCGCGTTGACCCACTGCCTTATCAAAACTGATGATGTTGAGTTTTTGCCTTCAATTACGCAAATGATGGCATTGTCTGTCCTCGCTTTCAATCTGAAATATTTTTTGTATACTATCAAGAGATATTTCCGTTGTGCATTGAGAGAAATAAACACGCCATATTCGTACTTAATTCGCCATATGTCACATCTCTTCTCTCTCTATCTCTTTCTCTCTTCTTTGCTGTCTCGTTTGTCTGTCTGCGATTTTGGATGGATAAATTAAGGTGCTCAGCAGGCGGAACTGACTGTCAAATTGACTAACATTGTCAGGGTCAGACCCCTTCGGCTCCCTGCCTGCCCTCTCCAGTCCTACTATCTGCATGATTGATGACAATCAAATATTACGCTTTTATTTTTCACAGTGTATTTCTCGTGCAATTCAATTGCGAACTTCGCTTAGTTTGCTAAGGCAAACGTGAAGCAAAATTATTGCATATTTATTTATAAAACGCTTAGCATTGGCTCAGCTGTTGTTGTTGTTGTTGTTGTCATTGTAAACAAGTCGTACGGGGCGACTCCCCAGTAAGTTCTTCTGTAATAGAGAACCCGTTTATTGAAATTCCACACTCGTATCTCTCGCTCTCTCTCTCTCTCTGGTGTTATGTGATATCATTGCGCAACAGATGGGGATGTTGATATATGAACCTTAGAGCGAGGGTCGCCTCAAAAGGGCATAAAACTGTTGTGTAGGCAGATTGTCAACATTGAATTTGAGATGAGGCATAAAGATTTAGCGGAAGTTTGCATTTAAGGTAGTAAAATTAAAGAGTTTGGAAGATTTTTATAATTTTAATTTAATTTAATTTGAATTTAATTTATAAAACTGCTTCAAATTGATTTCAATTTTGTTATATTTTCTTATACTTGAAAATGTAAACCTAGTTTAATAACTTATGTGGCAAACCTCGTTTTGTTTAGCGACTTGAGACGCTGCTTAGCTGATGTCAGCAATTAGCTTGATTAACGCCCCTGCTTAGGCAATTAAATTCAATTACTCGAATTGCCACAAAAATTATGCAAAACGCACTTTTCACCTCGCGGCTGAGTCAGTCGGCCCAGTTTTATATAGTTTATATGTGTGTAAAGTAGACAGATTCGTTCACAAATGTTAAGGTGCTACGAACTCACACTGACCGAGTGCAACCATTCGATAGGGGGGGAATTCTTTCTCTCTCTCTCTCTCTCTTTCTCTCAGTTTGCCAGCTGCCGCATGCCGCACATTTTTAATTTCATTTCATTTTCTGTGTGTGTTTTGTTTTATTGTTGAAAAGTTAATTGTGCGACAGTTTTCATTCTTGGCCTGCTGCCCGGCCTGACGCCATTGCGACAGAAACAACAAAAAGTGCATAAAATTTAATTAAACTAGCTGCAAAATTGCATTGGGCCGGCAGTCGCAGTCACATAACTCAATTCGATTGCAATTTGCCTTTGGCTTTTAAAAAGCGCAGCCAGCGATCGATACTAGAGACCACTAATGAAAAAACATATATATATATTTATTATTATATATATCTCTCTGCAAAATTTTAGAGATTTGCTCGTGAAACGCCCCTGTTAACCTCGGGCAAAAATTGCCGCAATTTCAAATGTATTATCTGTGATTGAGTGTGTGTGCGGGGTTCGTGATGCTCTATTCGCTTCAGCGAAAACTGTGACAATGAATACCAAGAAAGAAAGCCATATAAGGCAGCCCCATAGAGTGGAGTACCCCTGTTACTAGACTGTAGAAACGGCATCAAAGCCCTCCATTCATTTGCAAGCAAAGCAAAAGCGCCGAACGCTCCACATGTTGGCCAAGCGTTCAATAACCCCACGAGCTGTGGCAGAAGTACATACACATACATAGTAAACGCCTCGTTCAAAAAAAAAACAAATACGAATCTCTGGCAAGAATTCTTTGAATGTAAAAAAGAAAGAGAGAGAGAGAGATACGCATAGTTTGGCAAATATTCGCTAGATGAGCTCACACATGCACTCGAAGAAAATTCGGTACTCAAGCTGACAATGACTAAACTGATCAATTATAATTATAAATGTGCCCTAACTTATCTAAGAGTCTTGTTCTATCTCTAAGATCTTAACTAGTCGGAGGCTCAAAGTAAATACTTGCAATCAATCCTTAGAAGTTATAGACAGCTTACGCAGATCTCTAAAAAAAATAATCTATTGATATCTAACATTCCAAATTTAAAGAAAACTTAGTTTTTGATGTCAAATTAAAAGAGAATCTCATTGCTTTCTACGCTTAGTTTTTCCCTAATTTCTCTGAGTGTACCACTCTGAGTTACGCTGCCTTTTTTAAATTGACTGGGGCTGGGTCTGCGCTGGGCTGGTCTGCTGCTTGTACTGGGTTGGGCTGAGGTTGAGGTTGAAGTTCGGGTTCGTGTTCGGATCGGCATCGAGAGGGAGGAGCACATAAATAATAATTACGCCAGCGTCAGCTTGACATCTGTTTGAAGTTTCATGCTGGCGTACCGACCCATTCCCTCATGGCGCATTCCGCATACTTCGTAACTTCCAAATGGATCTGCCCGCCCATAGATCGTTTTCCGCCGCTGACGGAGTTATTACAATGGCCCTATAAATAGAGACAGCGCGAGTGCGGGGCAGACGTGCTCGATTGGCGATCGGCACGCAACCAGAAGCCAGCCTCCATTCTACCGATCCTCCCTTTCGGTTTCACTTTGTTCCCTCTCTCTCTTCCTCTCCCTCTCTCTCTTGTTATGACTAGCTGACCCTATTAAACTATGATGCGAATGAGGAGTTGAGAGATGAGCGGGAATTCATAATATATCTGCCTCAGAGAGAGAGAGAGATCAGTGAAGATTTCACTTGCCAGTGCCTTAGTTACTCCATCTATAAAATCTCTAATTTTTGTAGCATTTCTCTTCTCTAAAGTTGCGATCAATCTTCGTTCCACACACACAGAGAATTAGCCTCTTAGTGTCCAAATGAATGCTCTACAAAGTATGCCCCCCCCTTGCGCCCATGGCTATTACTTAAGTATTTCCCCTTTTGTTGTCTACGCCGCCACTGTTGCTTTGTCTTTAACAAATGTGAAGCAATTGAAGTTTTGGTTGTGCGTCCAACGACGACGACGACGACGACAAACGACCCGTTTTGTCGGGGTAGCTGCTCTTTGGCCTCATGAACCCCTTCCCGTAACCCCCTGTTCTACCCAACCCCGCTGGGTCTCTTATCTTGGGCTTGTCATTTGCCAATTGGCATTTATGTTTCGTAAATTGATATTTCCGTTGGGTGCAGTGCCGAGAGAGAGAGAGAGAGAGAGAGATTGAGAGGAGAGGCAGTAGCTTCTTTAGAAAGTTGAATTCCATAAGTAAGACAATTCAACTAATTTGTTCTCCTTTCTCTCTCTCTCTCTCTCAGCAGCAATGCCTCCCATTTCTAAAATCAGCTAACGTTATTAATTTAGCACAATTAATTGAAACACTTTAAACGCTTTGGCAGTGAAAACGCAATTTGCAGCTCGTTTGGCAAGAGCCAAGAGCGGCAACAATGGGTTAAGCACTTCATGCCACTCGAGTACGTGACTAATTGCAAGTTCAATGGATTCCAACAGCTTCACTAGAAGTGCACAACTGCGCCCCCTCCCCCTCTCTCTCCTTCTCTATCTCTCCTTTACTCAATCTCAAGTGCAACTCCCTCCTCAATCCTCTCTTAGATATCCACATCTATCTCAAGTGTATTTTATCTCGCCTCGCACTTTAATTGCATCTCGCTTGGACACGTCCAGCTGCAAGTTGCCTTAACCAAAACAAGCAGAAGAAGAAGAAGAAGATACATTGCCAAAAGTGAAGCCGTCTAGACAGACAAGTCGAGTCATTTGTCTGCCTTTTGATGACTGTCTGTCTGTCTGTCTGTCTCTGTTGCTCATCGAGCAATTAGGGTGACCAGACACACAGTTTACAGCTGTGTCGAAGTCTAAATTTGATTTACCTCGCCCCTGCCTAATTAACTGAATTTCTGTATAATCGGCATCAGTTTCATTTAGCGGAAAATTCACACAGTTGGTCAGCAGCTGTTAAAGCTGTCTATGGATCACCCTAGGAAATCCTAAGAGTCACTGAGAGCTTTGACTCAGATCCCTAATTCTTATCAACTATGCGTTACTAACTATGGATCATCCAAGCTGATACCCTGTACAATTTAATGCTTTGACTCATCTGCAATTAAATTCTTATCAACTGTTCAGAACTGTCTATGGAATGATCCATTAGATCTGTAGCTAAGCTGAAGCTGTCTATGAATAGACATGATATATGATTTAATGCTAAAGAATTTTTGCCTCGATTTCGATTAGACTGCACAATCTTATCAACTTACGCACTCTAGACTTGTCTTTTTTGACTGTCAATGTCAGCATTATTAATAGTACGAAAGAATTTTAATAGATATGATTTTGAAACTGAATTCCGAACATTCTCGAACATGGAACTGGTAATCCGTTATGCAGCTGTCCCTAGGTATGGGTGTTAAGTGTCGCGCCAGATGGTCTTCGGTTTTATGGCCACCCAATTCCAGCAGGTTTGTCAAGTGTGAAAAGCTGGAAAGGTCGCGTCGGGATTTAGGGAAAAGCCGAAATTAAAAAGCAATCAGGGAATTACCCTCAGCCTAATTGCACCCAACCTACCTGATGGCGTTACAGGTAGATGGGCGCAGGCACAGGTCGAGCTAGTCCAGCCCAAAGTGACCCACGACCTTGCCTACCTGTGCGCTATATAAACCACGTCTGACACTACCAACGACATCAGTTGCACAGCAGCAATCATATCGCACACATCTATCTCACACATCGATATCATACTCCATCATCATCATCATCATGGTCAGCTACACTTGCACACAGTACGTGAACTTCGCCGAGCCCCTGAGCTATGTGAATGGCACAATGAGCACCACTTACACCTTGGATGCAAGTCAATTTGGTCAACGTGACTTGGGACTATTCATCGAGAGTCTGGAGACAATCTCCCGCATTGAAAGGGAACGACATGAACGTCGTCAGCGACGTCGTGATCAGAGGGTGCGAGAGGCACGCATTGCTCAACTGCAGGAGGAGCACCAGCAAGAGGATCGCTGTGTCAGTCCCACACCCAGTGCCGAGGAGGCAGTCGATGAGCCCCTCATGTATATGGAGGCCAAGTGCATACCGTATGCCATAAGTGATCCATTGCCCATCACACCCAAGAAGGACTCAAGCGAATATGATCTTTGCGCCTCGGATGAGGCCTACAGTAGCGCAAATCAATCGCCACGCAACAGTGTGACCTATTCCAGTTGCACTGGCCTAGATTCCGATTCCGGTGCCGAGTCTGGTGTCTATGCCGGCACACCGCCGCCATTGCGTCCACGTTCGCAGGTGATCACCAAACCGAAGACTCGCACCACACGCTCTCGCATCATAAGCATGGTGCTCAAGCGGGAATATGCCAAGGCACCATCTGTGCCCGAGACCTTGGGCCACTCGGAGGAGGAGGAGGAACAGCGCACCGAACATTTGCTGAACAGCACCATCAAGCATCAATACGACAAGCTTTCATCCAAGTCACGACGACGTGGCATTGCCTGCGAGCAGAACTCACCCGAGGAACGCTTCTTGGACAAGGCTCTGCGCTATCTGACCTTGTAAGGGGGAGCAGCAGTTCCCTTTCAGCTTTAACTCTGAGTTCCTTAAATCAACTCATCATCATACATATATCATATATATTAATCGTATTCCTAGCTTAGATTTGTTTGTAAAACATTTTCATATTAAAAATCATTGACCATACATATTTCTGCCTTTCTCATCAAGATCACAAAGATCATAATGAACAATTTATATTGTTTATAGTTCTTTTGGAAACTTAGAACTTGTCAGATCTTAAGTTGATAATTTCCTTTAGCTAATATAAACTCTTTATTATGTTTCCTTTTGGTTTCAGCAAAGTCTCTACAATTGTTCTTTTCCTCTTCCATCTTCCCGCCTTCCACTCTGCCTCTCCCACTCTCCCATTTAAATACTCTTTCCTGGAGCTGTCAGCTCACTGTTTAGACGACCTAGTGACACGTTTGTCAACGCAGCTGGCAGCAGCATCAGCTCGATAATCCGCTCCAATTTAACGATGGCCTGTCAACTGTGACTCTCCTCCTTCTCTTCTTTAGTTCTTCCTGCTCTTTCTTTTATCTCTTTCGTTGCAGTAAGTGGCAGAGTGTGCTAAAAATAGATAGACGTGAGAAGCACCCTACTCTGCGGCATATTACATAGGCAGCTGTGCCAATGCACTGCGATAAATAGTCTAGTCATAAGTAAAAATTTAGGAATAAGTAGTGAAACCTTTTAATTTGTAGTAGCAACTTTTCTCTCAGTGTATCCCATCAGCTGTCAGCTAACGCGTGTGAAGACAAACACCTTGAAAGTGTGTGTGTGTGTCTGCGTGTGCTTACCTCAAGCCGCCAGCCGCCTGTTGCTGTGGTTTTGTTTATCCAATGCTCGCCTCGCACACAGGGTGCCTCGCACAAGCACAGGGCGTACGTGAGGGGGTGCTGGCTCCATCCTTTATGGCTTTTGCCATAAAAAGCTCTAGCGCTGTTGCTCGGCCCCAGCTCTGTTTTGTTTGTCATGCGCGGCCAAAAAGCTGCCATAAAAACAGTTTGCAGTGAGTTGGCCAAGTTGGCGATTTGGCCAAGTTTGGCTTCAGCTCAGCCCTCAGCTGGCTCAGTATCTATCACAAATTCGAAAGCGTAGCATACATTTCAGCGCCGGAAATGGCAAACGGCGCGTAGTGCCAGCGTGTGCGTGTGTATTTGCTATACATTTGTGTGTGTGTGCTTGTGTGTGTGTGAGTTTTGTTGCATGTCGCGCGCCATGTTTGCTCAAGTAAAAAACAAATTTGATTAATTCACTTAGCCTAAAACAGACACACATACACACACGCGCACACAGTGAAATCCTAAAAGTGACCAAAAACGCATTTGGCCCAAACCCCTCGCAGCGTAACCACACCCCCAACCACCCCCCCTGCGCTTTCGCCTCTCTAAGCCTCTGCCTGTGCGCTCTTCCCAGTTTCCCCTTGACAATAAAATATGAATTGATGCGCGCGCTGCGTGTGTGCGAGTGTGTGTGTGCGAGTGTGTGTGTGTGTAGCTTTGTGTATTGCTGCGTTTGACATTTTTTGCTTGCCAAAATTTTAAGGTCAACTCGCAGCGCGTTAAACTCGAACCGTATCGAAAATAAATAAATACAAAAATCCATCGAGAAGAAGCCACAAAATTTTGCAAGCTTCCTGAAAACTTTATACGATCTAAAGGAATTTTCGCAGCCCATTTTGGGTGTGCCTATTTTATGGCTTGCACTTCGAGTGTGTGTGTGTGTGTGTGTAAACTTTATTGACTTGCTTTTTTTTCGTGGTATTGGTGTGTGCTAATTGAGTTTGGAGTGTGCGTGCGTGTGTGTGTGTTCGTAACGGATTTCGTTCTGTTCTATTTCCAAAATGAAATCTTTCGTTGCCAAAGAGTTACCTAAGTGAGACAACACGGAGTAATTTTGTGTGTGTGTGTGTGTGTGTGTGCGTGTTAATTGTTTTAAATATTGTTTTTCCAACTCACAAATCGCTTTTGTAATTCCCATCAAAATTTCGTATCAATGAAAAGTACTGCAAGAAAATTATAAATACAAATAATTTTAATATTTTAATTGTCGCACAGTAAGAACTGAGAATATGCTGCAATACGATCAGGTAAATAATTTAAAAAAAACACATACTATTATATAGTACACACACACACACACACACATTGATGAGAGACATAGAAAAGAGAGTGCGATGCAATTTGTTTGATTTCATTTTTATTGTTCTGCCTTCTTCTTCTGTTGACGTCAAAATCAGCTGACAAACCCCACACAGTATCTCTCTGCCCCCCTTCGCATACGCCAACGCCTACGCCTCTGTGCGCCGGCATTTGAATACGAATATGACCCAAATAGACTGCGCTTTCTGCAGCAGATTCAATTGCAGCGTGGCAGCATGGCAGCCGCTGCACAAACAACAATTGTCACGCCAACTGACGACATCCAACGCCTTGACAGCACAACTGCCTCGCCTCCGTCTCCGCCTTCGTCTCCGCCTTCGCCTCCTCTCCGCCTCCTCTTCGCCTCCGCCTCCATCTTCATCTTCTCTTGCTCGCCCTCGTCTCTTCGCTTCCATTTCCTGCCACATTTGAAGTGCCATTGCAAATGTGTATGACGACTGTGATTAACTTTTGTCTGTCTTTTGTCTTTGCGCCTCCTTCTCTACCCTCCTCCTCCCTGCCTGCCCCACTGTGTGCTGCTCTGGCTGTGGCAAGCTTTTGTCTTGTGGCACAGACACAGCCAAGGCAAAATGTTGGTAGACCCTGCATTGTTTACACTTGAGATCCTAACTCAAGTTTTTGCTATGCACTTGAAATCTTTTATTAAGCACTTGCCTGGAGGGATGACTGTCTCTCTGTATACACGTGTGTGTGGGAGAGGGGGAGGGGGAGGTATAGAGGACTAAGCGACTTTGCGACTTGGGAAACAAAGTTGTATTTATATAGCCTATAAGCGGATTATGCTTTGTGTATATATATGTTCCTGTACTCTCATAGATCAAATTGTATATTGTAACAAAGTGGAGAGAGTATTCCATTTTTTTGTCCACTCTCCCCGAAAGGTTTTTCGCTTTAAATGTCAAGGCCTGCTTCCGTACCCAAGTTTCCTGTTGTTTACCTAACGATTTTATTACATTTATCACGCTTAGCCTCGAAATGTCAAAGGAAAAGCAAATAGGGTTGGGATTTCCTTGGTCCAGCTATAAAGTTTTCTAATAGTTCTTTAAAATTTTTATTTTTGTGCTTCGAAGTGAGAGTTTACTGTACATATATACATAATTCAAATGACGCAATAAATCATCCAAGTGGTGGGTGGACAATCTCAGCTGACAATCAAAAGAAATGGCGAAAGACCTGTTGATATGCGGCATTTATTGTGACAGGCAGAGAAAAACGGAAGAGAAACAATCAGCGAATGCTGTAATTAAGCAAGCCTGACTACTAAATACTCTGCTTACAAGCTGGAAAATAGTTTTGAAAGCTTTTTCAAATTAATTTCAGCACTTGTCCACAGAACATACCCTGTAAAGAATTATTTACTTTGATATATTGCCTATTATCACTTATAATATATCTCTAATCTCTACTCCCTCTCTTTCTCTCTTACAGCCACCCGAGAATGAACTACAGAAATCGCATGATCACAATCCAGCCGCCCTGAGCGAGCATCAGCTGCGCGTGCAGGCCTCGCTGCAGCGTCTCAATATACCCGACTGGTTCAGACAATACAATCAGAACAGCGCACGCTCGCCAGATGGCGCCAGTGCAGCGGCCAGCGGCACCGCAGGCGGCTACAAGCCGGGCAACTTTACGCGCAAACGCACACAGGATTCAGGGCGCTGGCAGGGACTCAACTCGAAGACGACATCGCTCAGTTCCCTCGGCTCGCAACGCTCCGATCGCAGTCCGCTGCTGCTGAGCCCATCGGCGCACAGTCATCATGGCGGACAGAGCAGCAGTGCGAGCGGCGCGGCGGCGAGTCAACAAGGTCATGGGCATGGCCATTATGGTGGTCATGGTCATGGTCAGACTGGTGTGGTGGGCGCCACACGTTGGTCCACCTCGCATCTGAACTCCTCCCAAACATCGCCGAGTGTCTCGCAGCGCGGCAGCTTTGCACGCGGTGTTCCCATCAACAGCAGCTTCATGTCTGTGGCGAGCGGCAGTAGTGCAGGCAATCCTGGCGGTGTCCTGAGGAACTCCTATCGTCAGCCCTATCTGGGCTGGCGCAGCACAGAGAAGCTCTCGCAGCGCACGCCACACGAACGGTGAGTGAAGATACAGATATATGCAAGTACAGGGTATCTTAATCTCTATCACTCTCTCCCTTGCAGACTGGCCAACTCGCTGCTGGCGCAACGCACATCGCCCACAACGTCGACGCCTGCGAACGGTGTGCGTTTGCTGCAGCCCGTCACGCCGGAAATCCAGAGTTCCATCAAGGAGGTCACCTCGGCCATTGTGCACTATGTAAACGATCAGACGCAGGCCCAGCTCCAGCACCAGCAGCAGCAGCACAGTCGCTCGGCGAGTCCAAATTCGAGGTAGGCAGCGGAAAAATGTCCAAGCAGCAAGGAGAATCGTCGCGAGATCGCAGACAAAATCAGAAGAAAAAAAAAAAAGAAAACAGAAATTTCTCATAGCGTTCGATTTGTTTGTTCTCGATTAGTAGTCGCGTCTGTAATATCCTGGAAATATTAATACCCAATGTGTGTGTAGTTGTTTCTTCTACTCCTTCTTTCCTTACTAAGAAACTCTCGATCTAAACTTTGCTTACCTATATATCAATGTATATGTCTTTCCCCTACGTTCATTTTCCGACTTTACACTCAACATTTTCATTTCTCTTCGGCAACTGCACAACGCGTAGCTACCTGTAATACCAAACAAAACAAAAAAAAAAACAAAAAGATAAACCAAAACCAACTCCAACTGCAACTACAACTGCACATGTCCAGTTATCGCCGCTGTCAGATAGAGAGACGAGGTAAGCCAGCACCCGCTTTCGTCCCGTTCGGGCTCTGTCATCCACCTCATCCTCAACCTCAGCGTCAGCAAACGTCTTCCATGTGGCTAACCCACCGACTAATGGCTAACAATTCTCATCTCTTACTCAAAACAATATATATATATATATATATCTATATAGTATGTATGTTATAAGTGTGTGAGTGTGTGTGTTGGCTTCTACTAATACACTAAAACTGCAACTAAACAACTTTCACCTCGATACTTTGGCTGGATTGTTGCCAATTGGACCAGTTTACATAGTAAGGAAGCTTATATAGATTTGAAACTTCAGAATGCCAACTAAAAATATAAATCTATTTTAGATCTGAAATTTAAAGTGATAACTAAGCTGCATAGTCCTTTTATATCTCATATACCTTCAGAGTTAGCGCATGAATAATATAGGATAAGTCTGGCATATACTTTAAGCTCAGTTATGGCAAACCTTTATAATGCTTGCCTTACTACCTTAATTACATAGTCTAGAAACTCATAAAGTTCCCAGCAAATTACGTTTATTAGTTCCCAGTCCCCGTCCCAGTCCCCGTCTCATATCTTCTATCTAAATCAATGACTTTATCAGTGCGAATCGTGTGAGCTTTTCAATCAGACCGCGCACAAAGGCAGCCCATTCAAATCGGAATTGAATCTAAGAGTCTATGGAATTGTGGGCAGCAGGGGGAAAGTAGAAGAGCAGCGGGGCCTATTAATAAGGCTCAATCCGGCCAGCTATGGCATCGTATGCAATTTAAATGTCAACAATGCAGGCCCTTCGCACTGTGCCCTACCTGGCCAATCAGCCAGGCGGGGCTGCACTTGTACACGTTGCGCGAATGGAGTCCACTTTGTGCCAATCATAATGAAAATCGATAATATTAAAGTGGAGCAACTTGCATACAGGGTGCGACTATTATAAAAAAAAACTGAGAAGCTTATAGGGCACTTTAGATATGCTCTATATTTGTGGTAGGATTAGAATTATCAGATTGAAAATATACCTGAATGTGATAAAATATATATATTTAATTATAGATCATACATAATGCAAATATACCTTATATCAGATATTTATTTAGTGTAAATCAGCTTTTAATTTTTCCTACATTTAATTCCTGTCATTCGACAAGGCATGGTAGCTTTCCCTTAATAAAATCCTGTCTAAAACCTTTTTATATCCTATATATCCTTTTATATATATTCACATCAAGTAGTTCCTGCTTAGCTGCCTTTAGAGAGTATCTAAGAATTCCGTTTTGGCAACTGCAAAAAGTTGCTTGTTATGTGTAATCAGGCCGCCAGGCAGGCGCCTTCGTTTTCGGCACCGACTAGTACTACCCTCCTTTCCACTCTCTCTCTCTCTCTCTCCTCTCTTTCTCTCTCACTCTCACTCTCTCCATCCTGTCACAGCAACCCTCCGGTCACAGCAGCCAGCAGTGTGTTATGCTACGCTTATCTTGCTGTCTCTCTTGGCCCATCTTTCGCTCTTTCTCTCACGACCCCATTTGAGGTGGCGCCATCCTGCACCCCCAGCCCCAGCCCCCACCCCTACGCTTTTATGCTCTCGATCCCACAGTGCTGGTGGCTTTGCTGCCGCTGTGAGTATTTTGTGTCCATCGACGTTTCATTCGTGTGCGACGTCTGCTGGCAAGAAGAAGGTTTCCTGGCCAAATCGGTGTGCCATAAAAGTGATAAGTGTATCTTATATATATTTATTATATAAAATTCAAGTGAGAAATTGCAGAGGGAGAAAACGCAATTTAGATTTTTTCCTATAATATATTTCGTAGAAGCCGCAACAATCAGTTAGTTGACCGAGGTTAGTGCAATTGCAGTGACGTCACTTATTGATTTTGCCTACTGTACTATACTACTATAATACTTACTAGCCTGGTGTATGTGCTCCGCCTCTCGTCTCGTTACCAAAATAGAATTATCTCTTAAGCGATGCATTTACTAATCCTCCCCCTCAATTATCCCTTCGATTCACAGAAAGTGCTGGCTGGAGAGCAGTTTCGTTGGCAGTCGCCCGCTGGATTCCCCGCAGACGCCCGTCATCGATAGCAGCAGCAGCCCGCCCACATCGCAGCAGCAACTCGATGCGGCTGGCCAGATACTGCAGCAGCCCCTACGCATGAACGGACTCAGCCGGGTTGGCGGCGGTGGCGGTGAGTCCACCATATATATCTGATATCTGGAACAGATATAGCATACACACACACATAGAAACACACATAGAAATACACACATACATATGCTGCTAGCTATATATAGCTTAAGTAGAACTTATTGCTTTGATTCGATCACAAGTTTATCGATTTTCGTTTTGTAATATTTGTGCACAAAATGAGAAATTGTCGTAACATTAAATTATGATTTAGTTTGTAGCGAAATCCCACACAAACACACACACACACGTACACACACACCTACACCCGTGCAAGTGTAACATTCGTTGATAATATCATATATATACTTTACTAGGGTGCAAAGTGCAAATGCGATTTTTAAGTTTCAAATTTGTAAATGTTGAGAAAAACAGTTAGAAGAAGAAGAGCTGAATCCGTTCTGAAATCGACAATGCGTAGTTTTTAGTGCGTACGAAATTAATTTTAATATTTAATTTTATGCTTAATTTTTAATAAACAAAAGAAAGCACACAGCGATGATCAATATTCTCATTGTATTATTATTATTATCCGCATATATATCATTATATACAATCGATGAAACGATGCATAGCATACTTATCTACGTATAAGTTAGCTACGCACTGCATTCAGTCAATCAATCAAACAATCAATCATATCAATCATACGCAATATGTATACCCCACAAAACTTCCCCTACATTTTGGAATTTTCTATTTTAGGCTTGGTTTTTAAAACTAGACAAATTCACAACCCTAACCCCAACAAAAAAAGCAATGAACCCTAACCATAACGATAACCATAAAACCTAAGCGTGCTATTAATATAATTTCAATACGATCATGTATTATTGCAACAACAAGCACAACGATTTAAAGTGTCTTATTCGATTATACACACTGTACTCTTTTATATAATTGATATATATACTTGCTATAATTATTATAATTTTGTATAAACTACCATAATTTAAACCTTATCGATACCGAGTGCTTTATACAAGTGTCTACATATAGTGCGGGCTCAGCCCTCGCCGCAAAAAATAAAACTGATTTGATATTTTAAACCGAAACCTTTTATGATTTGTTTTTTTTTTATATTGTTATTTTTTTTGGTTCTTTCAGTAAAGTTTGTCTTGTTTTAGCTGCCTGTGTATCTAATATGCACTCCTTATCTTGTACATAGAACATTTTCTCAGTGTAATTCTCATATTTGTCATGCCATCCCAAGATCGAGCTGCCATTTAGTTCTAAGATCGTTTAATATGCGCTCTCTATTTTGAATTAAGCCTAACAACAATTTGTTTTTGTATTCTTATATTTTTTATAAAAATTAATCCCAACAAAAATATATCGAAAATCAAAAATCAAATTCAAAATAACCGATAACCAAATCGTTATCGAAAACGAATCGAACTCGTTTATCGTTTACATCCAAAAAGCGCCAGAACGCTCATTGAGCAGCGCATCGCTAGAAGATGTCCTAGCCTCACTTTTAGGACTGCCAACTACCTCCTCCTCCAACAGCCAGAACACCAACAACACCAACATCAACAACAGTAACAACAACAACATCAACAACACCAATAGCAACAACAGAAACCCGACGACATCGGCGACCATAGCGGGGTCCTCGACGACAGGTATGAACCTGTAAGTTTTTGTTCCAATATAACCGCTACCCAAAAAAAAAAAAAAAAAAAAATCAAAAGTCAAAAAAAGATAACAACAAAAATATGTTTGGAAAATGAAAATGAAAAATGAAAAGATGATAAAGGGGTATAGGCAAAAAATCTACTTGCGTTCTTGTTTGTTGTTCGTTCTCTCTCTTTCTCTCTGTCGACCACTATATAAACTATATATAAATATCTCTATATAATCGTTTGTGTATATCTCAAGGTTTTCATAAATACCCTTGCAGAGACATCTGCGATGCTGCAAAGCTTATACAAACATATACTATCCATATATATTTATTTAATTGCTCCCATTTGATTAAATCTGATGAAACTATCTAAAAAACCTTCTTTCTTTATATATTTTTTTAATCATTTAATAACAACCTGCAAGGGTATTTTGGCTTCGGCTTTCCTATTTTACATTTATTCCTTGCGTATTTCTTCGTAGTTTTGTTGACATTCTTCAATCTCCATCAAACACATTGAATACATCCAGAAAAAATACTAGTAGTTATTCTTGCTATTGTTATGTTCTTTTCAAATTACACTGAGAAAAATACCAGAGTACATGCATAGAGAAAATACCACCCCATATTCCCTTACTTGAATACATAGATCTTAGATTTTTAATGCCTGCCTGCTCCATGGAATGCTAATTGTTGTTGTTACTTGTTTATAAAGATCGTTACCATATGCAGTTAATCAAATTTAACCTCACTTTTCGTATTGTTTTCATAGCAGATTCAGCTAGTCGTCATCAACTGGAGGTGCTATCGGCAGCGGAGCAACAGCTGCTGCGCCGTCGCAGCGAGGGTGACGCTCCTACGCAGAAGCAATCGAAGTCGAACCAAGCGCAAAGCCAATCCCAATCCCAATCTCATTCCCAATCCCAATCGCAATCCCAGTCAGAGTCGCAAGCGCTTCAGGGTCAAGGCAATGTCAGCGGTCAGAATAGACGCGTCTCGTTGGGCGACTCCAATAGCCAAGCCCATGCGGAGCGGAGCGGTGGAGGCGGCGGGGGCAGCAACGGGGGCAGCGTCGATGCCCAACTGCAGATCCGGTGCCGCAACACCAAGTGTGAGGCAAGTGCCACGCCCATCGATGCCAAGAAGCTGTACAAGTCATGCCACAATTGTACCCATCTATATTGTTCACGTGAGTGTCGGCGCGCCCACTGGGAGAAGCATCGCAAGGCGTGCCTGCACTCGCGCGCCTCCAATCTGTGCCGCCAGGTGCTAGCCACATGCAAGGACGACATCGACTCGCAGCGCCATCTCAGCCTGCTGGCGCGCAAGGGTAGCCTCTCGCAAGGACGCGGTGTCGTTCGGGTGCTCTTTCGCAGCGCCGAAGCGGCGGAGGGATTCATCAAGCATGGCTTCCAGTGCATGGGCGAAGCCTCGTATGTACGCTGGCCCGATCTGATGCCGGCTGAGATGGGGCTGGAACTGTACTCCGAACTACTGAAGCTTAGCACGGAATATAAGCCCGAGTCCAAGATGCTTATCTATGTGGCCATATGTGTGGTCTCCGAGGCGCCTGGTATGGGTCAGGCGCCGGTGCGCTGGGAGCGGCAGCTAGTCTCACGCTGCGCCAAGCTCAAGCTCTGCAAGAGCGTGCTGGCCGAACTGGAACTGCAGCAGCAGGCACTGCAACAGCCACTGGCAGTGAGCACCGAGATTCTCATATTAACATTCAATCCCGGCATGCGCACTGTTCCAGGCAACCGAGAGCTGATACTGTCCAACATCCTGGACATTTTGTCGCGACGTGGCGTTCTGCTGCGCAAACACTACCCGGAGATCTATCAGCGCCTGCAGACCTACACAGAGGGCCAGACGGACCGATTCAATCCGGTGACACTGCATCCGCGCGACTCGCAGACGGGCCAGAGCTTCGTCTGCATCATCATGCCCGTCCATGCGACGGATAGCGAACTAATCAAGCTGCCCTCGGCAGCTGATGGCGGCGGCAATCGGGTGACGACCATCGATGTCGGCTCGCCGGCTGCACTCGCCCAGCTGGACGACGATGAGCTGCTGACGCGCACCACGCCGGCGAGTTGATTGAAGGCAAACTGTAGCAGTGCCACGCCCCCTACGCACGTCCTTAGCGTCTTTAGCGATGCGTTGGAGAGTACACGCATGTGAATACTACGAGGATCTCACGCGTGCTCTCTTCCGCTCTAACTCACTCTATCTCTTTCTGTATCTCTATCAAATTCTACTTCTCCTTCTAGACAAATATTCGCGTTAGTTAGTCCTCTTGAACGAAGCTTGTTAGCCGGGTGTGCGTGGTCAACACAGAAGTAATACATATACACACATATACATACATATACTATATCAATCAGTAGTATCCTCGAATCCCTCCTCCAAAGCAAGGATAGAACACTCGTTGTCTGGCACTCTCAACCCATGAAATTAACTAACAAGATGTTTGATAAGATAGAAAGAACAGAATATAACAGTTATCAGTCGCTTGGGATCGACGATCGATATAGCATCTCTATTTAAAAATGAACATATTCTATTCTATGACACTAGAGATAATAATTCAAGCTTTATTATTACATATATCTCTGAGCTTACGAGTGCCCGCACACTTGCAAAAGCTACACGCTATATAACTCAATACGGGGACTGGTGGAATCATCCATAACTTTCAAGCATCAAAAATTGTTACTAAACTCTCCACTCAGATCCTTAATGCATATAAATACATATTTGTATTAACTGCAGCTTCCAACAAATAACTAAGACAGATACTACACACATTTAATATTAACTCGAGCAATAGTCTAGCATAAGGGCCCACAAATGAGTTAAGGCTAACTTGTTTCTTTCCTATATACGCCGCGGCGTTACATGAAGCATAACCTCACTTTTTATAAAGCAATTCTCACACGAAAACTACACATCATCAACTTTACAAAATAATTATACTTATGGCAAACTAGCTACAAATTTAAATACAAATACATATGCGTACACACACACATACATATACATACCTACATATATCTTCTTCGACTATTGTGTTAAATGTAAGACGAGCAAAAGGATTTGCTTATGGCCTTATTTAAAGTTTGTTAAATTTGTTCGCTCCCGAAAAAAAAACACATACACCGAGTTGTACCATTTTGTAGCCTTTTAAATTAGGTTTTTAATTTATGTGTAAGTCGGACGCGAGACTAGGTTAGCTTAAATATATATATGTACATACATACAGTTATGTAAAAATATTGTATGTATATTATTATATCTGATATATTAGTTAAATTTTGTGTAACAACCTAACTAGAGTTGAGAATCAAAAGCTAGTTGTACTTGTAATATCTACCCCAAAGTCATTATTTATTTAGCTAAAATAATACTCGAATTCCGACTCCTTTGCTTAAGCAACATCACACACAACAATAACAACAACAATTTATACAATTTTGTGTAAATAAAGCAATAGATTTGTATTTCATCAACATAAACATAAAATTCCCCTTGGATTCTTATATCAGACATGAGTTCTCAATAGGGAGGAAAATACCCTAGGCAAAGAAAACTGTAAGTTGTTTAGTACTTGGAAGAAGAACTTGAAAAAAAACAATAATAAAATGCATTCGAAATTATTGAAATCATGTGTGTTTGTTTTGTTTCTGATCGAGCCGGGAAATTTATTGCAAACGTATTTTTAATTCCATCCCGAAAGTATGCTAACAAAAAAATGTATTCAAATATGATTTATTTATTAAAGTTATAATTGTTTCTGTATAATACTTATTTAGATTTACATAAATTGTATTTAAAATGTTGCTTCTGTTTTGTTTTATCACTTAAAGCTAATATTGTTTTTAAACGAACTAATAAACTATCCATATACATATGTATATACCGATCTATGTGTATACAGCCTGCACTGGTGTATAGTACATTCCTGCGTAGATTCTTACGTATTTGCTTTTCTCTCTTACGATGCGACTCTCTCTCTCATCTTTCTTATAAATCCGTGTTAATTATAGCTACAATTTGTATACGGACATAGACTATAACACTTAACTGTACCACACGATCTATCTCCATATCTATGTTACACTCTATGAATAAATTAGGTTCGATTCGTTTTCTTTTGTTTTATGTTCTGTTTGATTAACGTAAAAAGCGTCGTTTAGTGGCACTCAATACGAGAGCCCCCAATTCCTACAAAAACTACAATATTCCAGAAAAAAAAACATAAGGGGGAAAATAATATAACATTTATGATGCCTAGCTTGTAATGGTGATGATGACGATGAGGCTACCCCCTCTCCCGGTCTATGTATATGTACAGGCGCCAATTCAGTAGTTTGATGAAGCACTGAAATTGGCGCCCTGCTGCGGCGGCTGCTCCGACTGCCGTTGCTCTGCCCGTGCCGTAGGCAACTGATAGTAGTAGCCCGGATAAGGATGCGTTGAAAAGGCGCTACCCCTACCCATATCCGTGGCTGCCTGGTAGGCGGCTGCCGTCGCTGCCGTAATCGTTGCTGTGCTGGTCGTCTTTGCATTGGCACGTTTTGCTCTTATCTATAAGCCGCCGATTATGACCTCCTGTTGCGCATCGTCATCCATGTCGGGCAACTCCTGTTTATGCACAATCATACCATCACCGGTCGGCTGCCGTGGAGCTGTTTGTCCGTACTTCTGATGTATGCCACGATGACGTTTGAGCGCAAACCGATCGGCGAACGCCGCCGAGCATATCTCGCACTTGTATGGCTTCTCGCCCGAATGCACTTTTGCGTGGTTCTTAAGGTGCGCTGCCTGTGAAAATGCCGAGCCGCATATTTCGCATTTGTATGGCTTCTCGCCGGTATGGATACGACGATGATTCCACAGCGTCGCATGACGGGCAAATCCCTTGTCGCACACGCCGCAAACGTACGGACGTTCTCCGCTATGCGTGCGTTCATGGTTCTTAAGATGTGGCGACTGTGAAAACTGCATGCCACACGTCTGGCACCTGCAAGGTGGAAGTAAAGAAAGAGAAAACAGTTAGAGAATAAACCAAACTCGTTTCCGGAGGATTCGTCAAACATTCACGACGTACTTGTAAGGCTTCTCGCCCGTATGTATTCTCGCATGATTCTTCAGATAAACAGCCTTGGCAAAGGCCAATCCGCAAATGGTGCACTTATAGTTCTTTTCCCCGCTGTGCAGTTTCTTATGCGACCACAGACTGGAGTAGCGGGAGAAGAGACCACCACAAATGTTGCAGCTGAACGGTTTACTGGGATTCCTGCAAATTAAGTCAGGGTTAGTTCATAGCATTCTTGATCTAGCTTGAGGTACTTACTCGGTTTTGACAGTGACAGTGTTTTGTTTCATTGAGCCACCGGGTCCGGTGTGCGTGTGTGTATGTCCTTGTCCCATCAGCACAACGCCGGAGCCATTGCACTTTTGGCATTTGGTCATTTGCGAGGAATTACGTTTCTTTACAGGATGATGGCCTGATGAGCCGGGCTCTCGCTTAGGCGTCGTACCACCAGTTTGTTGCGCAACTATCTGCTGAAGTTGCGCTTGCGCTTGTGGTGTGGTTGATATGATTTGCACTGGATGCGCCATTTGTCCTGCAGGCAGAAAAGATTGGATTAGTTGGATAATTGATTGAAGTGAATAAACGTTTCAAGCTCACCATCGGGGGCCACAAAGATTTGTTGCTGTGCCGCTTGCTCAGCCTGCATACACGACTCACAGCGAACTTGCTTCGGTCCCTTCCTTTTCGAGTGATGCATCATTGCACTGCCGCAAGTGATGCACTTATGCGACTTTGAATTGTCATGTTGATGTTGTTGCTGCTGCTGCATAACTGATTGCTGTACTGGTTCTAGTGAATCGGAAGCCACAATTTGTATTTGACCCATTTGGCCATTGCCGGTGATTATGTTTTGCGCCTGTACCAGTCCCTGTACCGACAAGGAATCTGAAGACTGTTGTGAGTTGTGCTGCTGTTGGCCATCTGTGCCTTCGGTGTGCATACGCTTGTGAGCGTTAAGTAGAGCCAGGTGCTGGAACATCTCCGAGCACACATCACACTTGAAGCTGATGTTTGATATTGTATTCTGTAATGGGGAAATATTCTATAATAGAAAAACGAAATTCTATTATTAATGCTTGCAAAAACAAGGATTGAACGGCGGCATCAATGGGATTGGTACGCAACAAAGCATTTAACCGAGATTTAAAATTTAAAAGCCTACGATAATTTTATTATCGAAACATTTTTTTTTTTCAAATTTGTTCTTGTCGTTGTTGTTGTTGTTTTTTTTTCATGATGAAATTTGTGTGGTAAGCTTTATCGTCTAAACCTCGACAACTTACCGCCGCAATGGGCTTATTTTGATTGACAATCTGTATACGTCCCTGGGCATCCACAGTGGCTATGCCAAGGGCGGTGCCCTGGTTCAGTGGCATCCCATTGACCAGAGCATAATTGTAACCACCCACCGGTTGTGCTATGTAGCAAGTCTTATTATCCTCTGTGGTAGCCAGTTGAGCTAAATTCACCGTGGCCGCGTTTCCCTGCAAGGCGAACGCGAAAGAGTTTAGTAACGTTTTTTAGGTGACGATTAATTTATGCGTCTGCTCACTCACGTTTGTCGTGTAATAGAAGGTGGGTTGCTGGTCGGCCTTTTGGCCCTCTATTTTGGGTTGCTTGAGAATGGTGCCGTCTGCTGTTTGGTACTGAATTGTTGCCGGTTGTCCGTTAATAGCGTTTGTGAATATTATGTTCTTGGTGAGGTCTTCCATTATGCGCGCAACTCACTAAAAATCATAAATTGTGCAAAAGAATTGATATAATCTTTGCGACGCACAAACAATAAGCGAATTTCTTGTTTTAAAAATGCACAATACACGTTGTTTTACAACACTGTCGACGCCACTTGGACGGCGCGCGTGAGCGAGACAACTGTAGCGCACACACGTCAGCGAAAAACGACTTATTAAAAATGGCGACGATGAGACAAAAAATATGTATGCGCTGTGCACACACATTACAAATGCGAAAGAAGAATACAATATTAAAACTCCAGTCGAGACTTGCCGCAAAACCACTTTCTAGTTTGCAAAATATTTTGACACGTTTAAATGCACTTCACTTTATAAACGATCACTTCACAAATCGCGTACAGTTTCGAAAGGGGTACGCTTGATTTGGCAATTTACCTTTTACGCAACCAACCACAAATTATGTTTCTGCTGCGCCTTGCACGCCCAGCGCAGCACACACAATTTTATAAAATAACTAGGTTCACGTTGGCACAGTTTGTTGATCGGCTTTCGTACAGCCGGTTATCTATTTATTATCCACTTTATTTTGTTTGGAATGAAACCAAAACTTTATTATTGTTTTTTCTTTCTCTAACAAATTAAATTCCAGCACAAAAACCTTCTGCCCGTTTGTTCCAACGTACGTTCGAATGAGGACTGCTGAAGAGAGACGGAGAGTGAAGAAAGCCAGGGAGAGAGCAGTAGCGCAGTAACCGCGTAAAAGGGTTGCCAGACTGCATGATGCCTGCGCATAGCCAGATCAATGTGTATTTAAAAACCCGTGTTTTCGTGAAAAACTACAAGAAATATGGTAAACAAAACATTAATAATATTACATCATTGAACGTGTTAACTTAAAGATATTTATCTTTATATTATTATAAATGTAATTTCTGAATGACATTCGCAAAGAATATTCCTACAGAATCACCTTCAATACGAGACATCCGTACTTGGCTTCTTTGAGTGTGACCAGTCAAGCGCTGCCCTTATTATACAGAGGGTTGCCAGATAGTTTTGAAATTTTCAACGGCGCTGCCAGTTCAATGCAGATTACACATTCATGTGAATGCCAACTTTTTGTTGGCGCCAAAATTAAAATTTAAAAATGGGGTTAACTACATTGAATACGAATTCAATTTCGTATTGCTATACACGTGCAACAGTTAACAGCATTATGGTAAATAGTCATCGAACGGGTGTTTGAACAAAAGACTGCCGGCATTATGCCGCCCACGCCATGCATACAGCACACCACAATTGAAAGTTGTAAACTGAGAGCTGTTGCACGGTCCAGGTCCAGGCCCAGGTCCAAGTCCAGCGTCGTGTCGCCGTCATAAATTACACTTTCAAATTATTTGCAAGATTGCATTTTGGAAAAGCTGTCGGAAAATTTGGGTCAGGCGCAGTTTGCAGACATCGTGGTGGAGGTGGTGCTGGCGACGGCGACGACGACGACGCTGACGACGATGGTTGCGACCACAGCAGCCTTCAAATTAATGCTCATTTCCATTATATTTTATTCATTTGCTTCAAATTAATTGCCTTGCTGCCTGCCTGGCTTTGTACAATGGCCGTAGAAGCTTTTTGGAGCGCAAAACTTTAGACAACGCAACAACGTGCTGAAGAAGAGGATGCCCGCCGCAACAACGGCAATAATTAGATGTACCACAGCAACAACAATAACAAGAAACAACAACAACAACAGCAGCAACGGCAATAAGTGCTTGGATTGCAAATTCATTTTTTGGTTCAACGTTCTGCTTGGCCCAAACACATTTTCATGTTGCACGCTTCGTTGCACATCATTGCATTAATTTGTAAGTTAAAGTTAAATTTTAAAGAAATATTTCAACATTTGTTGCGCTGTTAATGTTGTTTTTGTACTTTTGGTCTGTGTCTGCGCACACGAATTCGCCGCCGCTGCCGTCGCCGCCGCCATCTTTGTCTTATTGTTGCTGTTGCTATTGTTATTATAATTAAGTTCATGGCGTGCTACTATTTGCCGTTTTATGTGCGGATTACAGCTTACGCTCAGTTGTTGTAAGGCACTTTCAAAAAGCCCATAAAAATTGTAGCAACGCAATTGTCTGACAAACTAAATCAGCGCAAGTGCGTGGAGAAATTTCAAACTCCGCAACTGCTGTAATAGACACTCTCGCACACACACACACACATACATATGCACACACGCATTAGGGATGAGCGATAGCAGGCGCTTACACTTTCACGGTGACAAGCAAAAAGATTATCGGTGACTTTGTCAATTAAAACGCAATACTCCCACACTATACTTTTATAAAGTCTTTACAATGACGTTCTATTGGCGCTGTGTGATTATTATATGCAATTAAAAGCAATCATTACACGCCGCATAGAATTCGCTCACGAATCACGACTGCGACTCGGGTGTGATTATCGTGCAACACTAATACGCACACACATCGCAATCTCTCTGGCATTCAAATAAGCGAGCAATGGCCGTCAGCTTGTTTCAAGAATTGTAAAACAGAGTTGCCGTACCGCCTCGAGTTTTCACTTTTATTCATGCTAAGTAGACTTCTCGCTGTCGCTTTTGATATTTTATAGCTCACGGTTTACAGTTAATTTATGTATGCCGGCAAACGAATTTTCACTCTCGCTATTTTTCCGCATTTCAGACTCCTCCAGTCTGGGAAAGTGGGCAAGCGCATCCGCCAAAAAAATGAATACAAAAAAAAAGCAACAAGCGACACAGAAATGAAAAGTGCGCTTTTAAAAATAGCAAAAGCCAGTCAAGAGTCTCCAAAGTCTCTGGCCGAAAATTGTGTGGATGCCGCGTCAGACGGTGGCGGTGGCTATAACTGCAACGTCGACGGCGACGGCGATTGCAACTTGTGGGTTAGATTAGAAAGTGGTTGCCAGCGCGCCTCCAAAGACCGCGCGACGGCGGCTGCATCGACAACAGACAGAGATTCTTTTCGAAAAACTGTGCCGGCCTGCAACACTCACACACACACCCAGGCACACACACACACACAACCGCACATTAATTGGCAATTTTGCATGCGTTGGGAACCACTGGAACCGGCTACAGGTAGTAGTTGTTGTTGTTGTTGTTGTTGCTGCGGCTGCTGTCGTCGTTGCCAATGAAAGAGAAAATTGGCCCCGAATCAAGTTCACTATCATCGCGTCGGCTGGCGGCTGTCGAGCCTCCACTGTCCACACTGTCCAGACAGTCCACGCAGTCGGCCGTCAGTGTCGGCGTCGCTGCACTTTTTGTGCCAACTAATATTTTTAAATTGTTGATTATGATGACTTTTCAATCGGTTAGCCGCGATCTGGATTGCGCATTAGCCGCAGCAGCAGCATCAGCGCACAGTGGGCACAGTCTTCGCCATGGAATGCAGTCGTTAATCATAGTATTTATAGCGCTTAGAAGTATCTCATTTTTGATTTAATCCAGATCATTTCAGTGTTTTCTTTTTTTTATTTTTTTTGTTTGCCACTGTGCGGCTGCAGCAGCGGAATTGCAATTGCTAAGTGTGATTTTGCTTTGGTATCTTTTAATTTGACGCTTGGATGCCGACACCGTCGACGCTGCTGGCGAAGATCATTAGCCACGCTCGGACTGCAGGCTGGCTGGACTACACATTAAGCATACGCAGCATTGCACTGTGGACTCTTCAGTTGCTTGTGCTATTACTCAACATGCCTTCCCCCAATCTCACGGCACACTCTCTCTCCCACTTTCTTTGTCTGTGTTGAAGTATAGAGATAACAAACAATATTTCATGGCACATCAAATCTGCAACAAGGTCTTTCGCCATTCGTCCAAAACTATCCATCATACTGCAAATGCAACATGCCGCAGCATGCAGCACATTTACACCCATTCAGGAAGCAAATGTGACTCTGCCAGCTACTGCTGCTGCGGGGCCACCTGCCGCGACTTGCTGCTCCAATGTCAGCAACCATCAGTCAAAAGCCCGAACTGACTTTGGAATTAGCATGTGGAGCGGGTGAACCCGGCCAGTTGTACTGAGGAACAAATTACTGAAGCGAACTCAACTAATTCTGTTCTGCGACGTTGGCCGATTGTGCGACCCGTTTGTGCAGCCAGATGGAAACTACCAAAACAGATAAGAACACAAAGTTCTCGTCTTGCCAGTATCATGTAACTACTCTAATTACTGTACTTTCTAGACATTATATATAGATACACATATATATTGGCTATGTTAAGTAGACCGCAAATGCGACTTACTTTATGATTGTGCAACATATACGTAATTATATCGCTCTCCTTGGTGCCCAATTAAATCGAACCCATTGTCGGATTATAACAGAAGCCCTTGGTCTAATGCTAAATCATTCTCTAGATCTCTTCGGATTATTGCAGTCATTGTGTGGGAGCTTTATTGAATTCCAAGTCAGTTCACATGGTACATCCGATACGCTAACCTTCGCAGCACAAATCAGACCCTTTTCAGTTCAGTTCAGTTCGGCATAGTATTATTATGGCCCATTTTTTTTTTGGTTGGGTATAAATTTCCGTTGGAAAGCAAAATAGAAACTATATAATTAGTAATGGCTCTAGGTACGCCCCAAGGCGTTACTTTTTCTAAGGCCGCACGGCAAACTGTACTGCAGCAACAATGACAACGAAGAAGCAAGAGAAGAGAGGAAGAAGAAAAAGCTTGAAGCTTTATCTAAAAAGCAAAGTGAGCGCAAACGAAACTGAAAACTCTCACACGCCACGGCCTGAAGATGACAGGCGACAATGATATATGGGATTCTTGAAATTGAAACCGAATTGAGAAGAAAACGAAATACAGTGAAGAGTCGAGAGTGTTATCACAAAATTACCTGATTAACATATATATAACGGGATTCTGTTCAAGTAATCAGCATACCCAAATTCAAGTTCTCATTTATCGAGTGGGGACTGTATCTCCTCGATTGAAGAGCCAACTGATAGCCGTAAAGCAAACATGCAATTGACTTTCGCGCCGTATGACACTTGAGGAGCGCATGGTAAATGCTTGACGGTAGATGGCAGATGGCAGATGGTAAATGGTATATGGTGATGAAGACGGAACAGGCCCAGGAACAGACCGAGAGACATCGGGAACCGCAAGACACGAAACTGGCTAGAACCACTTTCCACACAACGAACGCAGCATCGATTCATCTCTCGTGGGGCGAACAAAGTAAAAGTTAATTTTTTTGAGAGGCTGTCGCATTTTTTCTTCTTTTTTTGTGGATTCGAAGCGACGTTTTAATATCAGATACCCTATAGTTGCTGATGTTAAAGGGGGGATTTGAGAAAAGCACAGACTTTACTTTTACCTATATAATATATAGGTATACATATATTTTAAATCTGCCTGCTTTTGTAAAATAACTTAAAAATTATGTTTCCAACTTTTCTACGAGGTATGTATTAAACTGGCCAATACCTTCAACTTCATGCATAATTGTTTGTTTTTAATTATGCCCCAAAAATCGTATAGCTATAGGGTTTTTTTTTTTGTTTCGAGGGCAGCGGAACAGAAATTTGGGCAAATTTGTGTCTTGTGTCGCTTCTGTGTGTCCGTTTCTTTGTTTTCTGTTTACTTTTTCTTTTATGATGAAAAGGAAATGGGAAATTATTACGAAAATTATGTTACGCTACGCTGGGAAAATTCGAAAATTGGGTCACGTTGCGCTAAAACAAAAGACTTAAGACACAAACTTGCAGACGCAAGCATCTGCGCCCGCATTCAACGCAAGCAACAAATTAATTATAACATGCAGCAGCCTCGCTTGTCTTCTGCCCAGGCGCATTCATTATGCTAACGACAACAAAAACAACAACAACAACATTAACAGTGAGGGAGTCGCACAAAGCACAGTGGAACCAGATAAGGCAGAACATTTGAAGAGTTTATTTAAAGGTTCCAACACACTGTGCCATAAGTTGACAATAAGATATTGTATTCGTTTGATTAGATCTCATATACATATATATATTTTTAATATTCATAAGAACCCCTAATGTTTGCCCCACTGTGCCGGGCACCGTAATAACTTAGTGTCGCAGTAGAAAAGACAAAACTCTTTGACCAAGATTTGCATAAGACCGCGAGACGATAAAGTAATCAACCCAAATTCTGTGCAAAGTTTCGCACGGTTAAATGACGCACGACGCGCTGCAGTCGTCGCCAGCGGCGCAGCCAACGCAGACAGCAGCGTCGCAGCAGCGGAGCGAAGCGCAGACTACGAAAGAATAGTTCCAGCAAGAGAATCATGACTGGTTTGCAAAAAAAGGAGATGCACATTAATGATATGATAAGGAATTCTGCATCTAAAACTCACCCGCCGTTAGGGAGCCCACGGCGAGGGCTATGAAGGCGCCCTGCAGCATGCGCAGATTGAGGGCACTGATCATTTCATTATCCTGTGGCTGCTGCTGCGTCTTAGACGATTCGCTGGTCTTCGTGTTCGCATTGGCATTGGCATTCTCTACGGCTAGCTCCATGGACTGCTGGGCCTGATCCTTGCTCATCATGCGAGATTGTTCCTCATATTCGGCTGTTGTCATCTTGTCCAGAATTCCACCCTCGAACAGATGCATCAGTCTGCAATAGGAGTAGTCCATACGGAATCGATTGGTTCAACCATATACCAAGGCTACTCACACATCATTCAGGCTGTCCAGGAAGGGGCAACCAATCTGTACAGCGACTGCGGAGTAGCGCGTGTAGAGCTTCTGGCTAAGCTGAAAGTTCTTCGCACCATATTGCTGTATATTGAAGTAGAGCGTTTCTCGTCCACCCAGCACCGCCTTGTTCTCCCGCCCATCGGCAATCAGCTTGATGCCCGCCTCCACGGAGTCAATAAGGAAGGCTCTGTGGTTGTCCGGCTGCTGTTGTCGCATCAACGCGTACAGCTGTCGGAACAGCTCGGTGCCATTCTCCAGCATCTCCAGCGAGCTGCTCTCCTTCTCCACATACAGACGGTAGCCATCGCGCTGCATTGCCAGCTGCAGGCGCTGCAACGTGTTGATGGGCGCCTCGTGTGCGGGTCGAGCGAACTGGGACGTCAACTGGGCGGAGTAGACATCGGCAAGCACATATGTTGCTGCGATCCAATAGACAATGGTGAGGAACTTGGTGCGATAGTCATGGTACAGTTCATGGCAGGCTGAGGGAGCAAATAGAGCAAGGGATTAGCCTGCTGGACAGGAAGGAAGCCTCTACTCACATTGCTTGAGGAACAGCCGCAGTGTAAACCAAATACAACGCTCGAGCAGCTCTGGCGGCATTGACGATGCTGACGATCGCCTGCCTGGCGGCACTCTAAGTCGTCTCACCTTCAGCACACATGGTGTAATCTCTTTTATGTAGGTCATATAGATGCACAGCTCGCCCAGTTGTTCCACATCCAGTGCCTGTTGGCGACGGCGCCATTTATAGGGCAGAGCAATGATCGCATAGAACATGGGACCCGAGAACACTATGGTCAGAATGAGATATGGCCAAATGTCCAGCTTAAAGGGTCGCATTATGGCCAGAGCCTCGTTGAGGCGACGCGGAGCGTGCGTGGCAAATGCGCCCGAATCGGCAAGCGTGAAGAAGGAGAACTCGATGGCTTTGCGACGTTCCCAGCTGAGTCCAACGTCGCCCAGAAAGAAGTCTGCAAGCTGCAGATTAAACTAGAGATGGCTCTATCTGGGAGAGAAAAGCAAACTACTTACTCCACTCTGGAGCATGCCAATGCCGCCAGTGAAGCTATCGTTGGTCTCGCCGTTCTCGTAGGGCGTGCGCAGTGATCCCTGCGTTCTGCCAGGTGCCTCGATGTAGACAAACTGAAAGTTCATGTGCTGCGCCAGCACTGTGAGCAAACGATGATCCCTGCCGCCCGTCACATTCACCTCGTTGTAATCCTCCAGCACGCTCTCAAACTCTAGCAGGGATTCCTCTGCGATGCCATTCCTGCTGCTGCTGCTGCTGCTGGGGTTGCTTGTGCCATTGCTGCCGGTGCTGCTGCCATTGCTGCTGCTGTTGCTGCTGTCATTGTTATAACTTACCCAGAACCAGGGCGGCGACTGCAGGGTATAAGCAAGTCGAATCCGTTAGAGAATTGAATTACCTTTGCTGCTACTCACATGGAAAACGGGCACACGAAACACGCGTCCCTCGAAGTTGGCGTACACCGTGGCGGCACTCGGGAGAAGCGGCGTCTTCTGCAGGCCGAGATTGTCGCCATCGTACCAATTGACCAGCCGCAGCTGGCTGGTACCCGTGGGCACAGCCTGATTGTAGTAGATGCGAAATGCCTTGCGGCGCGGCCGAGTGATGACAACCGCTCGCATCGGTTCCTCGAAACGCATATGCGGTGTGGAGCTGGGCAACTGTCGGGCGCCCCAGTAGAAGATAAAGAGGCTCAGCCTATGGGCCAGACGACGCTCGTGAATGCGCGCCGACAGCTCCTGCGGTTCGTGGAATATCAAATTGACGCACTCGATGGCGCCCAGCAGATTCGCCTCGATGTACTCGAAGAAGAGTTTCGTGTCATAGAATATCACCGACTTGTAGTAGAGTCGATGCAGTCGCTGCACGAAGTCGTCCACCTGAATGCTGTCATCATTCTCACAGTCCGCACTCAACAGCCTCGAGCTGGGCAACGCCAGAATGGCCAATTGACGTGGTCGCAGTCCGTTGATGATTTGCGACAGAGCTGAAACTTGGCAATTTTAGAGATCAGTTGGATGAAGTTGGTGCATCCAAGCTTACCTATGGCCACATCGGATTCATTGCACGGACTGAAACTGAGTTTCGACCAGGCCAATGGGCACGAGTAGAGGGCAACGATTGCCACTGCAATTGTGGCTTGCATATCGCAAGAGGAGAAGGGCACGAGTCCTGTGCCCGACGCCTTGCTCCGTCCTTATATAGTGCGGCATATGATGACTTTTGATGCGCAATTATGGCATCAGGGCTTAAATATCACATGTCAATAAGCGTCGATGGGAGGCGCAGACAGCTCGACATGTTTAGGCATGTTCTGGGGGTAAATACACTGGAAGAAAGTCTGATTGACTTGCATTCAATTCACTCTGCTTACAAACAATTATTTTAATCGATTTTAAACGATGCTTAATTCTACATTTAAGAAACAGCAAAATGGATTTTTGAAAATGTTCGGTATTTTGAAAATTTAGGTAAGGGTCCCCCCTATGATTTTTCAACATAATATTTTTTTGTAAATTTTCAAATCGCGAGTTTTTAATTTTAATCGATTGCGGAGGTCAAAATAAGTACTAAACAATCATTTAAATCGATTTTAAACGATACTTAATTTTGGCCCAAAAATCATGTCGAAATGGTCCAAAATTGAGACATGTAACACCTTCAACAGGCCTGGTACCCTCATTTTACAGCGATCGTAACTTTCTTAAAAATCAAACGATTTTCACGCAGAATGACATTTTGTTTATGTTTTAACAACCTGAATGATTCTACATTTAAAAAATACCATAATAGACTGTTTGAAATTATTCGATATTTTGGAAATTAAGGTAAGGGTCCTCCCTATGATTTTTCAAATTTTTATTTTTTTTTATTTTTCAATCGCGAGTTTGTATAATGTTTGTATAACGATTTTGCAAAAATTGATTGCAGGGTATTTAGGAGTCGTTACCGTCTGGCTGTAGTTGGCTACCAGTTTTACCTAGTAATATTTTCTTTATAGTGTTACAATTATTATATTGATTTTCATAATCACCTAACCTATAAATACCCTGCCCGTCACCCTCCCCCCTCGCGATGGGGACTCTCAACGCGAAGACTTGCAACTTTTTAATTGTCAGAAGTTTGTCATTGCCCGTTTTCGCTCTCCCTATCTCTCTCTCTCCGTGCCTCTCTTTCTCTCTCATTGTGTCTATCTATCGATCGTTGGCTCGATCTGTGCTTGTCGTCAATCTTCTAATACTCTTGACATTAATTCCGTGTTGTGCGCATTTTTCATTTCTTCAGCCTGAAGACGGCGACGGCGATGGCGATGGCGACAGCAACATCGACGCGGCTGCTCCTACCACAGTTGCTACTGCAGCCGCGCTGCAGCTTCTTCTTCCTCTCCAGCTTTCATGTGGCATGTCAACGCTCTACTTTGGTGCGCCAGCCGAATGATTTATCACAATCGGAGCCTAGTCGAGATTACAAATGGTTGCCAGTTTGGTTACTCGACTAGTTGGTGGATTTCTCAAGGGTTCTCTACCTGCAGTCTCCTACCTATAGATATCCATATGTTCCATTTCATATACATATATGTCGCGTTTCTTTGGCCAAATCAAAGTTGGGAGACCAAATTCGGCTTGAGATTAAAAAGAAACAGAAAGAGAAAAGCGACAAAATGCGATGACCCGATTATGATATGGAGAATCTGTTTGTATGTAACCATATAATCACCTCTATGAGTGAGTAATTTATGCCCCGAGGCAGTGTCAGAAAAGAAAATACACATAGGCAAACTGAAGGCTTCTCCTGACCCCTGGGCAACGAGGGATGAGCAAGAGGGATGCAACACGCAGTGGGATGGGGCGAAAGAGATCTGTAACATCCGAGTCGCAGGCTATTTATAAAGCCGGCTAAGAAACAAACACACACAGAAAACAACGAACAAAACAAACAAAACCCCGCGCGCTCTACGTTCGACAACTTGTTAAACTTCAAACTGTCTGCAAACGCGACATTGTCTGATAAACGACAACAACAGCAGCAGCAGCAGCAACAGCAGCAACAGCAACAGCAGCAACATAGCAAGAGGCAGAGAGTCGGCCGAGTCGGCGTTCATGCTGAGTGGGCAACTGTCTGGCGATTGCATCTGCTCGTCGCTGTGGCTGATGCTGATGCGCTAACTCCGGCTCAGACTGCGACTCCTACTCCAGGCCCAGGATGCAGCCGCGCACGCCAACACTTTTTGTTTCAACGCGCACGATAGTGAAATGTGGCCCGGTTCGGTCAATGGACCGGCCCTGCATTGCCACAGTGGTTGCAGGCAGCAAATAATTGACACATGGATACCCTGTAAATGCAGAAAAGAGTGTACTATCTTTATGCAAGACTAGAAGTTAACGTTACGCTTTTTTCCCTTCAAGTAAGTCTCGACTTATTAAATACTAATTTATTTATTTATTTAACGTCAACTAAGAGCAGTCGACTCAAAGACTAAAATAAAATAAAATTACATATATAAATTAAAATTAAAAATATAAGTATAATTTAAGTTTTTTTTAGAATTAATTTAAAAAAAATTAAATAAAAAAAAATTAATAAATTTTTTTTTTCAATTATTTTATTATTATTTAATCATTTATTTATTTATTTAATTTATTTAATACTTATACTTTTTTTTTAATTTCTAAAATATTTACCGCCAGAACTGGACACACTGTGCGACTGCCAGCTGCAGTAGACAGCGTAAGTGGATCGTTGGATCTCTGACTCTTGCCTGGATGCTCGATGGCGGATGGCGGATGCTGGATGGTAGATGGGATAGATGGGGGCCGGCACGTTTAAATGCACTTTATTTGTTTTGTAGGGACTCGTGAGTCGCCCTCACATCACCATAACGAGCTGTCAATGGGTTCGCATGTATGTAAATTACAGAGCGTAGACTTTACGCAAAAAAAAAACTCTTCTCTCTAGGAGAACGCATAATGAAACCGTTAGAATATAGAATTTCTGCATTAATAATAAAAGTTTTATTATAGATTGGAAAAATGTGAAGATATAATATAGTTTCGATTAAAACAGGGAGAATATAATATCCCATTCACAACAACATTGTTTTTTGTCTTCGTTATCCAACTCTTTGAGCCTTTTCTGCAACTCCCTCAGTTTATTCCTGTCATTTAAGATCGTATTGAGCACTCCGGTGGCAGCATTGTAGACCCCAAGTTTCTCCAGCAACAAAGTTACTCTCTTATCAAAAGCACTATCCTTTTCTTGTCGAAGAAAATTCTCAGGTGGCAGACGATACTCATTGTAGGCCGTAATCTTTTTATCAAGCTTATCAACGGGTAGATCAACTGCCAATTCCAGACGTTTATATTTCTCCTGAAACTCTTCATTTGAGGACTGAATGCTTTGGTTCTTGCCATCCTGCAGCAAAGTGTTTATGCGATCCGTAACTATTTGATCCAGTTTCACCAGAGGATCTACTTGGGGTATGGGCTCCCCACGACTATCCTGCACCAACTGCACCAGTCGCAGCAACACCAACAGACCTTGCATCACTCTCGTCATGACTTCTGACTTCGCTCAACTTGCAACTTTGACTGGTTGCAGTCTTCGAGTTTCAACTGTCTTATAAGGTGCAACCAGTATGACGATAAGGCATGAGTTATGGATCGACTAGTTGTAATAGTTTTCTAGGCCTCTACCAGGTGCTAAGTCGAGAAGGTCACCCATGAGGCTTATCTATCCAATATACCTTTGGAGTCATAAAAATGCTCGAATATACTGGGCTCTTTCTTTCTTTACTCTGTTCTACTAATTCTTCAACTGTTAACCCGTTTAAAAAAAATTGATGTTCTATGTTCTGAAATACTTAGATTCGATTTTCTTAAGAATTGTACAATATTAACATTTATTTATTATTTATTTAATTTTTACATTTATTTCGGCTTAATAAAAGGTTAACATTTCTTTAAAGTGCGATAGATAATTAATATAAAATCTGTGCAATTTTAGCACAAATATATATTAAGTTTTGAGTAATTTACCAATTGTAATATTGTCAAATTTATTAGAAAGTAAGTAAGGGATTCCCTTTGTAATTGTTAAATATGATATAGTAAAATATATATTCTACATTTATCGAAATAATTACCAAAGATAATCATATTTAGGCCACCAGCTTATCAAGTCGTAGAAACTGTAATATTCCGAGTCATCATCATCATCATCATCATCATCGTCATCATCCTTATGGGAACATAGCTCGCTGTGAATCTTCAGGGCGTGTTGCTTTGCAGAGTTCGAATCGATCAGGGCGCTCCTCAGCGCTCGCTTCTGTAGTCGATAAAACTCTTTGCAGCGTTCGCTAATCTTTTTATCGTACAAATAACTATCGATAACAGCAATTTGTTTCTCTATGTCACATTCCAATTTCAGTCTTAAAGTATTGTAGTTTAGGAACTTATCATATGTGTGCACCTTCAGTTGTACGGAGCCTTCGTCAAGAAAGGATACCTGACGGAGTTCCTGCCAAAAGACATTGAACTCATGGTTTCCCGCATAGTGACCCGTTCTAGATAAATCCAGAATATGATTTATTTGTTGATTTATCTGCTCATTTTTTGTGTTCTATAAAACAAATATATAAGCGTATATTTTCAATTTCAGCCAAAAATTGACAAACTTACCAACAAATTATTTGCGGATGTTGTAGTTGTAGTCTTTGGGGTAGTTGAAACCGTAGTCGTTGACGTAGTCGTTGGTGTAGTCGTTGGTGTAGTCGTTGGTGTAGTCGTTGGTGTAGGCGTTGGTGTAGTCGTTGATGTAGGTATTGTGCTTACATCTGAATTATCCATTGTTTTCACTGTATCTTCCAACTGACAAATTGCAAAGTGCAATAAATATGCGAAAACAAAAATCAGCTTCATATTTCCGATTTTACTATACGTTGTAGTTATAGTTTTTAAGTTGGCGAGGATTGCTTGACAAGTGACGAGCTCGAGCTTTTATACTGAGTTTTTGCGGATATTTAAAGTAGGAAATTTGTTCAGCTGAAGATAAAACATAATTGAATATGTCGAATTTGTGTTGTTTACGACAATCTTCAAGTTAAAGGAATTTTTTGTAATATTTAGATAATATTACATGACCTTGCTTCTAGATATTTAACACTATTATATTCGAATTTCGCTTCTTGCCATTTAAGAATGCAAACTGTTATCGAACCTTAACCCTTTTTATACAATTGTTCAATATTTCTCATTAGTTATACACTATCGGGATCGACATTAACTAAATAAATACATGATCGTTAAGATATTTCATCATTCAAAATTAACTTAAGCTTAAATTCTTATAATAATTGTTAAAATAAATGAAATACTTTTCCTTTTCTATTCAGCTTTTTGTCAGTGTAAAAGTTGCAATTGAAATTATCGTAGCGAATTCATATTTAACGTCTGCTCACATGCGTTCCACATGCAGTGGAACTTAAGGTAGACGAACAGCTGTGTTCGTGGTGAGCACAGGTGAGCGCAGCTGAGAGAGAGAGAGAGTGCGCGCAAGAGCACAAGCGAGAGAGTGCACGATCCACAACCGGAGACGTTGGCAACGCATCGTCTTGCTGTGTCTTGGTGGGTTTCGTGTTTACGTTCTCTCTTTCTTGCTCTCTCTCTCTCTCTGTCGCTTGCGTACACTAACTATGATTGCCAACTCAACGGAGAAGTCTTTTCTTGCAGTTGGACAACGATTGAGCTCAGTTCTTGAATGACTGCTGGCCGAGTTGGTTGCCAAACGCGGAACGCTGCTCGAAACGTGAGTCGAGTCGAGTCGTCGTGAATCGTGAGTCGTCTTCGTCGTCTTCGTCGTCGTCGTCGTCGTCGTGTGTCTCGTGTGTCGGAGGCGGCAGACGCGACGCGTGTTTCTGAAGACGTTACTTTGTTCGCAGCCCCCGGAGCTTACATGCTGAGGGACACACACATACATACATACACACATGTTTGTGCAAATGCGAACGAAACAAACAAAAATAAAGCCCAAAGCGCAGTGGCAAATCGGAGGCAAAGTGAAATTTAGTTTTGAATGCGATTTGTGAAATTAATTGGCCAAAGCAAAAAAAAAAAAGCCAAACTGAAATGATTGTAAATTAAGCGTGTTTTCTTTTTTTGCCCAGCAAAGAAATCGTTTCCCAAATATCTAAAAAAATAGCAAGGAAAAATAACAACAAAGAAACATAAAAAAAAACTAATGATAATGTAATTGAAAGTGGTAAAAAGTGAATGAAACAGAAAATTAGAATCAAAGTCGCAGCGAATAAACCCAAGCCGAGCCGAATTTAGAACGGGCGCAAAATCTTCCAAGGTGCGTAAAATATAGAAACAGAAAAACAAAAGAAAAACAAAAAAGAAATAAACTATACAAAAACAGCTGGGGAAATAGCAATAAATTGGAAGAAAGAGTTGATCAGCTGCCAAAACATAAACAAAAGAAATGAAAGAAACTTTTTGTTGTAGTTGTAGTTTGCAATTTCTTTTATTGTTGTTCTGCTTCCCTTCTTGCTTTTGTTGTTGTTGCTGTTGTTGTTGTTGTTGCTGCTGCTGCTGTCGTGTAATGCAAAGTTTGGTGGCAAAAATGAAATACGTTAGTATGCGTGTTAGTGTGCCTCTCTGTGCACGTGTGTCTGTGTGTCTGTGTGTGTATGTATGCAGCGAGCACAACAACAAGAAAACTGTTAAAACCAGTTTGCAGCCAACGGAGACGGCAGCCCATGCGCCAAGCCGAACTGGTAACTGCCAACAACAACAACAACAACAACAACTGGCTAAGAGAAGAAGAAAAGCTGGTAGGGCCGACTCGCAGCCGAGTCGAATCTTTGAGTAAACTGTGAAGATGCCGGCCCAGGAGAGCAAAGAGACCGAAGAAAGGAAAGGAGGATACGCATGTGCAGCCGCCGTGCAGTATTTTTTTAAGGGGCAAGCGGGAAGGAGAAGGCAAAAAGAAAATGGGCAAAAATCAATTTGAAAGAAAATACTAAAAATGAAAATCGAAGCAAACGAAATGTTGCTGCTGTGTGTTTTTTTTTTTTGGGCCAAGGAACGAGCACAGCTCGAAAAGCCACAAACACTTGTGCAAACAGACGTCTTCAATTTAATTTCCAGGTTCCCCCCACCCCGCCGCATAATAATACCTTGCCACCCTAATCTGGCCATATCACTCCGCCCTCCTTCCTCGCTTCCTCACTTTTGCGGCTCATCTATTTGGACAGCAGCAGCACAGCGATAGTTCACAGATTCTGTTTCGTCTGTTATCTGAGAGTTTGTGCAGGCGTGAGATAAGTGAGATAAGCTCAAAGAAATGCCAAAAAAAAAACGCGAAACTGAGGACGGAAGAGAGAGAGGCAGATAAAGCAGCAAGAAACTCGGACAACACGACAGTCCCAACACCTGCAATCGCAACCTGCCTCAGCTGCAGCTACAATCCCTTCTGAGCTCCTGCACGGCTCTCACTCTTTCTCTCCCTCTCTCTCTCTCTCTCTCTCTGTCTCTCTCTCTCTCTCTGCTTCGTTCTGCCTGTCTCATTCTCCTTTTGGGATTTATTCATTCATGCATTTCGTGTCCGTTTCTTTGTTCTTCCACATGCAAATTTTTGCGTTTCGTTTCGTTTTCTGTATGATATATGGTATATATGGGGTATATGGAAGAAGTGTATTTGAGCTGTAGGTAGAATTACGTTGAGTGTGCAGCAGATATAGATACAGATACAGATACATAAATATGGTACATACTCCATGTACATGTCCAAAAATAAAACTGAAGCTAAAGAAAAAGAAAAACCGCATTAAGCTCCTCGTACAATTCCTGAAACTGTTGTTGTTGCTGTTGTTGTTGTTGTTGTTGTATTGGCCAGGGTCACGAGCCGAGTCACAAGCCAAAGCGAGCAACTTTCATTAAAGCCAAACCCACAAAAGGCATACCAGGGTATTATATGTTATGTATATACTACAAGCTTTTGAGCATGATCTATAACTCGAGCCAAACTCAGGCATAGAGTGTGTTCAATCAGCCGGTGTCAAAGATCACGAGGCTTTATGATTATTACGAAGTATATGTTTGAAGTATACTATACTATAGAAACGTCTTCTAAGTTAGACAACTTTTGATTTACACAGTGTCGTAATCCTCTTGCCTTTCATTACCTTCGCAAGAACCTTTCGTGATCTTGGGTTATGCAAGTACGCGAATTTATTTATTTATTTTTTTTTTTTTTTTGTCACTGTAGTCCGTCCTTGGCGGGGCCCGCATAAGCTGCAGACCTGTAATTAACTGTCATTCGTCTACGGTCTGACTGACTCTTGGCTCTTGGCTCATCGCCTAATTAATCATTTGTTCGAAATGCCAAATCTTTTTCTCTGTATTTTTTTTTTTTCTTTTATCAATTCAATATTTTTTGCTTTTCTTACAATTAAGCAACTTTTGTGCAATTGTATATATAATAAAACTGTGGATCGTTTGTGCTTTGTAGATAGTTTTTTTTTTATTTTTTGTATATCAACGAAAATATTTGTTTTTGCTTCGCACGGCGCGCGGCGAGGTTAAACTTTGACCCAGTTTGTTCAATTTGCCGTTTGCCGTGTGCCGCCAATTCATCATGTTGCAAATGCGGTTCGGAATTGTGCAAATATTTTGCATGGCATGTCAAATTGGCCAAAAGCAAAGATAGAGACAGAAAGAGAGAGAGAGAGTGAGAGAGAGGTAGATAAAAGTAAAAGAAGTAATTGAGTCGTGCGTCTTCTCGAAATACCTCGCCGGAAATCAAGAGTTTTTTTTTTTTTTTGGCCAGAACCTGTCTACATATTTTCTATAAATAAACCATAACCGGGCACTCGATAGGCAAGTAAGTTGTTCATTTATCTCTCAGATATTTGGGCAATTTACGGAATTATTAATAGCTCTGAAGGAGTTGAAGCCCCTCTCCAGCGAGACTCTCGAAGCTGTCAACAGCTCAGCTTGTGGTGGGCGTATGTGGAGCTAGAGCTAGAGATGGTGCACAGTAATCGATAACTATCGCATATCGTTTGGCCTAGAAGAGCTCGGCTTAGTCTCATTTACTCGCAAGAATCTATCTAAGCTAATAGCGCTAATTAAGTTTACTTTCTAAATAATTGCTAGCTGCTATGATTAATGATTAATCTATTAAAATGTTAGAAATGTAGAATATTCTCACATTTTCACGCACCATTCGAATCAAATCCGGTGTCATTAATCATCATATTTGTTCAGTTCACACATCACTAAAATAAAATGAAACGAAATCAGAGCGTTTTTTTGGCTCAGCATGCACTTGATAGTTCATTCCGGGGGATAACCCCCAAATGGGTGTTATGCGACCCGTATTGGTATTTGTAAGCTCGTTCGCCTCATATCGGAGCACGTAAATATGTACATACGTGTGCGCTCCATTTGCGGAAGCGACAATCGACACAATAATATGTTGTATATAAAGTTATAAAGCGTAATTCAATTTCGATTTCACGCCCGAGACCCGAGACCCGAGGCCAAGTGGTCTCCGGCTACTGATGGCAATGCAGAGCGAACAATTAGCCAGTTTCTCTCTCAATGTTTTGATCTGTTTTGTTTGCAACTTCAATATATATATCAAATTCGATCATGAAGAATAGAAGAAACATTCAGATTAATGACGAGACTGGGCTGTGGAGGTCAGCACGTTGCCGCGTTGCAAGAATATAAAGCCGCAGTCAAGGCAAGTAAACTGTAACAACTTCTGGTCAATCGAGCGCGTCTAATTGGATTTAGCACACAACTAGGCAGTGCACTCAAAGAAATATTCGAGTGATTTGTTTCAAAAAAATACTCTGTTTTCTGTTTCAAATTTACCCATCGAAATCCCTACCCGATCTTTCTCAATTCATGGTTTTTAGTCTTGAATTTCTTGAAGTGTAGATTTAGATTTAGCTGCAATTGGGTTTTGCACTCAAAGAAATATTCGAGCGATTTGTTAAAAAAAAAACTCTGTATTCTATTTCAAATTTCGCTTTCGAAATCAGCAGGAGATCTTTCCCAATCTATTGTTTCTAGTCTTGAATTTCTTGCAGTGTAAATTAAGATTTAGCTGCAATTGGGTTTAGCACACAACTAGGCAGTGCACTCAAACAAATATTCAAAAGATTTGTTTAAAAAAAAAAAAACTCTGTTTTCTATTTCAAATTTCGCTTTCGAAATCAGTAGCAGATCTTTCCCAATCTATGGTTTCTAGTCTTGAATTTCTTGCAGTGTAGATTAAGATTTAGCTGCAATTGGGTCGCTGTACCGTTATCCCCCCGTCCATGTGAATGTCATGTGGAAATTATGTCACACAAAAGTTTGACAAACTAAAGGAAATGCTGCTCCAATAAGCTCGACCAGTCGCAGTCTTCGAGTCTTCGCGTCTTGCAAACGGGAAACATAGCCATAATCACAAAATAATAACCGAAAAAAAACGAAGATGAAGAAGGGAAAGGGGTAGGGGCAGAAGAAGAGAAGAGAGAGAGAAAAAGAGTTACATAGACGACCCCCGAAATTGGCCCTTTGCTGCGGAAATAGCGGCCAATAGCGGCATTTCGAGGCTTTCGAAGCTTTCGTGGAGTTATGTTAGAGATAGACGCACAGAGTTCGAGATAGAGATAGAGATAGAGACAGAGATATAGTGTCATCATAAACGCCATTTAATTGTATAGTGCGACAGGGGGTGGGCGTAGGGGGGGATAACAGCGATAAGCACGCAGACATTGGACAATTGCCTGACCTGGTTTCCATTCCAATTTTATTATTGGGGATGGGAAAGGGGACAGCAAGCCAGCGAGCAGTTTGGCAGTTTGGCAGGGGTTATGTAAATGAGTGCACTCGTGAGTGCACTTCGAAAACAGTCAAGTTCACATCGAAAGGGAGTATCGATGGGTAGTTGGGCAAACAGATGTGTATTAACTATATATGGGAAAAGGTATTCGAGCTTCGCATTGTTGAAAATTGAATTTCTTGGGCGATTTGTTTCGTTTTTTTTTGTTATACGATCGTTGTGATTGTTTTTTGTTTGTCGTCAAAAAGTTTGACTGCTTTACATGCGACATTCACACACACACGCACGCACACGTAGCCCCCCCAAATGGGTCAACTGGGCACGATTTTCGATGTAGTTCTTAAGCACAATGTCGTGCCATGAAATGCAAACACACAAAACACGAAACAAAAAAACAAGTCAAATTTTAAAGACATATAAAAAGCGATTTTAAATCGTGCTGCAATGCTACAAATATTTGTTAAATAAACCAATGCCAAAGCGGAACCAACTCAAAGACGAGGCACACGAGAAAGAGAGAGAGAGAGAGAGAGAGAGAGAGAGAGAGAGAGCGATAGCCGGTGGCAACAACTTGAACCTGTGCCACTTCCCAAGAGTCGCGTCGCTAATCAAACAGACGGCCAAAAGACAATGCACCGATGATGATGACGACAATGAGAAGCAGGCAATAAAACACAAATTGACAGCCAAGAATGAAAGTGGTGAAATTTATTTGCTTCTTTCTCGCCTCTTTCTACACACTGACTGGCCTATCCGTCTCCAGCTCCGTCTCCGCCTCCATCTCCCTCTCCATCTCCGTCTTCGTCTTGGTCGGAAAGTGAGCGACAAATGACAGGCGAACAGATATCAGACTTGAATGCGCAGACTCGATACCAATTCTTGAAGAAAAAGCAAAATCGAAACCGAAACGTGAGAGCGCGACTTTCGTTGCGCGACGCGTTTAAAGACGCGCTGAAAACGCGCAGCTGCAGCTCGATGTACGATGTACCTGAAAGCGCGTCTAATTACTCAGACTCGGACTGTGACTCGAACCCGGCTGTGACATCGAGTTGATCTTCCAATCCCGTGGCACGCGGCACTTTTTCTAATGAGCTTGCCGGCTCCAAGCATATTCTATGCGGCATTTGACAGTCACCACGAGCGAATTGAGGACAAACGGTTATTCATTTCCCCCATCCCTGGCAACAAGTGGTCGCGAGTATTGAGTGTCACAGCAGTGAGCTTTTGCACCGCACACAAATGTGTAATTAAAAGTTTCGTATTTATTGTCATTCGTCACGTACAATAAATTATGTTTAGTAAAGAGTCGCAGTATTTGTCACAGTTTGCGAATATCGCTGTCGATGATGATGATATTGCAACTTACGGGTTATTTTTGGACATTTAACTGCAGCTTAAAGTCATCGTATTTTAAATAACAGTTAATGGACATTTTGGGTATGAGTTGTTGGGTTTATTTTCGTATGGAACCTTAATGGCATTACAAAACTGTTACTTGACGGTGTTTTAAAATTACATGTTCATTGTTATAAATGTTTATACCTGTGCATATTGTAAATACAATTTCTGGGAAGTCTCGAATATTTGTTTTCCAATTTCGAAAACATTTTCAGAGCAACGTACACGCCCCCCTCCCCACTCCCAGTTTGTTCTACAAAATGAGCTTTTCGAAACACTCACGTTCCTCACTCTCTCTCTCTCTCTCTTCTATATTACTTTTCCACTTCTATTTGCTCTGACATTTTCGTGCCGCTAATTAGCAGCTAAGTTGTTTGGCCTGACTTTATTTTACGATCCCCCGAGAATAACAGAGGAAAAAGTATGCTAAGTTATGCAGAAACGTGCAGTTTTTATTTGGTTATTTCGTTTTTTTTGGTCGTAAACCTTTCTGGTTATGTAGCACCGAAAAACATGGCCAGCTCATCCCAACATCCAGTTGGCTGACACATAGCGGTGATGGTTAGTCTTATAGGGTATACATATAGGGTAGGGTTATACTGGTTTTACCCTGGCATTTGCTGAAAGTTTTCCCTATTGTGATGTTTCTTTCTACATAACGGATTACGCATAAAAGTTTATTCTTAGGGTATTTTGCAGTCGTTCTTTTTGCCAACTTTGGAGGTTTCTTCAATTGTTTTTCCCTTCGTGGCGAGGCAACTTTAATGGCTTCTGTGTGTGCCGTCGGCTTGGAAAGCGTGGGTAATTTTCATTTTGCCTGACAATAAAATATAATTATGACTGCGTTGTTTATGTTGCACAAACATATGTATATATGTATGTAGTATATATAGTATGTATATTACTAAGCTGCATGTGTATGCAGATGTGGCATATTTAAGTTATAAGACTGTTTGGCAATCCGGCGGATTGTGAGAATCATGTCGAGTCACTGCACGTTTCCAAGGAAATTGTGCAATTCGCCTATAAACGTGATCCCTCTTTCTCCCTCTCCCTCTCTCTCTCTCTCTCTTTCTCTCTCTAAGTGAAGATCTACGCATGACTTGGCGCATCACGGGAACAAAAGACTTTCGGTTTCCAATTGCCTTTGCTTGAAAATATTTATTTTTTTTGCCTGCGTATCCTGATGTTTCCTTTCTTTTCGAGGGATCCCATCGGGCTCGAATGCGGCTTCGATTTCGGGTATTTTCTTTCTGTTTTTTTTCCTTCTTTCTTCCTACACTTTTTATTTGTGCGCTTGCTAAACTCGTTTAATGTCAGGCAGTTTGCCTGGCTAATTAGCCGGCTTTTTGTTCAGCTTCTGCTTCTGCTTCAGCTTCTTCATCGTCATCTTCTGCTTCTTTCTCTTCTTGCCTGTCCAGCTACTCCGTTTCGATGCGATCGAGTTTTATATTTATTATGATCTTCGTCTGGCAGCAATTACAATAAAATCAGCCTCTCGTTCAGCTCAGTTCGTGCTCTTGCTTGCATTTGCAGTTTCCTGTTACCCGAAAATAAAATAAATTGCGATCACCTCCGTTTCGGCTTTAAATGAATTGCGCGATCCTCGCACCCCGCTCGAATCCCTCTTTCAGCTCTTTGCTAATTAATTGTGCTCGAGAGCGAGCGAGACGGGAAGATATACATATATAGATGGTATAAGCGGGAGTAGTATTATGTATTTATGTACTTCTGTTAAATGCAATCGTCTTCCTTGTATGGTGAATGTCCAAAAACAGGACTGGGTTACGCTCAGGTAAATCGTGCAACCTCGAAAGTATTCCCTTGGCTATAGAGACAGATCTGTACATTTAAAAACTTAAATAATATTCATAATAAATTATCACAGTTTTTCTTTTCTATTTTTTAAATCATTTCGCATTTAAATCATATTCAATTTTCATTATAATCGATCATTTTCTTCATTCTGTACGAGCTTAGTTAATAGCTTCGTCGACTTTGGCGATCATTTGTCAAAAACTTGAGGAAATTCCATGCCATGCCTTGGGCTATCATGCGATCAAAACGATCAACCCGCCCAAGTACCCACCTATGTATATGTATCTCTACGATCTTTAGTCGCGACTCGACGACAATCATTAGCTAGTTATGGCATATGCCACGCCCCCCACTCGCCCCTTTTGTTTGTCGTGAAGAAAGCCCGTTAACTCCCTATTTATAGATCTTTTCCGGTTCTAATGACATGACTTTAGGCCAAGCCCCAATAGTAACCGCAAGTCGGACAGACAAACAGACAGAAATGCGTACGTACTCACATACTTAGATGTGTGTGTGTGTGTGTGTGTGTGTGTGTGAGTGTGTGTGTGTGAGTGTGTAAGCACTCGCATTACACTGTACAAACTCCATTAGTTTCTAAAAGCTATAGAGACTGCCAGAGAGTACAACAAAGGAACCAAGCACCACAAATAATTCTTTTGCCTACACATACGATCGGGGGGGGGATGGACAGAGAACAGGCATATACATAGGTGTAGTGTAGGCTCCCCTCGGTTCTCTGTGACTGTGACTCATATGCACTTTGGAACTGCTCAATGGGCCGCAAATCGACTGACGACGGATCACGCCGTTCGTGGGCCAAGTGGGCCGTGAGCGAGTGCAGGCGACACGTGTGTGCCTTGTGTCTGCCTCGTTCTTTGCCCCACTCCCTGCCTCACTCGCTGCCCCACTCTCTGCTTCTTGCACTGTTGATGGCAGCGTGTAGAGCGTGCTGTCTTACGTGTCACGAAGCCAAAGCTTTGCCTCTGATACGATATTTGTTAGACCTGCTGCGTCCGGTTTGTTATACATATCTGTTATACATGACCATCACTAGCCAGCAACAGGCTCCACATACAAATGGAAAACTTGCAGTTCATTAATTTCCATTGTCGAGCATTTTCGGGGCGGTATGCAAATGTCAAAACTTTTTACGCTCAAGTAAAATGTCACAAGGCGTCGCGATGACTCACACACGAGAGACCAGACCAGACCAGACCAGATGCGATACCAGACTTGGCCAGAGATCTCCCCTCACCTCCGCCCACCAGCGGTCTCTCTCTCTCTCTGTCTCTGCACTTATTGGACTGCATTTTTACGGGTTTTTATGGGTCGATTGCATAAGTCGCTCAAGTCTCGATCTCGTCTCCGATTCCAAGTGCGGGCATAGGTTTTAAATAAATTATGTAAATTTTTTCTCGCAGCCTGCCTGACATATCTTTTTGTTCCTGCTCTTGCGGCATAGTTCTAAGTTTCCCGCTGTGTTTGTTGTTTGCTGCTCCTCCTCCCCTCTTCTCCAAGAGATATTGGATAGTGCTCCCCCCCCCGCTGGGTGTTTTTCACTTAAATTGTTTGTTTTTTTCGGCATATTGTTCTTTGGTTTTCATTAGGAGAGTACATTGCTCCATCGACACGTCGACGACAACGACGACGGCGATGAGTTCCACGTCAGAGACTTTCTAAACAAGCATTCACCCAGATAACAAGTCAATTAGACCCAACACGGAAGATGAGCAGCAGATAATAATCTCCGATGTAGATGTTTCAGTTGCTATAAGGTTGTCTCCATTAGAATATATTTGTTGGAAAGCTGTTAACAATTAGAGAACTCTGGCAGATCTAATCGCAGCGGAACTTATAGCCCATTTTGTATGATATGATACCAATTGAAATGATCTTTTACATTAAGCGATGAGTCGGTTGGTTATGCGATTAATCAAAATGCTTGTTAGGCTTTCTACACGCAGCATTTCCCTTTCCATTTTCCATTTCCCTTGTCGTTTTCATTCTCTTCCATGCGTAGATCGAGACACACTCAATTAGCCCCCCGCTGCTGGAGCTAAAGCGGGGGCGGGTCTGTTGAAAAATTGCCTTAGATTAATGCGCAAACACAGAGAGCGAGAGGGAGAGAGATAGAGAGAGAGAGAGAGAGGGAGAGAGACCGAAAATGTTTCGGAAAACGCAGCGAAACAAATGTGAAAAACTTTCACTTTTGATATTTCTATAGCAAAGAGCAAGACGAATATGTTTAGTGGCACGATTTAAAATCTGGCTTTATTTCTTTGTATATTACCATAAATTTGAATTTCGTTTACATCATCATCATCAACAGCTGAACGAGGCAGACAGCGAGAGAGCCGACGACGTCTTCTCAAGTGTAAAGAATTGCCCAGACATGGGCGGGACGGGGTCTGAGGTATCCGAAGAGTGTAGACATGAGCTGGAGATGGACTGGGGCTGGGCCGGGCCTTTCTTTGTGTGCGTTTTAATGCGATAATTTAAAAGTTTTTCGCTTTCATTTCGTTTAAGCTTGGGCTATTAATCAGTTATGAGTCTCTCAAGCTCTTGATTCAACAAGACTCGCAGACCCTCTTCCGAATACCGCCAACACATTCGAAGAAGAATCACAATACACGAAGACTGCGATTGCGCAAGCACGCAGGGATCGGGGGGGATTCCACGTGAGGCACAGCAGGCACATTTATCTTTCGTTTTTTTTTTTTTTTCAATTAAACTTTGTCTATTTGAAACGCTCGACTTGGTTACATGTTGCCCCATCCCCCCGCTCCACCATCCCCCCTGCATAGATAACATTTTAATTTTGCGCCCTGTTTTCAGACACATTCGAAACATGCATGCCAAATTGTTCAGATAAAAAGCACATTAAGTTGAAAAGTATTTTGCGGAAACAGAAAAAAACGTTACAGAATGCGGGCGAAATCAAAGTGAAAAAAAAAATAATACAATCAACATTATGATTTGATATAGAGTGCAAAAATGATATATGGTTATTGCTCTGTGACTGCCTGCTTTCTTCTGCTCATTGTGAAAGAAGATCTCGCGCTGTTTTGGACCACTTTTTGGCTACAACATCTTCAACTTGTCGATTCTCATTCTTCGCACTCATAACCCAGTTACAACAAAAGGCGACCACCAATGGGTACTACCAACATTGAAAGACTATTTTTAGTAGAGCCCTCAAGACAGTTGGCAATTCCAGATTGTTTTCCGTGTTTCTTTTTTGCCTTTGTATACCCAGTGGAAGAGCTGCTAAAGGGGTATATTTGTTTCTCCCTGATGAGATTGCCTCGCAGTAGCCTTTGCTATCTATACCTTTGCAGTTCAATGGGTTTGGTATGCTTTAACCATTTACAGGGTATCTCATAGTGCATTTGAAGGGTCTGCTCAGCGACTTCAATGAAATTTCTTTCGGAACGACACCTTCACAGAGAGCGCGCGCTCGCAGACCTTAGAGCGCAGACCTCAGAGCGCCCCGAGCTGAGTCAACAGTGATAGCCCTGAACTTTCGTTGAGTTGTTAACTCGTTGTTGTTGTTAACTTGTTGTTGTTAACTTGTTGTTGTTGCTGTTTTATTCGCTCTACATGTGCACAGCTGTTTTTAATTTAAAACTTCATTTTGGAAGCCAAAACGAAACTTGTTTTCCAACATTTCTGTCTCTTTTTGCAGTGGGTGCAGTTGTCGTCTCTCTCTCTCTCCGTCTGTATACCCCATCTCCCTGTCCCTTCCTGCTCTCCCTGCATTGTTGTTTTTGTTAACTTTTTGCAAAAGAAATATATAAATAAGTCGGGACATTTTTGGCATTAATTTACATTGGTGGAACATGTTTAGTGCATTTCATATGCATTTTGCGGTTTTTTTTCTGAATTTCCAGTTCGCTCTTGCTCTCGCTCTGTCTCTCTCTCTCTCTCTCTCTCCCTGTCTCTGTCTTCCACTCGTTTCGGCATTTTTGACTTAATATATGCGCTTTTTGTTGTTATTTTTGCGTTAATTATATTGCATATGTATTTATTTTATTTACTGCGCCTGCAAAGTGCTTATCAATGCGTTTTCTGTTTTATTTTGTTGTCTTTTTTTCGTTGAGACTGGGAAAGAATTTCAAAGTTGTGTAATGTCAATTTCATTGAAGTTTGAACACGGAAAAACTGAAGAAAAAAACGTGAGGAAAGATAGAGCGAGAAGCAGAAGAGAAATAAGTAAGATCACAAGATCTGTTAATTATAATAAAATGTAACCTTATGAAATATTATGATTCTGTTAATTTTACGCAATATAGTATATATCTCACATTAAAAGTTTTAGTGCGCTTTATTATTATTTCATTACCTTCTTCAGTTCTTTAACTCTTCTCCCACATGCCTTGCCTATTTCTAAATTAGGTAGTACAATGGAACTTTGGGTCTAATGTCTCGGGGGCAGGAAGTTCCGTTTCTGTTTGTCCAAGTACTTGGCATGCATCGTCTATGCCTCGCAGCGCGATCGTAGCCAGAAACCTGCTGCAGTTCATCGATGCAACCAATGTGTGGTGCCATATTCAATGTGCCATTGGGTCTGTCTGTCTGTGCTTCTTCTCCTTCTTCCTCCTCCCCGTCTTCTCTTTGTTGCACTTCTCGACAATATTTAAATAGGAAATTAGGGTCGACTTGCTGCTGTTGTCGCTTGTCTTCTGCCTGTCTGTCTGTCTGTCTGTCTGTCTCTCACCTCCCCCTGTGTCTGTCTGCTCCTCTGTCTGTGTGTTTGTTGGCTTCCGCCTTTGGCTACGCCCTGGGCGCAGCGCCGGGCTGGTTTCCACTGTAAACCGAGAACCGAGTTGCCCCCAAGGTGCTTTCACAAGGTTTCCCGCAGGTTGGTTAGCACACTCAAACACACACACACACAGACACACACACACACACACACACACCTCCTATCTGAGACATGCTAATTAACAGTTAAGTTGTGTGTTTATTTATTTATGGCCCCTGGCTGCTGCTCTGGGGCTAATCAACTGCACTTACAGTTACCATGTTACCACCAAAAAACTGGTCCACATTAAAGGATGCACTGCATCCCCAACAACCTCCCCTCTCACCTCCCTCCCTCCCAGCCAGCCAACCATCCGTTTGGCCTATCTTTATCTTTATTTCCATCTCTTTTTGTCGCTCTCGACTAATGTTTATTATTTTTCACTTTTAATTGCAGCGCAACGGCAATTTTCCAGCTGACAAGGAAGCTCGTGTTTGAAGGTAAGCGACAACGACTCAAAACGGAAGAGGGGAAGTGGCCAAGAAGGGGTGGGGAAGGGGGGAAGTGGTTCGCAGGGGATGAGATGGTCAATTGTCGGTTAAGCTAAACGAGTTCTGGCCACGCGACTAGCGTGGTCGATCTCAACATCGCTTCGACTGGTTTTTGCAGCGTCTCATGAAATTATCATGTGAAAACATATTTCACAATATGAGCAGTCATAAGAAAGCCCCAACGGGTAAATGACACCATATGGGTAAATACTCGCTCGTTGTGACTAAGAATTGCCCTGATCAGACTGAAAGACTACATATACGTATAAACCGCAGATGATGATGTGTTTGCTAGGCGGATTATGGACTTATAGGTCAGCAGATTGATCGAAAGGCCAAGTACTACATAGAGTTATTTTAATACAACAGATGGTATGGGTAATTGTATAGCAGGGCCTACCATATATACCATATATACCACATATACCATATATTTACTATTTTACAATATATTATATTATACTATACATTTATTTATATATCCGTAAAATTGCATTAACAAATTGCAATGTTTAGGCAAATGAGTTAAGTTTTTCTGCCACTGCCTGGGGTGGAGAAAGGCAGTGGGCGGGGCCCCCTATACAATTCCAGTTAATTTCAGCTGTTTTGACTTTGACTTAGTTTGTGGATCCGTAATCCGTAATTTGCGGCCCATGTAATGGAAAGTTAGTAGTAGTTATTCCGAGTTAGGCAACCGGTTTGCTAATCGATCGATCGTTCTGGCCTAAGTCTTTTCACCTAAATCGGTTAATCTTCGTTGGCTTACGTAAGGGTTGCGAATGCGAGTTCAATGCCCGATCTGCCTAGCTGATCTCTGTGTCAAGAGATCGGATCTCTGTGATGATGATGATGATGTCAGTTCACAAAGCTTGTTGATTCACATTTATTCATGGACGCATCGATCATTAGTTGTAGTTTGAAATGCAAATTATTTAAATAATATACTATCATATTGTATTGTATAATGATATAATGTTCTTCCTCTAAACAGTTTCTACTGCAATAATAATGTAGTAGAGAAAGAACCCTTAAGATTCCTATGGCATAACCAACCAGCTTTGGTTACCCTGACTTGGTTATTTCCGTACTGTACTTTTGTTTTTGCAGTTACGTCTTCTTTCATCTTTGTCGACCTCTCGTTCTGCAAGGTTCCCGCAATGCTCTCTAATTGGATTAGAAAAGGGGGAGAATCTAACAAAATACCCATAATACCCGTTGCTATTTCTAAATTTCTGGCCGTTCTATACCTCTCTCTCTCTCTCTCTCTGTGTGTGTCGGACTTTAATTTAATTAGGAGGTCAACGCACCTCGCAGCACAATTTCGGAGGCAACTACAAAAAAAAAAAAAAAAAAAAAAAATTGAAGCGTGAAACGTTTTTTCCTCTTTTTTCGATTATTTTTTCGCGCCAGGTCAGGAGGAGGCGCGCTCAAGAAATGTTGTAGATCAAGTTTTCGCATTCGATATCTCACGGGCACAATTTGTTTATCTTTTATTATCGCGCCGGCTCTCCAGCTATCCCACTATCCGACAATCCGACTATTCGACGCTTCGACTGTTTTCATCGAGTTTTGTTTGACTCTGAAATTTAATTTGCATGTTTGAAAATCATTAATTCGCTTGCTACTAAAAAAAAAAAAAGAAAAAAAAGACAGAAAATAAAAACAATTTCTGCTGCCAGCGAAATTTTACGCTGTTTCATTTCTTGTTTCTTTTGCGTTTTTTTTTTTTTTTTTTGATTTTAACAACAAATTAGCCGCCGTGTGAGCAACTTATTTGCATTTTGATTTAGCTTCTTCTTCTGCGAGCATTTTTTTATCGTCAGTTTTTCAAAGTTTTCGAATTAGTTTGGGTAGTTTTAGTGCAGGCAACAGCTCGTAAAGTTAACGCTACCCGAAACTGGTGAAATTCGTAACGCCACAATGCATCGGACTTTCGCTGATCTACGGATTTCCCTTGCTAGGCTGGAAGAAAGTTGCTAAGCCGGGTGTAGATAGTTCACCAAGTGGGAGTGGGAATGCAGGATGAGTTGGAGACTCCTAAAACTATCATAACAGTATATATACAGATCTATATAATAAAAATAATAAATAATAAATAAATAAAATAAAAATAATAATATAATAGAATGTAACGTGACCCTTTAAAATATTATTAATATTTAGTAAGAAGTCGCTACCATATTTCACTTCCAAGAACCTTTTACAAATCTAATATACAAAAAAGTACGTATACCTTCTCCAAGAAGTCTTAGACAGGCGGAAGTCTATGGTACACGTGGTATTCGAGTTGGAAACACGCGTCACACTCGTTCGACGCGCTCGACTAATCAATCACGCGGCAAACATTCACAACTCTTGCGGCTTGAATGAAAGTACAAAAATTTGAATAGTGTTTGTCAGCTGTCTCGTTCACTCCCACTCTCCCTCTCTCTCTCTCTCTCTCTTGCAATATTTACCTGTGGAACAGGTAGTTACAAACGCATTCACACTTTGCAAACGCTACGCTCAGTCAATCGGCCACCCGCCAGTCCGGTCGCTCAGTCAGTCATCCAGTCAGTCAGTCAATCAGTCAATCACGCTGTCACTTTGTCAATAGCTCGATCGATTCGCAGCGCACGCTGCACGTGTCAGCTTGAAGAAAAATAAATAAAAATGATATGCCAAGGTGGGGTGAGAAGTGAAAGACCCTCTCGCAAAGACCTGTCGCTTTGTCTTTTACTTAGTACCTTTTGCACACTTGAGTTTTTATGAGTTTTTCCCAGCTAGATAGATACTACGTATCTCTGGATATTTCGGGCAAACTCAGCGGTCAGTCTCTGCACAGTATGGGTGTGGCGGGGCGCGGTGGGTGAGGGCAATAAACCGTTATGCAAGATGATTTTTCACTTCCTTTCTTATATGTACATTGCTTTCTATATCTGTCAGTTTGTCAGTTAGTCAGTTTGTCAGTTTTCAGCTTTGTCACTCGCTCTATAAAACCAGGTCAACCAGAGCTGTCAGAGCTTCGCTCGGACAATTTGTTAGCGCATTTTCCCCCCTCAAAAAAAAAAGAAAATAGAAAAAGAAGATCGATGAATCGTCGTTTGAAAAGCTGACAATTTAATTGCCATCTATGCTTGACCCATTTCCATAGCATTTACCGTTGCATTGCATCATTTCGAGAACATTTATGACTTCTTTCTTGCCCTTAGGTATTTTTCAGTATTTTTTTCTGTTTTTTCTGTTGTATTTTGTAATTTTCTCCCGCATATAGTTTCGAGTTTTCTTTTGTTGTCTTTCGCCGTGAGATCCGTTGAGGCGAGTCGAGTTGAGTCGAGTTAATCGACGATCGTTGACTTTGATTAGAGCTGCGTGGTATCCGAACCCCCTCGGATCGGTTTGCCTCATTTACATTATCCCAAGACGGGATTCATTGACGAAACATCGGGCATCAATGGGGTCTAATTAATGCCAAACACCAGCAGAGTGTCAAGCCTTGAAATTCGACTAGGTACGACATGATATCCAGATCCGATAACTATCCAAGTATTATATTTACCTGTCTTCAGGAACACACACACACACATTTAAACTCAGGTAGTGGGTAAACACACACACACACACATACATATTCGAGTGTGTTATCATTGAATTTTTAGGGTCCTTTTGTTCCGATATTTATGCAATGCCCATTTTCGGTCTCTTTGTTTCATGAACCGCCGCTGCTGCTGCCGCTGCCGCTGCTTCTGCCTACACTCAGCGAAAAAGTCAAGTAACAACGGTTCGACCTTCAACTTTTCCGAGTGCAAGAGACGATTATTTTTGCGTCTTTTTTCTTCTTCTTCTTCAGGTCGTTTTTCGTTTTATTTTTGATTTATTTCGAATGCTTCGAACGATGCGACATGGCAGACAAAGAAAGACCGAACCGCACGACCTTCATCTAATGAATCATCTCATCTCATCTGTTGCAATAGAAATCGAAAATCGAAAGAAATCGAAATGGAAATTTTTTCTTCTTTTTTTTTTTTTTAAATTTTTCGAGCGCAGCTACGTGTGACGCCACCCAAGGCGAGCGATTTTCGTTGGCTTGGAAAAGTGTAACAAGTGTGCATCAAGGAGGATCAAGACTCTGTAGGGGATTGTGTAAATGCTGCGGGTCGTCTCCCCTGGAGCGGCTTAGGCGTAGCTGTCAAGCCTTGGCACGTCCCGCAAGGCGACAATGCAGCGTGTCACCTCTATGTGCCCCTATATAGAGCATAGTCCATTAGCCTTTCACTTTTTATCAGCACAGCTGGAGGCGGGCGGCATTATCCGCTTGTAGGTGGTCGCAGCATACCCTGGAATACCTGCTCCTGCCTGGGTCGCCCTCCCTTCCCTCGTACCTAAGCCGCACCAGAGCTAATCTTTAGACTCGTTGCGGGCGGGCGTGGCTGCTGTACTGTTTATTTTAGCAAATCCAGCAGCTTTGCGGCATTAACGAGATTTTAATATTTCGCAGCAAAACTACACTATGTTTTTCCACACGGTTGATCCAAAACATTTGATTCGCTTCCCGAAAAGGCCAACATTAAACGAAACGCGGCTCATTCGTCTCGGCCAATTAAGATAATTTGTTCAGGCCCGCTAGCGGCTGCAGTTAGTCAGCGACTTGGCTTGAATTCATAATAAATCTTGTCGAATCTATTGTGGCATAAATATTATATGCACAAATATGGTATTCTCTAGTTAGACGAAACGATTAATCGATGATCTGCCGAATGAGATTGTACCCTGACAAGATTCAACTAGAAATCATTTGTCTGTCTATATGATATTTTGACAGAACGCTTAAATATCCATTTCCATATAGGGAAATCATATAAAATTAAAGAAAGTTAAGTTCTTGTAATTGGATCCTTTGACAGAAATGGAATTTTATAATTTACATAATATTTTGATTCTCATTTTACCAATATGAATATTTTAAAGTTATAAACTCTTCTAAAAACCTTCAGGTTTCAATTTCAGTCATTAAAATATGATTAACTGCATGATATTGTGAAATTCCAAAGTTCTTGCGGGAATCTTTTAGTCAGGTTTCCCACAGATAACCAAGATATAGCTAAAACGCGGCAATTTAATTTGGAAATACTTTGCGATTTACTTTTTTCTTCAATTTCTCCTCGTATTGTCATGATGATCGCCTCTAGTGATCATTATTATATATTGTTTTTTTTAGTTTTTTTTTGTGATTTAATTGGCTGCAAGCACGCGCAGTAAAAGGAAAAGCAACTTGCCCACTCGATTCACTGCCCATGCGTCGCGTCTCTGCCGGCGTCTCAGTTGGCACTACGCTGCAGTCGACTGCGCTGCGGTATTGCGCATATTTTCTTGGCGCTTTTTAATTGCTTCGCTCTTTACAGTTCATAAATTTACGAGCATAGCGTAACGAACTGAGACAGCAGAGAGCGAGAGAGACAGAGAGAGAGGGAGAGAGAGAGAGAGAGCAGAAAGAGATAAAGAACAATGTCAGTTACCTAATAATAATAACGCACTGCACGATAATAATCCCTCCGTGAAGTCTCCCTGTTGCAACATTTTTCTGAACTTGCTATGGAATCAAAATCGAATCGGGGCCATAAAAAAGTTTCAACAGCAAGAACCTTCGGCAGGGTGCCATATAGTATAGTATGCTATAATACCACCATATAATTTAACCAAGCGCCCATTTCAAGGTTAGGTTCACAATAAAGCCCTCCGAGCTGTGGCAGAGACCCTACTGCCAGCAACTACTGCCTACTACTACTACCACTACCTCTATAAGGCTGACACACACAATAAACCACATTTTGGACAGCCTCAAGAAATTCCCACCTGATCGTCGACAAAGCAAACAATTTTCGGCTTGTTTGTTCGAAAATTAATAAATAAATGAGCTATTGTTATAAATTAATGCCCGTGTGTGTGTGTGTGTGAAAACTGATAACAAGCCGGGCAGATATAAATCAAAAAGCTCTTTGTGGCCAATGTGATTGATATCAAAATCAGAACTGTAATTAAACTTGACTTTGATTACGAAAGTTAGTACGATAATTTAGTGCAATTTATTAGCGCATATGGAAAGCTTTATAAGCTGCGGGAAGAGCTTTTCGTATAATAAATACGTTTAAAACATAATTCAGTTAAAAATTTGAAACGCTCACATGATGCTCCCCACTCCGGAGAGGTTGCGTGAAGCTGACGATTAAGGTAATTTAACGATTGCAACATATCGATCGCGATACCAATTTATCGATATGCATGTATGTAACTGTCATTACATGTGTAATCAATCAATTATGGGTGATTATTGTTGGCGAGGAATGGAATGTTAATTGTAAGATCGATAACTTAATTAGCTGAGGCATAGCTGGGAATAGTTGGAAAAGTAGCACAACTTAAAATATATATATATTTTTGTTTTATATTTTTTTTTATATATATTTATATACAATTTTTTATATATATTTTTTCCCTTCCTATTTTGCAGTCAAGCCATGAGGTTGCCGCTATTCGACCTATAGCAGCTCCATCGACAGCATCTCCCTAAGCTCAGCCCCCTCGCCCATCTCTACGGCAATATGTTCAGCCTGTTGAGCAGCAACTCCCAGATCTATGGCCTGCCGCAAACAACAACAACAACAACAGCAGCAGCAGACGAAGCGACAGTCGCGGATAACAACAAGAAGAGCAACAGTTTGCCCCATAAGCATAACAAGCAGCAGCAGCAGCAGCAGCAACAGCAACAGCAACAACAGCAGCAGCAGCAAGGCGCAACCACACATCGACGCTCGACGAGCAGCCTAAGCGACACCGGAGGCAAGTTCTTTGCCAATCTGAGCGCCAAATCCCCCAGTCAGTTCATCGAGAAGTTCATACGCAACGAACTGCTCAACGGTTACGATACGCTCAAGTGTCAAGTGGCCGGCAGCGGAGGCGGAGGTGCTGGCAAGTCACCCACAGACAAGGAGAAGGATAAGTCCACAGCGGATACCAGCCCCCTATACAGTAATTTACAGACAGACTGGGGCGGCTTTAGTTGTCTGCAGGGAAGCTATCGCAGTCACGGTGACGGCGAGTTTTACGAAGCCGTGCAGGTCAAGGCAGCAACCAACTCCTCATCCCCCTCTAACGACAACATCCCTAAGAACGAGGTCACCATGCGCTCCAAGTCGACGTTGTCTGGTGCGGCCACATTGCAGCATTATCAAAAGCTGCCAGAGCCCGGCTTGGAGATGCAGTACAACACACAAGCTGCGGGTCATACGCCCTCGGGCAAGAAGCCAGGATTCGGTGCAAGATTGCAGAAGCAGCTGGCAGAGCAGGTGAGTGGGCGGGATAATCTAGATAATAACTTAAAGATTCTAATTTAAGGCAATCGAAACAATTTAGTCGTATATGGTATAGATAATATTTCTGTCCATTTATCGGCCTGGCAGACAGAAGAAGCACGCGGCAGGGCTTTGCTTATCAGTGCAGAGCTTAGTGGGCTCTGACCAGCTGGGCCTGATTGCTTTCTTGACTTTCTAATTGCTGCGATAAGCCCCAGAGACCGATGGGCCGATGGCCATTCGCCTTGGCACCAATTGGATGAGGCATTACTTACACATATAGTACATAGTACATACATAGTATTACCTACGCTCTGAATCTCATTGCTTGTCGCATAGTTATGCATAGCTGCGTTCGCTGTATGTATCTTAATCTTGGGAAACGTGCCCATTGGAGAGTTCTCCAGCTGCTGCCGTTCTACCCATAGTTGGTCAATAGCACGCAGATGCCAACTGACTGTGCCAATGGCCTTCGATGGGGGCGATGAAACGCCAAAACAGAAAAAAACATCATAAATCTTGGCATATTCGCCAGCCCTCTCTCTCTCTCACACTCTTTCGGTTTTTCTTTCTATCTTTCTCTATTATTTTGACTATAAGCCAAAACAGGTGATAAGATAGTCAGGCGGTTGGAAGCGCATGTACGCTTTGATGGACACTTGGATGCTCTTAGAAAGTCATAGACGGGATTGATTGATGACACTTTTATGTGGGCTAATAACGTGGGGCATTAAATGAATTGTGGCCTGGAAAAAAAAAAAAACAAAATTAATATATTATGCATATTAAGTGCGACCTGAATATGGTTTAGAATCTTAAGCTACTTGTTTCCTATTTAGCTGAGAGATTCTGAAAATGGAAACATGAGAAAGTTTTGTCTCGACTTCACCTCGATATATAATATTTTGTAGCATACTTTCGAGCATGCTATAAAAATACACATATGTAAGTCTGCTTCAACCCTTTTACAATGCATCACGTATCCATCTATCTATATAGGTATATTCCGGGGGTAGTTAGTTAGTCAATTAATGAATTAGTCACACCTAGCAACAGTGCTGAATCGATAGTTCCAACTACTCCGCGTACTCTTCCTAAGGGTAAAGTCGGACATACTATAGATAACCCAAACAGAGCAGAGCAGAGTAGAGTAGAACTGACGTATGCGAATCAGTTTGGTAAGACCCCGGGCCGGAGATAAGGTTGCCACACGTCGCTATCAATCGGCATAAGGCCAGAGCACGGCCACGGCCAGTTGACGTTAGGAGCTGGGCAAACGTAGTGCACATTACACGCGCCACAATGGTGGGCAAATGGAACTTTGGGGGACATTTTCATGTTCTGGGACATCACAAGGTCAGGTCGGCCCACGAAGAAGTTTGGATAGGAGTTACTAATTGTAGATTCCATTTTCTCATCCACAGACCTCAGACAACAACTCACAGTCCTCGAGAAATACGCGCAGCAGCAGCGAGGTGGAACGCAGCTCATCCGGTTCCAGTTCCTGCGGTGCGCTAGGTGCCGCTGCCGGAGCCAATTCGCCTGATCGTGTACAACGTCGCCGTCTGCTGCAGATGATCTCCAACTATGATCAGCAGAACAAGCAGCTGCATCGTGAATTGGCCAAGGAGAAGCGACGCCGCACAGAGGAGCTCGCGTGTGTGGTTAAGTCGCTGCTATGCTTCGAGTCCAAGCTGAAATGCGACATGAAAACAGTTAACCAGCGGCTACAGGATCGCGATGCCGAGATCTGTCGTCTATTGCGCCAGAATCGTGCGTTGCGCAAGCGTCTGGTCGATCATCAGCGCGACGAGGGTATGGTCGATGATCAGGAGACCAATGCCGATGAGGAGGACAAGCATGTGGAGGAGTGCCTGGTGCTCGAGGCTTTGCAATGCAATAATTGCCGCAAGCAATTCTATGACATTGAGTTGAGAGCCAGCGGCACACAGACCTGTGGCAAGGAGCTGAGTGCCAGTCCAAAAGGTGAGTGTTCCCAGAGTGCATGTGATTTCCCCAAGATTTGTAACAATTTTATATATATGTAGTATATATAGTATAGACACGCGCTTGGATGATAAAGATGAGTGTCATTTATTGACTCACTTCTTCAGAAATCTTTAATTAGTTGCGTCGTAATTTAAACTTGAATGTTTGCTGATAAAAACAAATAGACTGATAATCGATAATTACGCATCGATAAATATTCCGCTGCACTCACGTGTCTATCGCGCAATGCTGCGATTTATAAATTATTTTTAATATTTTGCAAGAAAGGAAGATTTTTATCTCTCTCTCTCTCTCTTTCCACACTGCAGCTGAGCAAGGCTCGTCCAGCGATGACACCGTCTCATCGTCGTTCTACGGCGCGAGGCGCAGCGTGCGCTATACGAGCAAGAGAACGGCGGGCACGTTCAGGGATTACATGCGTTCCCGCTCGATGCATATTGATGACGCCGCCCTGGAACAGCAATCGGAGGAGAACACAAGCAGCATCAGTCGCGAAGATTCGCAGACAAGCTACGAGCAGCTCCACAACTATGCGCGCGCAATGGAGCGCATGCACGGCGTCAAAGCGGCAACGCTCCAGGATGGTGACTATTCGGAACACAGCAGCCTGGAGATAGAGCAACAGCAACAACGTCGTCACAGTAGTTCACCTTCCAGTCGGAGCAGCAAGACTACATCGTCGGTCGCTCAGCTGGAAGAGGATGATGGCATATTTTCGCCGACACAGGACGACGAAGATTTCGATGAACTGGATCCGGAGCAGGAACAGCAATTAATGTCACGTGGTGCTATCAAAATCGTTCAACGACGCTGTGCAGATTTTTCGGAGGCATCGCCAAAGCAGATCTATGAGACAACCACAGATGATTGGTATGCCAGTGCCTCAGATCAGGAGGAACTCAGCACGGCGCCACCAGTTGCCAAGCCATATGGCCAAGGCGCTGTGAATCCCGTGCTGGAGTGCGTCAATCAGATATTGCTACAGCAATCTATGGAGGAGACGATGCCCAAGTCCGCATTGGCGCCCAAAACTGACAGCAGCGGCGCATCCAACTTGCCGCGCCGCAGCTCCTTGAGCGGCCGCAGTGGCACAAATGGTCGCAAGCGTGTACACTTCTCCACGAAGAACAGTATGGTGCATGTGCCACGGCACGACGATGAAGAGGAGGAGGAAACCCAAACCGATGAATTGATCTCACACTATCATCCCATGGTCAACTATGAGAGCATATATAGCAATGAGTACGAGCCCATTGGATCCGAGCGTGCATCCAATCTCTACGTAGATATGGCTGCCGCAGCAACTGAAGCCACTGGAGTGTCCAACCCTAAAACACACCCAGGCCAAGCAAAGATGCCGCCAGCGTTGCCACCGAAACCGGCGAATTTGTTGAAGTTCAAGAAATCATTGCAGCAGCTCGATGAACTAGACGTGGAGGATGAGGGCGACTGTGCAGTGTCCAGCGAACCGGACTATTGTTCCATAGCTGAGGTGCAGATTGTTGCCGATGTACACAAGGAGCCGACTGAGACGGAGCAGCAAACAGATGCCACGGAGCCAGACGATGCCTCACACAAGACTGAAGAAATCGAAGAGATTTTCGCCGATATACCAAAGCTACCCAACGTGGCGGCCATCATAGCGCCAAAGCAATCTGCTGACTACATGCTGATGGCGCCTAAGACGTTGCGCCTCCAATTGCCGTCTGGAAACTCCTCCGGCGCTGCCTCAACCTTGACCACTTCAGCTCCTCCGTCCCAGTATAAGCGAAAGCACGTGCCCAATATTCTCGCCGAGATTAACAAACGCATGAGCTTGCCTAGCTCACCGGCTACCACGCCCACAACGCCTAAGAGTTTGCCGACTTCCAAATCATTACTGCAGCTGGCGGGAGATACAAGTGGTGGTCTGCCGCTACAGGCGGAGTTTGACTGGTACAATCTGGATGCGGAATATGACAGAAGCAACGAGGTGCCAGCGCCCAAGAGTTCACAGGGCGACAACATGCTGGAGGAGATAAGCGAAGAATTGGTGACAACCGCGGATGAATATAACTTGGACGAGGAGTTCCAACAGGAGGAGGAACAGCCAGAGAATTCGGATCCAGCGAAGACTAAGCAAATGAAAAAGAATCTGGAAAGTTTCGAAAAATTCATAGAGGGCTCCGGCCTGAGTAATAAACCCTTGCCGAGCAAACGAAAAATATATTTCAACGCGCCGTTCGTCTAGGTATCTAGAAGAGTTCCCTAGATGTGCCCACTATAACTATGTATACTACCGCTAGCTATATAGGTATATATCTTCCTATATACTGTAACGAATTTAAGGTTTTTATGTGTTCCGTCTTTTTGTCTAGTTCTTAAGTTGGCAAAGTATTAAAATGTTTAGACAATTTTCACAAAAATAAAATATATAAATACAAATAAATTGGAATCTTTCTTATAAATAGCAACGAGCGAAGAATACCATGCCTACCAGACAGTCATAACAAACCAGTAAAAAAAGGCTAATTTAATTTCACAACAAAAATAGAAAATATTGATCCTACAGGTACAATTAAATGCAGAGGGATACTTTACAACGTTAACTAGCTGATGTTTTATTCATCATTTAAACACAATATTACAGGCGGTGCACTTACTTAGCTTCTGAAAACTGAATTTACTTTAATCTTACACAAGGAGTTGCCATTGAGCAAATTATAATACAAATATAGATATTAACTTTGGTTCAGAATTACAACTTCAATTTAATTTCACAGCGTATTGAAGTTTCTGTGAAACTAAAAAGAAGTTCCAAATTCGGAATAGTTTTGAGAAATTATTAAATGCATTTATGGTAACTTAGTTTCAGAATTTTAGCTTCACAATAATCTCACAGCAGAAAACGTATTTATGATTAATGAGATAAATGGTTTAAGTTTAAATACGGAACATATTTTGACAAATGATAGAACATAAACACTAAGGAACTTGGGTTCAGAATTAGAACATCGCTATAATCTCACAGCTAACATGTTTAAATTTCAGTGAATTTATAGTGATGATACAAACTCGAAACAGTTTAGACAAATTATAAAACATAAAAGTACATAGATTAACTAAATTCAGAATAAGAACATCGCAATAATCTCACAGCTTAAAACGTATTGACATTATTTATGAAATGACTGCGATGATTCAAACTCGAAAAAGTTGTTCGAACTTAGTCAAAACTTAAGGAACATTTTAGAACTTAAACATATACGGAGCGCGGAATATGAATGCGACTTAGGACTAGCTAAATTCAATTTGAACTCTCTTTGTGTGTGTGTGCTGTATCGCTTAATACAAACTGGTCTTTTTCATGATGCGCAGGAACTCCTCCTGGTTAACCTCGCCATCGTTGTCCAAATCCGCTTCGTCAATCATTTCTCGCAGTTCCTCGTCTGTCAGCGTTTCGCCAAGTTCGCGTGCGACTCGCTTTAGATTTTTAAATGATATTTTACCCGTTTCATCGTCATCGAACAGGCGGAAGGCCTTCAATATCTCCTCTTTGGTGTCCTTCTCGGCCATTTTCATGGTCATCAGGTGTAGAAAGTCATTGAACGCAATACGACCGCTGCCGTCCTTATCGATTTCTGCTATCATCCTTTTGATTTCCTCCTTTTTGGGTTCGAAACCCAACGCTCGAATTGCCACCTTTAATTCTTTGACCTCAATGTAACCCGTGGCTTCGTTATCGAATAGATCAAATGCTTCTTTGATATCCGACTTTTGGGCCTCGGTAAGTTCGAATTTCGGTCCAGACTTTTTGCGTCCTTGTTGCGTAGCTCGTTTGGTGTTTGCAGGTGCCGCCGTGGGGGCATTTGAGGCGGTCGTCGCTGCAGCGGCTGCGGCGGCGGCAGCGGCGGCAACATTGGCTCCAGTTGCGCTTGGCTCCATTATCCGTACTGATAGACTAAATCAAATTCAATTTCACAAGAATAAAAACTTTTTGCGGTTTCAATAGGCCGTCAATAAATGTAATTTCATAACACACGCAAATGTCACAAAATGAAGACGTCACGCGGTTATTTGCTCACCTTGACTTTGAAGCGGGGACGCGAAGGACCGATGGGGCAACACTAACAACTATATCGTGTATCCTTGCACTTGATGCGGTTGCTGCCAATTACACGACGCCCACTCACAGCAACAACTACAGCTACACAGAGCGTCGTTATTAGGGTTTGGGTAGTTTGGGGTAGTTTCTTGTTGTTTTTGTTTTGCTGCTATAAATAAGCAGCTGCAGTTCCTGGTGCAGCTGTTCGTGTTACTACTGACTACGCAATGGCTTAAATTTTGTCCAATTAGTCCTCCGGTACAGTTAATATAGTCCCGTTGCGACAGCTTTTCTCACGCAAAGTTTTTTATTAACAGTTATTTTTGTTTACCAGCAGCAGAGCAGCGGCCGCACACAGGTTGCTTGGCATCTATCGATAAATGGTAAAGCCAACCCGCGCGCTCGTGTATTGCGATGATTGCGTTTTGCGATAGCTATCGCAAAGTATGCACGGGCTTTTTTAGCGCTTTTTCGGTATCTTTAAAAAAGATGGCGGTTCTTTTTGAATTTCAAAATGGAATTTAACAAACAAGCATCTATAAAATCAATATTATTTTATTAAGCTTATATACATTTATTATATTTTACACATTTAAAACTTTTTACATTTAAATTTCCAAAGGTTAAATATTTCCATAATAAATATTTAAAAATATTAGTTAAGTTATACATACATATGTATACTTGCATGTATATAGGGAAAGAATTTATTTTCAATTCTACATAAGCTCAATCAATGAAGTTCTTTTATTTTCATTTAAGTCCATTTATCATCCATAGCTCTTAATGTTATCGCCGAAGCTGTCAGAAGCATATGCAAAAGAAGGAACCAAAACAAAAACATCGTAAGGCCGGGTTTATTAATTACCAGTGCAGAGAAGAATCCATGAAATGGACCAGTTCTCTTGGCCGTTGACATCGCGGAATAAAACTCAAGACTCACGATGGACACTCCTCCGGTAGCCGGGGGCGTTGACTACTTACAATGTCCGATCGCCGGTTGAGAGTCTTTTGTTTTCACTTCTATATTCTCAAAAGAGAAAAAAACCTTTCCAAGGAGAGGGTGGAGAAGTCGGAAGACTATAATTTAACACTCGTTTCAGAATACATCTACCTTAATGTATAGTGAACATATATTTGCATAGCTAATATTGAAATTGGTTCACAGCTTAGAATTATATCCATAAGGGTATTTCGCATGCGACAACTGCTCTCTCTCACTCTCCCGTGCTGTCTTTAGCATTTTAGAACGTTGCTGCGTTGCGATGTTGTTTTATTTATTTATTTTTTTTTTTTATTTTTTTTTTTTTGCAGCACGCTTCGCGTATAAAAAGCGCGTCCTCAGCGCGATCGCCAACAGTTTCGTTCGGGGCGCGCATGCGCAAAGGTTCTCGCGACAACGAAGAAAGAAGTAGGAAGAAGACTAAGAAAGCCAACTTTGGATTAACCAGACTTTTGGGATAGGCCGTCGCAAAGTAAGTGTGTGGATGAGTCAAGAACAGAGTGAAACATTAACGCGGTGGACACTTTCTATATAAACTTTTTGTTGTTCTTGGTGTCGTGTGTTTAATTGTGCCGATTGTTCCAACAGTAAATGGACCTCCAAATGCATATAAAGTGGAATTTTTGTGTGTGCGTACGTGAAGTGCATGATGAATTCTCGAATCGAACGAACTTCGAGAGCTCGAGAGGTTTATGGATTTTTAAAAGTGCTACATAAAGAAAAAAAAAAAAGGTCCAACAATTCTTTTGTTCCACGTGAAGATCAGATAAGCTCGTTACAAAGAAATTACAGAAATACTTAAACTGCAAAGATCAAGAATATACTTGCATATATACCATATATCGTATCGGAGTTTTCCCAAGTTGAACGCTCCACGCAAGCAAAGCTCAACCTTTCACCACCTTTCACGATTGCACAATCTCTTTCGCCAAAAAAAAAAAAGAATTTCTTAATGAAATGCAGACAGGATTAAGTGGATTCTTGTCTTGGCGGCTCTTCGCCGTTCAATGAACCCCCGTGTGAAAACCTGACCCGTCGTTCTGGATCGTAAAAGTTGTCCAACATCTTTTCACAAATCGGTTATTGGCCACTGTAGCGTGGGTTACATTTCTTATTACCATACATAATCTTCCCAATGTTACGTCTAAGCGCCTAACGACCGAATGAGGGGGCGACTGCCAAAATAAAAACAACAATAAGAAACCGGTAAACATCGAAAGCTCTTAACCTAATTCTCAAAAACCGATTTGCATATTGGCAAAAAAAGAAGAAAGAAAACAAAAAAGATGTTGGCAAAACAGAGAAGATTATTGAAATGAGCAAAAGAGAAGACGAAATATAAAGAGAAAGACTTTTATCATTATTTAGTTAGGTATATGTCAATACGAAGCTGAGAAACCCAAATAAACAATTTCCGAAGAATTGTTGGGAAAAATTTCATAAGCTGAGAACACTCAGTATATGAAGATCGCCAATATTCTCCGGCAAAGAGTTTATATTAGATTTATAGCCTAGCGGCGATTTCAAACGTATTCTATAATAAACAAAGCAATATATTAATCTAATTAATAAATAGCCATTAAATGTTATACAGAGAAACAAGTTTCTCAGTTGGTAATTTATAACGATATTTGAAAAACGATGAGAAAGTAAGCCAGTTTTGGATAAAGCAACCAGAAGTACTTTTTTTCTTCTCTTTTTCGGGGGAGGGCGTAACAAGGCCGCATACGTTTTCGAAATATCTAATGAGCTGCGCCTCTTACACTTCCCTGAGATAAATAGACATTAATCAGTTACAAACAATAGGCATAAAAAAATATCAGTTCCGGGCGCAATTTATTCCACTTCCCAATTTGTCATCCAACCTGAGCTAATTAATATGTACAACGCATCGTAGCATGCGGAGGACAACGCTCAATTGCGTGAGTCTGCCAAAATAATTCATATGAATATATATATATATAGGTAATATGTGTGTGTATGTGTAATCCATTTAATGCGAAATATGAAACAGCCAATTCAAGTTATTATGTATTTTTTTTTATTTTATTTGCATCGCTGCAACAGCTGATTTTGAATATCCGTTGGGATTGGGAGCCCTTACACGACACGTGCGCCACGAAAATAAAACGTGTGTGCTCTCCTTTCTTAATATCCTTACGCGGTATTTTTGATGAACAAATATATATAATATATAATATTGCTTTATTTACAGCACAGCCGATATTTAGCAAGTGATAGAAGAGTTAAAGGCAAACTATAATAATGCGTAGAAGAGCTACGCAGAGCAGGCTGCTGGTAAGCTAAATTTCTTATACTTTCATTAGGGTTGGGAGTTATACTTACTTATACTTACAATTACTCTTCTATTGAACACACACTTCTTCGATAATACACACTTACTTATACCGCTACTTTTAAATACTGCTCAAACTCAAACTTATACTTATACTCTAACCTGTACTCGCTCTTATACAGTTGCTCTGCCTGTGGGCAACAGTGGCGATGGGGCACATTCGTATCGAGGCGCCCGAAGTGCATGTGGCACCGAGCTACAAACCCGCTTTCGTGCGATCCGCTGTTGAGAGCATGCTACTGGAGGACGAGGCGGGCGCACTCAGCCGATTCAGCGTACCACCCACATTCGGAGAGACATTCCTCCCGCTGCGCAGCGCCGTCGAGAGCGTGCCGACAATCAACGAACGGAATGTAGCTCAGCTGAGAGAGTCTTCGCCGTTGCGTTCTTTTGTGCGCGACTCAGTTGAGGCGCAGCCATCCGACGATGTGGAGGAGGAGGAGGACGATGCAGCGCAGTTGGCTGAAGTGACGTCTAGCTTTGTGCGTGATGCACCTCTGCTGGAACCGGATCCATGGTCAGTGTCGGACAAGTATGCAGCCTTCATAGCGCCCAGTGCTAGCGATGATTATAAGCCGCAGCCATATCGATCAGGATCACCGCATCAAGAGCTGCTCAAGAGCGTGGACATAGAGCAGTTGGATCACATTGACGAGCTGGATAACTTTAGGGATTCGGATCAGCAGTTCTATGGTGCGCTGGCGCAATCGCAAGTGCCTCCAAACGGTGCTCCTTATGGGGCTCTGTTGCAGCTAAAGGCCGTGGAGCAGAAAAAGAACTATAACATGGCTCCCAAGGTATTGTGCTACATGTCCAATTGGGCCTTCTACCGCAAGGCAGATGCTCACTTTGTGCCCGAACAACTGGATCCCAAACTCTGCTCCGCCATTATTTACTCCTTTGCCTCACTGGATCCCGATCATTTGACCATACGGGAATTCGATCCATGGGTTGACATCGAGAATCAATACTACAAGCGAGTGATCTCTCTGGGCGTACCCGTGCTCATTGCCATGGGAGGCTGGACAGATTCAAGCGGCGACAAATACTCGCGTCTGGCCAGCGATGAGATCAAACGCAAAGTATTTGCCTCCAGCGTGGCGGGATTCCTGCAACGTTATGGCTTCAGTGGCTTGCACCTGGACTGGAATTATCCGAAATGCTGGCAAAGCGATTGCTCCAAGGGACCGGCCAGCGACAGACCCAACCTGACGAAGCTGCTGCGTGAGATTCGCACAGAGCTGCAACGTGCTAGCCCCAAGATGAAGTTGGGCGTGGCCATATCCGGCTACAAGGAGATCATCAATGAGGCCTACGAGCTTGCCGCCCTCTCCGACATCGTGGACTATATGACGGTGATGAGCTACGATTATCATGGCGCCTGGGAGGGTCAAACTGGTCATGTGAGTCCACTCTATGGACGGGCACAGGACAAGTATCCGCAGTATAACACAGACTACACCATGCAGCTTCTTGTCAAGATGGGAGCTCGCCGCGAGAAGCTCATCATGAGTATTCCCTTTTACGGACAGAGTTTCACACTCGCCCAGGCCAGTCAGCGTCTGGTGGGCGAAGGCGTGGCCAGCAGTGGACCCGGCGAGGCGGGTGAGCTAACCAAACAGCCAGGCATGTTGGCCTACTATGAGATTTGTCAACGCATCCGCAAGCAGAAGTGGCAAACCGGACGTGATGCCGAACGCAAGAGCGGACCCTACGCCATGTGGCGCGATCAGTGGGTTGGCTTTGAGGATGCAGCCAGTGTGGAGGCCAAGGCACGCTATGCGGTTAACAATGACTTTGGCGGTGTTGCTGCTTGGACTGTTGATTTGGATGACTTCCAAAATCGTTGCTGCAGTGAATCCTATCCCCTGCTGAAGGCCATCAATCGTGCCTTGGGTCGTTTGAATTCCGAGCCTCCCACGCGCAGCAATTGTGAACGTCCACCAGCACCGGTGACTCCTGTGCCACCAGAGATGACTACAATAAGTAGTGATGGCTCGTTGGCATCGGCTTCGCATGATCATACCACATCCTGGCCTAGCTGGGATGCAGGCACCAGTACGACTACCACTCGCCGACCCACCACCACCACTAGTACCAGTACCACCACGAGAACCACAACAAGAGCCACTAGCACAACTCTAGCCTGGTGGACTACGACGAGTTCCACCACAACGAGGCGACCCACAAAGCCCAAACCGAATCCACAACCGAAGCCAACACGCACAACAGCTCGTCCTGCACACACTACAATCCCCGTGCCGGCACTTGTTTATCCCGTGGTGCAGGCCTCCAGCTGCGAGCCTGGCCAATTCTATGCGGATCCCAAGAACTGCAACTCGTATTACCACTGCATCGTAGCGGGTGAAATGCATCAGCAGTTCTGTCCCGGAGGTTTGCACTGGAACAACGAGGTCAAGGGTTGCGATTGGCCAGCTTCTGCGCAGTGTTCTGTGCGGGTGCAGGCACCCAGCAGCACCAGTACCACTACCAGTAGACCCTTGCTAACCTCATCTTCCTCAGCGGCCACAGCAGCTACAAATAAACCGAAGAAAACCACACTGAAGCCAACGTTGGCTAGCAGCACCACCAGATCTCCGATCTCAACAAAGAAGCCCAGGAAAACGACACTCAAACCGAAACCAACGCAGCGTCCACATCGCACCACGACGCGACGCCCGGCCAGGCCACCCAGTTCGGCACGTTGCAATGAGGGTGAGTACTACACGCACAGGAACTGTGGCAAGTACTACATCTGTGTGAATGGAGCCCTGGTACCGAGTGAATGTGGTGGTGAACTGCACTGGGATGCACTACGCAAACTCTGCGATTGGCCCGAGAACGTGCAGTGTTTGACACGCAAGAAGTATCTGCGAATTGTGCAGTCTAAAGCGTCCAGTGAGGAAGATCCTTGCAATGGCGAGGAGCGTGTACCCTATCCTGGTGATTGCAGCAAGTATCTGTTCTGCCTATGGAACCGACTACAGGCAGCAGACTGTGCACCAGGATTGCATTACAACGAAGCCCTCGGCAACTGTGATTGGCCAGCTACGGCGCAATGCAAGGAGGAGGAGACTACCTCTTCGGGATCTAGTGGTGGCAGTAACAAGCCCAAACCTCCGCCAGCTGCACCTAAGCCGGTACCAACAACACAGCGACCCAGCACCACTCCCAGACCTACGTACCCCACGGACAAACCCCAGCTGAAACCTCTGGACGGTTACTACAAGGTTGTCTGCTATTTCACCAATTGGGCATGGTACCGCAAGGGATTGGGACGTTATACACCCGATGACATTAACACAGATCTATGCACACATGTGATTTACGGTTTCGCCGTTCTGGATTACTCCGAGCTGACACTGCGCACCCACGACTCTTGGGCAGATATAGACAACAATTTCTACACACGCGTCAGTGGATTGAAGAGCAAGGGCATCAAGGTCAGTCTCGCACTGGGTGGTTGGAACGATTCGCAGGGTGACAAGTATAGTCGTCTAGTGCGGAGCGCTGCTGCACGCGCCAAGTTTATCCGTCATGCCTTGGAGTTCATTGAGAAATATGGATTCGAGGGTCTCGATCTGGACTGGGAATATCCAGTGTGCTGGCAGACGGAATGTAACAAGGGATTCTCTGACGAGAAGGAAGGATTTACCGCCTGGGTGAAGGAGCTATCGGATGCATTCCGGCCACGTGGTCTTCTGCTTTCCACTGCCGTCTCGCCTAGCAAGAAGATCATCGACGCAGGTTACAATGTTGCGGAGCTATCACGTTACTTCGACTGGATCGCTGTGATGACCTATGACTTCCACGGCCAATGGGACAAGAAGACCGGCCATGTGGCTCCGCTCTATCATCACCCTGATGACGATTTCGACTATTTCAATGCGGTAGGAAATTGATATATATCCCAGTCTTTGGGGTTCAATACTGATCATCCTCCTTTGCAGAACTTCTCGCTGAACTATTGGATAGAGAAGGGTGCTCCTTCACGTAAGATTGTCATGGGCATGCCACTCTATGGACAGTCCTTTACCCTGGAAAATGCTAACAATAACGGACTGAATGCCAAGGCTCCGGGACCTGGTCAGGCTGGTGAATTCACCAAGGCAGCCGGATTCCTGGCGTACTACGAGGTGAGTCCCAACTTTTAGGGTAAACTTCAGATAATCATCTTCCCTTCTTCACTTGTAGATCTGTGAACGAGTAAAACATCAAGGTTGGGAAGTGGTGCAGGATGAGCGTGGTCGCATGGGACCATACGCCCGTAAGGGTACCCAATGGGTTTCCTACGATGATCCTGAAATGATACGCAAGAAATCTCAGTTAGTGCGTGCTCTGGATCTGGGCGGTGGCATGGTCTGGGCCTTAGATCTCGATGATTTCCGTAATCGCTGCGGTGATGGTGTGCATCCCTTGTTGCGTGAGATCCACGATGTTCTCAAGGATCCACCAAGTGGATATGAACCAACGCGTAAGTCTTTAATTCAAATTCCTTGAATTTTGTATCCAATTTCACTTTTTTCATCCAGCTGGTCTTATTCCCGCCGAGGCAGAGTCTGTGGAGGAGCAACCGATATCTGGGGAAGTTGGAACTGCATCTGTTGAAGCAGAAAGCGAACAGGCATCTCCGGGACCAGAAGAAACATCTCCAGGCGAAGAGAGCAGTGAAGCAGAAGAAGTTGAAAGCGAAGCGGGTGGACAACCAGAAGAACCCGAAGTTGTAATGAAGCCTGCAGAGCCGGCAGAGACCGCGTCAGAAGAATCGGAAGCCTCACAAGAAAACGAGGTAGATCCCAATGAAGATGTGGAGGAAACTGACTTTGAAACCGAAGCAGAAGGTTATCCCGTTTCTGATTCCGGAGCCGAGTACAAGGTTGTCTGTTACTTCACCAACTGGGCATGGTATCGTCAAGGTGGCGGCAAGTTCTTGCCGGAGGACATCGATGATCAGCTCTGCAGTCACATTGTCTACGGCTTCGCGGTGCTGAACAGAGAAAAGCTCACTATACAACCACATGATTCCTGGGCTGATCTGGACAACAAGTTCTATGAGCGTGTGGTGGCCTACAGGAAGAAGGGTGTCAAGGTGACGGTGGCCATTGGAGGTTGGAACGATTCGGCTGGCGATAAGTATGCGAGATTAGTACGCAGTGCTGCAGCTCGTGAAAGATTTATACGTCATGTCATGGACTTCATCGAGAAATATGGATTCGATGGTCTTGATCTGGACTGGGAGTATCCGGTGTGCTGGCAGGTGGATTGCAAAAAGGGAACTCCAGATGAAAAACAAGGATTCACAGATTTGGTGCGTGAACTTTCCAAGGCATTTAAGCCGAAGGGTCTACTCCTCTCCGCCGCCGTTTCACCCAACAAAAAGGTCATCGATGCCGGCTACAATGTGCCAGAGTTGTCACGTTACTTTGACTGGATAGCTGTGATGGCATACGACTACCATGGACAGTGGGACAAGCACACAGGACATGTGGCACCAATGTACGATCATCCGGAGGGCACAACAACCTTCAATTCGAACTTCTCCATAAACTATTGGCTGCAGAGTGGTGCGGATCGCAAGAAGATCATCATGGGAATGCCCATGTATGGTCAATCCTTCTCGCTGGCCCAGACCAATGATAATCAGCTTAATGCGCCCACCTATGGTGGTGGCGAGGCTGGCGAAGCGACACGTGCTCGAGGATTTTTGGCCTACTATGAGATCTGCTCGTACATTCAGCGACGCGGCTGGAATGTGGTACGCGATGCACGTGGTCGTATGGGTCCCTATGCCTACTCTCGCGATCAGTGGGTATCCTTCGATGATGCCCCTATGATCCGGCACAAGAGCGAGTATGTGCGTGCCATGGGACTGGGCGGTGCCATGATATGGGCTTTGGATCTAGATGATTTTAAGAACGACTGCGGTTGCGAGTCGTATCCACTACTCAAGACCATCAATCGCGTTCTTCGTGGCTATGCTGGACCTCATCCGAAGTGTGCGCTTGAGAAGAGCGAGAAGACCATGGGTAAGACATATGGAAACAGTTATCAGTTATAGTCAACTAAAATTTACTCCAATTTGCAGTCATGGGCGACAAGGGAACCCTTGTATCGGCAAAACCTACGCCCAACACAGTCACTCCGGCTATGCCGGCGGTGACTCCATCTCAGGCCGAGACCGGGCTATCACTGGACTGCAAAGGACGCAACTATGCGGCACACGAGCGGGATTGCAATAAGTATTACATTTGCCAGTATGGTGAGCTCATCGAACAGAGGTAAGCGTAGCTTCTGGCCTTATATGTATATTCCTTGCTAATCTCTGGTTTGGTCTCTACTCTCCAGCTGTCCCTCTGGTCTGCACTGGAATGAGAATTACTGTGACTGGCCCAACAATGCACACTGTGAAGTACGCGCTGATCAGACGACACAGAGACCTGTGATACATCGTCCCAAACCCACCAGCACTGCGTCACCCACAAAGCCCACAAAGAAACCATTTACGCCGCCCAATAAGAAACCCATAGCACGTCCCAAACCGACACCTGCACCTCCGGCACTAGGCAGCAATGAGGACTACAAGGTCGTCTGCTATTTCACCAACTGGGCATGGTATCGGCCAGGCCAGGGCAAGTATGTGCCCGAGGATATTGACGCTAATCTCTGCACGCACATCGTCTACGGCTTTGCGGTGCTCAACAGCAACTCACTGACCATCAAGACGCACGACTCCTGGGCTGACATCGACAATCGTTTCTATGAACGAGTGGTGGAGTACAAGCAGAAGGGTCTACGAGTCACTGTTGCCATTGGTGGTTGGAATGATTCGCTGGGCAGCAAATACGCCCGACTGGTGCTCGATCCTTCGGCGCGAGCAAGATTCATAGAGAGTGTACTAACCTTTATCGAGAAATATGGCTTTGAGGGATTGGACCTCGATTGGGAGTATCCAGTGTGCTGGCAAGTGGACTGTGCCAAGGGATCGTCAGCCGAGAAGGAAGGATTTGCTGCGCTAGTGCGTGAACTCTCCGACGCCTTCAAGCCACGTGAACTCCTTCTCTCCGCCGCTGTCTCGCCAAGTAAAACAGTTATCGATGCCGGCTACGATGTGCCGAAATTGGCGCGTTACTTCGATTGGATTGCTGTGATGACATACGATTTCCATGGACACTGGGATAAGCAGACGGGTCATGTGGCTCCACTGTATTATATTGAGGGTGACGCAAATCCCTATTTCAATGCCAACTACAGCGTACACTACTGGCTGGATCAGGGCACGCCGCCCAGTAAACTTGTTATGGGCATGCCTCTCTATGGCCAATCCTTCTCGTTGGCCGATCAAAATGCGCGCTCCCTCAATGACAGATCAATTGGACCCGGCCAGGCGGGCACTTACACTCGGGCCGGAGGCTTTCTAGCGTACTATGAGATCTGCGAGAAGGTGAGCAACGGTGGTTGGACCGTGGTGCGCGACGAAGAGGAACGCATTGGTCCTTACGCCTACAGCGGCAATCAATGGGTTTCCTACGATGACGTAGCCGACATCCGTCGCAAGGCGCAGTTTGTGCGCAGCCTGCGTCTCGGCGGTGGCATGGTCTGGGCCCTGGATCTGGATGACTTCCGCGGACGTTGTGGATGCGGCAAGCATCCGCTGCTGCGAACACTCAATCAGGAGCTACGCGGCATTCCTGGGCAACGTGCCAACGATTGCACATAATATTTGTAATCAATATTATTGACTGACGGTCGTATACATATATATATCAATCTCTGCTGCTGACTTGGCTCGCAATCTGTTTTTAAGATTTTTGCCACTTAGTTATAAGCACACAAACATAAAATAAACTATAAAATAAATAAATGTAATTTATCTGTATTCGAATTTATTTCATTTATATGCGCCACATTAAATACCAGAAAAAATACTAATGCACTTAATTTGTTCCTAAAAATAGCCAACAGTAGTAGAATACTAATGTCAACTATCGATAACAAATCAGCTGATGATTGTATAGATAACTTCTTTGTACATTTTAGTACACTTTTATTTTTCGCATTAACTTGTTGCATAGTTAAACAAAATTCTTATGTAATCAGAAAATCGTAACGTGCATGGACTACCTATTTAAATAATACGTGTGTGAGCGCCCCAACAGCTGTTTGTTTCTGGAATTTAAGCGCAAAAAAAGTACATAACGAACTTTGGCGAGAGACAGAAGCACAGAAACGCAAAAGAGAGCGAGCGTGAGAGCAGTTTTTGGCCAAAAAGCTTTATTTTTAACCCAAACACCGACCTGTCGTCATCGCCAGTGTCGTGCGGTCGGTCGTCATCTTAGTCAAACGGGCAACGACGTTGTATACGCAACACATTTCTTGGTCAGCGGGTCGCGGCATTGTGCTTGTTGTTCTTGTGCGTGGCAAATACAGACGCAGAGGCAGAGACAGAGGAAGCAGGAGCCAGTGTAAAGTAAAGCTTGTGTTTTTGTTTATATTCGCTCACTCGCACATACCAGAGTTGTCTCGTGTACCCACACACACAGACACACACTCTGAGTCAAACGACGCAAGCAAGTGCGCTGCGTGAGTGTCAGTGACGTCACAAATTGGTTGATCGTATCTTCTGTGATTACTCGCGTTCTCAAATCCACACAAAACGATGAGAATTTTTCGGCAGGGCACCTTCGGATATTTATTGCGTTCGAATAGATCGCAGATCAGGATAGTCAGCAGCAGCATCTTCAGTCATAGCTGTCGAAGACTTACCTTCTTATCGTGCAGCACCAGCAGCATCCATGAACAACAGCAACAACACAGGCAGCTGCCAGAGTCCAGAAGATACTCCAAGTTTAGCACCCACCTGAACTCGGAGCGGGCTATGGAGCTGCTGTGCAATCTGGACGATGAGGAACGCCATAATCTACGAGATGCCATGAGCAAATTGGAGGCAGACAAGGAGAAGAAGCAATACGAGAGTGAGTACGATAATGAGCGTAATCTGATACTTTTAGATCTCTGGAATAGTTCCTGCTCCAAAAGAAAACACTTGTCCTGTGAATGTTCACAAGCATTTGCATTGTTTTTATTAGCAATGTTAACAAAATAGAATTATTAATAGATCAGTGCGATAACTTGAGTAAGGGAATCCTACTAGTTATCGATTGATTGCTTATCGATTATTAGGTAGTCATGGTCATGGGTTTGTCTTTAGATTTTGCCTTGTTTTAGTTTTTCTTTCTTCCTTTTTTCCTACATCAGGCCACGTTTCTCGGCCTCTGTCTTGAAACAAAGGCCATAGGCTTCGGCTGCCTCGCAGTGATCATCGGGCACAGCGAGAGCGGCACAAATGTCCCCAATCTCGAGAGCCAGCTTTAGCTTGGCCGGATCGTTGCCCGTGTACTGTTTGGCCTTTTCATGGGCCGCCGCCGTGTCGAGTTTCCCGTTGGCATTGAACAAATTGAACTTCTTCATGACGCAGGCGCGCATACATTTTCCCTCGTACGTGGATGCGGGCAAACGTTTGATCGCATCCTGTATATCTACATCGGATGCCCCGGTTTCCCCCTTGCAGGTTTCGGCCAGCTCCATGAACTTGGCTTGGGCAGCCTTCTCGTCGAAACCGCGAACCACAACTGCGCCCAAGAGGACGACAATTGCCACGGAGTATACAATACGTTGTTGCATGTTGTTTTGCTTTAATGTTTGCAAATGAAACTGTTGTAAATTCGGCTAAATTGTTAGCTTTTTATAGTTATCAGTGAATCGGTCAGCTGTGAAATTATAGATTTCAATCCGTTCATCATCCGTCCCAAAGATGATGTTGTCAACTAATAGCCCAATTACTAATCAGTGTTATTAAAACCTCATTATCGAAGTCGCTTTTCGAGCAAAGCTCCAGTTCCGCCCACTGTTAAGTAAGCACGTAACAAAGAGAATTAAGTACTACGTTGACATCTCTGTCTATTGTGCTTAATTGATGCCAGGGATGAGTGTTCACTTTTTTCAAGTTCAAGAGCAAATCAAACAGTTGGCAACTCTGTGTTGAAATTTCCCTTAAATTCTTTGTCATTGCATGCAACATCATGTAAATATTCAACTAAATACGGAAATGTCAGCACATAAGCAGTGCAAGTAACTTCAGAGTTTGTTCTGTCGTGGAGGAGGGGGTGGGAGGAGCATCTGAATTTACTTGAGCATTTTTCCTGTGCGTACGTGACCAGAGGCGAAGACACATCAGAAAATCAACGCACAGATTTGCCATTTCCTGGAGCATGCGCTGCCGTTTCTCTTTCTTCTTCCGTTTCGCATCCTGTGCAACATGTGCCACCATTATGGGGCATTATTTATTTAAATAATGCAAATGTTTTGGGCAATAAAATCTAATTAGCCCAAAGCACTGCTTGGCCCTGCTGTAGCCACATTAGTATTCACAGCAGCTGCAGGCTGAGCGAATTTAAGAGTGAGAAGCAGAATCAGAATCAGTTGCAAGCAAGCAGTGCAAATTTCCATGCACATTGATCGCTCTCTTCGCGCGCTCTCTTTAAATATGCGCATCTTTTTTTAAATACATATATTCGTATACATTGCTATTGCTACTGCTGTATGTACTATACATTTGTATTTATGTATCGCATGCTACGCATTTCGTTTTGTTTTCGTTTTCGTTTTGGCGGTGCTGCTCATTAAAATTTCAACAGGCAACAACAACAGCAACAACAAAAGGCACAACTTTTGCTCCGCCTGCAGCTGGTTGAAACTTGTCGAAACTGCTTTACGCACTCTCAGCGCAGAACGTCGACGTCGCTGCCGTCGACGTTGCCGTTGCGACGTCACAGCTGTTGTTGTCGCCGCCGCCGCCGCAGTCGTCGTTAACTTTTCTGATTGGGTTTTTTGACGCTTAAATCTGGCACTGTGGAAAACTGCACTGCACCAACAGTTACAACAATTGCCATTGTAACAAACATAACCTTATTCACACTTAAACTTCGAGAATAACACTACACACTACGACAACTACATATAAATTGGGCTAATCAGGCAAAAGTTTCATGAGTTTGCACACGTAACCTTAGCTACCTGATGATGATAAGAACTTGTTGAGTGATTTGATAAATGTTTGTGTAAAGCAAATGTTACGTGCAACAGAGCGAGGGACAGTAAGCCGAGAAAGTTTTTGATTTAAAGAGTGCTGTAGTGTTGTAAAACGATAAAATGAAAACTTAACAAGCAGAAAAGTTTCAAAACTGAAAGAAACCTAGAAGAATTTAATACCATTTTATTAAATTTTTCTCAACTTGTCCGAGATACCCCTTCAAAACTGTGGCTGTAGAGTACACTTGTGTAAAACCCCAAGTTAATCAAATTAGCGGTTGTTGAACACTCAAAACGCCTACAGCACTTTCCAAAGAAACAACGCCAAAATGAAATTTCGTTCCTTCAAAAAAAAAAAAAGAAAAGCAGAAAAAACCGCAAAAAGCGAGGAAAAACCGACAATTCGTTTGGCATTAGGGGTGGTTAGTCAGCCCTATAGGATATGTATATCAAGTACCTTCCACACAGACGCCTGTTAGACTCCCCCTTTTAATGCCAACCCACTCCTTCGACATTAACTGATGTTCATTGTGCTGTGCGAAAAGTCATGAACCTTGAAGGAAGCAGCTGCTACAGGAACTACCCCCAGTTCACCCCCCCCCCCACACTCCTCCGTTACTCCCGTTTCCGTTTCCATGTGAGTTCTATTAAACGATATTTGACCCCATTTCGGACTTAACTAAGCATTACCGACCTTGAGAAAAGAATATGCGAAATTTCCTGGAAAGAAAATTTTGTGATATACTACGTGTTGCCGACCTATGACAGGGTGCCAAAACTCCCTACTGTAAACCATAAATAATGCACTTTTAAAACAGAAAATCAATAAGCGAAACAAGTTGCAAATGAAGTCGAACTTTGTTGTTGGAAAAAGTAAAAAAAAGAAAACAAAAGAAAAACTAAATGAATATACAGAAAGGGAGAATGAAGTTTGACTCCATCTTCGGAATCTCAGGTGTAGAATCCTGAAAACAATTATCACTTGCTTTTTAGCAATGTTCTTTTTATTAATAAGTTTGTGTAAGGCAATGTTACGAGTTGCTTATTGATGATTTGGTTCCATCTTAGGACTATGCCTCTTCGACTCCCTGATAAGGCATTCGTTATAGGCTTCGGCTGCTTGGCAATGATTGGCCGGCACTTTGAGGGCAACGCAACTGGAGTATTCTTCATTCTCACCGGGATTGAGCTTACCATGGGGCGACATAATATTGTATTCCTTCATGAGGCAGGCACGCATGCATTTCGCTTCATATGTGGGTGCCCGGACAGGTTTGAACATAACCTGTAAGTCCGCCTCTGTCGCGCCAGTTCTCTGCTTGCAATCTTCTGCCTTCTCCTTGAAATTGGATATAGGCATCCGGGCCAGAGCTGTGCCCAGTAGGGTGAGCATTGCCATGGCGAAAACAAAGCGTTGCTGCATGTTGGTTACGTTACAATTTACAAATGAAACTATTGTGAACTGAGTTGAATCCTCGGCTTTTTATAATCAGGTTAGGGTTGCGCAACTTTTGAGAACACAATATGGCAAACAAGTGGCAATTGAGCTGAAACAAAAGTATTTGTAAAATCTGGGAAAAACAAATAAATATACTAAAGAATTCATATTTGTTTTTTGAGGGAAGAGAAAACTTTACGGGCGCAAATTGTAAAGTTGTTGTTGCATCATTAATGTATATGACAAGCTTTTAAAACTTTTCCATCCAACTCCGCGGCTAAATGAGTCGTTTCAGGCAGGTGGAAATATCTCTCTCCCTCTCTCTCTCCCTCTCTCTTTCCCTTTTCGATTCAGCTGAATGAAACTGAAAGCTGAAGCTGACGTTGACGATGGCGCTGCAAAGTATGCAACATAAAACGAAGCAGGCGACCAGGCAGAGCACTTGCCTTGCGCAATTTGATTCAATTTGCCGAGGCTCCTTTGTAGCCCCAGATAGCACGTGCCATGACATTGGGTTTGACTGCGCCAACGACACCTGAAGCACCTGAAATATTTCAGAAATTTATACAGGCAACAGGCAGAAGCAACAGCTGCAAGTGTGTAGGGCAGACAGAGAGAGACAGAGAGAGAGAGAGAGAGAGAGAGAGAGAGAGAGAGCGGGCGAGAGAAAGAGCTTAAAACTCATAAAACAAAGTACAAATATGTGAGCAAAGTGTAGCGCACTCGACTGTAAAATACCCTGCAGTTAGTTGTGAAAAAGTTGTTACGTTGCCCAACACTGTTTAACGGGTTCAGCACAGCTCAAAGAGAAAGAACTTTGGAAATTGCAATAGAAATATCTATGTAATCGAATATACCCCACTGTCAAGTACACTTAATTTGAGCAGGGTATAACTACAGTGCGTAAGAGCACAAAACCAGGGGAGGGAGCAGTTCAGACTCTTCCTTCTTCTCTGTCCCTGTCTCGCATAAAAAGCAGAGCAATAAATTGAAAACGGAGCACATTAAGCTGAGAGAAAAGACTCCCCCTTATTGGAGCCTCCTTTCCCGGGCAGGTGTATCTGTATCTGTATCTGTTTTTTTGTCTGCCTGTATGTATGTATGTGTGTATATATCTGCCAGTTTCTGTTTGTATATTTGGCCGACTTAGAGAGCTTTATGCCCGCTTTGATTGTTATACATTGTGTGGTCGCAGGATTTTGTGGGATATACAGAAAATAATATACCATAAGGCCAGGAAAGTTGAGTGCACTCGACTATGGGATACCCCATCAGCAATTGAGCGGAGATAATCTTAGATTGTTAGTTATTCTACAGGGTATAACTTAACACAAACATTTTTCAGTTTTAAAATGATTCAGTAAGCTGTAATATTGCGTAAAGTTTAAGCAACTTTTAATTTCATTTTACCACAAATTGTAAGATAATTGAAATGTTTTTTTAACGTTATTTTAGATCAAACGAGCATATATTTCTATGTTTTATTATTATAATTACACATTTTTGATGTACACATTCCTCTTTAAAACTTTCTTTGCATTCTTTTATTTCTCTTATTTTTTGCGTATATAATTTTTCAGCTCGTTCGTCGAGAGATTCAACATCAACTGTTGTATAATTAAGAAAGTTAAATTTGGCATTGAAACTCCGGAAACACACACACACATGCAGGCACACACACACACGCACTCGCACACACTTCTGTGTAGCAAACTTTGGCCCTGCCGGCATTAAATTCAGTTTGCCTGCCATGTGCGGATGGCATGGGGTGTGACCTCTGAAATGGCTTGTTCACCTGCTCTTGCCCTCCGTCTCCTTTGTCTACCCATTCCCCCCCTGCATTGTTCATTTGTCATTCAAGGTGAATTTCAACTCTTCGAACTTGAGTTGCAGTGTGTGTAGTAGGTTAGCTCGGGCTATTTAAATGCTAAACAGGCCAAGACGGGCTACTCTCAGCCAGTTGGCCAATAAGCGCTACTAAATGTTATGCAAATTGTGCTCGCACACAGAGGGAACATGCGCCAAACAGACACACACACACATGTTGACTGTATGTGTGTATGTGTGTAGTCAAATTCTCACATCCCACAGATACACACAGAATCCACACACACACAGACACACAGCGTTGCGAGTGCAAACAGACAAATGTGCGGCACGTCGCCGTTCTGTGTCTTCCTGTTGCTTCTTCAGCTTCGAAATTGCTAAGTTCGCTTGCGGTGCCATAAACAAGCAAAATGGGGAGGCAATAGAGAAACCGAAAAAAGAGCAGATAAAAGCAAAGAGATGAGGAGAGAGAGAAAGAGAAGGCAGGCAGGCAAGAGCGCTGCTCAGATTGCAGCTGAGGCAGGCTCAATTCGAAAAGTGTTGCCTACTTTCAGGCGGCACATTCAATTCTCCATTTTCACAGCAAATCAAACGCTTCGTGGGCGCACGTATATCTCTCTCCCTCTCAGTGTGTGTGTGTGTACACACGTCGCACAAGCTTGCGCAGACACACAGCCCACACACACACACACACACACACACACAAAAAAAAGCATATAGCGAGGTCAGTGAATTGCTCTTGTAGCCTCCCCAGGGAAATACCCCAATCCAACTCGCAATTCCCGCCGGGTTGCATGTATTCCCTAGCAACATTTTAAAATGATGTATATGTTTTTTAAAATGCGCTCTCGCAAGGGAAAAAATACTCCGAAAATTGTTTTGCATACCCTTGGGTCAAACATGTGCGGAATCGATAAAAATTTTCGCTGCTCGATAGAAATCGATTGTTGATTTTCCATTTGACAAATTCAGTGACGAAATTTGCTTTCCGATTCCCCTTCTGCTTCTAGTTGTATAAAAAGTTGGGAAACTATCAAGGATTTCATTTTGAAACACAGGGTATATGACTAGTCAGCCGTTGCCTCATGCTGTGTGCTATGTTTTACTGCATGTTCTTGTGATTCTTTGAATCAAGTGAGAATTTTATGTGTAACACTTAACCGTCAGCTAAGTGACATAATTGCCCTGAAAATTGCTCACTGTCCATGCATAAAACAAGTCCAGATTCTTGGCTTGGTTTTTATGGCGGCCCACACCCACACACACACACACACACATTTCAGATAAACACGTTGTACATGTGTAATTGATGTGTGCCACTGTGGCAAGCGAGTATGCTCCTTAGGACCGGGTATATTTTTTAAATTTAAACGAAAATGTATACAAAAAAAATATATTTATAAATTAAATAATAATAATAATTAAATTAAATGTATCTGCCAATAATATATAATTTTTTTTATTTTAATAATTTACAGGGTATTTTACTGTGTACTGAACTGTAGTCAGCAATTGCTGTCAGCTGTGTAGGCAACTCTAGCGCTCCTCGGGGCATACTTTCGACCAACTGCTAATGATAATGATGATTGCGCTAATTATCATTTTTCTATGAGGGGTATTCCTTTTGTGATGTGTGTCTCGTTGTTGAATTTGCTCCTGTTGACATACGCTTTTTGGAGTGTAATTAAAACAGGTTTCTAATGGCCAGGGGTGTGTGTGTGTGTGTGTGTGCGTACTAACGGGGCATAAGTGCCGTTAAAATGCCTTGCTTACAAGCTTAAACACACATTAAAAGCACACACACACACACACACAGACAGGCACCGGCATAAACTACACATGCACGTGTTCCCTCTTCTTTCTGTCTCACTCTAACGCACCCGCTTGAACGCGTGAAAGTATGCAACGGAGGCAGAGGAGGCCGCGTTGTATAGCGTAATTGAGTTTCGCAACAGTGCGGCGAATTCACACGCACACGCACACCAACACCTTCAGGCCGTTTTCGCTGTGCTTTTTGTTTGCCATTGCAATTTTAATGCAATTCACAAAGTGCGAATTAAGAAGAGGTTCGTGACAGCGATGCTGCGATGTGCAGGTGTGGGGGGGGGTGTCGGGGTCAGGTGTTAGCTTGTGTAATTCGACAGCTTTTATACTTTTTGCCCTTTTTTTCCATTAGCCCAAAAAGGGTTGAAAAGGCAAAAACTAATTACTTTTGCTTTAAGTACTTTTTAATGATGGGTTAAGGATCATCCCAAGGCAAAAGGGATGTTAAATACACTCTTTAAAATATATTTAAGGAACCATAAAAAACATCCTAGCTATCATATTCTCTGATATATTTTGATCATTTCAATGCATAAAGTTCTCAAGTTTCTCATTCTTATAGAGTTACCTGTCCTAGTGTGCATGCTATTGTACTTAGTTTTACTTTAGTATTAGTAGTTATTACTCATTAATCAAGGCAAACATAATTATTAAGTTCTTGTTGGATTTACTTTAATCTATCAATTTGATCTCTTTTTTATTTACATATGTAATTTCATCTCTTCTGTTTTGGTTTTATATCGAACAATCACTTATCGTCCTCATCGCAACACACAAACAACACAACACCACCACAACAACAACAACAACAACAACCTTTGAACACACGGGCCAAAGGTCAACTGGCGGTCGGCAGTTGGCGAACACGCTTCGGACGACTCTCGCACAAAACGCCGCTGGGAGCGGTAGATCCGTCCGGCACATTTTGCGCCGTGCCGGACGAATGGCTTAAAAAGAAATTGGGTAAAAGCAGCAATTAAGATGAAAAGAAAAAAAAAACAAGAAGATACAAAGAGAAAAAACAACTAAAAATGAAAAAACTAAGATTTTACTTGGCATTAATTCTGTTTTCCCTCTCATATCTCTCCCCCACACCCGCAGTTGAAGCAGCAGCTCCCCCAACAGCCGGACAACTGTACAGCAGTAAGTAGAAAGAACTAGGAAATTGCAAGATTATCGCTAATTTCGCTATTCACATCTTTTCGCAGTTTTCTTTGTGAATGCTGTTCCATTTATGGCCTTTGGATTTCTCGATAACTTCATCATGATCATGGCTGTATGTAGTACGATATCGATTATCGATAAAGATTTACTCATGTTTCTCTTTCTCACACTCACAGGGTGAATACATCGAAAGCTCTTTGGGTCACTTTATAACAGTATCAACAATGGCAGCTGCCGGATTGGGAAATGCCGTTAGTGATATTATGGGCATCACCATGGCCACCTATGTGGAGGAGGGTTGCCAGATGCTGGGCCTGAAACAGCCTCGCATGACACCTGCCCAATTCGAGCTGAAATCAAGCAAACGCGCCTCCAGTTGGGTAAGCACAATGCGCGTCAAGCAAATAGATACACATTAATATAATGTCTAACCTCTCTCTCTTTGTATTTTAAGGGTCGCATTGTGGGCATCACGGTGGGTTGTTTAGTTGGCATGTGTCCCCTGTGGTTTGCCGACGATTCGAAGAAACAGTGTGAGCCGAAAGATGCGTAAAAATCTTCAACCGTGAATTGTCTGCAATTTTATGTTAATCTTTTCAATTATCAGAGTTATTTTGTATATTATTTTGGCCATTTGTCTAGATTAGCGTCTATTGATTTTAACAAAATCTAAAATCAGAGCCCCTAATGCATAAGAAGACAAAGATATGTTATTTATTAAAGTTGTAGCTTACGAATTCTGTGTGAAACTGTGCGATCTACGTGTATGTTATGTTTTAAGTACATGCTATTCTAGAGAATGCCCTTATTTGGTTCTTTCAATGTTTGTAAACTAATGTGACACTCAAAGTACCTTCAGATTATCTACTATTAAAAGTTAGTTTGTAAACCTACTCTTAGTTTTGTTGTAGCTAATTACGTATAGCGTGCATATAAACACCGTGCACCAAACACCGATTCTGCCAAACAGCACTAGCTGGATTATTTAAGTTAAGTTCTGGATGATGATGATGATGTCAAATCGAATTGAAAAACTATCTACGAGTAGCAATTGAATACATATACATATATCGAACATATACACAGTAAACTGTTAAACTGATATTGGTCCAAAAAGTAATACTATAATCAAAATATCCATTTTTGTAGAGAAATTAGCGACATGCCGCAAGCAAATAATACTTTCATCGACGATCGTCGCCCTATCGCCACACTGAAAAGTGCCTACGAAACGCTTAACTGACTGCACTAACTCCTGTCCTCGCTGTTCCACCCAAAACGACGTATTTTATAGGGAAAATCGTCTGTAGATTCGTGTGAAACATTAGCTTATTGTATAATGCATAATGTAGCATCAGTTCAAGTCCAAAATGTAGAGAGCTTAACGAATGAATAAAAAAAATCAACGAAACTAGATGAATTAAAAAAACATTAAAACGATTCTCTAATCCTTTAATGAAAAAACTTTCAGATTCAATGAGACTATTTTATTTATTTTTAAATTTGTGGATTGTTGAAAAAATATAATTTACTTTAATAACATTTTTGAAGAATTTAATTCTCATGAAAGATTATAAGAAAAGAACAATTGTTCTTTGCAATCGTAAAACCCTAAAATCGTACGACAAGCGATGCGATTCTAGATAAATTTGGGCCACAGTTCCGGCCACCGGACTAGGAACGATGGCTGGGACATTGCATCGCTGAGCAATTGCCAAAAGACGGACGCGTTTTGGGCATAATGATGATTCTGATTCCAGTTGTTTCCATCGCTGTACTGCGATTTGATGTTAAGCCAGTGCTGGGTGTTGTCTTGTTGCGGTGTGGCGGCGTATTCCATGCGGTAACTGGGCGGTAGCAGGGGATTAGGTTGCCTCTCCAGCCGTTGCCTACGTTGCAGTTCGATCAGTCTCTCTTCAGCACAAAATTGTTCCTCAAGTTTTAGGAGTTCAGCTTCCACATTTAACGCGGCGCAACATTCATTCGACGAGGAGGAGGCGACGCCTCCTCCTATAGAGATCTCATCGCCTTCGTGGACCGTGACAATTGGAGTTGTCAATTGCGTTGTATTTACCCCTGTGGTTGTATTAGCAGCTGTGGAAGTCGTATTCGCCTGTCGATGCCAAATCGTTCCAGGCACCTGACTGGCTATAAAGAAGGCACCGGCTATGGTAATCACGCTTGCCGCATAGCTCAACGCCAGCACAGCCACATTATTCAGCAAGAACTTCATGAGCGTAAAACTTGGCAGCAACTGCACCAGCTCGCTGTAAGTCAACCAACCACGTCGTAACCCTTCGCGTTGTGCCAATGTTCGCTCCACGACGCTCAACTTCTCAAAGAAGTGCTCATTCGATATGTATATATTCCAGTCCTATAAAAAGAAAATATAAAGGAGTTAATATATAAGCAGAATCATGGATTAGGAGTATAAGGTGGTTTTGTTGGGCAGCATCTTGTACCCATTACACCATAAGCATAAGCATATCAGTCAATTATCACTCACAATGGCTGTCAGAAACTCAAGTTCCATTTGTTTAAGTTTGTCCTCACTCATATTGCCTTCCTTTGCCCAGTCTTCCAAGTAGAAACGTTCATCGTGGCCAGCATAAAATTTAGTTGAAATCATCTATAAAGAATTAAAAATAAAGAAGTTAAAAACATATAACATGTGTGACGCCAATCCAATGTGAATGCACTTGCAGAATATCGCAAAATTTTAAATAATCCATTATGCCTTTTTTAAATGTAGAATCACTCAGCTTGTTAAAACATAAACAAAATGTCATTCCGCGTGAAAATCGTTTCATTTTTAAGAAAGTTACGATCGGTGTAAAATCATGGTACCAGGCCTGTTGAGGGTGTTATATGTCTAATTTTTTGACCATTTCGACATGATTTTTGGGCCAAAATTAAGTATCATTTAAAATCGATTTAAACAATTGTTTAGTACTAATTTTGACCTCCGCAATCGATTAAAACTAAAAACTCGCGATTTAAAAAGTACAAAAAAAAAATGTTTGTTGAAAAATCATAGGGGGGACCCTTACCTAAATTTCCAAAATATTGAAAAAATTGAAATAATCCAATACGTCTTTTTTAAATGTAGAATCACTCAGCTTGTTAAAACATAAACAAAATGTCATTCCGCGTGAAAATCGTTTCATTTTTAAGAAAGTTACGATCGGTGAAAAACAGGGTACCAGGCCTGTTGAGGGTGTTACATGTCTAATTTTTTGACCATTTCGACATGATTTTTGGGCCAAAATTAAGTATCATTTAAAATCGATTTAAACAATTGTTTAGTACTAATTTTGACCTCCGCAATCGACTAAAACTAAAAACTCGCGATTCAAAATGTTCAAAAAAAAATGTTTGTTGAAAAATCATAGGGGGGACCCTTACCTAAATTTCCAAAAAATCGAAAAATTTTAAATAATCCATTATGCCTTTTTTTAAATATAAAATCACTCAGGTTGTTAAAACATAAACAAAATGTCATTCCTCGTGAAAATCGTTTCATTTTTAAGAAAGTTACGATCGGTGTAAAATGAGGGTATCAGGCCTGTTGAGGGTGTTACATGTCTAATTTTTTGACCATTTCGACATGATTTTTGGGCCAAAATTAAGTATCGTTTAAAATCGATTTAAACAATTGTTTAGTACTAATTTTGACCTCCGCAATCGATTAAAACTAAAAACTCGCGATTCAAAATGTTCAAAAAAAAATGTTTATTGAAAAATCATAGGGGGGACCCTTACCTAAATTTCCAAAATATTGAAAAAATTGAAATAATCCAATGTGCCTTTTTTTAGACGCAGAATCACTCAGGTTGTTAAAACATAAACAAAATGTCATTCCGCGTGAAAATCTTTTAATTTTTAAGAAAGTTACGATCAGTGTAAAATGAGGATACCAGGCCTGTTGAGGGTGTTACATGTCTAATTTTTTGACCATTTCGACATGATTTTTGGGCCAAAATTAAGTATCGTTTAAAATCGATTTAAACAATTGTTTAGTACTAATTTTGACCTCCGCAATCGATTAAAACTAAAAACTCGCGATTTAAAATGTTCAAAAAAAAATGTTTGTTGAAAAATCATAGGGGGGACCCTTACCTAAATTTCCAAAAAATCGAAAATTTTTAAATAATCCATTATGCCTTTTTTTAAATATAAAATCACTCAGGTTGTTAAAACATAAACAAAATGTCATTCCTCGTGAAAATCGTTTCATTTTTAAGAAAGTTACGATCGGTGTAAAATGAGGGTACCAGGCCTGTTGAGGGTGTTACATGTCTAATTTTTTGACTATTTCGACATGATTTTAGGGCCAAAATTAAGTATCGTTTAAAATCGATTTAAACAATTGTTTAGTACTAATTTTGACCTCCGCAATCGATTAAAACTAAAAACTCGCGATTCAAAATGTTCAAAAAAAAATGTTTGTTGAAAAATCATAGGGGGGACCCTTACCCAAATTTTCAAAATATCGAAAAATTTTAAATAATCCAATATGCATTTTTTTAGACGCAGAATCACTCAGGTTGTTAAAACACAAACAAAATGTCATTCCCCGTGAAAATCGTTTCATTTTTAAGAAAGTTACGATCGGTGTAAAATGAGGGTACCAGGCCTGTTGAGGGTGTAACATGTCTAATTTTTTTACTATTTCGACATGATTTTAGGGCCAAAATTAAGTATCGTTTTAAATCGATTTAAACAATTGTTTAGTACTAATTTTGACCTCCGCAATCGATTAAAACTAAAAACTCGCGATTAAAAATGTTCAAAAAAAAATGTTTGTTGAAAAATCATAGGGGGGACCCTTACCTAAATTTTCAAAATATCGAAAAATTTTAAATAATCCAATATGCATTTTTTTAGACGCAGAATCACTCAGGTTGTTAAAACACAAACAAAATGTCATTCCCTGTGAAAATCGTTTCATTTTTAAGAAAGTTACGATCGGTGTAAAATGAAGGTACCAGGCCTGTTGAGGGTGTTATATGTCTAATTTTTTGACTATTTCGACATGATTTTAGGGCCAAAATTAAGAATCGTTTAAAATCGATTTAAACAATTGTTTAGTACTAATTTTGACCTCCGCAATCGATTAAAACTAAAAACTCGCGATTCAAAATGTTCAAAAAAAAATGTTTGTTGAAAAATCATAGGGGGGACCCTTACCTAAATTTCCAAAATATCGAAAAATTTTAAATAATCCAATATGCATTTTTTTAGACGCAGAATCACTCAGGTTGTTAAAACACAAACAAAATGTCATTCCCTGTGAAAATCGTTTCATTTTTAAGAAAGTTACGATCGGTGTAAAATGAAGGTACCAGGCCTGTTGAGGGTGTTATATGTCTAATTTTTTGACTATTTCGACATGATTTTTGGGCCAAAATTAAGTATCGTTTAAAATCGATTTAAACAATTGTTTAGTACTAATTTTGACCTCCGCAATCGATTAAAACTAAAAACTCGCGATTAAAAATGTTCAAAAAAAAATGTTTGTTGAAAAATCATAGGAGGGACCCTTACCTAAATTTCCAAAATATCGAAAAATTTTAAATAATCCAATATGCCTTTTTTAGACGCAGACCTTTGTAAAAAAAAACAATTTATAGGGCACAACAAAAAAGAACAAATTCCGGACAGTACGATTTTACGATTTTTTTCCGGCTAGGACAGATCTGTCCGGAAAAAGGTTGACCTGGCAGTCCTGATATGCATATACAAACACGCGTGTACATCAACATTTGAATTCGTTATCAGTACGACTGCTGCACCAACTGTCCCCATTTCGATGAAAACAACATGAAACTAAAATAGCTGAACAACAACAAAGAAACTGTCAATCACTCACACAAAGCACTGCAGTATTTATGTGTGTGTGTGAACATGCACAAATTTAGAACAACAAAATAGCCGCTGATCATTGAGTCACATTTTCACTCAATTTATTCAATGCTGCTTTAGAACTCTCTTGAACTAACAACACACACTCACAGATACCAATCAGTGTGTGCGCATGACTGTGTGTATGCGTTATTGCGTGGAAGGCAGGTTATCAATCAACAGGTTTCGGACTCAGCAGCAACTTATGACACCACGACACTTACCAATGATACTACAAATAGCTCCTGCGGTGTGATTCTATAGCCATAGCCCGGATCGATTATATTCAGTCGATCCAAGTAGATTAAAGCCATTATTAGAGAGCATGGTGTTGCATGGGTTTTACCCGCTGCAATTGAGCTTAGACGATGCAAAGAGTGTCCACGATGTGGCTCGGAGAACAGATCAGCTGCATATTCAGCAAATGGCATGGACACCTCCATGTCCGCCTCTGTGGTGTCCACTCCACCATAGTAGAGTGTTTTTCGTATGCGATTTATAAACTCGCCGTGCTGCATCACCTGCAATGTGTAATGGAATTACAATTAGTATAATTAATCTAGCACATTTTGTACAATTTATTTTCATTACCTTTTTTGGCGAGGAGGTGACGAATTTACTTCGCCCCATTGAAAAAATGTTCTGCGTTTTAGCGTGCACAAACGAATCGTTTGTGAGGAGAACGTTCAGCGTTGCCACATCGATTTAACAAGCAACTGTTGTGCTATTCACACAAAATAAGACACAGGGATGATAAATTTGGTACAATGCTGCAGTAAAATTTTATTAAATTCCGTTTCTGTATGTACTTTAAAAGCAAATTTTGAAATATTTTCAAATACTCGTTTTTTTAGTATAATTTAATGTACTCCAGTTTCATATAACCTATCTAAATAGCACAACCATCTTGGTGTAATTTCACCATGGCAAGCAACAAATATTTGGTCATTTAATCATTCACACGTCCGAGCATAAACATATGGTGTGCTCAAAAACAGACAAATCCGATAAGAAAACAAAAACTTCAACAGATTTATAAAAATGTCGCGATTCAGCGGAGCGCTGCAATTGACCGATCTAGACGACTTCATAACTCCCTCACAGGTAGAGTAATTACAAATCGATATGCACGGCAAGATACAAGATATCCGATTTACTTTCTAGGAATGTATTAAGCCCGTAGCGATTGATAAGACAAAGTCAAAGACTGGTGCAAAAATTACGGTGCAAGCTGATGGATATTACGAAGAATCTGATGTAAGAATTGTGAAATACGTTAAAAAATAGTTATATTTATTCAATACCTATGCTTGCCCCCAGAGCGGAAAGCAAAAGCTTCAAAAAGTGGAAATTACGCTGCAGGATTGTCTAGCATGCTCTGGCTGCATTACATCGGCGGAGGGCGTACTCATTACACAGCAGAGTCAGGAAGAACTACTGAAAGTGCTGCGCGAGAATCAGACACTTAAAGCCACCGGTGATAATGGCCAGGGAAAGATTATAGTCTTCACGATTTCTATTCAATCGCTGCTGAGTTTGGCGCATCGCTATCAGCTAAGCGTGGAAGATGCAGCGCGTCATCTGGCTGGTTATCTGCGGCATCTGGGAGCCGACTATGTGCTGAGCACAAAAATTGCAGATGATTTAGCCTTGCTCGAGTGCCGGCAGGAGTTTGTTGAACGTTTTCGTGATAACGCCGATTTGACCATGTTAAGTTCCTCATGTCCAGGCTGGGTGTGTTATGCAGAAAAGACACATGGTAATTTTATATTACCTTACATCGCAACAACGAGGTCGCCGCAACAGATCATGGGTGTGCTGGTCAAACAGTTGTTGGCTGAGAAATTATCCGTACCGGGCTCAAGAATCTACCATGCCACAGTGATGCCCTGCTATGACAAGAAGCTCGAGGCCTCTCGTGACGATTTTTATAGCGAAGTAAATGCTTCCCGTGATGTGGATTGCGTGATTACCTCCAGTAAGTTTTATGAAAATCTATGGGAACTGAATAACCTTCATTTTCTTCATTCCAGTTGAAGTAGAGCAGATGTTGCAGACGGAGGAGCAAACCCTGCAACAATACGAGCCGTCAGATTTGGACTGGCCCTGGACAGACCAACAGCCTGATGACGGGATGCTCTGTGCACACGAAACTACCATGTCGGGTGGTTATGCGGAGCACATATTTAAATATGCCGCCAAAGAGCTATTCAGTGAGGAGTCACCAGAGGAGCTGCAGTTTAAAACCCTACGTAACCGGGATTTCAGTGAAATTACTCTAGAAAATGATGGGAAAACAGTGCTGAAATTCGCTATTGCCAATGGATTTCGAAATATACAGAATCTGGTACAAAAGCTGAAACGCGGCAAGGGACCCGGCTATCATTTTGTTGAGGTTATGGCCTGCCCCTCTGGTTGTATAAACGGAGGTGCCCAGGTGCGTCCCACTACTGGACAACATGTACGCGAGCTAACCCAACAATTGGAGGAGCTGTACAAGAAGCTGCCCCGTTCAAATCCCGATAACACCTACACCAAGCAAATCTATGCAGATTTCTTGGACGGAGCCGAGACCGATAAATGTGTGGAGCTACTACACACTAACTATCATGCTGTAGAGAAACTTAACACAGCTTTAAACATTAAGTGGTGAAGTTATTTCGGCATACTGATAACTTAAGTAATATTATGTTAACGAACGCAATACATGCAAAGACTTGTTAGCAACTTTTGTTATTATTTTTAATAAGATGGTTTCCAGGCAGAAAAATACAATATTTAGTATTTAATTTGCAAACTGCCCAATAAGCGCAGTGTAAATGGGTGTTACCAAATTTTAAGTTTAATCGATAGCTCGTGTGATATCGCTCACAGGTGTTGAGATATCGATAGTTTTTCAACATCCCTAAATTAAATACACGTAAACCTTTAGTAAGGCAACCAAAACAAGAGTATGATAGTGAAAATATGCGTTTTGCTCTCCATTTTAGCCGTTGCTGCGGCTACTGATGATCCGCAAAAGCAAAAGGAGAAGTCAACAAGGTTGCCTCCCTGCAAGGCTTGCACCGTACTCGTAGAATCCTTTAATTTGGGCTTAGAACGCACGAAAAGAGGCAAACATGCCGGCGGCGACGCAGCTTGGGAACAGGAGAAATTGCGTTCCTATAAAAACAGTGAGGTGCGCTTTGTGGAGATCCAGGAGCAGCTGTGCACGGAGGTTAAGCGGGGCCAAGATCACTGCCACACATTGAGCAATGACCACGAATCCCTGATTGAAGACTGGTTTACACACAAGCAGGAAGAGGAGCCCGACCTTCACAGCTGGTTGTGCATTAAAGAGCTTGCCGTGTGTTGTCCACCCAACACTTTTGGACCCACTTGTCAACCTTGCACAGACTGCAACTCTAACGGTTAGTTCTAAAACAAAAAAAAACAAGACTACTAAAACTGAATTTCATGAATTAAAACAGGCAAATGCAAAGGAAGTGGAACTCGCAAGGGAAATGGTAAATGCCTCTGTGACACTGGGTATGCAGGCGCCAATTGCAATGAATGCGGCGAGCAGCATTACGAATCTTTTCGGGATGATACGAAACTACTCTGCACCGTTTGTCATGCAGCTTGTGGAAATGGCGGTTGCAATGGAGCTGGTCCGAAGAGTTGTCGAAAATGCAAGGACGGCTGGCGCATGGATACGGAGAATGGGTGTGTCGATGTAAACGAATGTTTGGATAACCATCGAGCCTGTAAGCCGCAACAATTTTGCGTCAACAACGAGGGCTCCTTTACTTGCCTTGAGTGTGACCGTTCCTGCGACGGCTGTGATGGGGATGGACCAGATATGTGCAAGCAATGCGCCGCTAACTACAGACTCAGGGATGGCAAGTGTATTGGTATGTATGCTTTTCGATAATTTTAAACAATACTGCGATTAATTCAACTATCAAATCTATTTAAACCTAATGGTTTATAATTAAAGATATGTCGTCCCAGCATCGCGAATCGTTCGTCAACATCACTCGATTTCTCACCTACTTTGGCATGTGTGTGGCAACATGTGTCATATTTCAGAGCTCCACACACATCGCTTACATTGTCGGCGGTGCAGTGGCCATCTACATTGCTGCCTCAGAATACTGGTTAAACTCAACAGCGCAAGTGGGCTCAAAGCCTGAAATAAATACAAAACAGCTTGAGGATTTAATAATGAAGTCAATATAAGCCAAACTTCACTCCAACAAATCGATCGATAACTTTATTCTGTGAATAATTCGTAGGAGTGCATTAATCTGCAGTATTTTTTTTCATTTTGAATGTTTTGTTCGATGAATTTATAAATGTTTTTGTCATTTTTTTCTGTTTTCAGTAGAATTGCAAGTGGGTAGCGATTCGGAAGTGGTTCTTGGTGAAGAAATGACGCGCGAAGAACTGTAACGCACAGACACACTAGTTGAATTTAGTTTAAATTAACAAAATTATTATTTTTATACATTTATGTAAACTGAATTACCAAAATTTGCCAAATAAAAAACATTGTTTTGAATAAAATCAGTAAAAACTTTTTCTTACGTCATTTAATACATATATGTATAACAGTCGATATTCTTGATATTTTCAATATCTTGTTTGAATTTTTACCGCTACAAGTTATAACGGATTTCAATCATTGTTTAGATCAAAGAGTAAGTTTCATTTAATATTAATATTATTCTTGCGTTCTAAAAAGTCTCATTATTTAAATTCATTTTTATCTCAATTTTAATAAATTAACTTAGCTTTGAAAATCTCATCAAATTTATATGTATTTATATTCTTGACTAATAAGTAAATAAATACATATTTTCACATACATATATATATATATATATATACTCACGATCACGTAACAAACAGTCGCCTCTAACACGGTAACGACGCATATCCTGGTCAAGCAGTGCGCATGTCATAACTCCAGCCCATTACCATAGTCAACAGCAGTAGCGGCTGGAACTGGACGTCGTCGTCGTCGTCGTCGTAGCCGCATTGGAATGCGGCATGTTACTGCAGCAGCAGTAGGAGTATTTTAGATTGTGGTTTGTGCGAGCTAAACTGCTGACTGGCCCAGAAGGTCAAACCTTGCGGGCGGAAAAAAAAATCGAATCTGCTGCCGCTGGTATAAAATGTCGGAAAAACACACAATAGCAGTGTGAAAAGTGTTGACATTTTTAATTAGAAAGCGGTAACATTCCCGCCGTAAAATCAATATCATCGTCAGTCGAGGCAGCTGGTGGTGCAGTAGAGCGCAGAGGAGGCGCGCCGTCCATATCCTGTTTTTAGTAGGCTTTTGCGTAACCAGGCGTAAAAGTCGTAGTCAAGCTAAACACATATTTTCCATTTGGTGAAAATATAATAGATAAAAATTTTGTGAGTTTCCAATCCAAAAGTAAATTTAATGATAGAATGTCGTCGTCGTCCCTGCCGCCATCGTCGTCAACATCACATCCATATGGCCTGTCAGGGAGTGATATTGCCCATGAGTGTCAACCGTATAACGGATCTACCGGCATCATGGCTACCAACAGTGTTGGACAACGACAGCTGCTGCATGAGCAGGAGCGGGAAGATGCCCTCGAATATTTTATTAAGTTTCCAAAACTAACGGCTGACAACGATTTTGCCCTGGTCAATGGAAACGAAGAGAACAATAACGTGCCCATTGTCATGCTACTCGGCTGGGCGGGATGTCAGGACCGCTATCTTATGAAGTATTCCAAGATCTACGAAGAACGAGGGTAAATAATTACTGTAGATATTATAATTCATTAACTTATCCATGATCATGATAGGCTTATAACTGTACGCTATACGGCACCGGTAGACACGTTGTTCTGGAAGCGCAGCGAAATGATTCCAATAGGCGAGAAGATCCTTAAGTTAATACAGGACATGAACTTCGATGCGCACCCTCTGATTTTTCACATTTTCTCCAACGGAGGTGCCTATCTCTACCAGCACATTAATCTCGCGGTCAGAAAGCACAAGTCCCCACTCCAGGTGCGTGGGGTCATCTTTGACTCGGCACCAGGTGAGCGTCGTATGCTTGGATTATATCGCGCCATTACGGCAATCTATGGACGGGAAAAGCGTTGCAATTGCCTCACAGCACTGGCTATAACTCTTACCCTGAGCATTATGTGGTTTGTGGAGGTCAGTCTCCAGTGAATCTTCATGAAATCCTCCGCAACTGTAATAATTGATATGCACTCTCTTTCAGGAAACTTTTGTGGCCTTCAAAAGTTTGTTCGTCAAGTCAACGCCAGTTCACGCAAGTCCATTTTGTGAACTGAAAAATGAGACAAACAAATATCCCCAGCTGTTCCTCTATTCTAAGGGTGATGTTGTCATCCCATATCGAGATGTTGAGAAGTTCATACGATTGCGGCGGGATCAAGGCATTGATGTATCATCTGTTTGTTTTGAGGATGCCGAACATGTAAAGATCTACACAAAATATCCCTCTCAATATGTACAGTGCGTTTGTAGTTTCATCAAGAACTGCATGAGCATGCCTACTTATCAGGTAGTTGGTGATATTTGCGATTCTGAATCTTCGGAGCAAATTCAGCAACAAGAACAGTCGGCGGGCAATTTGAAATATGATTAATATTGTTTGATTTATATTTAAAAGAAAACACAGAGGACAACGCATCAAACGCATGTGATAGGCAGCACAACTACTATTATAACAAAAAAAAAAAAAAACAAAACAAGAACAAATGAGTTACTAAACAAAATACTCTTACAAAAATTCTATGAAATGCAAATTTTAGAAATTCATGACGTATTTATTGTGCCGCTTTAATGTAGAAACGAATTTAAGAGTTACTCAATTTTCCTATTATTTTTCCTTACCCCCTGCAGAAAGCAGAAAATAAAAAAAATATTTAATCACAAATTCAAATTGTCATTTATTTTGAATTTTAAATGCAATTTTGTTTGACTGACGACATCTGACTGATATGTAATACACCAGGGCCGTCGTTCGTCTATCGAAAATGTTGTGGTGCAATCGTTCCTTCGATAACTTTTGGCTGTCGCCATCTTGAAGAAGAAGAAGAACAAAAAGCAAGCGAAAAATCTTTAAGCGTATTTATTTAAATGTATAAATTGCATAAATTTATATATTTATTAAGACCAAGCACACACATTTAATGCTCTACCTATCAATATAAAAGAAACCCCAACGCAGCTGCCACGTAGCGTTTCTCCAAAAACGGCACAGCCAAAAAAAATCGAAATCTCCGACGGCCCGAAGGTATCACACACAAACACACACACAAATAGACAGGCCACACATCCAACAGTATATCCAGCAAAAGAGACAGAAGAAGCAGAGAGGCAGGCAGAGAGTGTTTTCCCATTAATTTTTGCTAAGCTACTTCAATCTAAAGGTAAATAAAACAACTGGCCAATAAGTTTCTATGTGCAAATTTGCGTCCAAGCATATTCGACACAATTTTGACACAAGCCCATCAGCAAAGCTCACGCCGATTCTGCAGTGCTATTTGCGCGCGTTTGTGTTTGTGTGTGTGTGTGTGTGAGTGAAGATTGATCCATTTTATTATTTTGCAGACGCCGTTGCTGACTTCTGGCGAGGCACAACCAAAAGCCAGCAAAATTGTGTTCCGGGCAGGTGATATAACAAAATACTCGCTACAGCTCGCAGCGGACTATGTCTGACTATTTGCGCCAGCAGAAACCACAAGAGCACACATAGCCATGGCTGCGACGAGAAAATTGCAAGGTAAGCACATTTCCCCACACAATAAATATAAGTACATGCTTAAATACATATGTTTTATATGCATGTTTTCGTATGTATTTTTGTGTGTGTGTGTGTGTTTATATTCTGATTTTGATTATGTGCATCCCATCGATAGGCGAAATTGATCGATGTTTAAAAAAGGTGGCTGAGGGCGTCGAAACGTTTGAGGATATTTGGAAAAAGGTACACAATGCAACAAATACTAATCAGAAGGTAATTGACCGACATTAGCTTCTCTGGTTTAATCTCCTCCTTTAACACACTTAACTTATTTTGATTCCATTTTGGCAGCAAAAACATCTGCAAGAAAAATATGAGGCAGATCTCAAAAAAGAAATTAAGAAGCTCCAACGATTACGTGATCAAATCAAATCATGGATTGCATCCGCTGAGATCAAAGATAAAAGCGCGTTGCTCGAGAATCGAAGGCTTATTGAAACGGCAAGTTGAACCCGCATTCCCGTATATATCATACAGACAGAAATATTGACAATAAGATTTTTTTTGAGACTAACCATATACAATCCAATTGATAGCCCAACTCGTGTAAATTAAACTATATTTTGCTAATTATTCACAAATTCATATTCATAATTATTTATTGCTTAAATATTCATGTATATTGTTCTAAAAATGATTTCAATAATCATTATGAGTAGTAATTATTTCAAAATCTCTTTCTTTAGCAAATGGAACGCTTCAAAGTGGTGGAGCGGGAGACAAAAACAAAAGCGTATTCAAAAGAGGGACTGGGCGCTGCACAAAAGATGGATCCAGCGCAAAGGATCAAGGATCATGCGCGAAATTGGTTAACCGGCTCAATAAGTACACTGCAAATTCAGATAGATCAATATGAGAGCGAGATCGAATCATTGCTGGCAGGAAAAAAGAAACGTTTGGATCGAGACAAACAAGAACGCATGGATGATTTGCGTAGCAAACTTGATCGACACAAATTCCACATAACCAAACTGGAAACGCTGCTTCGATTGCTGGACAACGATGGTGTCGAAGCGGATCAGGTGAACAAAATCAAAGACGATGTCGAATACTATATTGATTCATCACAAGAGCCGGACTTTGAAGAGAACGAGTTCATTTATGATGATATCATTGGTCTTGATGAAGTTGAACTGAGCGGCACGGCCACAACGGATAGCAACAATAGCAACGAAACGAGCGGTTCACCTAGCAGCGTCACTTCTGGCGGTAGTCCATCTCAATCGCCGGTCACAGTGCAGCAAGTACTGCCATCTTCCTCCTCCTCCTCCTCAACACAACAGCAGCAGGCAGGCACGACGGCGGGCAGTAGCAGTAGTGGCAGTGGTGGTACCAGTGCAGCTAGTGCTGCACAATTCCAGCATTTGCAGGCAGCAGCAGTCGCCGCGGCGGCACAGCAATCGAATGGCAGTAATGTGGGCTATGCGAGCGATACGAGCGCAGCCTCATCCTCAGCGACTACATCAACGGAAGCGACAACAGGTGGCAGCGATAAGCGTAATAAGAGCAGCGAAAGTAATGCGACCAGCAGCAAAGCCAAGGTAATGATTTTGCAGATTTTTCCCCGTTTTATTATTTATGCCAATTGGATGGATTTTTTATTCCATTTGCAGCAGCAACCTCAACAGTTAATTAAGCCGATACCAGTGCGTGCAGTACCCAAAGCGCCGGCGGGTAGTGATAGTAAGTTTCCTAGATTTATTTACTGAAGTATGTTAGAGTAATATGGCAACTTCCTTAGCAGCTCAAGTCAATAAGATTGTAAGCTCAACGCCCAGCAAAAACCAACAGCAACAACAGGTACCCACGGCTGCGTCCGTATTAGCGTCAAGCGGGACCCAGAATAGCAGCAGCGGCAATAGTAACAACAGCAGTAGCAGTAGCAGCAGCATTGTCGCTGCAAGTGGTCACAACCCTGCCGTGCAGCCACATGCTCCAACGCCTGGTCTAAATACATCTGGAAGTGTCGCAGCAACAGGCGCTGTTCCCGCTGGAACAGCAGCAACTGCTGCAGCAGCAGTCACTAGCAACAACAGCAGCACCACTAACAACCTTCAAGGCCAATCTGTGATTCAAGCGACACCAACAATTGCATTTGCAGCGGTGGCTAAACACAACACATGTAAATATTCTTTTATTAGTTAGCTGATTATGTTCTTATTGCAAAATATGTTGCTCTTCTGTAGCACTACTGGAAAACGGACCTGTGCTGCAGCAACAGCAGACAGCAGCGCCTACGGTGGCCGCCATTGTCAGCGCCAGCGCACAGAGCCAACAGCAAAAGCAGCAGCAGGCGGCGCAATTATCCAATCTTCAAACGAATTCCTCTCACTTGCAGAACGGTATGTTGAGTACAAAATATAATATGGAAAATGATTTTATTTATTATATTGTCTTCTTGAAGGTCTGCCTGTCTCACTCAACAGCAGCGGCAACAGCAGCAGCAATAATAACAATAACAGCAATGCTGTAGATGCGATTTCATTAAAAACCATGGCACAGGAAGCCATTAATCGATCCGTGATCGAACCTAATTCCCTAAATCAACAGCAGACAACTAACATAGACACGAGACAGCAACAGCAACAGGCACAACAAGCAGCTGCACAGCAGCAATCGTTGTTACAACAGCATTTCAGCACCGAATCAACTGCCAATCAACAACAACAACAGCAGCAAATACAGCAGCAGCAACAACAGGCAACAGCAGCAGCGGCAGCTCAACAGCAGCAGCAGCAACAACAACAAAATGCGTCTGCCGCAGCAGCAGTTGCAGCTATTGGAACAATTGTTGCTGCTGCCAGCAATGGACCAACAGCTGGTAGTGGACTTATGAATCTGGCGAATGCTGCCGGTCAGCCAAACACGGGTGGCAGCGGGACAGCTAACTCTAAGGCGCATACACCTCAACAGCAGCAGCAACAACAACAACAGCAGCAGCAGCAGCAACAACAACAGCAGCAAATGGCAACAACAGAGGCGCACATACCACCGCTGCTCGGCGTTACGCCACTTGGTCCTACGCCACTACAAAAGGAACATCAGCTGCAGTTCCAGATGATGGAAGCTGCATTTTATCACCTGCCACAGCCGATTGACACCGAAAAGCTGCAAACATATTTCCATCGCTATCCAGTGCAAACGCCAGCGCACTATCCACAGGTTAGTCAGGTACATTTGGCTGTGAACGTTTTCCTATGGCTATCTATATCAACATACATTTTACCACCATTCAAACACTTACCCCATACACGCTCACCTCATAGGCCCAGCTGCCCATATATGACACCGTTGAGTTCTATCAGCGACTCTCGACGGAGACGCTCTTCTTCGTATTCTACTACATGGAGGGATCCAAGGCACAGTATCTCGCTGCCAAGGCGCTTAAAAAGCAGAGCTGGCGCTTCCATACAAAGTACATGATGTGGTTTCAACGGCACGAGGAGCCGAAGATAATCAACGATGATTACGAACAGGTGAGTAAAGTAAACTATAAAAAAAATGTATATAATTTAATACTTTATGTATTTACATAGGGGACGTACATCTACTTTGATTATGAGAAATGGAGTCAGCGCAAAAAGGAGGGCTTCACCTTTGAATACAAGTACTTAGAAGACAAGGAACTGAATTGAATGAATGCTACGTTGATGTTGTGATGCAGAAACGGAAGCAGAAACGGATACGGATGCGTCGGCTGTCTGAGAGAACCCTAATCCATAAACTACTACAGTAAAATGAATCAATAGCGTACACATTATTACACACACTCAAACTCACAAACTTCAACAAAACAAAACACATATACGAAATCCATAATAAATCATGTAGAAGAACAATTGATAAAGCAGAGCAAGCCGTAAGCATAAGTGAAAAGGAAGATATGAAGTATATGATAACTGATACTTGTTCGGAAAATGCATGTAAAAACATATGCTTTTTTATATAAATGTTTTATTGTTTATTAATTTCTTTAAGATTTACTTTCCTATACAAAAACAAAAAACCAAACAAAAATCGAAAAACTAAAAATGGCAACCAAAACCATAAAAAGTTATGCAAATTGAGTGCAACATAATGAATTTTCTGGCAATCGCCCCTCCCCCCACTTTACACCCCTTGTACCGACCGTTCGCCTATAAGTACTATTATATCGTATCGCTTAGCGTTTTTCATTCAGCCACACCTGCACTATCCGTCTATTCACCTGCCCCTTCCCAGCACATTGCATCATGTATAAAGAGAGCGCAGCCCGTGTGCAGTAAATACTTTTAATTGTAAACATTTAGCGCACCGATTTTTTTTGATGCGTTTTGCGTATAAACGCTAAACACAAAACAAATGAAAAAAAAAACTAAAAAACAAAAAAAAAATTATAAAACTTCAGCTGATCTTATTTAAATATAATAATGTAATTACGATTACTAAGATCATTGATTAAGTTGAGCATGATAATGATGATGATGATGATGATGATGCTGCAAAGCAAACAAAAACAAATTAATGCGTAAAATACCTTTTTTTAAATGTAAGCAAAATAAAAAACAAAACAAAACGTGAGTAAATAGTTGAAAGAGCTGTTTATTGTTTTTTATTTATGGTTTTGTTATTTCAGTTCAATTAAGTCGTTTTCTTGTTCTCTTTGGTTTCTTCCTAGTTTCCCCACTTAGCGCGAAATTCGTTTGAGCTGCATTTGATCGTTTAAAGGTTACATACACATATATTGTTTATCGTTTAAATGTTAATAAATCATATAGTCAAATGATATATATAAACAAATGCATTTTAGAATGTTTTTGCGTAAATATAGCATTTTTGCTAAACGAAAACGAAAAGAAAATAATTTAACAATTTTACAAAAATAGTTTTAAAAAACAATACAAAAAAAAAAACCAGAAAACAAATGCATGCCAGAGAACATGAAAAACATTTTAAATATTATTAAAAAGAATGCATCAAAATATACATACATACTATTATATACAAATGTGTCTGAGATCTTTTCAGTTAATGGCCTCCATAGCAGGAATTTGCTTAGATAGTTAAAAGTTGCTCCAGTTGGTCGTACAAACAAATTGATAGGCCTGATTCGAATTGGTATTAACTACAATTCTAGGTACGATGGTTCTTTGCCCTACTAGTAAAGGCTTAACTGTGGGTCAGATAAAGTTCGACAAGATTGCTGACAGTGGAAATGTAATCAGTGCTGATTAAGTCAATAAAGTCCCTATATTTGTTGTAGGAATCAATCATTACATGACAGGTCTTCCCTGAAAATATGTTGTCATCCAATCGCGATTTCTATCAAATATTCCACCGAAATTTATTAAACAGAGATACTTATTGGGTTACATACATATATTACAATAATACGCGACCCCAGCGTATGGAATGGGAATTTATTGGACAAATTTACAAATGCCTACATACATATATATATATATAGCGAACGCACTTAAAGTTATTGGGAAAAACTTGAAATTTGTATCATCGGATCGGGCATTGCGGCGGCAGAGACGGAGTACAGATAGCTAAGCTTAGACTTATGCTTAGGTTAGGTCATTCGGTCTAGACACTAGGAGACGTTTGTCACTTGAGTTGGCGCTGTGTTGCCCCAGACCACGTCATCCTCATCATCATCATCATGGCCCCAGCCATGATCAGCCTCGGCATCTGTATCCTGAACATGGTAACTAGATGAGCTGGCCGCAAACCGACTCTCATCCACGTGAACAACCTCTGGCTCAATGCTTGCCGGTTTCGTTTCAGTTATAATAGGCGCCATGTCCTTGAAGAAATCAAATTCTGCCGCTTCTGTTGTATTGCTAGGCGTTGTTAGCTGTACTTGTATATCCAGGGCACTGAGGTCGTCCATGAGTTTGTGTTTCGATGGCGGCTGCTGCGGAACTGATTTAGTAGTAGATGCGCTTGCTGCAGATACGTTCGTGAACGCAGTGCGAAAAGAATCGGCTTGCGTAGAAGTGCTACTGGTTTCCACAGCCTGCTCGTTGCCGGCCTCCTGCTGCTGCTTAACATGCAGACGTTGCAGTTCATCTGTATTATCCCAATCCGACCACGCCTCCTCTTCGTTTTCCTGTTGCTCCAAGTCTTCGTTCACGATGGTCCGCTCGTGTACAGCACTGCTTGTGGAGCTGTCTGAGCTTAGCTCCAGCTGCAGCTCCATAGGTTTTTCGCTCTTATCATCCTCGCCCCCGTCAGGACTTAAGCGCAGAGGCATGGCCGCCACATTGCTGTCCACAGGTAGCGGGCTACCGGAGACCATGTAGTCCACGGCATCTGATGTGTTCCCATTCATCAGTGGCGTTATTGAGCGCGGTTCCGTCCATTTTGTACTACTATCAGTAGACACCGCCGCATGTGGTCGTCCATCTGAAAAGCAGCGTCTACGATCGCCACCCAGGACGGTGGCTGCCCCCAAAATGGGAACCAAATCGGCCAAAGCCCGCAACGTCTTGGCAACCAGAATGTCGTTAGTATCGCTCATTCCGAGTTGAAGGTGCGGCAAAATCTCACTCAGCAACTGCTCATCACTTAGTAGACGCACATATTCCATAAAATAATCGAGTAAAATGAGGCGAATCTGTGCATCTCGCAGGCGAAACATCTTCAGCACATGCGGCAACAGATATTCTACATAGGTCTGTGGCGAAAATAGTGCCGTAGTACCATTCTCTGTTTTGGTGCGGAGCACAAACGGTGTCACACAGTGCTGTGCGGTGGGATCTAGTAGTACCATACGGGAAAGTAAATCGCTGGCTAATTGGCTGGCTACCACTTGCTCATCAAAAGACCGAAGACGCTCGATAAGACTACTGAAGAAATGCTGACGCTCCTGAACCGACTTTAGCGGCAACTCGAAGAGAAAGGAATGGATGAGTACAAATTCATGGTTGAAATAAGGATGCAATAGCACCGCCGATAGCCTGGGTCGTAATTCCGTCTTTTGGTGTTTCAAGTGTGTGTTACAGTACTCCCGAAACTCCTGAACATGGGGTGTAGTCGCTGTGTTGCCACTTTTACATTTGTCCAGAATTTGCTCGCAGAGTGTGGCAAAGGCAAACTGTTCCATAGCTTGCTCAGTATTTTTAGGATCCATTGATGAAGTTTGCCGGAAACTGTGCGCCAGTTCCAATAACTGTTTATTCAATTCTTTGCCCTTCCATACGAATTCAAAGCCAGCCAAGCGCCAACTGCCCTTATCCGTGACGTACACAGATTGTATGCATATGTTAAGGTGTCGCGCCATGGCCTTTTCTATGAGAAATATCAGGCTACAGAGTATCGTTCGAAGACCCAAGCAAACCTGTATATCGCTCTGTTGGGCCAACACATCACTTAGGGGCCTCACTCGCTCCGTGGCCAAATGTTTCTGTCCCGACTGTTCCCATGTCGACATATACTTAAGAATATATGGGTGTCGATATATCATCAGATTCTATAACAAAAATGCAATTATATTTATCTTGTTTAAAGTCTCAATAAAATTACCTTTATGGCGCGTTCCATAGGGCCCTGCGTTGCCCAAAGTTGTCCCTTCACAAGCACCTCGCCCTTGAAGATGGAAAGAAGTTGGCCGCCCCCGCCTTCCTCGTTACATGTTGTTGGTGATTCTGCATTGTATAGGGCCCAGAAATCGTTTACTTCGACTGCATTTTTATCAATTATTAGCCCTTTTAACTTGCTGCCTTCATTGCCCATTTTTTTTTTTTATATTTTTTTAACAAAACAAAGTGTGTGGAACAAGTGACAAAAACATAACATTTTGCTGTTATCTGTTAACAGTGAGCCCTGGAGAAACACAACATTACATTTTGTTCTTATTTCTTTTATGTATTAATCTGATTTTGAATATATTTAAAATAAATTGTGTGTCCTAAGCAAGATTAAATATTATTAACAAAAAAAAGATTTTCATTCATTCATTTAAAAATTCAATAAGTAACCGTTTGGATGTAACAGAGCACTGTTTGTGTGTTTGATAATTTTAACAGACGGTTACCTTACATTTTGAGTTTTAATTAATTTTTCTAAAAGAAACTATGTAAAAATGACAAAGAACTATACGAATGAATTCAACAAATTTATATTAATAATGTAATATTTATAACAAAGTTATTTAATAACTTATTGTTTATTTTACAATGTTAGTACCGAAATGTCAAATGGCTGTTAATGGCAGTGTTGAAAAAGGCCAATTCTGAACGCAGTCTTCAACACTGTTCACTGGCTCTCCAGTCGAAGACGGAAAAGTTTTCGATTTATTTGTTTATAGTTGAGAAATATAAATATGGACTTATACGACGACATAGATGCCAAGCCGCGAGCCACCCAAATGGATGGGTGGTCATCGGGCATCAAGATGCTGCAAACACAATTGGCAGTTAAGAAGGCACAACTTCCTAAACCCAAACCAAAGGAACAAATCAAGAAACCGGTGCATACTGTTGATTGCGGCTTATTATATATATTTCTAACATGGTTACCTTGTATATGCTTAGCTAATGACTCCAGTTGTTAATCTGCGTGCGAAGCGCACTACAGAAGTATCAGATAATTTTGTACCCGCGGCCGCCGTTGCCGTCAAGCCAATTGTGAGCAGCACAACGACGCTAGCACCTGCGCCTGTGCTGGAGGGCATTAAAACAGATGACTGGGATTTTGTAGATGAATACGATCCTCAGTGGCCCAATGAGTATGAGAAACTCAAGGACAAGACTAAGAGTGCCAGTGAAAAGCCACGAAAGGAGCGAGAAGACCGGGGCGATCGCGACAGAGAGCGAGACCGTGATCGGAAACGCAATCGTACCGGACGTCGAGAGATGCCTATTCAACACGACGCATCTCCCCCAGCTATGAAATTCACTGGTTTCAGTCAGCGACAAAGCGACGAGGACAGATACAGCCCGCCTGCACCTGGATCAGTAGCAAAACAGGGCGGTGGCGCGGCCATAGCACCTCCTCCATCTCTATCTATCGACAACGGCGATGGCTCCTCGAATGTGACTATACCCTACTCAGCCAGCTCAGTAGCTGCCAAAATAATGGCAAAGTATGGGTTTAAAGACGGCCAAGGATTGGGAAAATCCGAACAAGGCATGTCGGTTGCACTTCAAGTGGAAAAAACTTCCAAGCGTGGTGGTCGTATCATTCATGAAAAGGATGTATTTTTACCTCCACCAGCTGCAGGATCGGTAGCGGCAGCAACACCATCATCTCCCCCAGCCGGAAACTCAGGAACCCCATCAACACCAAATCCCATCCCTGATTCATCTGCTTTCATGCCACCACCTCCATTGCCAGGAGCAGGAGCAGTTCCTGCAGCATCGTCGGCTGAATCAGAGCCTAGTATAACTGAAATTATGAAGGCACCTAGTAAAGTTGTCCTACTCCGTAACATGGTCGGGCCAGGCGATGTGGATGAGGAGCTTGAACCCGAGGTGAAAGACGAATGCAACACGAAATATGGCGAGGTAAACAGTGTTATCATTCATGAAGCATTCGGGACTGTTCCGGAAGATGCCGTTAAGATATTTGTCGAGTTTAAACGCATTGAAAGCGCTATAAAAGGTTTGATTAACAAATGGAATACTTTGGTGCACTTAATATATTTTAATTATTTATTGTTTTACAGCTGTGGTCGATTTAAATGGACGATTTTTTGGCGGGCGTCAAGTGCGAGCTGGATTTTATAACTTTGATAAGTTTAAAAGTTTTCAATTAAATTAAGTTCAAGAACTTACAATTAAAATGCAACAACAAATTATTTTGTTTACTCGCTTTACTTGTAATTTAGCTGTATTCACAATAGATGGCGCCAGCAATTAAAATGTTGATATCGATAACTATCGCTGACAATGACAACACTACAATAAATGAAGTAAAACATGCACGATACGACCAATGTGTTGTCTAATGAACAAAGTTAATGTATATATTATATTATTTTGCGTTTTAGATTCACATAAATATCGCAAAATAATTCACTAAAACCGAGCAGCCATTGGCTGTCAGAAAATAAGTTTGCAACAACTGAGCAAGCGTGTGATATGTTTTGTGATAACTCACTATAACTAGTTGTATCGTGTCAAGCACACCTACATACATATGTAGCAAAGAGGTTTGGTTTTGAGAACAGAAAACAATTATCGCAAATATTATTCGCTTTCGCTGTGTTGCAAGATTGATTTACATAAATAACCGAAAAACCAAGGTGAGTGCCAAACGCTGGTGTCGTTAACAAAAACAAACTGAAATGTAATTCACTAAACTTCAAAAAACAAAGCAAACAAAATAGAAAAATAAGAATTGTGTTGTGCTGTTTTTTCTCTCCCCCCTTTTGCGCGAATACATAAGCCAAAGCAAACGACTAGAGAGCAGAGCAGCAGAACGGTAAATTCTCCAAATGTCAACGACACACAGTCAATTGTAATTAAATTCAATTAAGTTGCAGCCGCAGTGCTTAATTTGTGTATCAATTTGTTAAAAGCAAAAGTCGAAAAATATACGAAGCACTGTTTCGCAGACACTCCAGTTAGGCCTAAGCTCTTCGCCCCTCCCAGTCCACCACGTTGAACTCGTGCCCAGCCACGAACTGCAGCTGTGTTTGTAGTTGTAGCTGCAGTTGTAACTGCAGCAGTGACACACACACACACAGACACACGCGTAGAGGCATACAAGCGCTGAGAGAGACGACGACGTCGCAACGCTGATCAAATTCGTGTTGTTGTTGGCGTTTTTGTGCTTCAAGCCAATCAACAACAAAAGTTTTGCATTGTTCGCGGTGCTTTCCACACGCCTACCGCCGCCCAACAACAGAAGCAGCAGCAACTGCAGTGAGCATATCCATTAAGCTCTTGTTTTTGTTATCGCTGGGACCATGTTCCCTCCGACGCTGCTGCCGCCGACGCCGTTGCTCTACTAAGGTAAGGGGCATCTCCTCTGTTATTGGTATACAGCTCCACATCACGCAGTTTATAGCACTAATATTAAATATAAATACAAATTTTGTATATATACATACATATGAATGTATCCTATACATGCATTTTATTACATATCTTCCTCTCGGTTTCTTTTCTCCCCTCCCGTTACGTTCCAAAATGGAGCACACCCGCCCTAGTCATATGTACATACAATATACAAGAAATCCGTTATTCTGCGGCCTCTTCCACGCAGGCACACCCACACGCACAAACAAGCATACAAGTACCACACACACACACACACTTGCTGCTAGCTTCTTCAATTATATTTTCTAAATAATCTATTTTTATACGAAACATTATTTTGTGCCTGCACTGAATGAAGTATTTTCTACACTCTGCACACTAGAAACATATCTGATATCATCCATCTAAAATACTGGAAAATTGAACTTTTCTCAATCTAATGAACCTTTCTTTTAAACTCTTTTGATGTCAGATTTTAAACTAATTTTCGGATTGTTTTGTTTAGTGTACTCAGAATACAACTATAATAAATTCAAATAAAAAAAATTCATTATTTCAACCAATTCCGTTTTGTCAAAAATATTACAAACTTCTTCCTCTCCCTCTATCTAATTTTTGTATTGCGTGCGTAACTCCTTTCCAGTTATGGTCTTGGTCAGCAACGAATGGCAGAATAATAAGGATGAAGTGCAAAAGCCCAATACGACAGCAGCACCAGCAACGACAACCGGGGCAGCATCAGCAGCAGCAGCAGCAACAATAGCAACTGTACCAGCATCAGTTGTTAATAACGGTACTGCGGTCGTATCTGGGTCAACTCAAGATCAAGATTTAACTGCCAGGCCAGGACCAGGACCAGGCGTCCCATCAACTGGCGAATTGGCAAAACGTCAGCAGCGCGTTAACAAAAAGAATCGCAATAAAATGGAGATAAATCGTAAGGTTGATCAGGATCAAACGCTGCTGCGTGAAAAGCATGAGACGGAAACGTGCGAACAGCTATCCGAAAATCTAAATATCCACAATAATATCAACATTAATAGCAATATTAACAATAGCAACAACAGTAACAGCAACGATGCCAACGACAATCTGGAAAATCAGGAAAACAACAATACGACTACGCCGATAGTATCGGATATCCTGGATTCCAATACGAATACACTGCAGGTAAGTCATCACTGAGTGCATAAGTTGTCTAATAATTAATATAAATTCAAATTAATATAACATATTTATCGTATTTACAGGGACAGCTGGCGCATCAGCAGGTACAGGCCCAAATGACGGTTAATTCCGTACTGAATGCGAACAACACTGTCGCCGCAGCGACAACGACAATGAGCAACAATCTATTCGGCTCGTTGAGTGCCTTACAAATATCGAGTGAGACAGGAATGGTTACCGCGGCGACGAGCATGCAGGACCGCATGGGACCGACCGAGGCGAAAATTGTTTTGCAATGCGAGGGTAAATCTCATAAGTTCGAAACACGTACTATTTCGCTGGCACCGAATCAGGAGTGCAAAGTCGGTCGACTGATAGCCAAGAGCAAGGCGAGCGAGGGCAATGCCATATTCGATTGCAAGGTGCTATCACGGAATCATGCAATGCTCTGGTATACAGCAGACGGAAGATTTTGGGTGAAAGACACCAAGTCAAGTAATGGTACTTTCATTAACGACAACAAACTGGGCAACGATCCGGCCGAGCTGCACTATGGAGATACAGTCAAGTTTGGTGTCGAAGTGATCGAGAATTCACGCCAGGAGGTGCATGGATGCATTATTGCCCGTGTTACACTGTTTCTGCCAGATGGTCGGGAGGCTATCTCAATAGATACGGAACAGTTGCAATTGACGGGCCCAAATCGAATAAGCTATGATGATATTCAGCGACTGAATGCATTTCTGCAGGAGGCATCTCAACGTGAAAAAATGCTCAAGGCGAAACTTAGCAATCTGCAGGGTGTCCTTGATTCCACACGTAAAAATTCGACAATGTGCTGGCAGAGCATGATCACCGAAGATCAGTTGCTGCACAAGATCAGTTTGCTTGAGAAAAAGTTGCAGATGATGGAGAAGAATGTGCCTGAGAATGCGTTACGCAACGAGGTAAAGTCTGGGATTGTTATCGTTGTTTAAAAAAAACAAACTAATGCATTTTCATTAAACAGATTGTGAAGCTATTGGAAGATAAGTCGACGTACCAACTAACTGCCAAAGAGGCGCTGCGCAAGGTCTACCAGGATCGTTGCGATGCCATGCAGATGCTGACGAAAATGGAGATGGCGTACACAACGTCAGATAACGAGTGTGGCATATTGCGGGGTCAGATAGTTAGCTCGAAACAGACGCTTCAGGAGTTCAGTACACGATTGGAGCAGTTGCAGCAAGAGTATGCCGATTTTAAACAGGATTCGCTACGCCAGCAGCAAGAGGCTAAAGAACAAGAGGAACAACGACTGGGTCAACTGAAAGACCAATTGGTTGTTCAGGAGCAAGAAATGGAGCAGCTGCGCCAACAGATGGTGCGACTGCAGCAATCTAAAGCTGAACAGGACAGCGATCAAATGCTGCAGCAGCAACAAGCGCTGGAGGAACTAAAAGCTGCCATTGAAGAGGACGACGACGAAGATGACGACGAGGATGGTGAGCACGAAGATGAAAACGAGGAAGAGAAAGTTGACAAGGCAACAAATAACGACAATGAGCCCGAAAACGAAACGCAGACGACGCCCAGCAAACAAGAGAAATCGGTAAGTCTCATTAAGATTGTTTTAAGTTCAGATAATCAGTACGTTTCTCTGCAGAGCAAAAAATCGAAGCGGCAGCTGAAGGAAGAATTTAACTTAAAGAACAAGGTGGTGCGCAAAGATACCATGTTGAAATGGCTGAAGAATTCGGATCTCAACAAGGGCGCCGAAGGCGGCGATGTATTAAAAGCCATATTCAATAATGATGATGCCGACTCGGGCGACGAAGATCAGCTGGGTGCAGGCACCAATGCGCAACATAACCCTGAGAAGGAGGAGGATGCGCTGGCCAGCGATGAGTTCATACATAAATCTCCTAAGCATTCCGTTGGTCTGCTTAACGGTACTAACGAGCCGATATCAGAGGATTCAAGTCACGAATTGAAAAGCCAACCGACATTAGTGGAAAGGAGTGGATCAAACGATGAATTCGACGAACTATTTCAGGATCATGCCCTTGATATGCTGCAGGAGGAATGTCATTTCTATAAGCAGAAATCGGAAGCACTCAGCAAAAATATCAGTGAATTGGAAGAGCAAATGATAATCCTGAAGCAACAACTTAAGCCAGAAATGTTTCAAAAAAGCAGTGAGGAGGATAAAGAGTCAAAGGATGAAGAGACCTTCAAGGAAATGGACGTGGATCCTCAGATGGCTAGCTGGCGAGCAGAACTAAGCGACGTGAAGGACGAGGAGCTCGAAGAGGAGCTTATTGTGTACAAGGAGCGCTTAGCGCAATCCGAAATTACCAATTTCCAGTTAATTAGCGAACTCTCCGATCTTCGTCTCAAGCAGCCTACGGATGGCTCTGACCATCAAAGGCTCCTGCGGCATATTCTCCCAGTCGGCTGTGTGGCGCTGGCCGCTATCATCTATTTCTTGACAAGCCGCTTCTAACATACACACACACACCACCACAAACACATACACACAGGCACACACAAACGAACACATGAATTACACATACGCAAACGTTGTACCTAAAACGAGATTCAACAACCAATAAAACACTACATCCTGGATGGGATGGGGACAAACGGGAGCGCAGGAAGGACGCAATTACATATTTATACCTAATATATATATATATATAAACACCCACACACACACACACACATACCTTTTGTATCCAAGCTGTACTCTTCAAATTTTTCTATTCTGCTAAATCATAAGGACCCAAAATTTCAAGTTGTGCACTAAACAATTGAAACGAACAAAACGAAAAAAAAGAAGAATCAAAAATTAATCAATATAGTAAACAACCGATGTTAGTTAATTTTCATAATTATTAACAATTCGCTCCATGATATACATACATAAAACGGTGCGATCCAAGTACAAAAAATTTGCTTGTGTAAAAAAAAATATTGTAAAAAAAGTACAGAGGATCGGCGACGGCGGCGGAGCATTAAGTTTAGCATTAAGATGCAATTAATTACCATTTACTTTACGTATGCTTAATGTTGATTTTTGTACTATATTTAGTTGATTTGTTAGCCGTCGTCTCGTGTAAACATTTAATTTTCCGAAGTGAAACAATAACCATATAAAGAAGCTTGCGATGTCACAAACATAAAAGGAACTATCAATGTATGCAGCAATGAAACAAAATGCAAATGAATAAACAACGCTATAAATAAACGGGATTTATAGTACAATCATTTTATTATTGCTTTTAACTTGCCATGTTTTGCGGCTAAATTTAAATAAAAAGTTATTGCGATAACGATACTATGAGCAATACAAGTTTGTGCGGTATTTAATCGATAACAAAAATACCCATGGGATAAGCTGTCACACTTATAGCAGATGTCTGTGTTTGCTAAACTCAGTCACACTCAACAGTCGTCGGTTCGGGTTTTCTATGGTGCGCACGGTTTGTTTAGCGGTGCATTTCGCTTTTATCTTTAGGATTTAACTAAATACATAAATTAAATTATCTAAATCACATTACGTGCATCAATTATGATTACATGTTGTATTACATGTTATATGTGCTGCTTTGGAATTACTTTAGTTATTAGCAAAATCTAGAGATGAGCGATACTGTGAACTGTCTTTGACTCACTGTGTCAACTGTGTCTGCGATTAGGAAGATATTTTTACAACTTAGTGACAATTTTGTATTCCTATTGTTGTTGAGTTTTTATTATTTTTGTGAAAAGTCACAGATAAGCACAATTCAATTCGCTCATCTCTGGTGCGCTTGAGTGAAGTGGGCGTAACGCCTGATTGCCGCTGCGGCGGTGGCAGAATCTAAAGCGCAGCCAAAGTGTAATGGCAAGACGGGATTATAAATTCAGTGAAAGAAAAGCTTAAAAGCAATAGTTATTATTATTGGAAAATCTCTCTCTCTCTCTTTTGTGTTTCTAGCTAAAGGCAAAAGCAAAGCAAAACGCAAGTTTGCGTGTGTTCATGTGAGAGTGTGTGTGTGAAGAGTGACGAAGAAATAACGACAACAACAACGACAACTGCAGCAAAAACGACAAGCCACAGCGATAGAACACAACTCTGTCTCTGCCTGCAGATGTTGTGGCAATAAGTAACCGAAAAAACAGTACGAAAGAAATAAGTAGACAAAAAATTGCAGCTACGGATTGCCCCGTCAGTTCCTCTACACAAAGGTGAGACATCGAAACATTGTGCGAATCTTGACATTGGCTCAAAAACGTAGCCAAAGAATGTGTTCATAGAATATGTGTTTGTATTGTTGGCATAAAAAGATAAGCCGCATTCTCTGATAATTCACAGCTGAAGTTGCGTAGCCGCCGTCCGTGTGACAGCTCAGTCAGCGTTGCAACAATAAAAATAAAAGAGCAACAAATTTATCGAAACGCACTAATGGGAATACCATTGTTTTTAGTTGACAGACAATTACTGGAATACCATTAGTATGTTATGTTAAACAAAAATAACAGATGCTTGTTTTGGTAACAAACTTGTTTTACCTTAAAGAAAATATCGCGTCAGTCTGGGTCATTAATAATTAATTTATTTAAGCTATCTCGTCGGCAAAGTATAAATATTTATTATGAATATGTATTTTATTTTTTGTGCAACTTATCGCAAGTAAACATTCGACATTTATAACGTCCCATTCCTCTGCTATCTGTATATACTGCCTGATTTCCTGTCTCTTTCCCTCTCACACTCTCTTTTCTCTGCGGTGTTTCTGTTTTTTTTTCTAATTGTTTTAAAGAATTCTTCGCCTTGTGTACAGTGTGAAAGCTTTCTACAAGTGTGTGTGCGAGTGTATGATATTCTATGCCAGCGCTGATTCATAACGGTTTACACACATATTGGAGTTTGTCTTTTGTCGTCGTCTTCTTGTATCGTCAGCAACTATGTTGCCCATCAACATCAGGCATTGCAACATTTTGCAGCCAATGAACTTTTTGGCAAGAAATAAATAAATAAACTTTCACTTGCCAGACCGATTGAAAGATAAATGGCATAAGATACAGCTGCCAATATCCATGACGTGCCACGCAGGCAGCCTCCCCACACAACTATATATATTTCGAAACAGTTAATTATAAACGATAACAAAAAAAAAAAATAGTCTATAATAGAGTGAAATCGACTTTTAAATACTCTGATCGAATATAGATCAAAGGCTCAACGGCATAAATACAAATAAAACACATGAAAAGAAAAGAGAATTACCCACGCCTACATACCGATAGCAAGCAGCAGTTGTGACGTCATAATACGGCAAATCGAATTTTGGGCAAAGAGCCAAAAATAATGTACCTCAACATCAGACAAGCAAATGTTGTGCGATAATCTTAATGAGTGATCAGTTTAGTGGGATATATTGCCAGATTTCTACTAATCGGTCAAGTTATCGATTGTACACTCGATTGTAGATCATTGCTGGAGACTTTGACTGCAACTTTGTTTTTGAGGCAGACCGTGACGTGACTGACCGCAATCGGTTCAATGGCGCTCTCTTTAGACTCCCCAAGCTTTTTAGTCGAGTTTTTTTCCCCCTTTTGCTCACTTTACGCTCTCCTGCCACGCACACTTCAAACTATGACAAAGCGCTTTGCACTCTACTTGAGCACTTGAGTCGTACATTAAAGCTGGAATCAAAAGGCGGAGTAACAAAAGCCAGAAACAACAAAAATAAACAATGCACTTTTAGCATTGATTGTTTTTGCTTTTAGACGGCAAAAAGCGCGCCGTTTCCTCTCTTATATCCATTCTCTCCCTACCGTCCGCCTGCCGAAAAAGAGATTCAAATTTCAATAAATTGCAGAGTTTCTTTATTTGTTTATATTATTTCTAATCAGCCCTTTTGCAGCTGCAGACACCTCCGCTTACATTAAACTATCCCACATGTACAACGTATCGACTTTCACTGTATTCGACTTAATTACAGCTCTATTGCTTTAGTTTTATTTCCTATTTTCTTGATTAGCTGTTTTATTCGACGATCATGCTAAATTTAATAGCACCTTAGGGTGCTGTTATTCACTGACTTTTGTGTTTTGCTTGAAAAGTCTTTGTAGAAAGTGTGCAGAATTTGAATACGATAGTTAGCCGGTCTAGCGATCGAAGTTGGGCAAGCTCCATAGCTTTGGAATTCCTTAAGTTTATTTTTAACCGAAAATAACTTGATTCTTATAAACCTGCTCTTATCAGCATTCCCAATTCGTGCTAAAACTTTAGAGAAATGCTGTTTCTATACGAATTTTCATTTTGTTTTTCTCTTCGGTAACTTTTAATAGTTATAATAAGAAAGATAATAAAAGCAAACAAGTTCCACTTTGTGAACTCGTTAATGAAAAAAAAGTTACAAAGGGGAGTATGGAGTATACATAATTCCAATTGTAGACTTAATTGTAGGTATACATATTTCTGCACAAACTTTCTTATTGTACTTTTTTATAATAGGAAAATCTCTTAAAAACATTTACAAAAAAATATAATTGAGTTTAAAATTAGCTAATGTATTTTTTCCTCACAAGTCTATTTTAATTTTAATTAGGCTAGGCTCTATCATATAGAACATTCGCACTTCGTATACATTGAATTAATTCACAAAAAGCACAGCTATCTCTTGAATATACTCGTTTGAGCATTTTGTACTTATGAATAAATATATTTGCTGATCAAAGCTCGAAAGATATGGTGAGAAAGAATGAGTGGAGGGAGAGAGAGAAAAAAAATATGAAGACGACTCAACTGTTGTTTGATTGCCACTTGGCGCAATAATCAAAAATGTCAAATGGCTTTGCGCACAGATGTTATTCGTTTCGCTCTGTCGCGCTCTCCCTCTCTCTCTGTCTCTCTACTTATCTCTTCCAGTTTACTGAATTGTTCTGACGCTTTGTCCACACTCCCTGCAAATTGCGGCTTGGCATTTCGCATGTGGTTTTGTTTGTTGGGCTTATCAAAACGCCGACGCACATAAATAATTATAACTTAATCTGCTTTTATTTCTCTCTCTACTCTCGACGACCTTGCTTGATGGAAAGCAGAGGGGGGAGTAGGCTGGAAATGGCACTGAAAGTACTCGTGAAATATACAATATATTTATAAAGAAATTCACTCGACGTGCGCCGCGAAACCACCGCCTGCTAATGAATTAAACATGAAAAGCAACCAAATCGATTTTCATTTATTTAATAGGTCACAATAGCAAGAGCAACTGTGTAGACGGTGTGTGTGTGATGGAGGGAGGGGAACAACACACTTTTTATGCCGTTTTATTTTATGCATGTTTAGCACGGTTTCTTTTTAGCCGTAAATCCGCTAAATTATTTTAACACGAGTTGTCGGTAATTTCGATCAAACTTGCAAGGGAAATTTTTCACAAATTTCCCAATCGACTTAGGTAATTTGCACTGTACAGCCGAAAGCGAAGCAGGCGAAGAGAAAGAAGAAAAAGAAGCAGCAGCAAGCAAACCGGACCACAACTTGATGCAAAGTTCAAGGACATTTTTGCAGTCTGCTGCAACTTGCGTGAATTGCGTTGGTCGGCGTCGGCGTCGTCGTCGTTGTTGTTGTTATTGTTAGCAACTCATGCAAGTTTTTTGTGTTGGGCCAACTAAAAACTGCCACATGGCAGTTATGCACGACGGACGACGACGCCCAAAAGAGACACACTCAAAACAGGGCCAAAAAGACGACAAAGAAAACCATTTCGCTTTCCAAAGTACAAACATTTGTACATCGAATTGAGCAACGGGGTCGTGCGGGTGAGACAGCTGCTCGGTTCCAAAGTTGAACTTTTACTTTTAGTTGAAGATGAACAAATGTCGTGACAAGTCACGAGCAAAATCCCTATCACAGTGACCAAACTAGTAACGAGTCACGAACTGCAGTGTGACCAGCTTAATTACTTACTTAATTTTTCATTTCATGCATTCTCCCCACCTCCACTTTGCCCAAACTAATCAGCAAGCTATTCAGTTACTTTGTTCCCATCCCTGGTACTGTTTTTATTTTCATTTTGTTTTACACTTTCCGATGCGGCGTCAGGTGTTTGCAGAAACCCGACGAGCATTAGCTTTGTCTGCCTTTCTTTATACTTTCGAGCGCATGCAATGTGTGTGTGCGTGTGCGTGTGTGTGTGTGTGTCTGTATTGTGTGCGGCTTTTAACCCTTGGCCCTCGGCGAGGGTTGTTCCAGTTGTTTTCCTCGTAAATCTTGCACTTGGCAGCTGGACGAGCGGATTGCAGCCAAATGTTTTGTTTTTCTCTCACTCTCTCTCTCTCTTGTGGAGTTCTGTATACCGTTGTCCCTCTTTATCTACCCCACCCCCCTCCCGCCCCTCCCTTTCTTCCTGTCGCAATGCAACTTTCGCCTTTCGCTTTTGTAGGCGGCAGTTCCGCATTTATGTATGTATAATGTCGGAGTTGAAGTGGAGACGACGATGCCACTTGAACACATGGCACGCACACTGGGGAGATGTGTCTCTGCCGACAGCCCATCCAGCCGTCTCTGTCTCCCACACACCCCTCCCCCTCCCAAGAACAGCTGTCAAGTGTCTGCAGTCTGAGCGTATCCCCTTTAGCCTTGCTTTCTCATTGCCAAGGGCAACTGTCACGTTGCTTTCGGCCTGCTTTCCACCCTGCCGCCGGTTTCGATGCTTTCAGCCGCCTCATCATCATGCACTAATGTTGTTTTCGCATTATACATACCAAAACACATTTGTGGGCTTCCAAAAAATTTTTAGCACAATTATCGGTGCCGCAAAAGCCACTCCCATTTGGGAGTCCCAAGTCAGTTTTGTTCGTGTTTCACATTTCCCATAGACAACAGTATTTTACTCTCTTCTACCGGCATTCTGATTTGCTCTCGCTCTCTTTGTCTGCCTGCTCTTTTCTATACAATTCCAAATATTGATTAATTTATCGTTGCAATCGCACAAAGAGAAATACTGTAGGAATCGATAAAGAATGATAAATACCCTACGCATTCGAGTTAGAAGAAAAATCGTACGAAAGGAGATATAGAGAATCGTTGAATCACAGTTTATTGATCATTTTGATTACGTCGCATTTTTAGTCTTACGATATTTCGCTTTTCATGTCTCTTTCTCCATGTCTTCCATTAATTTGACGGTTCGCTGCGTGCGTGTGTATCTTAATTAAACAACATTTATGAACTCTGAGAAATTGGCGAAAAGCGACACGATACACGACATGGCATAACGCTCGATGACGCAGTTGTCTCAGTGTTTTTTTTTTTTTTCTTTTTGGGTGCAACAACCGGAGACATCGCGATGTTGGGGGCGCACCTCCTCATAGCGCGTGCCTCATCTCTCGTTTCTCACCTGCCTCTGCCCATTATTGTTGTCTGTTTGGTTTCTTGTCACCATTTAAGGTATATTTCGCATATTTGATTTTCCCAACAAGTGAAATTCAATTAAAAATGCAATTTTGAAGTGTCCTCAAGCCTCGTTTGAGTATCATCAAACATATTCTATGTGGGCTTTAGTTTTGGTGTGTCTGTGTCTGGGTCTGTGTCTGGATTTGCGTAGGCAACTGATGCGACAGCACTTTAAGCTAATAAAAAGCTACAAGCTCACTCGACAGTTAGATACCCTGTTGGGCAAATAGTCGCCTATTGTGTATAGAATATTCTATTCCCATGCAGAAAATGATTAAATACATAAGTTAATTAATTGATGCTTATGTATATGTGGCATTAATATTTTATTGATCCTCGCCAATTTTCCCAGTTGTAATGATATCCCTAATATCTTTATTAATGGGTATAGGAGGCGACACCGAAATGGGCAATCGGCGCGACGCCAACGCAAATATTTCCTCTGGCTGGGGCTTATCGATTTCTAGTTTGACGTAGTAACGCCATTCTATTCGGTTGTTATTATTATTTCATTCACATGTTGGGATGTTCCCAGTTGAATTTCAACTGTCGAATTCGGCTAAAATTTTTCCACGTATTTATTTGCTAATTTTCTGCTGAATTCGAGATCATGGCATTTACTCTGGGTATGGAAACCAAAATAAAAGCTCTAATTGCGGTTGGAGATATAAAGTGTGTAAACTAACCTGACGATATGATGCCATAAGTTGAATTTATAATTCAAGCGAGTGAAATTATATAAATGAAGATTTTCTCCAATTACTGCAGAAAACTGTATAAAGCCTTTAAGTGAGTTTCATTAATTTTATTGTTCAGTGATAATAAAGCATTTCGGTGAGGCAAGCAAGTTGTATTATTTCACACTGGTTTCTTAACTTCATATTTTCCAACATTTAGTAACGCTAACATATCTCTCTCCCCTCGATTGCTGTCGATGGTTACAAAACTTGTTGTTTATTAATCAATGGAATACCCCTAATGCGATTAGTGTGTCATACAACGTTCTCATCATTGCATTTGTGAGAAGTCTTCGCTTTTGGCTGCCATTTTGATTTTTCGACTCTCGATAAAAAAGGTCAAATCGTTTTTTTTTTTGTCGTCTCAGCAACCGAACCGAAAATGCTAAATGTCATGGAAAAAAAAAAAAAAAAAAAAAAAAAAAAACTACAACAACGGCGACTTGGGAACAGTTGCACTTGCTGCTGCTGCTGCTGTTGGCCTGGCTAGCAGTTTTGACCCACTTGGCAGGCGCAGCGGCTAAAACAGAAACAAAAACAAGTGAAAAACTACGGCATTAGGCCAATGGTGAAAAATAGAAAATTTTCACCACAACAATCGACGATTATAAAGATGACGACAGCTTTGCTTTTTGCTTTTTCCTGTTTTGTTGTTTGAGGAGGATTGGCAGCTGGCCGGGGACGACTTTAATTAACTTGATTACCTGCGGGCGATGCCTTGTCAAGTCCTAGACACGCCTACTTTTAGATGGCGTCATTGCGAGCACCCCGTAATGAGCTAATGGAGTAGTCATAACGTCAGGTATAAATTTCCATTTACGAGAGAGGAGAGAGAGAGAGAGAGAAAGGCAAGAAGCACGAATGTGTTGCCGCAAGAGAAGCAGCGACAGCAACAACAAAATGTACAAATATCGTAATTCAAATTTATGGCCTGACACGCGAATCCCCTTCGAAGCGCACAAACTGAGCGTCGATCAAGCTTAAAGTGTGCGTGTGTGTGTTGTCTGTGTGTGTGTGTCTGCAGTGGAATGCCAATGTGGGGAGTGGGGCAAAAGAGTCAGGGGCTGGGGGGTGTGTAAGATTTGGTGGAAAGCAAGCAATCGTACACTGCTTGTGTATAAAACAAAAGCCAAGTGAAAACAAAATACAAAAACATAAATTTAAAAATAAAAAACGAACTAACGAATTTTATATACACTCTACAATTAGTCAGGCGCTTTTTGTTTGAATTTGTTATAAAATTAAACAACTTATCAGAACCCGATAAAATAGACAAAGCAGCATTATGAGTAAAACCTATAACTCATTACCGCAAACACAGCTGACAACTGTATTTTATACCTTTATATTCGAGTCATGACGATTACACGTATTTCCCTTTTTTCGCCACCCGGAAATGTGTTGCAAGCTGTGTGGCAAAACAACTGTGGCCGGTTTGATGCAGGGTATGTAAGAAACCAAAAAAAAAAAACAACGGATGGAGCAACAAACAATGGCCAAGTGAAACGTGCCGGAGAAGAATAAAAATGATGAAAAATTTTAAAATCATAAGCGAGCTTCAATACGCTGTGCAAGCAAGCGACAGAGACAGACAATCCACTCAGAGTTATACGAACGTACTTATAAGTCGCTCTGACATAACCCACGTTGACTCGAGGGCTGAGTGAACTGTCTCTCTCTCTCCCGCTCACTCTCACATCGAGAGGGCACGAGACCGGACTGACTCATTAAGCGGTGAGCGAAAGAGTGAGGAAAAAGAGAGAGAGAGAAAAAATGTATATTCCAATTGGAACATCGTTTATTGACAACAATTTCAATAATTTGCACAGGCAGACTGCGACGTGGAATGTCTTGTGTTGTTTGTGGCGGGGCTTGTATGGAACGCGCCAGAGCTTAAATGAACTTGACAGTTGAAGAGATTTCTGATTGCTCCCAGAACTATATAGCGTGACAGTCTGATATAAAATTGTGAATGTCCATAACTGAGAGAACATATTATCGCATCTGTGTGGGTCGACACCTGTTGTGCAATTGGGGCAATTTTCTTGGTGATCCCATTAAAGCGTATGCTCAAATTGGCATTTGCATATGCAGCAATCGATATGTTTTGCGTTTCGATTGTTTGCAATTGAAAATGTAATCGATTACACAAATATAAGTTTTGCCAGTATTTTTTTAAGCGCAGCTGTGACGTAGGCACTCAGTCGTTCTAATTGGCTCACAGTCATGAGCTCACTAAAGTCCTAAGGTGTGTCTGGAGCGCGCTCCCTCGGCAATGCATGGACTCTGGTCGCTTCTGGGTCGTAGCCAAAATGCCGTCATCAAAACTTTCGGTCTGGTTATGCTCTTGGAGTTGTTGTTGTTGTTGTTGCTGTTGAGCAGTAAATCGGTCAACGTCGCGGGGTCATCGTTGGAATCTAGTGCAGCAAGTCGCCGTGCCAGACTCAGAGTGGAAAATTTGTACTTGCAAACGTAATTTACGTAAATTAGCGCAATTACAGTTGGTATTCTGCTGCTGCTGCTGCAGCTATGTATCCGTCAGAAACTTTCTAGTCCGCAAGCGAAGCCAATAAAAACTGGTTTCGACTTATCAGTTTACCGTTTATTGTTAAAGTGTGTGTTCCTTACCCCGTACTAGAGTTCTGGCGCGAATATCGTAAAATATATCGATAACAACTTACCTTGAATTTGAATTTGATTATTATATTAAGCCTCAATCTGGTAGTCAAGGCACTTTTTGCATTGAATATTCTTTGAAATGTCAGTTGACTTCATAAGGAACAACATTTATAAACAGTTTTTTGTTGTAGTTGTATTGATATAGAAAAATTAGAGTGAGCCCTTTTCCATAACGCACACTTGGGGCAACAGCAAACTAGTTAAACCAACTAAAAACGAAACTTACATATATTGGGAACTGCAAGTGTCAAGTAAATAAATGTGTATATTATTATTGTATTGTATCGAACTGTATAACTTGTGAAACTATAAATGTGAATATGGAGTTAATTTTGGAATTCTCACGTATTTTTAACAGCATGGAGGTCCACACTGTAAACAATCTGCACAACACAGCCGCAATCTTGTCATCCCTGCAAGGAGCCGCGGCGAATCCAAGTCCAAGTCCTAAGAAGATGGCAGCCAATGCGGGATCAGCGTCGGCCAAGCAATCATCGACAGAAGCTGCCATTCTGGAGCAGCTAAGCAAACAACAGCAACAACAACAACAGAAACAGCAGCAGGTGGCCAATTTGAGCCGCGACTGCGAAAGTCCATCTAGCTCGAACTCGGAGCTGGAGAAAGAATTTGAACTACAAGATATGAATGGTTCCCTCACCGGCAGCGGAAGCGTCGGCAAATCGAATGGTTCCCTTAGCGGTGCTTCATCGACCAACTCGGCACCACCAGGTGGCAATGCAGTTGCTGCCTCCGGAGTTGCCAATGCCACCAATAACACCGGCTCAACAAATGGTGCCCAATCAACGAGCAACACGATCGCGGCGCAACTCAAGAAACGGATCTCGAGCAGCCGCACACCCACACGCAAAGCGCATCGAATCAAATTTTATCGCAACGGCGATCGTTTCTATCCGGGCATTACAATACCCGTGTCCAACGAGCGATATCGTTCCTTCGAGAGCCTCTATGAGGATCTGACTCGTCTGCTCGAGGAAAACGTTAAGATTCCAGGTGCTGTACGTACCATCTACAACATGTGTGGCAAGAAGGTAAGTTAAATCGCGAACTCAAGAGAATTAAATTCATATTTACCATATACTCGTTTTAGATCACATCACTGGATGAGCTTGAGGATGGTCTGAGCTACGTGTGTTCCTGCAACAACGAGAACTTCAAGAAGGTCGAATATAACACCAGCTCGCAGCCCTTGACCAACCTAACGCTGGTGAGCAACAGTCGAACGAACAATCAGCGTCTGGCTAAGCTGCAGCGTCCCGGCTCGCCGCTCAAGAATGGATGCTTGGTCAACAGCAGCCACAGTGGTGTGTTGGGTGCGTCGAATGGTGCGGCAGGTGGAGCTGTAGCTGCTGCCACAAGCGGCAGTCCACTGAACAGTTCCCGCTTCAGTGAGCGGGACAGTGTAGTGCATCCACGTATTGTGACCTTGATACGAAACGGCACGAAGCCTAGACGTATAATGCGTTTGCTGCTAAACAAACGCAACAGCCCCAGCTTCGAGCACGTGCTGACCGCCATAACACAAGTGGTACGCTTGGATACGGGCTATGTGCGTAAGGTTTTTACGCTGGATGGTGTCTCGGTCGGGCAACTGGCTGATTTCTTTGGCAAAGACGATGTATTCCTAACATACGGCACGGAGCGTGTGAATGCCGCTGAAGATTTTAAACTGGAGGCCGAGGAGCAGCGGGCCATTAATGCCATACGCAAGACATTGCGTACGGCTGGCACCACATGCAAGGGGCCCAAGCCTAAGATGCCGGTGAAGAGCAAAAAAGTCTTTCCGGCTGAACCGGAGACAGGTGGTGCAAGCGCCGATGGTGAGGAAATTGTCACCGATGAGCTAAAGGAACAGGCGACGCTTCTGAAAAACACAGGTGTCGAGCTAGCTGATCTACCTGTAGAGATCCGTGAAAATTATACGCTTGGCAAGATGATTGGCGATGGCAACTTTGCCATTGTTCTTAGGGTTAAGGATCGACAAACTGGAGATCCATATGCCCTGAAGATCATCGATAAAAGCAAGTGCAAGGGCAAGGAGCACTACATTGACGCCGAGGTGCGTGTCATGAAAAAGCTGCAGCATCCACATATCATTTCCCTCATCATGGATGTTGATCAAGCGGCAAACATGTACCTGGTGCTCGAATATGTTGGCGGTAAGTAATAGATCTTTATGATTGTAAGGGTATTTCAATTTCAATGCGAACTCTTTATCAGGTGGCGATCTATTCGATGCCATTACGATGGTCACACGTTTCTCGGAAAAACAATCGCGCATCATGATCCAACATTTGGGTTCGGCCATGTCTTATCTACATTCCATGGGCATTGTACACAGAGATATCAAGCCAGAGAATCTTTTGGTATGTCAACAAGAGTATGTTATGTTTATGCAACTTTTGAAACAATTGAATTCGATATTTAAGGTGGAGCTGGACAAGCATGGAAATGTAGTGCAACTTAAGCTGGCCGATTTTGGGTTGGCCTGTGAGGTTACGGAACCACTGTATGCCGTCTGCGGCACGCCCACCTATGTTGCGCCAGAAATTTTACTGGAAGTGGGATATGGATTGAAGGTATCATTTGCAATGAAAATTCCTGCTTAAGAAATTCCAACAGCTTTTTGCTTCCATAGATTGACGTCTGGGCAGCTGGAATTATATTGTATATATTACTCTGTGGCTTCCCGCCATTTGTTGCGCCGGACAACCAGCAGGAGCCACTGTTCGATGCCATCATCTCGGGTGTATACGAGTTTCCCGATCCCTATTGGTCTGATATCGGAGACGGTGTGCGCGATCTAATCGCGAACATGCTGCAATCTGATCCGGATGTCCGTTTCACCAGCGAAGATATTTTGGATCATTATTGGACAATGGACAGTAAGGATAACAACGACGATGGTGAATTTAGCAGATGAATCATGGCTATTTGGGGTGTTTGATGATGAGGAGCAAAAGTAGCTGCCCGCCCCAAATCCGTCGAGTAGTTTTTGTATTAAGTAATTTAGCGCTATTATATATATAGGCCTTAATTTATTATTTATACATATTAATACGATAACACGTTTAAAGAGGACAACACACATTACACACAGAACGAGTATTGACGAGACAACCCAATAAACAAACTGACGGACAGTTCTCTAGAAATTCCAATTTGCAAACCGTTTACGGTGAGCAACTTAAGCAACAATATTCTTTGTAACGCATTATACATACATACATATTATATATATATTTTTTAAAGAATGATGAAGGTAGACCGAGATAAACATACATTAATATACTTAAACACATGCATACATCTACTTTATTGGTAATTTTAAAATGTTTTTAATTAGTATTTTAATTGATCGTAAATTATGAATAAATGCATGTTTTGTATATTTTCATAAACTGTTATTTATGTTTTTTGCTTTGTTTAATTCTAAGCGTACGTACATATGTATGTTTTGCCTACACTTGAAACGATTAAATTAAAACAACAAAATAAAAACAAAAATTAGTTAAGCGCATTTATACAGACACCAATAATAATAAAAACCATTAGAAATATACTGATATCATAAAACATATCGTTTTATTTTGTTTTGAATCGAAATCAGTATGCAATATAATAAAACGATAACAGAAGCACAGAGTTGCTTTGAGCTTTTAGTCTAATTGGAATAATGGACTGCGTGAACAGCTGTTGAATGCGAAATATGGTCACACTGGCTCTAAGATGTTTTGATAAGAACACGAATGCAAATGAAAATTTTATAAAATGGCAGAAACTTTACCAATTAATAACGTAAGTATAATTATACTGATGATCAGCCATTTCATTTACATAGTTACCTGTACAGGACTCTGGCACCGATGAGGAGGAAGAGGAGGAGGAGGTAGAACCAAAATTTAAATATCAGCGCATTGGCAATGATCTGAGGAATATACTGAACACTGAAATGGTCACCTGCAGCGCCATACATGCGAAGGTATTGTCTCTATGACCTATTTTGCTTGTCTATCTTATACGACCAATGTATGTATTATTCCAATTGGCAGTTTCTTATATTCGGTACCTTCCAAGGGCGGGTCTACCTGCTGGACCACCAAGGGAATTCAGTAGAATCGAACTTAAGCAACGGAGATCGACGCATACACTCTGTGGCTGTTAATCATATTGATGTCGATCCAAAAGGCGAATATGTTGCTACATGTTCTGATGACGGACGCGTGAGTCACCAAAAATATGAAACAATGAAATCAATTATATGTGGGACTAATCATTTGAGTATTACAGGTCAATATATCGGGTCTGTTCAGCTCTGACAATAATCACAATCTCAGCTTCGGCAAATGTATTAAAACAGTCGCATTAGATCCCGAAGTCAAATCGGGTGTGCGACGTTTTATTGTAGGTAAGTTTCAATAATTAAAGTAATAACTAAAAATTGGGTTTAGAATGCTTATATGCTTTATACTCTCAGGCGATGACAAACTCACCCTGTACGAGCGAAACTTGCTACAGCGTTTGAAACCGAGCGAACTATGCGCCGTGGAAGGCAGCGTGTTGGCCATTTGTTGGCAGGGCAATTTCGTGGCTTGGGCTAGTCACCTTGGAGTACGGGTGTACGATTTGAGCGAAAAGTGTTCACTAGGCCTGATGAAATGGGAGGCACCAATAGATCAGCGCCTTGAGACCTTTCGTTGCCATCTTCGATGGTCAAACGCGAATACTCTGATCATCGGTTGGGTGGACACAATAAGGATTTGTATCATACGCAAGCGTAACTCCCTCGAAGTATCGGCTGGCAATTTACCTGGCTTTGTTGTGGATCCAAGTGGGTGCATACCTCTTACTTTTGTCTATTTTATTCCATATTTATTTGTTATTTTAACTTTCAGTTTCCACCTTTCAAACAACATTCAACATCTGTGGTTTAGCTCCGCTTACCGCCAACCAACTGGTAGTGTTGGGCCATCGGAAGGAGCGTAGTTCCGACTTCAAGAACCTTCGCCCAGTCCTCTGTGTGATTGAGTACAAAATGAATTCCTGTGAGGAAGTTTGCACAGACAGTTTGAATCTGCGCGGCTACCAGGAATACTCTGTCAATGATTACAGTTTGGGCTGTATTGTCGAGGAGAATCGCTATTTTATTGTGGCACCCAAGGATATTGTAGTGGCCAGCCTCATCGAGACGGACGATCGTGTGGAATGGCTCGTAAACCACAAGTAAGTACACTTACGCGTTTTGAATTCATTTGCAACCATAGGAGCAAATAATAATTATTATTAATAATAATTCGGGGTAATCAATAACTTCGTCATAACGAAATTAATGCGAAACTTATATACTACAACATAGTGAAGTATTTAGTGATTCTATCTTTGGTAATAATGTATAAAATTATGACTTATTAGGTGGGCTGAGTATTTTGTTTGTCCTATACAACAATGCTGTCACAGCATTTATCCGCCGGCTTCGTCCAGTCATAGTAGTAAGAGACCAACGCTCGTTGTCCGGCCTGCTCGTGGCTACAGAGCTTCCCCGCGTATAGATCCTTCATCAATTGACGGTTCCGCTTATGCAGCACCATGTGATACGGGCGACATTTTACCGGCATGTAGGCGGTATCGAACCGTGGATCATGCCATCGATAAACATGACGCAGTGGTGCTAGCCAGGTCCCTAGAGAGGCATCTTCCGAAACATAACTTGAGAGCAGTCGCGAGTTATTGGCCACTTGTTCACATAAGTGTCGAGAAAGCACATAGCCACCACCGAGGGCATAGTTAATATAGTTCTTGCTCAAATAGTAGTTAGTTTCGCGCCAATGTCCTTTTGTCTTAACCGTGGCGCGTCCATTAAAGTATCCCCAATAAAGCTCTGGCAATGGCTCGTTACCATAGTCCGGTCGACGGCGCAGCAGCTTTCGATCGTAAGAGACAAGCTCGTTTAGTAGATTATCCAGCTTAACGTACGTGTCGTCATCCACTTTCAGCAGATACGAGAATTCGTTGTGTCCTGTCAGTACGTTCATCGACTGTAGCAATTTCTCGGTTAGATTTGAGTAATCGTCGTACAAATGTGGCAGTAGTAGTAGATCGTTGTGGTGTTTCTGCTCCTGCTCCACTTCAATGCGCACCGTGGTGCTCATTTGTTGCGTACCGATAGCAAACATGTGCTTTACCTTTATGTTGCGCCTAACATGTGGTTCTTCCAATTTGGGTAGTTGCTTCTGCCAGTTTATGTAGTCCTGCAAACGACTTGCCTGTGATGCCACAGTTTCCATTTGCAAATGCCCACCAGCGCCAGTGTAGCTGGGGAGATAGATATACTCCTCGGGAAAGTAGGTTTGTCTTAGCGGTTGACCTAGACGTAACCATGTATCGCGTATGCCATCACGTTGCTCAATATTCCCTGGAGCACTGAAGATAAGAATCATCAGAAATAGATCTGGATGTGGCTCAATTTGTAGTACACCGCTTCGATGATCTGGGCATTTATCCACAGTGCTTAAGATACGTGTGATAAAGCTTCCAAAGAAAAAAGCTGTTATCGCTGTGAATAGCGTCACCAGGTTGTTCATTCGACGCATTGCAAAAAATTGTTTTTATGAGCAGAAGCGGCACATTCAGGAATGTAAACTTTTCACAATTTTCATAAACAGCTGATGAGCAATACTTTTGCAGTCATCGATTTATCGATTCATTGTGTGCCATTTTGAGCATGAGGGTAAGCCGCAAATCTGTGCAGCTCTACAAACTTATCGAAATCTTTCAGTTCTTATCGCTATTTGAAAAAAAAAGATTTATTAATTTAATTTACATATAGCAAATTTGAGGAAGCCATGGAAATATCAACTCATGGCGGCAGTTTGCCGCTAATTTCCGTAGCCAGGTGAGCATACATATAATTTTATTTGAAAAGTTATACATTTTGTTTATATTTTAGATTATATATAAACCACTTATTGACGTTGAAACACTACGAGGATGCTGCCAAGCTTTGCCTTCGTGTCTTAGGAAACAACAAGACCCTCTGGGAGGAGGAGGTCTTTAAGTTTGTTAAGTGTCAGCAATTACGGTGTGTAAGCGCCTATTTGCCCACCACAGAGGATTGTAAGCTGGATCCACATGTTTATGAGATGGTGCTCTATGAATTCCTAAAATTCGACGTAAAAGGTTTCCTTAATCTCATCAAAGAGTGGCCACCTCATCTTTACGATGGCCGCGCTGTTATTAACGCCATATATGACCACTTTCGTAAGCAACATGCCAATGAGCTACTTGAATCCCTTGCGCTGTTATATTCGTATCAGGGCAACTATGAAAATGCCTTGCGTATGTATCTAAAGTAAGTCCGTCATTTGGTTCTCTAAATGAAAGCTTACTCAATTTCTGTGGCAGATTGCAGAACAAGGATGTATTTGAGCTTATACGTCGCTTCGAGCTTTATGATGAAATTTCAAAACTTATCATTCCACTCATTCAATTGGATCGTGAACGTGCCTTTAAAATTCTATTGGATAAGACGAAAATAAATCCAGAGGTCGTTGTCCACCAACTGGAGCAAAATCAAGAGCTACTTTACTGGGTAAATTGAAATGCATCCATAGAACAATTTTATATTTTTCTAATCATATTCTCTTTATTAGTATTTGGATGCTCTTGAGAGGACCGACAGCCACGGAAAATTCCACCAGAAACTGGTTGAACTGTATGCTAAATTCGAACGTCCCAAGCTCTTGCCCTTATTAAAACGATCAAATGACTACGTAATGCAGGACGCATTGGAAATATGTAAACGGGAAAACTTTCACTGCGAAATGGTCCATTTACTTGGTCGTATGGGCAGCGTTGTCGAGGCTCTAAATATAATAATACATAGCGTAAGTTATGCGCAGAGACGACAGACAAATTCATGTATAAAAAATATTTTATATTTTTAGATAAAAGACATTGAGATGGCGATTGATTTTTGTAAAGCGCACAACGATGATGATTTATGGAATATACTCATTGATGAGTCCACCAAACAGCCTGATATTGTAACCAAAGTTTTAGATGGTATTGTAGGTAAGTAGTTTCGGAAGTCAGCTTGCCGAGATAGAGTAATGATTACAAAGTATTTTCTCTCGTAGACTATGTCAATCCCGAATTGGTAGTGAGCAAGATAAAAACGGGCCAGATAATTCCGGACTTACAAAAGTCGCTTGTCAAAATGTTATGGCGCTACAATATTCAGGAAGAAATCCTGGGCTCCTCTCATAACATCCTTAAGACCGATTACTTTGACACACACGCTGAGATAGTCTCGTTGCAGCAATGCGGACGAAGCGTTTCCTTCGATCAAGTGTGTCCTAAGTGTTCTCGACAAGTAATCTCCAGTGAAACTGTGCCACACAGTGGAATCACTATTTTCAACTGTGGTCATATTTATCACGACGCCTGCGTTTCTGATAATCGTTGCGATGAGTGTCTCGATTGGGATAGCATAGAAGAGGAGTTAAATGAGAAGACGACAATGAACAACAAATGACAATTCTTGGATAAAGTCTGAAAGCGGTTTATCGCCATGTATTATATGAGACTACCAGCAAGAACCTTTATTTTTATGATTTCAGGCCAGTTTAAAACCCCCAGGGGTTAGGTTGGTTAGACTTAAGCTTTGCTTGTGTATGTTATGATGTTTACTTATTTATTGATTTTTATATGTAATTAAATTGAAAATTTACTCTACATTTCTTTAGTTTGGTTGGCCAATTAATTGCTTGGAGTTCCTTGCTAAAGAGCATACATATGACTCTGTATGACGCCTTCGAGCCCCATCTCACCGAGATGAATTAGAAATAAATGAAAACGCATGAAGGTTTAATGGAAACTAACTAATTTATGCAAGAAATATTGGCAATTGTTTCTTATTACAATTGTTTCCGTGATTTTATTTTGTTTTCTCATTCACCCCAATACAAACTGCAAACGGTAGTCAAATGCACTTATGCCTCTGTCTCAGACTGAAGCTTGGCCACATAGGCAGCCTTGTGTGCGGCAACCTTCTCCTTGCGTTGCTCATTCGTGAGTCTCTTAGCGTTCCACCTCTTCTTGGTAGCTGTCTTCTTGGCAGCAGCCTTCTTGGGGGTTGGGTCGCTGCGAATGGACTGGTGAGCTTTCTTGTAGATATCCTCGATCTGCAATTGAATAATTTATACAAATTAGCAAAGTCAACAAAATATTATTTAAAAATATTTATGAAATATGTACAACCATAAACAGGAAGTTCCGCCCATGTAGGGGAGGAACATCGAACACAGGTCACTGGGATTTACTGTGGTCCACTTTTGGCACAGCCAGCGTTGTGGGTAACAAAACGCAGCGGTAATTTTGAAAATGGACGTAATTTGATGTAAGAAAACACTGATACTCACATCGTCAGCACGGATGCCCAACTTGATGTAACGGCTGAATTGGCGCTTGAAAGCCTCCTCATCCTCCTCCTCCAAGCTGCGCATGTAGTCAGCCACGTGCTGGCCGAAGATGTGGGCACGGTGAACATCAGCGTTGAAGCTCTTGGCCTCAGCAGAGTAGCCAGGGAAACGCTTCACGGAGTGAGGGATGTTCAAACCACCGTCGACAGCACCCTTCATGGCACCGAAGACACGGGCACCGGTGGTGGTACGGGCCAGACCAACATCCAAATAACAACGGAAGGCACCTGGACCATCATCGACGGGCTCCACATTGAACTCCTCACCAGTGACCTCGGTGCAACCGTCGTACAGCGAGTCCAATCCCAACTTGTTCAACAGACGACGTGCAACAAGCAGACCAGTGCAGTAGGCTGCAGCGTAGTTGGTCAAACCAACCTGTCAATTAAAATGTACATTAGGTTGATTAACAATTTTTCGTATATGTATTTGTATTATTACTTACCTTGATGCCATAGTTGGGCAGCTCGTGCGAGTAGGCAGAGCAGACAACACGGTCACCCTCGATACGAGCGTAAGCGATTTGGGCGGTGATGTCCTTGTTGGACAGACGCACAATCAAACGGTACTTGGGGGTGTTGTACTTGTTCTTGTCCTGGAAAGTCAGACGCTTCCTGGCATAGTAATCGGTTTTGCCCTCACGACGCCTGCGGAATTTAACCTGGTAGCGCTTGAAGTACTGCTTGTTCTTGACTACCTTGACGAAACCCTATAACAACACAAATAAATACACAGACCCAAGTTAATATTGGCTGTTGGCCCACACTTAAATCTCACAAATATGAATGCATCAGTTTCAGCTGTTGCACAATTTCACTTTGTTTCACTTGTTAACATTCTTCTAAATGCATTTGTTGAGTTATTTTTGTGTTTATGCTCACCATTTTTCACTTTTTAATGAAAATCAAACACCGACGCAAAATACGCGATGTCTTCACACGTAGGTGAAAAAGAAAAAGGAAGAAGCTGACAGGCCGCTTACAACCAGGGTCGTATTTTTTATCAGCATTGACAGTTGAGGCGCAGCTAACTTAGCGTTTATGTATGTTTGGACAGACAAGTCGCTAGATGGCGCTTGTGTGCATTGTGCGCGCGCACATACCCCTTATTATAAAAACAAATACCAGTATTTAAATGATATTATTACGCAAAGTATAATATTTTATTAATAAAGATTCCAATTGAATTTTAGCATTTGCTTCCTCTTTCTCGTTCGATTGCGACCCAATTTCATGTTGAAGTTTCTAAAACAAGAGAAAATCAAAATAATTTCACAATGATATAAATAATTGCTTACCAAAATTGCTAACTTTCTAGCATTATCTGGAGCCGAGGCTTCATTTTGTTGGTCCTGATTCAAAAAGATATGCTTCTTTAGATAATATATTATGGAAATCTCTTCACTTTGCAGCGTTAGGACGACCCTGTTGTCTTCTGTGTTTCGCTCAACCCTCAGCTTGCTGTCCAAAAAAAATAATTCGAGTATATTCTCCTTAATCATGAATGTGGCATTGCACAAGGCTGCTATTTGTTCCAAATCAAGTGAACTGGGCATTATTATTTTTTGCGTAATAGCAATCCGTTTCTTATGCGCACTTTGCTCTCTTAGTATATCCGCTGGCTGTCTCTTATCATACAAATTCAGAGCGCGCAATTGTCCACTAAATAGGGCTCGATATGTCTGTCTATCTTCATGCACTGTAACTGGCAGAAAAATTGCACTGTGTTGCGACTGTAACTCAATAAATGCTACGAATTTCAAAGTGAATTTAGGTAGACACTGATCGGGTAGTTTCTTGAGAGGAACACAAAGTACGCAGTTACGACTCAGCAGCAAATTTGTGGGTAAACGATACATATGCATCTCCTGGCCATAGTAGACAATCAATTGCCAAAAGTTACACTGCATTAATTCGTGTTCGTTGGGAAATTTTAATTGCAATAATGCATAAATGGAGTTGCTGCTGAGATCCACCTGCTCGGCTGTGTGAAGGATTAACATATCGGATCCATATTCAGGCAAATGTCGTCGAAACTCTATTCTAGCCTCCACCATGTTCCTAGTCCAAACATCATTTCGGGCAACTGCCAAAAGTTGTTGCTTATTTTGCTCCTGCTTTATGGCAGCCAAGAGATTGGCCGGCTGCTGTTCATAATGCTTTATCACTTGCGCATTGCAACGCAATCGTTCAATTGCCATGGGAGTTAGATCGCTCAGTTCGCTGGCAATTTCTGTTTGGCCTGCAACCTCATCTGGCCGCCGACCAAAGGCAATCCGATAAAATATATTATTGTCGCTGAGGCAGACCAACTGCTCGATGTCCTGCACCCAAGTACAAGCCAGCATGCCCGGTATAGTCTTTACAGAGCATTGTACGAGGCAATCATCAAACTGAGCATTGTATTGGAATCTCAGGCACACTAGCTGCTCTCCATCCGTGTAGTAAAAGTCTCCGTTATCGCTGCTGTCATCATAGTCCAACCATTCAGCTCCCGTGTAGTGCATCTGTCGTTGCTTTATCCCTGATAATTGGGAAACATACCATATGTCTACGCTGCCACATTTGAGAAACACCAGACAAAGATTTTGTGCAGGAAGTAAGCGTATAAAACTCACTGATGTTGCATATACACAAAGTAGGTTCACTTGATATTTCTGCTCCGTATCATCTTGTGGGATTAGTGAGAATACGTGACCATCAATGCTAAAGATGTGAAACTCCTTCATGGCAACAATTTCAGCTCCGAATAGGCTCTGCATGAATGGCTCCTGTTGCTGATTGACGTATATTGTCAGCAACGTATACGGATCGTTTTGCCAGTCGCACTGGAAGATGTTCTCCTCATCGTAGGTAATGTCGTAGCTGTACTGCAACGTACTTTCGCCCTTGCCAAGACTAGGCAGGTCCAAGTAAGTCTGTAGCAGCAACTGACGAGTCTCGGCATTATGCAAGATCACACTAAAACCCTCGCGAGAGGATGCAAATGCTCGCACTCCCTTTAGCCAGGAAATGCTATGCAATGACTTGATGGAGCCGAAACAATGGACTCGTCCATCCGACATTTGCAGCAGTGTGTTGTACTCCAGCATATGGATACTTCGCAGTTGGGTGTTGTGCGGTAGTGGTATTCGGACCTTGGTCATATCCATTCTATTGCTTTTCATGGACTTCTTAAAGCGATAATTTATCAGATAGTACTCATTCCAAGTGACAAAAACTGACTTTGTCTTGTTGTTACTGATTGAAGAGTGACTTATTAGCCCACATGGTTGGAACAATGTATCATCCTCTATTGACCACAGTGGTTCATCCTCTGGCACATCAATTTCATCCTCAAACTGGTCAATTTCCATTGTTTTTTTTGTTTGGTAAACTGATTTCAAACGCGATACACTAAAAACATATGATTGCTATAAGTGTGACCATCATGCGAAAATGAAATAATATCGAAAGAAATTCTGCAGCATATGATGTAAACAATGTCGGCATATGGGGTAAAACTCACACTGCAAGTTAAAATGTTGAATATAATCAAGCGTTTTAAACAATCAAATGCCTATTGCCTATGCCTATTATATGTATGAAATTCGATAATAATATGTCACTTCTTTTTTTTTTTATTACTCTTAAAATAAATTGTATTTAATTAGTTCACGGAATACCTTTTATTATGCAGTTCTAGTCCCATCAGTTATCAGAAAGATTTTGAAAGTCTTGCAAAAGCAGCTAACTAAATTAAGTATATTTAATTTTATTTTTGAAAAATAAGAGAAAATTTTTGTTAAAAAAAAGTAAAAAACAGATAATGGCATTGGTTATGCGACAGTTCACGCGTACTTACGCGACCAAATTGAAGGAACACCAAGCCGCCTTAATGGCTCGCAGCCTGCCCAAGAGAGAAGCGTTGGTCGGAGTACAGAATATAATTGTTGTTGCCTCTGGAAAGGGGGGTGTAGGAAAAAGTACAGTAGCAGGTAATGGATAAGCTAAATCTCTTTTATTTAAGATCTCTAATTTTTAATTTCCTTGTAGCCAATTTCGCATGTAGTTTGGCCAAGATTGGTGTAAGGGTTGGACTATTGGATGGTGATATCTTTGGTCCAAGTATTCCATTACTTATGAACGTTCGCAGTCAACCAAATGTGAACGAACATAATCTAATAATACCACCGCAGAACTATGGTGTTAAGTGCCTATCTATGGGCATGCTAACTCCGCCCGATCGCGCAATCATATGGAGAGGTCCGCTGGTCATGTCGGCCGTTCAGCGTCTGCTTAAAGGTGCTGAATGGCAACCCTTGGATGTATTGGTGGTTGATACACCACCAGGCACTGGAGACGTACATCTTTCACTGACCCAGCATGTACCCATTACCGGGGTTCTAGTGGTGACTACGCCACACAAGGCAGCGGTGGAAGTGACAATCCGTGGAGCTGAAATGTATCGTAAACTGAATGTGCCTATTCTGGGTCTAGTCGAGAACATGCGCTACTCAATCTGTGACAATTGCCAGCAGCGCACTGAGTTCTTCAATAAACACAGTATTGGCAGCTCCGATGTGTTGCCCGATCCCATCATCTCATTGCCGCTCGAGGCATACATAGCCGAGTGTGGCGAATCAGGTGTACCTATTGTTATAAAAAATCCAGATTCCGAATCCGCAAGGTTGTTTGAACACTTAGCCCAACAAATTTGGGACGTGCTACAGAATAGGCAAAGCCCCGACGATTTAAAGAACAAGAAAGCAGACCCTAAAGAGTTTTTTAAATTTTAAGAACACTATAATAATAATATAAGATGTTTAACCGTTGATTTATTTTCGCTTCTTGAGTTTCTTCATCTTTTTCATGGCTTTGCGGTGCGCATATTTATCGGTGCGCTGTATGACCTCTTTGTATTTTCTTTTGTTGAACTTCTGGAAGGCCTCGTCTTCAAGTAACTCGTCCACAAGCGTTTTCTTGGTCTTGCGGTTGTGTCGCTCGCTATAATGATCGAGAGGCGAATGTTGGACTGTGCCAATTTGGAAGTACTTGGGCAACACCTTCAGATCGTTCTTCTTATAAAAATGTTTGGGATCTAGCACGGAACGCATCTGTATAACCTTCAGCTCGTTGCGCATTTCATCGGTTACTTCTGTTGCAGGCAAATCAAACCAGCCGCTGCCCTTGGTCTTCTCGCGTTCGGCCTGTAAGTACACAAATTCGTTTAGTTACGGCAAATAAACTTAAATAGTCTTATAGATGGTATCAATGGTGGATCTCAGATTACTAAAGAAGTCTTCAAAAATGCAACAACGCTCGCCTCAACCACTGCTGCGTTTGGGTCGACAATAGCACCAAATGCTTCATTAAAAATGGAGAATTGTTTGCCCACGCCTAAATTATCTGTCTTGGCTAAGCGACAGACAACAGTCTAGCAGTAAATGGCAATGATCTTTGCTATTCCGCTGGCCTTACAGCAATCGTCACATGCTCCGAGACGGTCACTAAGATTACAACGGATGAAGCCGGATATGCTATTGTCTGCGATTGAGTCGATTTACAGCAGTGGCCTCAGGCAGCAGGCGTGTGCGGGCTGCAACGCTCTGCGTGCAGATTCAGCTGTCGAATATGTCATCATAGCTGATCCATTTGTGTTTGAATGTATCTAAAGGAAAATACTCTTGGAAACTTACTCTGTTTAATATCGGTTGCTTGCGCCTTGAAACTGTGGGTAATGCCTTGAGTTGCTCGAATCCCGGTATGCGTCTGGTCTTTTGCATATCTTCTTTCACATTCTCTTTTCGAACACTGAGAATCTCGTCAGGTCCACTTTTCAGATCTGTTATACGCTGACGCTTCTTCAGCTTATGTTTCTTTGAATTTTGTAACGCCTCATTTACCTTTTCCGTCAGCTCATCCAGCTGAGCGGTAACTTCGCTTGGTGGCTTTGCTAAGGATTCTGAATTGCAAGAAGCAACCGCTTTGCCTACATCTTTGCTATTCAGCTTGACTCCAAAGAATTCCATTTCAATTGGTTCCTCCTCATCTTCACTATCGCTCTCTGCTTTGTCATCAACGATTAGTAGTCTGTCTTTGATGGCATAGGATGGTTGTACAGTTTTATCACCAAGTAGTTGATCATCCCCAGCAGTATCTACCATAAAAAACGAAGCCATTTTTTGTATGTTTATGGCATAAAATATAGCGCGCAGAACATGTGCGACTATGCTGCCGTTGCTTCGTCGTGATTGTCATTTCCAAAACGTGTGACCAGTTTTTGAAAAGTTTAATGTACTACAGAAAAATGCTGACTTGGTCTCACTGTCAATCATTTGTGTTTGATTACAGTTTGCATTTGAAATTGAATTTTTATTTTCCCTGAAAAACGTTTTGCTTAAAAAAAACCATCGTTTTTTTTTTAAATTGTTCTTAAATCTTTTATAGTTTTGTTGTGTTCAAACAAAATGTTCTTCCTCTTTGATGCAAGTTAAAATAAACGCCCTCAAAATGTCTAACCTGTTACACTTATCGACATTTTAAATGTTCTTTAGCCAAACAAGAATATACATCGATAACAACGTAGGCGTTTTGTGTGAATGGCACTACCAATCAAAGTTTTTCCATTAATTTTTGTGAGTGTGCCTATTGTAAAAATAAATACATTTGGAGTGCTCGAAAACAACGAATTGGAACGCAAAGGAAGTTCACTAAATGAGTGACCAACGTGGTAATTCTTGCTAGTTATACACAGGTTTTTGGATTTGATACGAATTCGGCTCCAGGTACGCGTAACATGGATTCGCATACGCGATATGGACGCAGCTTTTCAGGCGGTAGTGGAGGCGGCGGTGGTGGTGGCAGTGGGGGCAACAATAGCGGCAACCAATACAGACGCTACAGTCGCTCCCGTTCGCGTTCTCGGTAAGAAGTGTAGCATATAAATACGTAAATATGTATTTAAATGATATTGATTGTCTGGCATCTTTCAAACACAGTGACCGTAACCGCGATCAAGGCGGATACAGGCGCCGCAATTCACGTTCACGCAGTCGGGAACGTTCCATGCATCATTACCGCAACACTGGCAGCGATGACAAAGATTTGTATCGCGATCTGATCAATGATGACTACAAAGAAGAGCGCAGTAGCAACTATAGCAACTATAATAGTTCGCGTGGTAATTACCATCGTCGCGACGATAGTTATGATAATGAACGAGATCGCGACCGGGATCGTGAGCGTGATCGAGACCGTGATCAACGCTGGAAGAATTATGATCGAGAGCCACGTGAACGAAATGCCGACTACGATAGAGGCACAGAGCGCAAGTAGTGAAACTTCAAATATAACATTAAAGATCAGAACTCATTTGTTACATATTCCATAGCCGTGACTTCCGCTCACATAATAGTAATAGTAATGGAAACGGAAACAATGCTATGGCTAGCAGTAATCGTGATCGCGACAGACGCTATTCCTCTGAAGAGGATAGCTACGACAGCGACGAGAGCGATGATAGCCAGTATCGCCGTAACCACGTTAGAACCAGCAACGAGGCGTTGAATCAGATCATAATATTTGGTCTGAAGAAGCACATCACAGAGGCGGATGTAAGTTGTTAAAAATCCAAGTATAGATAGCTTGAATTAATTTATTTTTTAATAGATCATGGGCGCACTAATCCAAGTGAATATGGAACCATCTTCCATACGCCTAATACGCAAAAGACCTACAGGTGGGTTACAATGTCGATGCAATTAGTTTAAGCCTAGGTTTATTTTATCTAGTGATACAAATCAAAATATGTATACACAACAAGGCGTAAGTATTTATTTGTGTTAACTTGGCAGTAGTCCGGCAAAGTTCGCACCAGCAACCAAAATTGACCATATATTGTTGGCCTCCCCATACAAACGACAACAAAACATACAGAAAAAAAAAAACAATATCCAAAATGTTACATGAATATTAAACAAACTACATTTTTTGACAAAAACATTTTGTATCTGCTTCTATCTAAAATTTAGGTGCATCACGCGGTTTCGCATTTGTCGAGTTTAATACCGTTGAGGAAGCAACACGTTGGATGGAATTAACTCAGGTATCACAACAAAGAAACCAACCAAGAAAACAAAACTCAACGGCAACAATAATTTCGAATGAAGTGCCTTAAGTTCGGTTCCCCTTAAAAAAAAAAAAAAACGTAGAAAACTAAGATATGTTTTGGCTGACCCCTTTATCAAATTCTTCTAGCTCTTTTTGAACGAACCTTTACGTATATTATTTTTTTGTATTGTTTTATCGATTCGTATTGGTGGAAAACTGAACTTAAGGTAAACATTTTAAATTATTGCGGTTTACTATCAGGAGAAACGTGAACAACAACAAACATCTGCAACGATAAACAACAACAAGAACTACTGCGCGTTTTAAACACAGAAGCAACCTGGTGACTGTGTACTCTGTGCAACTTACGCTAGCCCAAAGATTAAAAACTAATCGATACCATTCCCTCTTTTCTCTTCCTTTTTTATGCAGGGTACGCTAAAGCTTGGGGATCAACGCGTCTCTCTACAATACAGCCACAAACGGATCACGGACTGGAATTGTGTTAAGGTATGTTCTGCACTTTTTTTTTCTATAATTCCTCCAAATCAAATTCATTATTCTTTTATTTCAAGTGTGGCGTCTATAATTTCAAGCGTCGCTTCTCCTGTTTCATGTGCATGTCATCGCGAGCTGAAAGCGAAAGTGTCTTTTCCGGCGGTGGCGAGGGAATCGATGAAATTAGTCCTATACTAACAAAGAGTGAGAAATGTCTTTATTTATTTGTTATGAGTTAGATTTTCATTGATTTGCTTTCTTCAGAAATAATGCTGCGAAATCTAGATGCACTAACCACTGAGGAAAGCGTACTAACTGCTCTGCAAAAGCTCATTCCGAAATTTGCCAAAACTATTACCAAAGTGCTCATCAGTCGCGATACACTGACTCAAACCTCTCGTGGGTTTTGTTACCTGAACTTCGAAACTCTTGTCGACTCCATGGATGTACATAATGCATTAACAACGCTGGATCCCCCATTACGCATCGATGATCGAGATGGTGAGATTCCCCTGGACTTGGTTAAAATCGATATATAACGATTCTTTTATTGTCAATTGGACAGTTATGGTCAGCTATTGTATGGACAGTGAGAACCGTCAAATTCTGCCAAAGGATTCTCAAGCATCTGGTAGCGGTGGGGGTGCCAATATACATGGTGGTGCCTTGGCTGCCGTTCCGCCTTCGGATGCTGGTGGAGAATATACCCTAGCGGATGTGCCACGCCTGGCCGAGTACAGTGCCTCGTTGTATGCCTCTTCGTCTGCCGAGCATGCACACTATGTGCAATACTATACTGATTACTATGTAGCCGAAATTAAGAAGGGAGGAGGACAAATGCTCACTGGCGCTGATGGACAAGTGACCGAGGCCAATTCAGGAGCAGCTGTGGCACTTTCAGCCATACAACGTAAGCAGAAGAAGATGAGCAACATTGAGACGACTGCCACAGCGGCAGCAACGGCAGCTGCTCATGCGGCAGCTGCAGTCAAGGCGACCTTTGCGGCGCAGAGTGTAGTCGCGCCGCGTGGTAACGATGGCAAAACTTATCGTGAGTGCAACGATTTATATATATATGCATATATATATCTGTGCTAATATTTTTGGTTTGCTTACAGCTACCCCAGATGTTAGCCGTTATCAGTATGATGAAACCTCTGGTTATTACTATGATCCCAGCACGGGATTATACTATGATGCCCATTCGCAGTACTACTACAACAATGAGACTGGTGCCTATTTATATTGGGATCAGCGACGCAGTACGTATATACTGGCCACGCCTGCATCAACGCAAGCAGCATTGCAGGAGACCTTGGCGCAGGATATGCAGCCGGATCAGAAAGATGACAAGAAGGAAAAGGGAAAGGAGAAGGACAATAATAAGCATGACAAAGTGAAAGTGGCCAAGAAGATAGTTAAAGATATGGAAAAGTGGGCCAAACAGTTGAATCAGAAAAAGGATTACACGGTAGTGGCCACTCCACAGCCCATATTGCCCGGACGCGGTGAACTTAACGAGACGCCAAGCACGTCTCGTGCCGCAGCCGGTGCCTACGCAGATGTAGGTTTCTCAATACTGGAAAAGAAGGAACGTAACAAGCTCAACGATTATGTGCCTCCGCCAGCTGCTACACCCATAAATAAACTTGTCAACGCCTACGGCGGTGGTTCCGATTCCGATGAGGACAATGGCGGCGGAGGTGCACAAAGTGCTAGTGTTGCTGGTGGTGTAGGGGGCGGCGGTGCTGTCGACGAAATGGATTATGTCGACTTCCAAAAACTAACATGCCTGCTATGCAAACGTGCCTTCCAGTCCCACGACATTCTGCAGAAGCATTTAAAAATGTCCAACCTACACAAGGAGAATCTGGCCAAGTTCAATATGGGTGGCAGTGGCGGCTCAAACGCCAACAGCGAGGATGCTATAGGCGCAGGCTTATCGTAAGTTTAGGAAACTTAATATAATATATACCAAATGATTAATTAATGATTCTTTTCAATAACAGCTATCGCGATCGGGCCAAGGAACGTCGCCTTAAGTATGGTGAGGGCGATCCACCGCCGCCGAATCGCAGTCGCGAGCGATTTGAACATGAGATTAAGAATATGCAGACACGTCAAAAAGATGGAGGCGGTGCTGCACCCGCCATGCCCATTAGTTCTAGTAATGTGGGTAGTCGGTTGCTCCAGAAAATGGGTTGGTCAGAGGGTCAGGGACTGGGACGCAAGAATCAGGGACGCACACAAATCATTGAAGTACGTAAATTGTTAAATGTTTGCGTATATTTATTATTCATTGTTTGTTTATATCTTCCTCTTTGATAGGCCGAGGCGCGTTCGAGCAATGTTGGCTTGGGCAACAAAGGCGGTACACTTGCACCTGGCGATGATTACAAAACGTACATAAAGAAAATGATGAAATCTCGCTATGAGAATGCTTGAAGATCTTTAGTTATTTATTGCTCTATTAAATGATATATTTAAATGATGTATTTCAATTATGCATACCTTGTAATCACATTTAATTAGCTAAAATACAAGTAGATTTAATTTGTATATAAATAAATACAATACAATATATAAACCATTATAGGTTGAGTTCAAAATGTACAGCTTCTATTAAAAAAGTTAATATTTATGGATGGAAAGTCCTTGTTAAAATAAAACGACTTTTAATAAGCAAAAACATGTAATAGAATTGTTAACAATAATATTTTTAAATAAGTTTTTTTTTTTTAAAAAATCGATTATAATTTGCCCGAAAATTGGAATGCCATCTGGTATTTTCTTTTTCGCGTGGTTTTTTCTATTTTCGCTAAGTGCGGTCACACTAAATTGCGGCAAGCATTTGTTTACGTTTTGTTGCTACACGTGTGGTAGCAAAATTTTAATATTAAATAGAAACAAACAATTAACGTAAACAATATGGGTCCCAGTAATATTCCTCCGCTGACCTATAAGGTAGTCGCGGAGTGCTCCGTTTCCAAAGCCCGCGCCGGACTGATGACGCTGAGGTAATACTAACCATTTTTGTGATGACTAATTTTTTTTCTAATGATTTCCCCTCTATAGGCACAGCGAGGTACGCACTCCAGTATTTATGCCAGTGGGTACACAAGGTACTTTGAAGGGTATACTGCCAGATCAGTTAATTGAGCTGGATTGCCAAATTCTACTGGGAAACACCTATCACCTGGGATTGCGACCCGGCATTGAGACGCTTAAACTCGCTGGCGGACTACACAATTTCATGGGCTGGCCCAGAGCGATATTGACAGATTCGGGTGGCTTTCAGATGGTCTCACTGCTGCAGCTGGCCGAGATTGATGAGCGCGGTGTTAATTTCCGATCGCCGTTCGACAACAGCGAGTGCATGTTGACTCCAGAACATTCGATGCAGATCCAGAATGCAATCGGTGCGGACATAATGATGCAATTGGATGATGTGGTAAAGACAACTACGACAGGTCCACGAGTCGAAGAGGCTATGGAACGTACGATACGCTGGGTGGATCGATGCATCGAAGCTCATGCCCGTGACGATGACCAGTCCATGTTCCCGATCGTTCAGGGCGGTCTCGATGTGCCGTTGCGAGAGCGCTGTGTCAGCGCATTGATGGAACGCAAGGTGCGAGGCTTTGCAGTTGGTGGCCTGAGCGGAGGAGAAAGCAAACATGATTTTTGGCGCATGGTGCACGTTTGCACCGATCGATTGCCGCGTGATAAGCCGCGTTATCTGATGGGCGTAGGTTTCGCTGCCGATTTGGTTGTGTGCGTCGCCTTGGGCATTGATATGTTTGATTGTGTCTTCCCCACGAGAACTGCACGCTTTGGCTGTGCTCTCGTCGACAAGGGACAGTTGAATCTAAAGCAGCATAAATACAAACACGACATGGAACCCATCGATAAGGATTGCGGGTGCAGCACATGCAAGCGCTACTCGCGTTCCTATCTCCATCACATTGCCACCAATGAGAGCGTCTCCAGTTCTCTGCTCAGTATTCACAATGTGGCCTATCAGTTGCGTCTGATGCGCTCCATGCGCGATGCAGTACAACGCGACGAGTTCCCGCAATTTGTGCGCGATTTTATGGCCAGGCATTTTGACCAGGATCCAATACCGGCCTGGATTCGTGAGGCTTTGGCAGCAGTTAATATCGATTTGCCGCCTGATGTGATCGAAGAAGAGATGCAAGCTGCAAATAGCTAATAGACACAGTAAAATACATTTACCAAGGAATATGACAAAGAGAATTCATAATACAACCAAATGTACTTTATTCATTTAATTAAATAACTAAACAAGTTGAATAACAACCGTTTTGTTAGGGTATTACAATACCGGTTTTACGTTGTTCGATAAGCTTTCAGAGCGCTGTCTAGCCTGAAAAGCTCTTTGCTTACCTATGGGAAAAAGCTTCACAATAATATGTATGACGCATGGAAGAGACAACGAAAGCCGCAAAAAGATCAATTCATTTGCAATTTGTACTCTATTTTGGCTTTTCCTTCTTGTGCGCTGTATACATATACACGTACTCACGCAAATACACACAATTTACACGTGAATATGTGTGCGAGTATGAGCGTGTGTGTATATGCGATTGCTACTGTTCCAACAAAAGTGAAAAAAAGAAAAGAAAAAAAGTAACAACAAGAACGTGCGCATTTTGGGGACTTGCTCTTCTGCTCTCTTTGCTCTTTGCCGCTCAGATGCGTCAGAGGCAGAGATCAGCAGCAGGCGTGCTTGACAGCCAGTCGCGGCCAGTCTGGCCGTTCGTTCAGTGAGTCTCAAAGCGTCGTGGTCGTCGTTTGCTTGTCGGTCGCTCGATCGGTCGATTTTTTCGATTGTTGTTGTCGTTGTCGTTGTCGTTGCTCTAACGGTTTTGTCTACGCATTTCTCGGCAATTAGGCAGTCTGACAAAAATTATTTAATCGCGCTAATAATAAATAAAAACGGATTTTAAATTTGTAGACCACACCACCAATTGTAAGATATTATTGTTGTTAATTTAAAGCTTGCAAATGCTCATCAATCACAGCAGCGGTAGTAGCAATAACAACAACAACAACACCAAACAGAAACTGCAAGTGCGTGAGTGAATGAACGAGCGTGAGTGAGTGAGTGCGCGTTGTTGTTGTTGTTGCTTTTGCTGTTCCTGTTGCTGTTGCTGGAGTTGTGAATGTGTGTGTGTGAGTGTTTGTGAGTGTGCTGAGGCTTAACGTGCTTCGTTCTGCCCGTTGCCAAATGTGGTCAAAGCAAAATAACAAAAATACACACAGTATGTATGCATGTGTGTGCGTGCGCACATGAATATATGTATATGCATGCATATATATATGTACATACATATGTATGTATGTATTTACGTACACTGTGCATTGCAAAGTGCTTTTTAAGGCTTGAAATTTTGCGAGTTTCTGTCGCATTGTTGTTTTCTTTGCACTTAGTTCATTGAGAGCTTAAAGCAACACGGCAGACTGCATAAACTCTTATTGGACTATCGAAAGGCACGTAAAATGTAACGGGTATTTACACTCATTCAGATTAGTTTATGGTACTCCCAGTTTCGAATTGTGTGCGCAAATTCACATCAAATTTGCCCAGAAGAAAACATCGACAAATTAGGTAAAGTCCAAGGCCCATCGCATGAGAATTTTCACTCTTCATAGGAATATTTTCACGGTTGGTTCAGAATTTTCGTTTCGTTTTCTTTTCTGTTTTTTTTTTTTTTATTATTTATATTTTGCTTTGCCATCGTTTTGCCTTTTGGTTTTGCCTGTGTGTTTTTGATTTTTCATGGTTTCATTTCTTTAAATAAGTTTTATTTTTAGCATCTTTAGTTATTTTTGTGTATTTTTTTTCTCACCAACTTTTTGGTTCGTCTTTGCCGTTGGCCGTTCGCTTGATTATATTTGAATATTCTTGCCGATTCTTTGGAATATACACAAACACTAGCAAGTCATACTTTATGTGTGTGTGAACTGATTTGTGTATAAACGCGCGCGTCGGCATGCGATGTGTGTAAGCTGAATTATAGGGTGTAGAAGGGCCTTTCGTTTCAGGTGTTCTCCTTTTTTTTTTCTTTCTGTTTCCAACTTCTCCTTCCCACACTCTCGGGCCAGACAGTCAAAAGTCACATTGGCCACACTTCTATAACAACAATAATAAAAGGTAAACAGCGATTATGGAAGAGCGCGGATAGAAATCGAATCAAATTGAGATTTTTGGCCTCCAAAAACAAAGTCGAAGCAACGAAGCGAAAGAAAATAACAATTGAGTTGACTTGTTGTATGAGAGTGTGTGTATGTATGTATGTATGTATGTGTAAGGGCAGTGGGAGAAGGAAGGGAGAGACAATAAAAACAAATGGCAAATTACCAACGTGAGAGAGTGTAGCGTCTCAGTCAGCGCTAATCATAAGCGTAATCTCGCTTACATTCGCACACAAGAACACACACACACCCGCACACACACACATTGAAACTGTCAATCTTTACCGTTAGCAGTCTATCGTTTCTGCAGCTTTTATTTGTATTTTTAAATTATGACACACAGAAAAAGCCTCGCAATGCCTGCTCGTGCTCTCCTCCCTCACTTAGTCTCTCTTTCTCTCTCACTCACTCTGTCTTGTGCTCTTTTAGAATAACCAGAGAGCAAGCAACTCTTTGAACAGCTGCTGAGTAGGCGGCCGCCGTGCATAACCTCTGCTGCTGTTGTTGTTGTTTTTGCTGCCGCCTTAAAATTTGCCACACTTGATTCAAATGAGCCGCAAAAAAAAAAAAAACCGAACGAGACGGAGAGGCGATTACGCAGACAAACGAAGAGAGAAGAACTGCCGTGGCTGGCAATTAAGCTAAGTAATCGTAATTATGATGATGGAAGGGCAAACCATAAGGAAATACACTTTAGCGCCTTTTGTTTTCACTGACTGTTTTTGTAATTGATTAATTACAATTTTTATTGTGATTTTCGTATTGTCACGTTTTGCGTTTTACGCGTGTTAAAATTATAACACGACTTTTTTTTACGACTCATTCGCCGTCTGCACTTGAGTTTGGGGAAGTGCTGTGGAAACTTTTCAAAAGAAATTTTAATTAGCAAGAAAAGTAATTGTTTTTTTGTAAACACTGTGAAAAATGGGTGTATGAAGTTCATTTTTTAAAATAATAAAGAGTGACAGGTCAAATACTTTGATGGTGTCGTCACCGTCGCGAAGCGTTATGGTCTATATATGGAATTTTTAAAGACAGTACTTTGCCAAAAATTTAAAACCTGTGTAACTCTCTTCATTTCCTTTGAAATTATTGTAATATTTCTTTTTTTTAGCACACAATTTGAACTTAATTACATTTCGCTGTACATAAATATTTGGAATAAAAACAACAAGTTCTCACAATATTATTCCATCAGCAGTAAAAACAAGTTTCTCTTAGTCGTATGCAAATTTGTGCAAAATTTGAATATACCCCTCCCCCTTCCACTCTCGCGCTTCTCAACACATGTGTTTCCGTCTATTTGTTGTTTTTTTTTCTTTTAATAGTTATTCTATGCAAATTGCATAAATACACAGGTTAAACGGAAATGGAAAAACATATTTTTCAAAGAAATTTCGCTGTATCATTTTACATTTAATTTTGCAAATATTACTGAAAAATCAACTAGTTTCTGGAACAAATCGCATCTTTGAAGGCAACGTCATTGACCCACCGCGTGTCCCATTCGAAACACATACATATTTTTGCACATAGTGCATGACTAATTTTTCAAAAACCTAGACAACGCACATGTTTTCTCCAAAAAATATTTTGTATTAGCATGTGGGAGTTTCTTCAATGGAATGAACAGGTAAAAAAATGCCGCTAAAAATCATTTGCGCTTAGTCATCACGTCTATTTTGATAGCGGATTTTCGGCTTAGAAACACCCACAAATCGAGATTCTGGAATCAATCGTTGAGGTTCCCTTGCTGTTTTTATTTAATAAAATAATATTATGCTTTCATTTTATTTGGCAATTCCAGTCTATTTGCCTAAATGTTATGAGAGGCGGCATTTCACGTTGAGCTTTTAGTTGAGGTTCGCTTCGGGTTGGATCGGTCGGTCGGTCGGTCGGTCGATTGGGTTGGGTACGCTGCGGTTCGGTGCGGTTCTCGCATTCGTTTTGTTTATTTTGGCTACTTTGTTTGAAAAGCATTTTGGCAAAGTGTGGGTGAATAAACTTCATGCTGTTTGACTCTTTGCTTAATACCAAAAAGCAGCAAATTACAAAAAAAAAAAAAAACAACAACAACAAATAGATGGAAAAAAACAGCAACAAAAGGAGAAGCAAAAAATGTGGTTGTCAATGAATGAAGCTGTTGTTGACTTTGAATCGGAGAGCGAGAGTGAATGAAGTCGCTTTATCGGACTGACTCTGTGTGTCTGGTTCCTCTGTTCCAACTTAAGTTGAATCGAGCTGGTCAAGAAAGAGCAAAAAATAAAGGTTTACTAACCTTGAAAACTGGAAAGTGGAGTTTTGTTAAGCTTAAATGTGAATATCGTGTGGACTTGAAGAGCATCTCATTCGTTTACTCAGAGTTTATAAAGTTATCCTATGCTCAAATAACCCTCAACATACAAAGATGATATGTGTACTTTAGATTCAATTTCATTATCTTGTCACGCTTGACTCTAATGATATCATAATAAATTTGTTGAAACTCTGAAGGGAAATTTAAACGAAAGAGAAGACAGGAATTTTGAAAAATCAACGGATTAGGTTGTGGAATGGCATTATCTTAATGGTTTCACCTCTACATTGGTTCTGCATCAAAATATAATGTATATCAAATTTTCGAAAAATTGTACCTTCCTTGCTATCCTCTTTTCAAGACTGTAAGATCCCTTCTTTATCTCATACCTTCGTCAAAAATCATCAAATTATCGACTTTCGCGTTCCCTGCACATATGGTGTATTTTTTAATGCCGATATTCATTAAGGAAAATGGCAATAGAACAAACAAAAATAACTTAATTTAAAGGAATTTTTCTGGCTATATTAGTCAAATGAATGTGATAAATGTGGGAATGTTGAGATAAAGAGGATTTAAATTAAAATAAATTGCCTAGAAATGCTAATGGGTCGCGTTTTGAATGTTCTTGACATTATTGCATAATAAATGCATATAAACAACTGGATATACCATACATATAATTTGTTGAGAATCTCTTATTCGCATGCGTTATCTTTTTATCAAATCTCCCCGCTTTCTTCTCGCAATTCCCTGTCAAATCACCTTCGCCTCGTTCATTTACCCATTTGAGCTCGTTTTCGATATTGTTTTTTATGTTCCTGATATGGATCTTTGGTCTTTAGACACATAAATTACACTTTAGGCTTGCAAATAAATCAATAAACAATTTAATTCACTTTTATGTGGTTGATTTTGATTTTGATATTAATTTTCAAAATCCCTGGCATTTGTGAATTTTAGTTTCGTGTTTGTTTGCAAAATTTATGGGACGCGTTGGAGGCGTTTTGAGATCATAAAAACTGGATAAAAGTAAAGCGCGGCATTATAAATCAAGTTCAATTCAATTAGAGCGCGAAGGGGGCGCCATAATATCACGTTGGCCTCATAACCTACGACAATTTATTAATTTTAGCTCGCTCACACACACACACTCACACACACTCACACACACTCACACACATACACACACACTCTCTCTCTCTCTCTCTCTCTCTCGCACACACGCACAGCGATGGCTGAACAAATAGAAATTGAAATTGCATATCGTATGCAAAAATGGCACGAAAAATGACACTAAAAACATTAAAAGCAATTCGATAATAATATGTATAAAATATAGGAAAATACATGTATATTTTATACGCATGTTCAGGTTCCTATATGCATATTCGATAGCCATAAATTGTTAAACAAATGTTATATTGTAATCAATAAGTAACGTTCTTTCATGTGGGTGCGAATTTATATGTGTGTGTGTGTGTGCTCTGTCTGTGTTAATAATTTATGCGGAAGACCCGCCCACACAGAAACATGTTGTAAATGTCAATGGAGGGGATGGGGTACACACAATTCATTCCCATATTCATATGTACGTGTGTGTATAATTTATAATACTCACCAAGAGCATGATTTTATATCCAGCTTACACTCATTATTTTAGCACGAACAATGCGAATGTTGTTAATAATTCAATAACAAAAACACCGAACGAAACGTGAGCGAAAATTTCAATTAAATTGTCGAAAGGAAAATCAAAAATTAAAAATCGCAAAGCTCAGCGTGTATACTCTATAGGATTGAAGAAATTGGAAATTAAATTACAAGTAACCACACTAATTTCAAACAGACATTTGAGACCCCCGATAAAAGCGCACAATACAAAATTTTCGAAAAAAAATGTTCTAAAAATTAGTAAGGGGGGACCCTTACCAAAATGGCAAAATTTCGATAAATTTCCAACTCTCTAAATTGATATATTTTTTAATGAAAGATCACTAAGGATATCAAGATATAAACAAAATGCTATTCCCCGTAAAAATCGGTTCATTTTTAACAAAGTTACGATAGGTGAAATGTGAGGTTGGAGGGCAAGTCGAGGGTCTCACATGTTAAATTTTTAGTCTACTTTGACATGATTTTTGGTCAAATATTAAGTATCGTCAAAAACACTCTTAAACACTTGACTAACTAATTTTGACCTCCGCAATCAATTAAAAATAAAAGCGGACGATTTTAATTTTTTCGAAAAAAACATTTCTGAAAAATAGTAAGGGGGGACCCTTACCAAAATGGCAAAATTTCGATAAATTTCCAACTCTCTAAATTGATATACGAGTATTTTTTAATGAAAGATCACTAAGGATATCAAGATATAAACAAAATGCTATTCCCCGTTAAAATCGGTTGATTTTTAGCAAAGTTACGATGGGTGAAATGTGTGGTTGGAGGGCAAGTTGAGGGTCTCACATGTCTAATTTTTGGTGGACTTGGGCATGATTTTTGGGCAAAAATTAAGTATCGTCAAAAACACTTTTGAACACTTGTTTATTACTAATTTTGACCTCCGCAATCAATTAAAAATAAAAGCGGACGATTAAAAATTTTTCGAAAAAATAATTTCTGAAAAATAGTAAGGGGGGACCCTTACCAAAATGGTAAATCTCATAGAATTTGAAACTCTCTAAATTGCTCTATGTTTTAATAAAAGCCCATTACGGGAATCAAGACATAAACAAAATGCTATTCCCCGTTAAAATCGGTTGATTTTTAGCAAAGTTACGATGGGTGAAATGTGTGGTTGGAAGGCAAGTCGAGGGTCTCACATGTTAAATTTTTAGTCTACTTTGACATGATTTTTGGGCAAAAATTAAGTATCGTCAAAAACACTTGTTTATTACTAATTTTGACCTCCGGAATCAATTAAAAATAAAAGCGGACGATTTTAATTTTTTCGAAAAAAAACATTTCTGAAAAATAGTAATAGTAAGACCCTTACCAAAATGGCAAAATTCCGATACATTTCCAACTCTCCAAATTTCTATATATTTTAATGAAAGATCACTTAGGGAATCAAGACATAAACAAAATGGTATTCCCTGTAAAAATCGGTTGATTTTTAACAAAGAAATGATGGTAAAAAAGTGTGGTATAAGGGTCTGTTAGGGGTAAGGTTACAGTCGGTTAGGCCACAGTCGATCAATCGATTCAATCGATCTATTGAAATTTTCTTAATAACGTAGCACTCCCCACAATCATCTTGTCAGGTTATAAATACAGAATCAGCGAAAAACATCATAATATTCACCTTGCGTAATAATTTTAAAGAATTATTTTTGGCCGCACGCAACGCTGAACAGAGTCACCAAAAACTACAACTAAAAAAAAAATTCGCTATATTCGAAATTTGTGTGTGTGTGGTAAAATTCAATTTAAGAGCACGCCGTGGTGGCCTTGCTGACACCCGCCACAACACCCTGCCCCTTCTCCTCTTCCAGAAACTCGAGTCCCATCCAATGTGGCACACATTTGGCACGATTCAACGATCAAATAGATAGATAAATAGATAGAGACATACATATGTATGTATGTAGATGTGCTATGGATTGCTTGAGTTGGTCGGATCGGTACAGAGCAATTATATGCATATTGCAGGCAATATCACTGGAATGGCGTTGATCGCAAATCAATCGTCAAATTGTGCGCGCATTATTGACAGCAAGTCCCCCATGAGAGACATGCAAGATTGTATATACCGATTCGGATTTGGATTCGGATTTGGATTTGAATTCAAGGCAGCGCAATGTCAGCAGACATTTGTTTTGTCCGAGAAAAAATAATACACAAAAAATTATCGTATTGTTGTATAGTATACATATATTCCAAGATGAAATCAGTTAAGCTCAAGGCGAGAAATTGCATTGAGAATGGATTGTCAGGCGTTGACATGTTGAATGTTAATGAATGGCACTTGCGTCGTTGCATTAATTTCCAGAACTTGAACTTGAATGAGAGCAATTGAATATAAGAATATTAATAGAAAGAAATATCTATCTTTGTATACGCTATATATTTAATTCTTTTATATCAGTTAATTTGAGTAATTTACCGATATTTACATTTGCGCTGATCATGCGGCCTCTATTGTTGTGGTCAATCATATCGTATTATTCTAAGTTTCCAGCTTGATTGAGTTCTCATAGCGAAGACCGCAAATACAGAAACTATTAGATAAATAATATCTTATACAACCAGGAACAATAGTTCAAATTACGTACGCAATAAAACAACGAAAAAAAAAACAACAACAAATTGTTTATAACAATTATGTAGCTTAGTTGATAATGAATTAACGTGATCTGTTGTTGTCACTTCTCTAATAGAGACATTCATAAATGTCATCGTCAATTTCAATTGGACTTTCGGCTCTCTCTCATTCTCTTCTAAGGTCAATGCGAATTGGCTGGCGTACAGAATTCATTCGCAGCAGCAGCAGCATCAGCTACATATATGTCTTTTATATATACTATATATCATAGATATTATGTACAGCAAATACGTAGACAAATGTGCAAAAGAGTTCCCCATCTGCGGAACGCTTTGCAGCTACTGCTGTTTATTTGTTAAATGATTTTTTGGCGAAAAATAAATAAAATAAATTCTATTTCGCATTTGCATATGCAAATATTTAATTTAAATCTGTCCATAGATATACGTACATATTTGTTGTACTCGTCGCGTACGACTAAGTAGAAAATCTTCCAATTCTTCAAGCTCTGATGTTGTTTTCTTCTCGGTATCATTCGTATATCGTTCGTTTCTAAATTTAACAAATCGTGTGGGCAGTTTAGCATTGAGCATGGCCAAGGCTTGTGACGTGCCGCGAGGGCGACTATCGTGATCTTCATCATCATCATCATCATCATCATACTTACTTACTTATTGCCGATTTTTATGTATTATTTTTTTTTCTCGCATAATAAAATTGATTTGCTAAACTTTTTTCTGATCTTTTGCAGAGAAACAAAGAGAACAGAAGAAACAAACAAACAGACCACAAAATGTATGTGCCATTTTAGATAAAGAAGCAGGAAATTTGGAGCAGTATCAGTAGAAACTAAGTCACGCCCATTTGGTAGCAATAATATTACATATATATGTCGTATATAGATCATACATACACATATATGGACTATAGACAAATGAACCAAACAACGCAAGCTACAGTAAGTCTACAACTCAATTAAAATTCTTGAAATAATTCACATATTTTTTTACAGATCTTCAAGAAGAGCACATAAAACTGGAGAACTTTCACACATAAAGATATCTTTATAAAGCAACTGGAACCATCTAAACGCACACACAGCACACATACAAAATGGGCAAAGATTACTATAAGACTTTAGGCATAACAAAAACTGCCACCGATGATGAGGTCAAAAAGGCCTACAGAAAACTTGCGCTACGCTATCATCCAGATAAAAACAAAGCCGCCAATGCAGAGGAGAAATTCAAAGAGGTTGCCGAGGCATACGAAGTACTCTCGGACAAGAGCAAGCGGGAGGTGTACGATAAATACGGTGAAGATGGTCTAAAGAGCGGAGGTACGTACAGAGTTCATTTATAAATATATTATAAATATATTTACTTATACACATTTCTTTCCCGGCAGGCACTCGCAATGGCGGCGGCAGTAACAATACATTTACATATCAGTTCCATGGCGATCCGCGGGCCACATTCACACAATTCTTTGGCAACAGCAATCCCTTTGCCTCGTTCTTCGATATGGGCGATAATCTGTTCGATAAGAATGTTTTCGATTTGGATACGGAACCAGATTTCTTTTCATCGCCATTTGGTGGTCTTGGCTCTCGGCATGGTCTTGGTAGCGCATTCAGGTAGTAAATATATAATTTTTTTTTTTGGTTTGGAATTTTATTGATCTATCGCAGGCCATCTTTCAGATCACACTCCTTCAATGTGCACACACCGTTCAAAAAGGAACAGAAACAGGATCCACCCGTCGAGCATGATCTCTATGTAACGCTGGAGGAAATCTATCATGGCTGTGTTAAGAAAATGAAAATCTCACGTCGTGTTGTCAAGCCCGATGGTAGCTCGAAAAAGGAGGACAAAGTTCTACAGATATCAGTGAAACCAGGCTGGAAATCGGGCACCAAAGTCACGTTCCAGAAGGAGGGTGATCAGGCGCCCGGTAAAATACCAGCGGATATTGTGTTCATCATTCGGGATAAGCCACATGCCATGTTCAAGCGTGAGGGTAGCGATTTGCGCTACACAGCGAGATTAACGCTAAAACAGGTGAGTTTTGGGAGAGTAGATACTTGCTTAGGGAAGGAGTTTTTAAAACAACCTATTGGGTCCATTAAAGGGGACAAATACTGTAGAAGTACATATGTGCGCGAGAGAAAGAATTAAGAGTAGATGAGGATGATAACAATGGAACAGAGAAGCAGAACCAATTCACAACAAACATGAAATAAGCCAACAAATTTTTGATCTTTTGATCCAACCCTTCAACAAGTATTTTTTATAAATTCTTCGCCACAAGACGAGACACTACGCACTGGATTGGGTTCTCACAGTATGTGCCGGCCAATTAAAGCTGTCCAGCGCCTAAATTAAATTATAATGAAATCAGCGTTATGGTTATGGCAAATTTACCATATACGTTGCTGCACGCTGACCAGATCCGACCAGGCCAGACCAGACCAGACCAAGCCAAGCCAAGCCAAGCCAAGCCAAGCCATGCCAGACGAGGCGCAACCAAGTGCTGTGATTGTCGGGCGAATTTGGGCAACATGGTCAAGTTTCAATTAGGCGTCAGCAAAGCGTTCACAGCAGTTGGTCGACGCACACACAAACATACACGTACGTAGTATAAGCAGGTGGACAGATGGACATGTTTTGTCCCAGAGACCGCAGGTGAGACGACTTGTTGGTAGGCAGTTCATGATGACGCTGAGGTGTTAAATTTTTCACAGCCAACTGCGTTGAAAAAAAAACTTTGAGGCGCAAACTTCGCGCTGAGTTCTCTCGATCGACTCGACTCGCCGATCGATGTTGCGATGTCGCATATGGTGAACGAACCAAAAAATTCATTTTTAATGACCGCAACAACAGAAACAACAGCAACAGCTACAAGAGGAGAACTTTATAAAGAGACAGAGATATATTTTAGACACATATTTATAGAGAAACATGCTGGCCAGTCTGTAGTCATGTTAAAATTGTTAATTGCATTAACTAGATTAAATAGTTGCTCTCTGAGTTTTGACATTTTTAACATTTTATTGCTTGTTAGTGCGACAAATTTAGTAAATATTTTTGGGGTCTCAGTTTCGCCATATTGGGTAGATTGAATTTCTGATGATTTTACGCAAAAAAACAAAAAAATAAATATATTACAGCAGTATCGAGAAATTATGAATACCATTTTGAGCTTGGTTTTAGCTAAAAGTGTCATGTTGTTGTTTCTATTTAGAAATATTTGACACGGTTTTTTTTTAGTTTGTGTTCGCATGGATAATTATGATGCCTAGCGGAATTTGGTAATATACGATATGAGTATTTAATTGGCAGCTCGAGATCTTGTTTTTGTTGCTTTATTTTTGAGATGAAAAATTGTTGGTTTGATGGGAAAAGAGGTTTATATATTGTATCAATAATATTACTATGCTCTATCGCAGCTTAATCCTTTGCCAAAGTGTATACGTGCCACGCAATAAAAAAGGGGTGTTTAATGTAATGCATTATCATAAAAAAATTATCATATGACAATGCCATATTTTCTGGGATTCCACAAAAATATTTATCTTTTTTTTTTTGTTTTACATACATATGTATATGTAGTTATTCATGAAGAGAACGCAAATAATTGAAAATATTCCAAACGTTCGCTTCAATTTGAATTTTTCGCTTTACAGCAATGAGAGCGGACTCGTAAAGCAATTAAAGCGCCATATAAGTACTTCACATAATTGGCCGCAACAATTTCGAATTTGTTTTTTTGGTCGCTGTGTGTTTGCTGTGCATTAAATTTAATATTTGCCATAAATTACATCATCAGCAACGTTTACGATATTATTCCTATATATAAAACTGTACGTAGATACGTGTAACTCGAATGTCATTCGATATTTGGCAGCTTCACAATTGAAATGGATCATTAAAATATTGCTGCACTGCTGGCACTGACCTAGTATAATAATAGAAATAATAGAGATATAGTATAGATACTCGTAAATTTTAGATGGAATGCAAATGCAAAGGTTGAATGACAGAATAAAATAATTAAAGCGTAGCTGGAGTTGAGTGCACTCGACTAAGAGATACGCAGTAATTATCCAAAAAAGAAATATATAAAATATATTTCTTTGCTCATATTTTGTATATAAAGATGCCTGGCAAGAATATGAAATATGCAAAAATTTGGAATATATTTGAAGCTGCTTAGCAGCAGACAATAGCAGAGAACTAGGCTTTTTTAGATAAATGTATTTTTCATACCCTACCCAACTCTGCTTGCTGAGTATAAAACGGTTGATGTTTCGAGTGCCTGCGTCAGAGCTCTGACAAATGCAGTTTCCCTAAAATTGATGAATGCCAAACAATTGAACGTCCGACTGTCTATATATCCACGGAATGGTCGTGTAACTGATGGCCAGACGCCACAAATATCGTTGTTTTGGATCCGCGCTTGCTGCCTCTGCTGTTGCTGTTGGTTTGCTTGTGAATTGTGTCTGCCCATTGCCATTGTCATTTTAGGGCTGTCAGTTTTTCCGAGAAGGAAGAAGAATGAGAACTTTTCGACTGAGTGTGTGTGTGTGTGTGTGTGTGTTTGGCTCAATACAAAAGCATTCGACGGCTTCGTTTGCATTTTGATGACAGTCGTCATCGTCCTTCACATTGCACAAACCAGGCAAAACGTGTGCAAACAACAACACGAAGAAAAAAGAAATAGAAACAAAAAAATCCCAAAAAAACCTGCTGGAAAAATAGAAAATGCTTTATGACATGCGATTGAATGTCGTTGATTTGTTTTTGTTTTTCTCAATCACTTTTTTTTTTTTTTTTGCATTTTTATGAGCGTAATTGTCTGTCGCCGAATGTGGGAAAGTGCATTTTGTTGTTTTCCTAACACTAGACACGGTAATGCCAAATCTGCAGCCGATAAGTGACATTTATCATGAGTTTATAGCATAGAATGATAGGTTTTTTTTCTTCCCAGATAGTAAGCTTTTTGAAGCTATTATTGAGTTTTGTGTTCTTGAAATGTCAGAATAAGCATAGAGATGTATAAAGGATGAAATCGTGTTTAGATACAAATTTAATAAAAATATGAAAATATTTAGAATTTAGGAAATACTTTGAAATGTTGGCATACTTACATAGATTAAAAACCTTTATCATGCTTTATACTCATATCATATTTTATTTATTTTATTTCGCTTGTTTTACGATTTATTTCAACGTATTTGACTTTTAAATTGAATGAAACTCTGCATAGTAACTAACAAACTATTATAGAGTCTGCCTGATATAGTCTGACACGGCTCTAAAAATCCGAGCAGCTTTTGATGACAGTGTACAACTTTTTCTAATTGGAACTATAGCCGGCTTTATAGTTTGCCCATTGACTTTTATGATATTTGGCTTTGCTATACCATTTGAGCTTAGACCAGAGATAGCCATTTGCAGCTTTTTTACATTATTCTAAAAATCCCTTGCCGTTCCGCCTCTCTCTCTCGCCCGTTCCATGCCATTTCGTATTCCCTTTTATCCGCCGCTGATCGATCCAGTTCGTATTTGTTTGTATACTGTGCCTGAAATCGAGTCGCAGTTTGACAGTTTTGTGCAGTTCCCAGTCGCATTCGGATTCGCATTCGCATTCGCATTGTTCCCATTTGTATTCCCTGTGTGGCTCAGCTTCCCTAAAAAGGTAGCAAAGTATTTAAGCGTTTTTCTGTTACAAATATTTCTCGTACTCACTGTTGTTGTTGTTTTTCTTTTTGCGCTGCGTTACGACAACATTTTCAACATTTCCATTAAAAAATATCAATGCTGGCGGCGGCATCGTCATCATTGGACAGTTTTCTTGTTGTACTTGTCATTGTTGTTGTTGTTGTAACTCGAGTTGTTGTTGTTGTTGTTGTAGCTGTTGCTGGCGTCGTTGTCGTCATCAGTTTATGCTGTCATCGCTTTAAATTCAGCACACTCTCGGAACAAACATACATACATCTACGTATAGTTTTAAATATTCATAAGGTGTGCACTTTGCTTTTGTCGCAATTTATTTATGTTCTTTATTGGGTGAGTCGGGCGATTCGCACTATATAGCGGGCACATGGTTTATGTTGTTGGCGTGTAGACAGACGCTATGGGTGTGGGTGTATTCGACACGATATCAAATCGCAAAACATATGGTATAGTATGGTATGCGAACTGTTTACAGATCAACGAAGTAATGCTTTTGCTATTTTTGGACATCAGCTTAACTGATTCATGTGATCATAGTGTGCCAGTTGTCTATATTTTCAAGAAATAATATTTTATTAAAGTGTTTGCAATAAAGAAAAGATTAGAACTTAACACAGGTTAAGATATTGATAATAAGCTAGAGTAATCTAACGTAACTTAAAACAAAACTTAAATCTTTTAAGGTAATTTTAAAGTCTGCAACAGGTTATGAGTTAAGATATCATATATAATATATATTATTCTAATATATCGAATCGCATCAAATTAACTAGAACATGAAGCTTCTTAAGAGCAAAAAATGTTTTGATTAGTTTTATTAATCTATAGATTTACATTTGGAAATTTGGAATTAATTAAATTGATTGATAGATTTACATTTGGAAATCAAAAGAAATCAATCAAAAAGGGACTCATATGGCTGCTTAACTAGATTTATCTATTATGAGGAATTAATAAATGAAATGTTTGGCAAAAGTTTTGCACATTTAACTTGACTAATCAAGAAACTTTACCACATTCACATGTGCCTGCGATTATACCCAAACTTTTTGCGTATAGTATGTAGTAATTAAGTGGAGCTTACGCATTAATATCCTAGAGTTGGTTTCGCAGGAACGAATCAGTTTGGGGTAGCATGATTGATGGTTATCTTTTAGCGGGCCAATTAAACAAATCGAATGTGTGCCGACTGTGGCAAATGGAATCGTTTCGCCAGAGTGGACAAACAAGGCGCAATACGCAATGTGGATTTAGGAGGATGTGGAGCAACAGGAAGTGGGAGAAATAGAGGGAGACAGGGAGAGAGAGAGTGAGACAGCAGTCGTGCAAGACATGTCAACAACATGTTTAAACACGAATTAGGCACATAAAAAGCATAAAAAGGATTTATGCAAGACACAAAGCAAACAATACGTAGAGGATAAACGAACGACATGTTGCCAGTCTGCAACTGTGTGTGTGTGTGTGTATCTGTGTGTGTGTGTGTGTGGCAAGTGGCAACTATGAACATAAACAGGATTACCAAAAAAAGATTGATAGATTCGCAGTTAAGCCCCGAATGTGCGTCTCTCTGTCTGTCTGTCTCTTTGTTTGTCCAGCGTTTTTCTTTCGCTTTTCTTTTTTCCTTTACAGGAAATTGAGTTGTTTAGGTTGCAAGGTGGGGGGACGGGGGATTCCTTATTCTGCCCATTCGTTTTGATTGATAAGCCAAGCTTGTCCATTTATTTATTTATTGATTTACTTTGTTCTCTTGTTCTCCTTGGGATCTTCTGCTTTAGGCACTCTGCGGCGTTGTCTTCCAAGTTCCTACAATGTCTGGCGATAAGCTGCGCATCAGCACCATGCAGGAGATCATCAAGCCGAACACTGTGAAACGCATCCAGGGCTATGGTTTGCCCTTCCCCAAGGATACGACGCGCAAGGGGGATCTCCTGGTGGCCTTCGATATACAATTTCCCGAGAAATTGACTGCCGCGCAAAAGGAGGTGCTCAGAGATATGTTATAGAGCAGCAGCAGCAGGAGGAGGAGGAGCAGCAAGAGGAGGAGGAGCAACCGGAGAAAGCAGATGAAGATCTGAACTAGCATTCGCATTATTCACGACAACGACTCACTCACACACACAAACACTCATTGAATGCCCTGTTAGTCATTCACTTTCACATTCACATTCACACTAAACAAAATATTTCTGCTATAAATTTCCGTTCATTATTCATCATAATATTCAAGTTTGTATTTCGTATTCGTATCGGATTCACATTTCGTTGCGTATTTTAATTCAATTTGAATTGTGTTCAAAGAAAATATACATATAATTTCGTGCTTGTTTTTACAGGAATTTATGAAATTTGTCTAATTAATTTTTTGCTCATTGAAAAGCCCACACCCCGTCCCGTCCCGGCCACGCCCCCCGCCTCGAACAAAACCCATCAAAGTTGCAATATGTTGAGCATTATAGTTATTATATCGTATAATTCTTAATTTATTTGTCTAAATTAAACCTACGTATAATAATAATAATAAAACAAAAACAATATGTGAATTTCAGTTTTATTTTTTTTTTTATATGTTTGTGTAGGGTATGTGTGAGTCGTGCAGACAGTGTAGTTGTTGCTGCTGCGACTGAAAGGAAAAGTGCAAATTTCACTGTGGTAATCGTAGCGCGTTTGCTTAATTAGCTGCCAGTTCCTCTTGACCCTCTCGCCGTACTCTCGACCATGTTGCTTGTCAAAGAGGAACTTGGCCAAAACGCAGCGGCAGCAGCAGAGGCAGCGGCAGCGGCGTGCTCGTTAAGTCATTAAAACTGCATGAAGTCAAAACTTTATGGTCTGCAAAGTTTGCGTCAAAGCAGCAAGAGGAAAAAAGCCCCAAAAAAAAGAAGAAGATGAAGGAAAACCCCGAAAAAAACAACTAGATGTACAGAGAGAAAGACAGAGAGAGAGAGGAAAACCTTTTGAAATGCAGAAGAAACCGAACAACATCAAAGCCAACGCTGCTGGATAATTCGTTTAGCCGACTGGGCCGGACTGGGCTGGGCTCGACGGGGCGGGGCAGTCCCCTCATTTCATTTGCAGACAATAAACAGAGAGAGGAAAACAACAAGAGCAACAACGTGTAAATAAATTAAATTTCTGAGCAATTCTTTGCATACAAAGCAGACACACGCTGCCACAGAGTCTGTCCAACTTGCCACGCGACGCTTGCAACAGATACTAGACCGAGTCTTGGGATACATGTATTACGTATACGTAAGTCATCATCATCGACAGCCTCCCAGAGCTGAGCTGCACGTGCACCCGGAGCATTGTGCCTGACCCAAGCTTGGCATCTCCGTTTCAAACATTGTAACAATTCGTTGCCATTTTCCACTTATTTTAAAAACGCCAGCACGAGTCGAAAGAGTGGGAGGAGGGTAAGAGAGGGGGGAGTGGGCTGAGGCACGATGAGGCGGCAGAAAACGTTGCCGAAAATCACGGCAAAATCATCGACAACTGGCAAATGTGTGAATTGAATTTTCAAACAATTTGCCGTCAGTCAGCGACGGCAAAGTCAGTTGCAGTACCAAACCTACCCTATATGTATGTACGAGTATGTGTGTAATATCCTTGTCTCTTTCTGCACACACACACACACACAGACATACGCCCTGAGCAGACGCTGTGCCGGCACACAGTGCTATACGATTTCAGTGCTCCTTTTGAATACACTTTCGAGCGGGTATAGACGGTGAGTTGGGCTTTATGTAACAGGGTGGGAAAATGCATGGAAAATAATCAAAATGGAGCTGAAGAAACAAAAATGTTATAAAGTACGGCAGAAGATAATACTAAAATTGAAAAACAAGATATAAAATATTTTATGTTTTAAGATTTGAATTCTGGGGCTTGTATAGCATAAACTTAATGCAACAGGGCAGCAAAATACATGATAAATAATCTAAAGTGAGGTGAAGGAATAATAGTATATATGTTTTGTGTATTTCATAAAGCGGAAGATGATTCTAGAGTTGAAAAACAAGATCTAATATATTCTATTTTTAATGATTTTAACAATCTTAGGGCTTATATTGCGGGTAAATATATTAAGCGCATTATATGTTTTATAATCTTGTAATATTCTAGGCTTGGAATAACTATAAAATACACATATATCATTAAAAATAAGTTACTGCAAATTTGCTTATTATAATGTTTTTAAAATGTAATAGGTTTTTCAACTTAATTTTCCATTCCTTGCCCTCACAATTCGAAAGAGTATTTCAACTTCATTATTCCCAAAAGGGAAAAAACTCTGAATTTTTCTCCTTGTTTTCTTGCTTTTGGCTTGTGCTGAAACGTGCATGATTTGAGATTTGATTTGCTGTGCGGCTGTGGTGCTACGCGCATTTGGCTACATTACAACCACGACCACGAGCACGGCCTGACTCCCTGCCTGACTGCCTGATCCTGCAACAACGGCTCAAAATCCAATGCCAATGCCAACTCCAACTCCATCTCGAACTTGGCCGATGCCGACTCCAGTTTTTTGGCAGTTTAAACATTTCCCTCACGTTTCGGATGTTTGTGCCATTAGCGCTTAAGTTGCCATACAAAATGCGTCCCGTAAATAACCAAATGCTTTTCCCCCTCATCTCCTTCTTGGTGTGAAGGTGTAGGTCTGGCCTGGCCTGGCCTGTTCCATTGTTCTGCCGGCTGTTATCGATAATCGGAAAATGGTTCATTGAAATTTCCTCGATTTGAAAATATTCCAATTTTATTCACAGATTTAAAATTCAGTTGCGGATAAAGATCGTTGAGATTTACGACTGATTGATTTGATTGATAACAACCTATTGTTGCATTACCTTTTTTGGCATATACAATTGGAAAATTCATTGCAGATTTTCTAGTTTTGATAAGAGATTCCTATGCTTTAGAAAACTGTAGTTTGTAAAGTCTTAAATTGTTGTTGAAAGATTCAGGATCTTATGATATGGCAATGTTTTCAGAAAACTCTATAAAACCGTGTAAATGTTAAGCCCATTTGGCCTTAGTAATGTTGGCAAACAATCAATTTTTTTCAAAATAGACTTAAAGATACCTATAGCGAATTTTAACACTCTTAACTGCGTCATAAATCAACAGATTTTTATCGAACTTGCTGTATTTTCCCCATAGTTTAACTTCTAGCCTGATTCTGCCTTAGAATATTACAGTAAGTACAGTCAATAATTGACTAGATATCATCAGTACTTTAAATATTCTTTAAGGTACGGTTCTCATTATAATCTTAAAGAGGAATAATGTAAATAATGGAACTGAAGTCCGTTTCCAAACTTTCTTTTGAGTAACTTTAAGTAACTCCACTTTACTTAAATAATATATGCTTATACTATACACTGTATGAATTATATATATGCTTGATATGGAGTTGTGTTCGCTTCTAATCAGAATCAAATGGCAGCGCCAGAGACAATCAGTCAAGCGTTTAATAAGCGAATCCAATGCAGCTGTTGCTGGCGACGTGGCAGAAGAACAGGAAGCAGCAGCAGCAGGAGAGTGAGAGAGAGAGAGAGAGACAGAGAGATATAGAGTGGGAGAGCGAATAAAATTTATAAGATATCTAACACGCATACATCATTTTGATATGCATGCCACGGGCACGTTTAGCAGTATTTGCTTAAGAGCGGAGCCAGTTTGATGTGCCACAGGGTGCATGGGGTAGCTGCAGCCGTTGGCCAGGCTAGTGAAGGGGTTATGGAAGCGTAGGAGGAGGAGGAGCAGGAGCGGGGTGTTTGGTCTGTCTGCTCACCACACACACACACACACATGGACAGACGCATTAATTTTGCTGTTCGCTCTCGTAGACCGCATGCAATTTTTCTTCAACTTGGCTGCTATCGCCTTTCAATGGCAGGAAGTGAATGTCAGAGGAGAGTGGGAGGCAGTGGGCTATGGCAGCAGGGGTAGACGAATCGCAGTCAAGCAGTCAGTCAGTTAGTCAGGCAGTCAGTTAGTCAGTCAGTCAGCCAGATAAGTGCGGTTTATGTGCGGCACGTAGCCCGTCTCAATACAGTCAATAAATTGCTGCTGCGCTGCACTCTTAACTGACCAAGAAGCGAAAGGGGGGAGAGAGGATGCACCCCTTGGTTAGCATGTGTTCCCTGGCCAAAATGGATGCTGTGCTGCATTTCTTTCGAGCCACGCTTTAAGCCAGAAATTTGCCTAAAATAAAAAATGTGTGTGTGTGTTGCTAAGGCAACACGAGTTTGCTGCGTTGAATTCCAATGGAAATTAACTTCATATTAGAAGCTCATTAATGAGGCAAATACCTCAAATTTCCCAACAACCAACTATGCGGAAGGGGAAGAGCAACGGGCAAGGGGGCAAGTCTGAGGAAAATTACAAACTTGCGTGAATTCAACCCCAGCTGTGCGGCCTGGGGCTTGGCATTCCTGGCGGAAAACTCAGCCGGAAAATATGTTATTAATTTAAATTTAAATAATAGAATCTTATTTTTTTCGCTTTCCTTTTTCTTCTTTTTCTTCTTCTCGGGAAATGAAAACTACTTTCTCTGCGCTTTGCCTTCTTTTTTCATTTCTACTCCCCCTAATCCCATTTAATGTTGTGCGTTGTACTATGATATACGGATATGTATATGTGGAGTTGGGTAGGGTAGACTATCTAGGCCAAGAGCACACAGCGGGCCGGGGGGGAGTACCTTAATAATGTGCAGATATGCCAGCTATGACAGCCTCTAAATTTGTGCACATTTTTCACGTTGCTGCCCATTAAATTTTGGGGCGTCTTTCGCTTATTTGATATTTATCATTTTTTTTTTTGGGGGGTCAACATATTTCAACCTCATCGCTCCATTTGCCACATGTCGTAGTGCTGCGCCATGCAAATGTATCAACTAAGGCGGCTCAGGGGTTAGGCTGCTAGATTAATATCTGTGTGTAGGTTCAAAGAGGTTGATCATCTTCTATGTTAAAAGTTTATAAATAGGAAATACTTGGGTAGTTTGTGAGGATTGTAGTCTGCCAAAAAAAGGTCAGAGTTTTGCTTATAGAAATATGTGTAGAAGGTAAAGGGCACAAATAAGACACTTAAATGATGTCTACATATACAAACCAGTCTAGAAAGTCGTATTTGTCTGTATGAACGCGTATATTTCAGAGACCAGTAGAGCTAGAGGCAGGAAATTTTGTGACTATATTCGTATGTATATTTTCTTTAGTTTTATAATTTTGCCACGCCCACTTTCGCCCTGTAAAGCTATAGAAATTGCATAGCAAGCGTAATTTAAAGGCTAGGTTTTTCATTTTTGCTGTGCTCAATATACATAAGTATTAAAATTATTTCTAAATAATTTGATTGCGATTAGCTAATAAATATATTATATTTTTTTCTGTCTATTTAACACCCCTTAAGGCAGCTCATTGTGGAGCTGCCCAAGTGAATACAGCTCTTTCGAGTGGCTTAAATGAAGTGAAAGTCGCACTTTTATTTGTATTAAATATTTATTGCAAAGCAGCAGCAGCTGGAAAAGCAATTTTCCAAAACGTGGCAAAGTGGCAAAGATTCAAGTTCAGCCCGACGCGAGGCAAAGTGATTCAGTTTGAGTGCTGCACTTGAAAGTGCTGCTGCTCTTTCCGCTGCCCACACTCTATATAGTATATATATATCTATATATAGTATCTGTATATTCTCTCTATATAGTTTCATCGTCGCGTTCGCAATGAGTCACCCCGTTTCAGTATCTCCTCGAGGCGTCGTCTCTCCTTCACCGTCAGCACCTTTTCGAGCGTCTCCAGCGTCGCGTTGATTTCCCGCTTCGAGTGCAATGGCAGCCAGAGCGTGGTGATGGCAAACGTTCTGTTTGGCAGGAGTACCAAAAAAAAAGAGGGGGATAAAAAAACCAGTTATGTAAAATTGGCTAATTGACTTGCAGAGACTCCACCCTACTCCCCCGCCCTCCCTACCTTTTCCCACTCACCTGTGCACGCGCATCGCATCGATGGCGCAGCGCTGCATCTGCTCGTGCATTGCCATTTCCCAGCGGAAACGCTCGTTGTAGCGTCGAAACGCGGCCATATACCGTCGCTGGCAGATGTCAGCGCTGCAGGGGAGGGGTAGGGGGTAGAAAACGTATTAAATCAACAGGAAATTGCAATTTTCACACAATTTGATTCGAGCTTACTACGTCACCTCCTTCTCATCCTGCATCACCCGCTGCCCGAAGCCAACGCGTCGAGCGAGCAACACACGATACCATTGCTTCTGTAGCGCATTCATGGGCCGCTTGAAGGGATTCCCATTCGCATTCACATTCGGTCGCAGCCTACAATTGCCATCGGGCTCAACGTGTGCCTCGCGTTGCTCCTCATCCTCATCATCGTCTGCCTCTGCCGCCCAATCCCGCTGCTCCTCCTGCTGCTGCTCCTGCTCCTGCTTCGTCTGCGTCTCTGCCTTGATTGCAGCCTGTTGGTTCGCTTTCGGTTTTTCCATTTCGTTTTAGCGTTTTACAAGTTTTCCGTATTAACTTAGAGATTGCTTCCTTACCGTCGGGCATTTGCCATTGCACTGCCCCAGCAAATGTTGTTCCCCTTTATCTGCTTGTTGTTGTTGCTGTGATGGCGCCTCCGTTGTCAGCTCCATGACGAGTTTATCGAACCAACAAGGCAAATGGGGCTACCTACACACGTTGTCTGCGCAGGCAAGGTGAGCGGGAGCGGGAGGGGAGCATGGAGAAGGCATCTATTCTGCTGCGCGTTAACTGTTGCACAATTGCGAATGCGTTTTGTCTGTTTCAGCTGAATGCGCAGCGCCGCGAAATGGCTTACACTTCTGTGATTGACTTGGCTGCGATGATGGCAATGTATGCGTGAGTCAATTCCGTAGTGTGTAATCAAAGGCTGCGTTTAATCACATCGGTGGGAAAAACTCGTTATCTACTACATATAGAGTAGCAAAGCGCAGTCAAATCAAATTGAAAGCAAGTTGAAATTATCGCCGCGCAAAAAAGTATGCAACGATTTTGAGACTGACAAAGTCTTTGGTAATTTAATTATTATTTATTTTTATAATCACAAGGAATCGTTCAGACTGCAAAAGCCAATGGGAAATTTGCTGGCGCGCGAAAGTATGCTACGGTTTACAGACTGCATAAGCCAATAGGAAATTTGCTGCCGCGCGAAAGTATGCTACGGCTGACGGACTGCAAAAGCCTAAAGGAAATTTGCTGCCGCGCGAAAGTATGCTACAGCTCAGTGAGAAACAGGCTCTAATCACTCTCTAGTAAGACACATTTTGTTAACTCTGCTAACTTCCGTTATAAGCGGAATTGAGTAGGCCAAACAGCAAAGGGCACAACAAGCTGCACAGAGAGACAAGCCAAGAGACAAACCGACAGATAGACAGCTAAATGGAGGGACAAAAGGCACATCGTAGGCGTTGTTGAAGGGGTCACAGCTGCTGCTGTCGCTGACACTGGCCCGGGCTGGCATTTTGCCGAGTAGACAACAAACAAAACTATCGAACCGAGTGGCGCCTGTCAGTTTATGGCCCCGGCCCGAAGAGGCAATCATAGAAATGTGCTCTAATTTAAAGTGGCATAAAAAACACAACGGGCAAAAGGGAAACAGAGACAGAAAAGCGCAGCAGCTGCCAAGACAAAGAGGGACGCGCGCGCACACATATGGCCGCAATGGAGCATGTTGCCAGAAATGCAGTTGGCCAACAACGAATTTCAGCCCCCTTCCCCGCCCTAGATTTATATATTTTATGTTATGTCTGTTTGACTTGAAGTTGCTGGGTCGCTTGGGGTCAGGTTTGTCTTCGGGTCGTGCCAATATCAACATTAGTTCTCGGTAATGTCATGAACTTTTCGGGCCAAGTGTGTGTGTGTTGTTGCTGCCGTTTTATTTTTTTTGTTTGTCTTGTTTTCTTTTTTCTATTTTCTTTGGCCTCAGCTGGGCTGCGTTGTCTTTGTCAGCGCTTATTGATGCTCGCTATGGCTAAATGTTTTTCAATTTATTTTATATCGAAGAAGAAGAGAAAAAAAAACAATTTATTGGCGCCTTCTGTCTTGGCTTTTATGGGGCGCCCTCTGCAGCAGGCCAATTGTTTTGGCCCGCCGCCGCGCGTATCGGCGCGTTTGATTGATGTTGCAACAATTTTGCAGCATAATTTTAGGCTGACACTCGAAAGGGCATGGCGCATTGCGTGCGCCAGAGCGGGACAACTAGCTGAGTCGTCGGCACGTAGGCGCCGTTCATTTTGAAATTGTCCGCCATTATGATAATAACAATAATATCCGCCATAATTCAAATAACTAAGCAAGTGGCATTTTGTTCAATTACTTTGTAGGGATTTTCTATGATATATTGAAATTGTTATAGGAAACGCGTTAGAAAAATTCGATAAACTTTTTGTTGATGTTAAATTTGTGATAAAATAATAAGTAATATTTTTAAAAGCAATTATAAATATAGACTAAAGCAAAAATTCCCAAATAAGCGCTAATTAATTAGGTTAGTCTTAATTTCTGTTAATTTAATTCTACAAAAATGTTGCCTAAATTACTTTCTCAATTACTACAAAAATTTGTGAGTTCATTATGGGAAAATTCTCATAGGATGTTGCCCTGGCAAAGCCACATTAAGCCAATCGCTGCAATTAGCTGGCGAAGCAAACAGTTTAAAGCGCTCAAATCGCTGAAATTGCTCTTTGCTCGCTGCACGACAAGCGATGATGGACGGACGGAGGGACGGATGGACGGACAGACGACATGGTTAAATGGCTCAACGGATGAATGCGATAAAGGCGGGACAGAGAGATACATAGATAGACGGAGGCAAGTCAGCGAGTGGCATAAGCAAATGCGCAGCACAATGAGTTGATAATCCCCAAGGCAAACAGACAGAGAAGGCACATGTGGGTAGCAGGGAAGGAGGAGGAGGAGCAGGAGGAGGAGGAGGGGGGGCCCGCATATATGTTATGCATACATGTATGCAAAAGCCATAAAGCAACAATAATAAAGGCGCATCATCATCATCATCATCAGCGGTTGCCTTTGCTGCTGCTGCTGCTGCCGCGCTGTCAGCACAAAAGTATGAAATATCATCTAAAATAGGAAATGCGTAAATGCGAAATCCTACGCAACGGAAACTGAATCCCACTCACACACACACACACTCTTCACACACACACACATGCATGCATGCTGCTACTTTGAGTGTATGAAAGTCAATTTTTCATTTAGATAACTTTGACATACGCAAACGTCATGGCAGCTCCCCCTGGCCTGGGGGAGAACGCAGCTGGGAAAGAGGGGGAAGGGGGTGGAGTGAAGTGGGATCACTGCTGCACACTGCGAGTTCAGTCAAGTTCCTGACATGGCGCCATCTCCCACTTTTTCGGGCTTGAATCGGCGGCGAAATGCGGGCTGCGCGTTTTGATAAATGAATTCACGACGCGGCGGATTTGGCTCGCATTGAGGGTGTGTGTGTGGGAGAGGGTGTGTTTGTGTGTGTGCGTGTGTGTGCTCGTGTGTGTTTGGCTTAAATGAAATGTTAACAATTAAACGCAGCAAGCGTCACGAAAAGACTATCAAAATACTTAATAAGCTGGCTGCCTCACACCTCACAGGCTCACGAGGCGTATGCGCAATATTTGAATTATGCGCGTATTTAAAAGGGAGGATGTCCTTATACCATGCCGAGGGTTGTTGTTTTAGTGCCAACTAAGCCGACACATTAAAAGAGAAAAGGTAAAATGCTAAAAAACATGAGCAAAAAAGGGGATCAAGCTGGCGCGAGTTGAAGTTTCGACGGGGATTTTCATTATTTTCCGAGGCGTATTTGATTGTTGTTGTTGCGCGGTTTGTTGTTGTTGTCGTATCTCTGCTTGTTGTTGTTGCCCAGCTTGTTGTTGTTGTTGTTGTGTTGTCTTTGTTGTGTGGCAAATGAAAACAAGTTGTTTTGTATTTGCTCAGCGTCTTGCACATTGTTATAATCATAAAAAGTATTAAAAAGTAACAAGGCAGCAGCGGCAGCAGCAGTAGCTGAAGAGTGTAGAGGGAGGGGGAGGAATGGGCTGGGGGTGGGGCAGGAGATGACAGGTGGCTCGCACTGCCATTTGAAGTTGATTGCCCATTTTGGAGAAGCTCCACTTGTGTTTACCAACTTGAGCTGCGCGCAAACCCTAAGCAACCCGACAGTGTGTGTGTGTGAGTGTATCTGTGTGTGTATGTGTGTGGGTGTATCTGTGTGTGTGTGTGTGTAGGTGTATCTGTGTGTGTGTGTGTCTGCTTGGCTGTGTGTGGTCGCGGCTTATGTACAAAATTTGCGCTTAGGTTAGCGTGAAATGATGTTCAGGTAATAAAGCGACGCCTGCGGTTGGCTTAGGGGACAGCGCAGCTGCGCTAACTTGGGATTGGTTTGGGGTTTGCTATGCATAGTGTAAAGGCAGGTGATTAAATGGGCAAGTATAGAGGGCCATGGAGAGAGAGAGATGGGGAGAAAAAGAGGCAGACAATGTAAAAACACTAAAAAGTCTCTTGCCTCTGCTAAGCAACAGATATGCCCTGCTCATGCTGCTGTAGCGCATCACAATCATATTTCACGCTTTGCTACATCGAAAACAAGCGACATGGGCATATGCAGGGGTCTACTATATATAAACACATATAATACTAGAGGGATATATACAAAGATCTGCGTATCTGCGCGTAAGTAATATTTTATGACAACGCACGAGCAGAGCAGCGGATTGTAAATTTTAATGAAATCTCCTTAAGATGCAATCAACTTGGAGTATTTTTATGTGGCTCAAACTATACGAAGGCATACGCATAGTCTTCCACACACACGTACACACACACACACACACGCACAGGCCATTTATGTCTTATGAGCGGAAGCGGAAATGGCGGCAGCTGCAGCTTCGCATCATATTTTGTTTAAAGCTCAACTTGAACTTCAGACAGGCAGTTTCAAGTGTGCACAACACACACACACACACGCAGACACACACACACACACCTATACCCTGCTTAAGCACGTGTTGTTGTGCTTGCCCTTTCCTTTTCAATATGCCGTCTGCTGGACGCAGGTGCAAATCCCTTGCGAGGTTGGGGATCCCCTAGTTGGGTTCCAACAAAGATGCCAGACCGAGCGAAGCCACAAACATGTACCGAAGAAGGGGGAGGGGGGAGGGGAGGGTGTGTCTGGTGTGGGGGCAGCACCTGCAGACGCTGAGAAAATATTTTTTGGCTGCGCTTGTCTGTGCTGCTTGGAAAAACCTTAGACTTTTTGCGGGTCGCACAGTTTATTTTCATTTTATTTGCCTCTCTCCCTCTCAGTCTCAGTCTCAGTCTGCATACCTTTTTGGCACTTTGTTGAATTTATCGCATAAGCTTTTCGCATACTTCCGGGTAATTGGCAACACCTTGTACTGCGTGTCTATGTGTGCGTGCGTGTGTGTGTGTGTGTGTGTGCGTAGCGCATTTAAAGGCGTTAAGGTGCAAATTTATTTCGAGAAAACCTTTTGCTGCCAACAATGTCCGTCGTAATGAGCACTTTGTGTGTGTGTGTGTGCTGCCGCCTCGTATTTCTCGACCCTGACATATGGCCACCAAGCGACCCCAAACCGAATCCACACAGACTGCATCCATTCCTTTCCTGAGTCACCCTGTTACGTATACGCACCGCATTCGCTCGTCTGCTGCGCCAGCGGCAGCGCTCGTTAAAGTCGTCTGGAGTGCTCGAGCATTTTTGCCACTTGCGGTTTTGGGCCATGTTATTGTTCAAAATTGTTAAGCACATTTAAGCCTGATTTAGTTGCATATTTATTGTATTTACTGGGCCCACTGTGGGCGCCTGCTTCCAGCCTCCTCCTGCTGCTCCTGCTTCATTTGAATGAGTTATGCAAACTGCTTGGGATCTTGCTGCGGACTTAGGCAGCTCCAGAAATTATTTGAGTAGCAGCAGGCACAGGCAGGAACAGTTTACTAGTCTGCGGTATTAAAATAAGTTTAAAATATATATTTTTTTTTTTAAATTTTTTAAATTCGTTTTTGAACTTGAAATGTTTAAAAAAAAAAAACAATTAAATTTGTATTTTAAATTTGTATACATATTCTTTTTTTTTTATGGCTTCAGCTTTGATCATCTCGCAGATCTAGGCATTCATACAGACATGAAATGGAATATATATCTAGCTAATCAGTTTATTAAGCTTTCCTATTCCTTCCCACATGTTTCAGGATCCTATAAAATTTCTATTTGTTTCCTTGCTCAGGTAAATCAAGGCAACTTTAACACTTTTTATGCCCTAGCCTCATGTATTATTCCTGCTCAGTCACAAAACTAACCTCAGCAACTTCAGCAGATAGATACCTTTTTTGCCCCGGGACAGCAGCTCTGTCTCGGGGTCAGGGGACAACAGAAAAAGTCATGTCTCTTATCGTAATCTTTTCCAGACAGCTGCGTTGACTTCCGTTTATGGTACATTTCTCCTGCCAATCTTTCCCTGTCCCTACCCCTATTTGCTACGACCCTTTTGCCGATGATGATGGAAAACCCAAAGCCGCATTGCTTTATGGCCATAAATATTTCATTATGAATTTTTTTCCCTCTCTCACTTTACCCATCGACGTGGTGGGCAAACGCTTTTGCTTTTGCCAGAAGTAATTTTGGTTCCTTAGCGAAAACTTGGCCGAAATAAATAATAAAAAATGCAATCCATAGAGTCCCCAACCCCATCTATCTACAGAAACCGAATTTTTTTGTTCTTACGCTTTGAAATGTGCCTCGGCACGGTAGGGTTAAGCATGGCTAAGTATTGATGTTTTTGTTGGGGGCGGGATGGGGTTAAGCTGGCAGCGCGCGTTCGTGACATCTGCAGGTCGCATTAATAATTAAATCAAGCAATAAAAATTCAGCACGAGTGGCAGCCGGGTTCTAGAAAGCTCAGCTAAATAGAGAAATGTATAGCTGGAGATATAGGCTGTGAGATACCCTGTAAACAAGCTGGTTTAATTAATAAATAAATCATAATTTCATATATTTTTGCATATAAAAAATGCATAAAAATATATAAGCACTGCGTATCTGCTAGCTCAGTATACCCTATGTATAACTCCCAAGAACTATAGTCAGACATAAATCATTTATTTGCCGCACGAAATGCTTTGCCATCCCCCACGCAGCAGCAGCCCCAAAAAGTATGCTATGCAAAAGTTCGATTGACATTTTCCCCTCTCCCCATTCCGCCCTGCTGGTTAATGTGCGCTGTAAAAATACGAAAACAATTAGATATGTCTGTGCGCATTATTTATTTATTTTTGCACACGAATTGCCAAATTCATAATAAATTAACATTGTCTTGGAAAATTGAAAATGCCGAGAAAAGCAACAACAACAACAACAAGAATATTCTTACGCACGAATAATTCAGTAATGAAAATCGCATCGTCATTGCGCGAGCATCCGGCTGAGGCTGAGGCTGAGACTGAGGATGCGGATGCGGATGAGGACAAGGACAAGGACAACGAAGCCGGAAGAGATTCCGCTGAATGCTTCGCGGGCAACATTGTTGTTAATATTTTTGCTCAGTGCACGCGCGCAAATGCGATTAAAATTGTTAGAGAAAATTACGCCCAGAGATTTGCGCGCATTGTTGTCTGCCGCGAACACAGACACACACACACACACAAATACATATATAAATGTGTGTATGTGTGTGTGTATATCTGTCTGCTGTTTTTGTAATCTAATAAAAATAGTTTGTGCTGCTCATAAATTCGCAGATAGAAATTCCAGCTGCGTAAAGGAAATTACAACAAAATTAAGAAAGTTCTTGGCAACGGCGCGACCGCTCGCAGTGCGTGCAACTTCAAGTTTAATCAATACAAGCCGCAGGGGGGAGGCGCCTTCTTTTCCCTCACACACACACACACACACACACACGCACACACCATTTTTTCGCCTTATCCACTGGCAGGAGTTATTGTTGTTGTTGTTAACGTGCTACCCCGTTGCGCTTTGTTATAAACTTGCTAAAATTTTTATGAAAAGCATTCTCAACCGGGCTTAAGTCGCCCCCTGCTGCACACCCGCCCATGCACGCTACCTCTCCTGCTCTCTATATATATATATCTCTCTCTCATTTTTATAAGCCCGGGCTTGTGCTGTGGGGTCCTGCGCCCTTTGACTCTGCGCACATATCTCGTTGCCAAGTGGAGGCGTTTGTAAATATTTTAATTGAAATTAAAATTTAGCTTTACTGCCAAGCTTTGCCTCTCAGTTTTTAGCCGCTTTTTAGCCTTCTTTTTTTTTATTTTGCTTTTCAAGTTTCTTTTACCTTTTGGTTTTTGCTTCTTTATCTCAGCGCAAAAAAGGACTTTGGCAAGTTGCCAGCGCCGTCGCCCCGAGGTCACAAGCTGCACGAAAATCTAAATATAAATTTAATTTAGAGTTGCCAAGATGAAGCTGGGCCGGAGAGTACAGTAGGGGTATTCCCACTGGATATATATTGGCTTTGCGTTGCGATAGTGTCATGGCAATCGGTCGATAGGAGACACGGTTCGGTTTGCTACGGTTTGTATTGTCCTAAAGAGACGGCAAAGTTTGAAGATGAAAACTTTCACTTGACTTTGATTTGATGTGCAAGTTTATCATACTATCTATCGGTTTAAGCGATACTAAAGTTTAAACTCTTTGTATTATATATAGAAAAAAATACAGAAACTCCAAGCTTAAGCTGCCTTTGTCTTCTAAAAACATGCCAAAGATTAGGAGAAAACTTTATCATACTTCACTGATATAAACGTGTGTTTTCCATTTTCCATTTTCCATGTTTTTTTTTTGTGCCACTTGAGGATAAGACTGACTTTTGCATGGAGTTTCAATGCCAGACCGAAAGTTTTTCAAAGCAATTAGATAAGGGTTGGCTGGATGGCTGTGCAGCAGCTAAGGAAGCGTGTGTGGGCGGGTAGAGAGAAAGGGGGAGACAGGGATAGAGAGAGGGGAGAGTGTAGAGTCAGTTTAAAGCATTTAATCAGTGTAAAGTTTGAGCAGAAGTTGCCAAGTCCCGTTGCAGATGCAGCTGACCACAGCAGACGGGCTACCTGTGCCAGAGAAGTGGGTTGTGGGGGGAGTTCTCGACCAAAAACCCAAATCTCATTAATGGCCAAGTCGAAGGGAATTTGGCCCAAGTTCTATTTAGCTTGAATAATATTTGGGCAAGCGTTAACGCAACTGGCCACTAACTTAAATGGGCAAAAACAAAGAATAATATTTAAGCACTTAAGGTTGCCCCCATCCCCATGCCCATCCCCCATCCTCCTCCTCTTCAGCCAGGCAGAGTCTGTGCCTCTGCTTCTGGTCACTTGAGTGGCGGCGCAGTGTGCGTGCGTCCACTCACAAATTAGTTGGAAGATGAATGGCCCAAAGTCGCAAAGTTTTGCAGCTTTTACTTGGGATTTAGTGCGGCAACGGCTGTAACTGGCTGCCTCTCTGTCGCACCCCCTTCCCTCTCCCTCTCTCTCTCGCTTCTTTGACTCTCTATCATGCTCTTTAGTCTTTATTTAAAGCATAAACTTTTTTAATGAATGCTCTTAGTTCTGCACATATTTTTAATGCATAGTTCATTAAAAAGCAACTTTAGTGTAGATTTTCTTTTAGCCTATTCCTCCTCCCCTTCCCCTTCCCATTCCCCTTGCCCAAGTACTGCACTTAGTTACTGCAGATTTATGCGCACAAAGTGGCTCAAGTGTTCAGCCTGCGATTTGCGATTCGCAGCAGGCGAAGGTTTTCAAATGGACTTGCAAATTGGCCTGAAAAGTAGTTTACACTGCAACAAATTGCAGGGCACTTAGTGGGGTATATATGTAGCGTTGCTTTATGCAGCTTATAATCCTATAAAACTATTAGATCGATGGAGATGGAATAAAAAAATTATATATACTAAGGGAAAAGAAATATTAGACGCAGCGTGACAGGGAAAGAGTAAATGAAGGATAAGAAAGTAGAGAAAGAAGGGATTACTACTGAGAAGAAAGACAGAAGAGAGAGAGACAGAGAGATAGCAAGTAAAATAAATATAGACGAGAGATAAATATAGAAAGTAGAGATACTCTAATCTAAATTTTAAATTTATCATTTGTTTCTCTTGTTTATTTCTGCACTTTTTCTTGCTATAAATTTGTATATGTTTTTTTATATGTATATAAATAATAAGGCATATTAAAATAATAATTTTACTTAATATTAAATTTCTCATGCTCAGTTAAACTCTAAGAGATCCTAAAGAGATATTATGATATTATATTATATAATATAACACTCCAGTTAAATTTTCAATACTTTTCCCAAAGCTAACCCACTTTATTATATTATAATATTATATTATATATTATTGTTTTCCAGTTGAATTTTCAATACTTTTCCTGCAAGCTAACCCACCTTATAAGTCAGTCTAGTATTTCGCAGCCTATTGATATGTTGGCAAGAGTTTTTTCTTCTTCTTCTTTTCTCCACTTTTTTTTCTGTCCACCTTTTTGGGAACTGTTGACAGTCATATCACGTAGTATCATCGCAAAGCTGATACGCCGTGTATAATGGGATTTGTTTATTGGTATCATTTGCGCCAAACTTTTTGTTGTCTTTGCTGCTGTCTGCCACCCCCTTTGGACTACATGGCAGCCGCCCCTTCCCCCCGCCTGCCTTGATTGCCCCAACCCAGGAGCTTGCTGACTGCAGCTGCTCCTCCCTGCTGCCGGCACAAAGTTTCGTATTGCGTTTTAGAGTGCACAACATAAGCAGCCAAAGTGGACCCCAAAAACGTACGTACGGGTCGCTAATCCCGGACAGCTGACGGGGAAGGCAAGGCAGGGGGTCCTAGAGAAAGAGAAGAGAGAGAGAGAGAGAGTGGGAGAGAAGGATTGGGTTCCAGGTGCGGGCACGTGATGCTTGAACGCAATATTGACACTTTCAACGACTTGACGCGCCAAAAGTCATAAAGGGAGTCGGAAAGAACGTCGCGCTCGGATTGCACTGGAGTTGGAGGCGCTGGAGCTGGAGCTGGAGCTGTAGCTGCCACTTGGAGGTGGCTGCATAAAAGTAAATCCATGGATTTTTGTGTGTTTGCCACTTAAACTTTTTTTTTCGCACCACACCCGAAGCTGGAGACCTTTGGCAGCGTCTTTAAGTGCCGCAGGGCGTCGGGCGTCGGGCATCCTGGACTGGTCTGTGGCAACTGCAGGAGTAGAGGAGTAAGTGAGCGGCGGTCTGGGCGGCGGCGGCGGCGTCTGAGGGTTGGCTGCGTGTGCCGGGCATTATTTTCATTGTCGCATTTTTCATCATCATGCTGAACCCTGAAGTTTTTATAGTCTTCTCTCTCTCTCGCAGTCTGCGCTGTTTGGCTTCGGCTCTGGCTTTGGCTTTGGCTTTGGCACTGCACCTGTGCGTCGCTTAGAACCGGAAGCTGCACATCAGCACTGCGTGTGGGAGACTAGAGACCTCTCTTTCTCCCTCTCTATCTCCCTGTCTCTCTCTCTCTTTTATTGTGTGGGTGCCAGTCTCGCCGTTGTCGTTGTCGTTGCCCGCAATTGCCACTTTCAGCCCGTGTGCATTGTCTCTGGTTCTCTGGGTTTCTCTCTCTCTCTCTTTTTTGGTTAGCAAATCTCTTTTGAATTATTACTGTAATTACCGTTGAGTTTCGCCCCGGCAGCGTCATCATCATCCACATCCACATCCTCAACGTCGTCGTCGTCCTAGTCGTCCTCTTCTGCCAGAAGAAACTGTTGTGACACCGCTGATGACTGTGTTGATCCGACGATTATGATTTTATTACGTTTTCGTGTAGTTGTGCTCTGTTTCCTTAATTTTCCCAGTGGCCTGCAGCGTGAGTTATGGCTCCACGTTTTGGCAATCGTATGCGGGATCCCTTTCTCTCTCTCTCTCTCTCAGTCTGTCTCTCTTCTCTCTCTCTCTTTCTGCTGCCAGCGTAATCGCTTGTAATGAAGCCTGCACTAGGTTTACGGGGTCTGTCACTGGATTTCTCGGCTTGATAAACGATGTTCTTCGCTGAGCTGCGCGTTTAATTGTCTGCCCCCCCCCCCCCTGTTGTCTGCAGAGGCGTAGTAATGGAGGGGGGGAGGCGGTTCTGTATGCTAAGCTATTTCTTTTGTCGCTCACCTAATCAAAATTGATTGGCATAGGTCTCCTTCTCCCCCTCTCTCTTTCTCTCTCTCTTTCTCTCTCTCTTTCTCTCATCTCTTTCTGCATATTTATAGAGCGTTTTCTTAGGGGATGCAGCATTATCAAGGGGCGGAATTTTTCTTAACATTTCTATGCATCATATAGGGTGGTTCAATGAGTTTCGGCATCTCAGTGGGATTTTTTTTGGTTAAGTTATGGAATGCAATCACAAGATGTTTTCGATATGCAATGAAAATGTGCTTAAATATTATTTATGCTTGGTTAAACGATGGTTTTCTTTATGTTTTGTGTTTATTTATATGCTAATATGGATCATAATATATGATAATAGTTGCTGTACACGTTTCAAAGGACGTAGATGGGATGGTATTATATATATATGATTCATTTCATTTTTCATTTCATTTTTTTTTAAGGGGTTTACATTATTTATCCTTCACTTTCTCTTCACTTCGCTATTCTACTTACTTTATAGGGCTTCGTAACACTCTCTCTGATTTTCCTTTTCCTCCCCCCTTCCTTTCTCTCTATTTGTTTTTATTTTTAATTTTTACTCTGTAAAAATCTCTGTAATTCTCTACTTGTATATCTATGTATATGTTTTATTTCTTATATTATTATAAATATTATTAAATTTCTACCTCTTAAAGCTCGCTCAGGGTGAGCTCTTTGTCTTTCTTGTTATCCTACTCTCTCTCTCTCTTTTCCCTGAAATGCAACACTCTATCTTTGCTTTCTTTTTTTACACTCTTCTCTCTCTCCCCCTTTCTCTCGCTTTATAAAACCCCCCAAGTTGCCATAATATTAACTCAGCTATAGGCAAACTACGACTTAAGTTCGCCTCCTTCGCCTCTTTAAATGTCATGCTGTTAATCCCGTTGAAAGTCTACCACATAAGACTTTCACACTTCCTCCACTACTCCACCCCTCTCCCCTCTCACTCCTTCCCTCTCGTCTATCCCAGCCACACATAACACACACATTTAACTCTTGCCGGCGCTTCTCACTCTCGCCTGTTAAGTACAATGTAAACCGCGTCGCACATTCCGCAATCCGAACAACAACTACAACGACAAACACTAACAGAGGGACAGACAGACAGACAGACAGACAGACTGGCAGAGGGAGGGACAGTTAGACGGCAGATAGACAGACACAGGGCCAGAAGAGGGGTGGGGAGGGGGAGGTAAGTGGGGCCTCGACGAATTTCGACACATGTTGCCGCAATAAAAATGTCAACACACACATAAAACATCTTCTAAAATGGCATTTGCACAGCGGCGTAAAATTCCAGCAGCCGAAAAATTTGAAGCATAATAAATGGCGCTATGCCTGGGCGAACAATTGCCACGCACACACACGCACACTGGCACACACACACACACACACACACGGGCACACACACACACTACCCCACACTCGCACGTGCTTTAAGCTGCTCGTCGTGGCGCATACGCACATTGTTGGCCATTAAATGCGCATTCCTTGGCCATATATAGAAATTTATAGACCAGAAGCGCACAAGACGTTGCCGGCGAAAGTGTTGCACGGGCGAGAGAGTGAGAGAGAGCGTGTGTGTGTGCGAGAGGGAGAGCAAATGAAAATGCGAGCGAGTGAAAATGTTGAATGTGTCGCACAAGTTGCAAAAGGCGAGGCAAAGCGACGCAACGCGACGCGACGCGCTTTCGCTTTCATTTTGGCCAGACAAAATGCTCGACCCAAACTCGAGTTTCCCAGTGCCTCTACCCAACCTCTCTCCCCCCTCCGGCTCTCTCTCTTTCTCGCCCTTCGCTTCTGGTGTGTGCGTGTGAGCGGAATTTTAAAAAATATTGTTGCCTGCTTTTAGGCGTGCGCGTCTTTAATGAGATAATCTGCGACTCTCGCTGCTCATTTGCCGTAATTGAAGGTTCACTTACCGACATGCCCCTCTCTCTCTGTCTCTCTCCTTTTCTCTGTCACTCTCGCTCTTTGCTCTCGTCACCCCCCGCTGATTACAAGTGCCGTGCCCAGAGGGCGGGCAGGGAGTCGACTGCGTAATGATAGTGCCCCGACCCGTACGTGCGTGCAGAGTCTCATCCTCATCTGCTGCTCGTCTCATGCTCCTCATCGCCTGCTCATCTCCCGCTCGTTGTGGTGGGCTGCACTCAAAGTGGTGGAGCCTTTGCGCCACATGCAGCTGCCAGCTGGGGGGCAGGCAGGAAGGCAGGCAGGCGCAGGAGCATGGTAATCTGCAATAAATGAGGCATGTTGGAAGATTTATTTGATTGCTTTATTTAATATTTTAGAAAAGGCAGATGTTTTGCCACCGATAAGCGCAGCTGAAATTTTACAGAGAGCAGAGAGAGAGAGTAAGAGAGAGAGAGAGGGAGAGAGAGAGAGAGGGGAGAGAGAGAGAGAGGGGAGAGAGCGAGTTGTTGTTGCTGACGTTGAATTATGACTGACGTAATGAAATTTTTCGATGTGCCAAGCAGCAAGGTAAGGCAGGGATTACAGGGATCGGTGACAGTTGCAGATTGCCAAAAGTTGTGGAGGAAAAGGCGTGTGCGAGATTTATGTTTGCTTGTACTACAGATAATTGACACTAAAGTCGCACGACTTGCCATATGCAGACATAGCCTAGAAATGTCAGCAAGGCAAATGCTAGAAATAAGCGAAGAAAAATGCCTGTAAAATTATTTGATTTAAATTTTTATATTTATTATTTATAAGCGTAAAATTCGCATAATTCTCTTGCATATTCACGAGTAATACCAAAAGTTTTTGAATGCTTTTTCTACACTTTAAAGCACTTGCAAATACTTGCTCTAGAATCAATCATGCAGCTATGCAAAAATCTCAACTCTTCATTCTTTTTTCGCCCTGTTGTGCCCCCCCAGGCAACTGTGTTACGCCTTGACCATATGGTTAACTCTTCCAACCACAGCAATTACTAGCCCGAAAGGGATAGAGAGAAGGAGCGTAGGGACAGCGCGCATACGCACCGTTGCCCCAGCAAAGTGACCCACCATCTATCAGCAATCTATGCACATAAACGTGCAGCAACTAACAACTAAATTTCATTAAGCCGCAGCGCACAAATTGAACTACAACGGGCGAGCGAACCACCAGCAACAACAACAGCAGCAGCAGCAACAGCAGCAACAACAGCAACAACAGCAGCAACGTGGTTGAGGGCCATGCAGAAAATTTAAGTGCCCCAGCGAGCGTACCCGAAGCAGACAAGCAAACCAATTTCGTTGCCTTCCCCCAAAAAAAGTGGCAGCAACTGGAGCAGGAGGAGCAGCAGCAGAGCAGCAGGAGGAGCAGGGCAGCAGCAGCAGGGCTGGGGCAGGGCAGCAGCAGCAAGTCGTGCATGAAGCAAGGGACAGAGGCAGGCACAAAAATCAGGCAACGGAGCATGACAAGCAAACGCAACGTAGCGCATCCTGTGCCACCAACATGGCCACAGATCGCTCCCGCTCCTGCTGCCGCTGCTGCTGGCCAACTCTCTCTCTCTCTGCTCTGCCCCACGTTGCTGTTACTGCCATAGTTGTTGCTACTGTTGTTGTTGTTGCTGTTGTGCAGCTGCTTGGGCACATTGTCTATTGGTTCGACCCCAATTCGCCCACTCCCCCCCCCCCGCTCCTGCATGGTTGGCTGACTCCCACGCTCGTGTGATAACAAAATGAAACTTTTGCGAGTCGAGCCGAAGCCGGAGCTGGAGTTGGAGCCCGATGGCGACCAACAGCGCACCGCATGTCTGGCATATTTAATTTATTTATTTTATGCAAATTTCGGATAATGTATCTGCGGCCGCAGGACACAGAGCAGCAGCGAGCGATGGCCACAACAGCAGCAAGTGGCAACATCAAGGGGTTCGCCAAGGTGGATCCGCATATACGGGAAGTGGAGAGATGCGGAGGAGTGTGGAAGAGCACGAAAAATTCTAATGAAAGCAATTGTTGCCAAACCGCGCAGCAAAATTATGCTGCATAGCCACGCCTCCAACCCATTTCGCCTACTCAACCCACACGGGGCTGAATGCGGCTGCCAGCTTGATATTTAGCATTACACGCTTCATTGTCTAAAGTGGCGCCCGGGGAGGCGCCTCAACCAAGTGCCCAGGCAGTCAGCTTGCCCCAAGCATGCCCCCCATCCGATGCCACCTCTCATTGCCCCCCACTCTGCCCGCTTTGCTACGCCTCTGCTTCCCATCCATATTGTATTTATTCAAAAGTTTGAAGCCGCCTGCTTGCACTAACTACTAATGTGCGGTTCTCTCTCTCTCTCTCTCTTTATCTATGTGTGTATGCGTGTGCTGGGGCGTGGCATTGTGTGCAAGTTGTATCTAGCGCCATTTGCTTTTTATTGTTAAACTGCTGAAAAGTTTTACCATAATTTTGCTAGCACACCCGTTTTTTGGTATTTCACTTTTTCACTTTTTGTCTTCGCCTTCGCGTCGAGTTGAGCTGGAATAATGAAAGGCAACTGCGAGATCAGCTGCGATGGTGCGTCGAGTCGTGCAATATCCTGGGCAAGTTTTAGGTAGTAGAAAGTATATTATATTAAAAAGTATATGCAAGAAATGTGGCGTTTTTGAAGAGATAAAATGGAAAAACTATGATAACTGTGTTGAAAAATCATAGGGGGGACCCTTACCTAAATTTCCAAAATATCAAAATATATGCCGTTTCTTAAATGCAGAATCACTTAGGTTGTTAAAACATAAACAAAATGTTATTCCGCGTAAAAATCCTTTGATTTTTAAGAAAGTTACGATCGGTGTAAAATGAGCGTACCAGGCCTGTTAAGGGTGTTACATGTCTCATTTTTTGACCATTTCGACATGATTTTTGGGCCAAAATTAAGTATCGTTTAAAATCGATTTAAACAATTGTTTAGTACTAATTTTGACCTCTGCAATCGATTAAAACTAAAAACTAGCGATTTAAAATTTTGAAAAAAAAAATTGTGTTTGAAAATCATAGGGTCCCCCCTTACCTAAATTCACGAAATATTGATAAATTTCACAAAATAGTTTATGCTATTTTTTATTATTATTATTTTCAATGGTCGGAGGATATAAAACTATATAAACAAATATGTTGAATTTCACAAGAAGTATTTGATTTATTCTAAAGTAATCTGAAATATTAAATATTATAAAAACCTATAAAGTATTTAAAAGGCTTTTCTTCTGGTGATAAATTTACGTACTTCACACATACCTCACAACGGAAACGAGAAGGAGGATTTCACGAAATATTACGCATACGCGCTGTGGGAATTTGGCACTAATTAAAATGGTTTTTCCGCTGACGTATGTAATTCCCACACAGATTTGCAAAATGCAAAAAGTAAGTGGGAAATGCAAAAAATATAAATGTATACACAGCATACAGATATATATGTATGTATATATATATATAGTATATTTCTGCAGCTCATAAATAAGTTGGGCCGCAGCCTTGGCACATGTGAGTGCGCGCGCAATAAATTAGCATTAAAATGCCTTGGGGCATGGATAATTTCCCCCTCTACTCATCCACCTACCTCCGCTTCTCTCTCTTCTTCTCCCATTTTTTTTGCTCAGCACCTTTGGCTCTTTAGCAACTATCACGTGCAGCTAATAAATTCAGATTGGGCCATTTAAAGGGATTGTGAATCGGATCAGAAGTTGTGGGAGAAGGAGGAGAGCAACGTGGTGAGGAACAAGTGGAGAAAAGCCTGTCGGAAAAGTGATTAACTTTGACCGCGCAGGCAGTGCGAGTTGGGTAACCTTTTTTTCTGTATTCGAATTGAATGCCCCCTTTGTGCAATTGTATGCGAAACATTTGCGACTTCAGCCTGGGACAGCACACGGCTGCCTTTCTATGGCCTTTTGCCTCGTTGTTGTTGCCACCCCCCTTTTATATTTTTTTGAAACGTCGCTTGCAGTCCATTTACCTGCACAATTGACTGATTTTCTAAACGGCGACCCTTCGTTTTTTTTTGGGAAACAGAGAAAAAAATAAAGAAAACTTTTAACTGAAACCATCAACATTTATTTAGCTGCCCGACTGGGCTGAGGATTTCAATTGTTATTTCTTTCAACGTTTCGTTTTGCAAATGGGGTAAGTTGCAGGCATGCATAAATGGGAATCACTATTTAAAGAAATTAGTACAATTGTAGAACTGTTATAAGGGTTTCAAACTGTACAACTATGCTAGAAAATATTTTTCAATTTAAATTTTAAAATTGGAATTCCAATGTGGCCGCCTTGAAGACCAATGAAATCCTTGCTTTAAGCCTCACAATATAGATATCCTTCTATTGTCGGAAACCACCTTCTACTCCTGGTTTAGGGTCTATAGCTTCACTCTATATACTACGAACTATCCCGATGACAGCCAACAAAGAGATGCGGTGATCCTTGTTAGATCCACTATCTTTCATTAACCGTTCTACACTCTGTCGCCAAATCATATCCAGCCAGCACTGGCTGCATTCCCAAAGCTGAAACCAACACAGATTGCCACCTACTGCCCCCCGTTCAGTGTTGCCTCAACAATATTATTTTCACATCCTTTCCATCCACCGTAAATATTCACTAACCAAGAGACAAGACAAAAAATTACATTTCCCGTGGTCAGTTTTCTATCTGCGTTTTTTTTCGTTCTTCCAGTTCTTCCTGTTTTGCGTGTTTTTTTTGTGTCTTTTCCCTTTGCCTTATCTGGCTACGCGGCAGAACTTTCCCTGGGCTTAGCGCAGCTCTAGCTGGGGCTTTTCCGGGTTGCCGTTGCCGTCGCTGTTGCTGCTGCTGCTGGCATATTTATGCGCATGTTGGTCCGAGGCAGGCAATTTGCTGCTTTACAATAAGTGCCGGGACATAAAAATAATAATTATGCTTGTACCTTTTATGATTATGGTGTGAAAACAACAATTGTTCGTCGTGTATTTTTGGCAGAGGACAGCGACAACACTGGCACACACACACACACACATACACGCAGGCAGGCAGGCACGCACACACACTCCAGCGTAGATTTACGACTCGTGTAGGTGGAGCAAATTATGAAAACAACAACAACAACGAAAACAATGTTTAAAAACAAGAGCAAAAAAAATGCGCAGAGGGGATGGCAACCGCAACGAGAACAACTCAATGTTATTGCTGGGCAGGGGCAGCAGATGCGAAGGAGAGGCAGGAGAGGCAGGAGGGCAGGGGGACACACCTTGGCCTTAACATTAAGCTTAGCATGGCTTTCAGCACAATAAACAAAAAGTAATTTTCACAAATTTGCCAACTTGTAAGCTACGGCCAAAGTGGGCGATGCCGAGAGACCATTGGAATTTATGTGGCGTGCAGTTACCATCCCGCATCCCGTGCTTCCTCCCCCTCGCTCATCCACTTGGCTGAGAGTGGACGCAGGTGTTGCTGCGGTGCTTGTCGTTAGCTGCAAGCCAGACGACGACGACGAGGACGACGATGGTTCTTAATACCGGATACATAAAGTTTTGTTAAAAGGAAACTGTCGCGACGCCATTTATTATGGCCGTCTGAAGGGTCGTTGTCGCCCCACAGATATCGCTAATGTGTGTGCGAGCTCCTTAAAGCGATTCGTTCACACACATGTATGCACACACACACACAGAAGCCACATTTATGTGTCCATGTGTCCGTGTGTGTGTGCTTATCGGGCGCGCCTAATTCAATCGGCCGTGGCAAATTAAAGTTCCATTTTTTGGCCAAGTCAAGCAGCGAAGCCTTTGAATGCCAAGAGAAATATTACAGGGATTAAGACTGCCTGCTTGAGAGGTTCAAGTTCAAGTGCCTCTCTAAGCCAATGTCATTAGGTCCTTAGCATATGCGCATAAATCAGACGCCGTTCGCCCCCTCTAAAGATGGCCATCGCCTTCCAGCAGTGGCAGCAGCAGCAGGACGACAATCGAAATTGCTAAAACGCTACACGGACAATTCAAGCATGTAAATTAAAGCGCACAAGCAAGTTAGAAAAAAAGGGGGAAAAGGGAAAAGGCGAAAAGGGGACGAGCAACAAAGGGACAATGCAAGCTGGGGCTGACGCTGAGGCGGAGTCCAGTTGGCCAGCTTCCTTAAAGACCAGCAGGGATATCGGCTTTGGCGACGTTGGCGGCAGCGCGTCGCAAATGAAATTAAAGGCGAGCAAACAAGTTACGGTCAGACAATCAGCAATGGGCCAAAAGGACACTGGATAAGGACAACGGACACGGGACAAGGGACATGGGACGACAGGGAAATGCGACAAGGGACGAAGTACGGCAAGGCACATTGTTCCCCTGGCCGCTGCTTAAAGCAATTTCATTTGAACACGCCCATCCCCCCGCCGCCACCGCCGCCGCCGCCTCATCCCTTTGTCCGCTCTTTGTGCGGCTATGTGCAAGATCTGCCTTTGGGAGCAGAGATTGATTTGTGCTGCCGCTGTTGCTCTTCCTTGTCCGCTCTCCGTTCTCCCTTTCTCTCTTTTCTTCGCTTTTGGCCTGCCTGCCCTTTGATTAAATTAAATTTCATGGGACATATGTACACATTGAACGGAATTGGGTAGTTTTTCGTTTGTTTTTTTTTTTGTTTCTCTCTCGTTCTTTGGGTTATTTTTTGTCGGGTTGTTTGCCCGGATTTGAAAGAAAAAGTGCTGAAAAATTGCGCGTAATTTGCAGCAAATCCTTCGTGTAATTTGTTTGTCAACAAATGAGTGTGTAAATGTTGCTCATTTAACATTCTTCTGCCGCCTGCTTTGGCCTGTGACATTGTCTAATGAGTTAATTAGGCGCATTCATGCTGGTCTCCATCTCCATAAGCAGTCTGGGTCATTTTGTCTAATGATTGGGTCAGAGGTTGCACGATTACGAATTAGCTGCAGATTATTTGCAAAACGAACGCCATCGAAAACAGAATGCAGAATTAATTGCAAGCATGAAACAAAAAGTAATTTCCGATCTGGCAGCATTGTTTATCATTATGTTAATTAACAGCGCAAAGCATTTACATTAATCGAAGTTGCGCGCTATCGATTGCACACGCGTTTGTTATCGACTCTCAGTTTTGCTTATATTGCCAACAATTTCAAAGAAAGTGTCGCTTATTTTTGGTATTCCACAAAGAATTCACTCTACATCTGTGTACAGGATAGCTATAAAAACGCACGATAGCGTAAACAATGCAAAGGGAGAATATGAAAAACATAAATATGTCTGTCTGTACATACATATGGAACAAGGAATGCATAAAAAGTTCCCCTTTGCAAAATCAATCGGACGCCATGAAACAATCGAGCGAAACAAAAACAAAGTTAAACCCAATACATTAATGGTATTTGCATTTGTACTGATTTTATTTGGTTTTTATTGAATTGATAAAATCAGGAACAGTACGAGAACTGACGGGGGGGACGGCGGAAGCGAGAGGGCTGCGCTCCTGTTTCGTCCTGCTGCCAATTTGATATTCCGATTGCAATTTATGTGCGTATGTTGTGCATGTGTGTGAGTGTGTGTGTGTGTGTGTGTGGGGTGGGGTGGGTGAGGGCGTGTCAGGGGAAGTCGTTGTGATTCTTTGGCGACCTCGCCACATGCCTGCTCATACTCCTCGCTCTCTCTCTCTCTCTCTCTCGCTCTTCCTTTAGCAATCCGGCTGTGTTTAAACATCTGCAATATGCTGCGGCAGCGGGAACAGTTTGAGTTTTTGGGTGGATCAATGCGCAGTGTATGTTGTGTGTGTGTGTGTGTGGGCGTCTGTCTGTGTGTGTGTGCGTGTTTATTTGGCACCACAAATGCGTTTCCTCTGTGTGGGTTGGCGGCTTGCTGCCTGCGGTTGTCGTTTAATGGAATTCCGCTCTGGCATTAAATGTGACACACAGAAGCTGCCAATTGGAATCCACATTTACAGTTACTGCCAGAGTTACGCACACACAAGCACAGTTACAGTTACAGTTACACAGTCACAGTTACAGTGCCAGTCACAGTGGAACCGGACACTCTGTCGGCCTCTGTCTGTGTCCTGTGGTTTGGCTTGTTTAAGTGTTAAATTAACGTTTTAACAGCTTCGATTATTCCGCCAGTTAATTTTTAATACTTGGGTTCAGTTTGCCCATTTGAAAAGTAGCCGAAAACCCAAAAAAATCGACAAAACTGAAAACCGAAAATCATCCCATCCCCCCCAGCACATTGTAGCATCCTTTGCCGTTATGTCCTTAGTCGTACATTTTCATTAGTTTAATTAAAATTTTACACAATCTTCGTGCGTGTCTGCCTCTCTCTCTCTCTCTCTCTCTCTCTCTCTCTCTATCTCTCTATCTCTCTCTGTGTGTGCGTGACTTTTGTGTGTGTCGGTTTCGGTTTCCGTTTCCTTTTCCAATTGAACCGCAAAAGTTTTTGAATGCCAAAACGAAGATGTGTTCAGGGTCTGCGGGGGGACTGAGCGGACTGAGGGATTATGTTATTGCTTTTGTCATTTATGTGGTCCATTGTTGCACTTGAGTCAGTTTCGCCACATGGCATTCATTTGCCTGATTTTGTTTTCTTGGGATACCCTTTATCTATGGTAAGAGGGATAGAGAGAGCGGTAAATTATAACTAAACTTAATCTTTACATTATCGACTAATCAGATTAGTTACTGAACAAGTCTTTAAAATATGAAGTATGATAAATAAGTTACGCTTGAGTATATATTCGGAATAAATCCTTAGCTTGGCATGCAATATCATGAGATAGATCTAACATGCAGAACTATAATACAGCATACAAAGCAGTTAAACACTCAAGTTTACTTTAGGCATTCCAGGGTATATTATGGGTCATGCTGCTCAGTTATAGCCACACAGCAGCTGTCAGTTCCGGCCATTGACAGGCATTGAAACCGCAGTATTCTTCTCGTTTATGCCCATTGCGGATAGTTTGCACAGTTTTTGAGAGAACTAAAATAAATTCTGGCCCGCATTAAGGCCACAAAAAATAATTGCGGCTTTTGACCACATTCTCCGTTTGCTTTTAAAAGACATTAAAATGTAATGTGCTCTGAGAGCAATAAATGAATTAGGAATCAGAAACTATCGCTTCTGCAGCTGCTGTACGAATGGGAAGGAAGAACCCAGAGGCCTCGTTGTGGAATGTAGAAGAAAGAGAATGTCTTGTATCATGCAGATTCTTCATTAATTCAGCTAATTAATAATCTTTCTTGCAGACGTATACGCTGATCCTATTAGAATGTATCTAATTCTCATTTCAACTGATTCCAATTTATGGAATCCAACAGATGTGCATCAATTTGCCTCTTGCTAATGAACTCTTGGCGTGTGAAGGAGGACTAAACAATGCTGCCACTCCGCCATGTGGGTGGCTTGTGCACACCTTGCCAGATCGTCAGAGACTGCCAGCAATGTGAGCACAATTCAATTATTATTTTATAATTAATATTTTGCACATTAGAAACGCATCAACAGCAGCTGCTCAAGTTCGAGTTGCGGAGCAAACACTTCACTCCACTCGCCATGGGCTCGGCACACGCAATCAGGAGCAGCATCATCATCAGCAGCTTGGGGGGGCAAGAAAAAATGAAGCACGAGAATGTTGCGTGTTGTGGCACAAAAGAAAAGAAAAGAACCCAGAGAAAATATGAAAAATTAGGCAAGAAAATGTAAAAGTTTTGCCCAGCGAAAGCAATTAATGAGAGCACGCGGCGCGGATCTTAAGTGGGTGTCGAAGGTTGCCGAAAGGAAAATCTCGTTGTGAGCACGACACTTGATAAACTACTCAAGGAAATTGAGGATATATTTCAAGTAGTGCGCGTTTCACTTAAATGAAACGATTTATTTACGGGAAACTGCGTTGTTTTGTCTGATTAGGATTTGGAAGCGTAGTTAGTGTGATTAGTTTAATTTCCCTGATTTTGAAGACTTTCAGAGCTCATAACTTTGTAAGAAATCAACCGATTTTGCTGCTGAATGACATTTTCTTTAAGTTTTCTTCTCTAGATTGACTTTATATCAATATTTTATAAAATCTAAAAAAATAAATTTTTTGCTATTTTTCCATACCCCTTGCTAAAATTGCAGAATTTCTTAAAAAAAAATAAAATCTTAAATTTATGTTTAAAATCGTTAACAATTAGTTAAAACTAATATAAAAATCAAGTTTAAAGCTTTTACTGAGTCCGATTGGAAAAGAAAGCGAAGTTTTAGCGATTTTCTTACCATGATGTGCAGAGTATAACGCAGTCGAAAAGCTTGCTTAACTTGTTTAGTCTGTGAATTCAATTAAAATTCAATCTTGCATGTAATTATGAGTGTTATCAGTTGCCAGTTGGGCTGCCAGGCACCTCAGTAAGCGGACCAATCCAGGGATAACCGGGTTCAACCCGTCGCCATCGGCTTGTCAACTTTTATGCAAATTGCCGAAAACGTTGTAGTTAGAACTCAATTAAAAGCTAAATATTTACTTGATAGCACAAGAGATTGATAACATTTTGAAGAGCAGACGAGGAAGAGACGAGAGCATAGACTAACAGATGCCCTGTAAGTGGAAGTTGTAATGCAGATTCATGTTTTCCCTTATCATAAACAATAAGTGAGTTTATTTTATAACTAAGTCGTAACTACCCTAATCGATTTCTTTTCTTACAGGGTAGCTAAAAAGATAAGCCTTGTTAAATGCGTAGGCGTGTCCGGCGCTCAGCAGCTTCGACTTGCCCCACAAAAGTGTTGCATGACTCTGGCCAAGCATAGACACGCACACACATGCACAGACACGCACACAACATGTACACATGTATACATAATTATTCCTTGGCTGCCACTTCTGCCACACACTGTCCGCAGCAAGTCCCAGCAGTCTACTTAATTATATTGTCGTAACTTTAAATGTCATTTTGCTGCACATGAGGAGCAGAGTGAGAGAGAGAGAGAGTGAGAGACAAAGACAGAGAGAAGGAGAGTCGCCTCTGGAGCTGGAGCCACTTGCAGAGACAAATCAGTCGCCGTACGTGGTGCTCGCACTGTGCCTGGCAGTGTAAATAACAACATTGAGATTCATGTGGCACACTCGGGAGGAGGAGGCCAGTCGAGCGCGTGCCACACTGACTGGCCTAATCCCAGTCGGGGCACGGAGCAGGGTCGGAGGTCAAGAAACTTAAAATCAGTACCAGGCATTCAGCGTTTCATCATACATATTTGCCAGCTTCCGTTTCCGCTTAAGCTCCCCCATTCTCCCTCTCTCAGCCATTCGCCTGGTGCGTGACTCTGCTCTGTTTAGTCGTAAATATGCTGGGCAAATAATTCATCTGACCAGATAATGCTGCACAGCACTGTATGCATATATAAGGCTCTCATGCTGCCACATACATATACTATGCCTGATAAAATACCCACTAAACCAGCTCGCTTCGAGTCGGGTATCAAGTCAAGCAGAGGCTTTAAAATCGCATTAATATTTCGCTCAGGCACTTTGCCTGATTCTGCGAATTGTTTGCAAACAATCTACAACAACAACAACAATGGAAATGAATATTACAATACAATGCAAAGAAAAACCCAACTGACCAGTTTCACTGCACTTAGACTGCGGGAAGGGTTAGCGTGTCTTCTTAGTATACAAAAAAATGCCAGCTATAAAGTAATAAAATAATTGAAGTGATTATCAAATCGAAAGAATCTAAACAATCGGAGAACATCTCGTAAGCTTCCCAGTTACGTAGCTAAGTGAATCTTAACTTACATGAGCGAGAGTGTTAGCTGCACTGAAAGCTTTGTATATACTTAGTAATACTATGTCAGTATCCCGTCTATACATCCATCTCAAGTCTAAGCATGTACATATTATTTCCAGTAAAACTTGTATAAATTCTGGAATAAGTAAAAAAGTAGCGATAAATTTATAAAATTGTATGTTGTTGTACATTTGTATGTTGTTTGTAAAAGAAATATGATATCTACATAATATTTAGTTTATAAAAAAAATAATTATAAAATAAATAATTGCAAATTATATAATAAGTTAATTAAATAATGTATTGTATATAAAGCTTTAAATGTTTAGCTTGTATGATATTATATCATATTAATTTAATTCTTAAGAAATGTTTTATATATTCTGCGATAGCGCATTCAAAATTCGTTGCAAGCTCAAGCTAAAATTTTGCTTGTGACAATTTCGTTGTAGTTGAGTGCGACGTGATTAGAGTGTTAAGCGAAAACTCCCTATATATATATACAAAGTAAAAAGTACATTATATCTCTGCTTATATGTATAAATATAGTCTTAACTGGTCAGCTCCGCCGGCGGATCGTCTTGAAATTTAATCGTCGTAGTTGTTGTTGTTGTTGCTGCTGCTGCTGTTTTATCACCAAGCTGAGCAAGTTGCCGGCCTCGCGAGTTGCCCGAAACAAGTCGAGACGAGCCGACTCGATGCGAACTGATCCCAAGCTGAGCTGAGCTTGCGCTGAGCTCTCCAGTCCAGTTTCAATTTGACAATCGAATGAATCGCAATGCGATCGCCGGTGAAGTGGAACTTTGCATTATTGCTGGGACTGTGCCTGCACTTGACCTTGTCTCAGTCTCAGTCTGAGTCGACATCGCATAGTCGTGTCAAGCGTATTGTGGGTGGGAAACAATCGAAGGCACCGCCCGTGGATGATCCCGTTGTGTTCGCACGTCTCTTCAATCGTGATGCACGCGTCGAAGGATTCCTGAATCCCAGTACACGTATCTATAACTTCCTGGGCATACACTATGCCGAGCCGCCTGTGGGTCAACTGCGTTATGCACGTCCCGTGTACAAGCGACTCGCTGGCGATGTGAATGCCACACGCCATGGCCTGCCGTGCATGCAGCCGCATCCGCAGCAGCGGGGTCGCTTGATTGGCCACGAGAATTGCCTGCTGCTTAACATCTATACACCCCAGATGCCGGACGAGACGACAGGGCTGCCGGTTTTCGTCTGGATACATCCGGGTGGCTTTCGCTATGGCTCCGCGGCACAGTACGATGCCACGCCCATGGCGCAGCAGGGTGCAATCGTTGTGGCCCCACAATATCGTCTCGGCTCGCTGGGCATCATGGGCGATGGCACCAAGGAGTTTGACGGCAATCTGGCCATGTTCGATCTGGCCGCAGCACTGCGTTGGGTCACCGAATACATTGCCAACTTTGGCGGTAATCCCAAGCAGGTGCAGGCCATCGGACATGGTTCGGGTGCCGCTAGTGCCATGTACTTGTCCATGTCGCGTGCGGCACGCAGTGGCGGCGATGTTCATGGCGTGGTGGCCATGTCGGGCACAGCGCTTTCGCAATATGCCACCGATAAGGAGCCTGTGCAGAGTGTCGAGGAGGTGGCCAAGATCAACGGTTGTGCAACCGGAAATGAGCTGGAAATTGTCGGTTGCCTGAGGAAGGTGAGTGCGGGTTAGCAGATGATACACCTATATATTAAGTAAATGTTTTACTCCTTTAGAAATCTGCCGAGGATATCATCAAGAACGACGACAAGGTGCAAACGGAGCGTCTGGCTGGGCGTGCCCTGGTCAAGGGATTGACTGGTAGCGTGGGTTTCCAGCCGCACATCGAGGCGGAGGACGACAGGCGTGCACTGCCCAGTCTGATTATTGGTGAACCGGAGGCACAGCTGCGTAGTGGGAACTATACGGGAATCCCTCTGCTGACGGGCGTGGCCAAGCACGAGACGGCCAACTCAGTGAGTGTGGCCACATTGGATCGCGTCTTTGGTTCGGCTGAGAAGTTTCTGGGCTCATTGGGTGGAGCACTGAAGCAGTTGACCGGTTTCCTGCGCATCGATGAGCTGACGGGGGACATTGCCAAGCCGGTGCTGCCCGGACTGACTGGCCTGTTGACACCCACCGTAGAGCAGGTGTGGAAGGTGCCGCAAGCGCTCAATGTGGATCAGGTGCTGGCCAAGGTGGTTGAATCCACGACAGATGTGCTCTTCAATTTGCCCGCTGTGCTGACCACACAGGTGTGGTCTAAGCTGGCACCCGCTTACATGTATAGCTTCGAGTACAATGGGACACGCTCCAAGGGCATCAATTTCCTGCGTGGTCTGCCCATTGTGTCGGAGCATGCGATGGACAAACCGGAGACCGTTGCCCATGGCGATGAGTTGGGTTACATGTTCGATGCCAACGATATATTCGGTAATCCATTGCCAGAGACGCGTCTCACCAGTGCCGATGATCTCAAGGTGCGTCACAATCTTATCGATATGCTTGTCCAGTTTGCCAAGGGAACTGGTGAGGGAGGCAAAGGCGGCGGCGATGGCAGCGGATCGGCTGCCTCGAAGCTCTTCAAGAGTGTGACAGGCGGCGGAACACCCTTCATCAAGGTGCACACCCAACTGGAGGCAGCCAGTGATTTTCGTTTCTGTGAACTATCAGTGCTGGGTGCCTCCTTGTCCCCGCTGACCTCCACCAGCTGTGCGGCACTGGGCAATGTGCTTGGTCAACTGGGCGGCGGAGTTGGTCAGGCAGTTGGTGGATTGGGTCAGACGGTGGGCGGCGTAGGACAGACGCTGGGACTGGGCGGCGGCGGAAATGGTAAAAAGCCTGGTGGTGTCTTGGGATTGGGTCTGCTCTGAGATGGGGCAGCGTGCGTGTGTGCGTTTGCCTGTCCATGTTGCATATTGAATAAAGCCATTGGTATTGACATAAGCTCATGGTTGCCATGACCCGTCGCTCAATTAGCACAGCTCACGGCCTGGCACTAATCTCTCTATTGACTTTAGCGGGGCTTAACCCCCTCCCCCCTCCCACCCACATCCTCAGGCGCTGCCGGCCACTGAAATGCGGCGATAAGCAAATTTCCGGCGAACGACGCGCAAAATTTAAACAAAAGCAAAATCTGGCACAACTTTTAAACTCATGGGGCAGATCCATTTGCGTGGGAGGAGGCAGAGCAGAGATGGTGAGAGAGCAGAGGAGAGCCTGACAACCCCAGTGCCAACAATGCGCCTAAGCCTCCCAAGTAACTCCCAACGACTCCATGCCCAACTGGTTGCCTTGACGCCTTTGTGCGCCCCACGAACTATGGCCAAGAAGGCAGGCACGCAGGCAGGCAGGCACAAAGCCGGCTTACCTAGCTCCAGACCCGCCCGCCCATTGTAGCGTCTCGTTCTCGTTCTTTCATGCGATGCTGATATTATTAATATTATTAAAACTAATTTCATAAATTGAAATTGTTCAGCAAGGAGGAGGGGCAGGCAGTAGGCGTTAATGCCAAGAAATGAGAGGGAGAGATTATAATGGAAAATTATATTGGAATGTAAGTATGTATAAAAGAGCATTAAAATCTATGTTTAAAAAGAAATAGAGCTAAGAATATATAGTAGAACTATAGATGACTATCAAATCACACCGGGTTGTAGGAAAGAAAGAAATGGAATATTTCTCCACTTCTATTTCGAGAATATCTCTAGCTTCTTGCACAAATCGTTTGACTATTTTCGCAGGCATATTTCAATTAGAAAACTTTGATCTATTAATCATCGAGCGAGGCAATGAATTTGCACCATCTCCTTCGTGCCGGCTTCGGTGTGACATCTGTAACAATATTAATGGGTCGTTTGGCTTAAACAAAAAGTTTACAATTAATTAGAGCCCGGTCGCGGCTGCAGTCGGATGACAAATGATAATTATAATTGTAAGTAGTTGCCCGGTAGGGCCGGTCGTAAATAGAAGATGTCTCCATAACTGGTCGTCGGTCGATGCAAACACTTTTAATGATGGTAATAAAAATTACGAATGCGAAACTTAACGTGCAATTGCAGAAGCCAGGGAAAAACTTGGACTGCCCCACCATAATAAATGATGGAAAACAGATGAGGATGGTGATGTTGCTGATGATGATGCTGATGAGCAGGAAGGAAGGTAAGCTGTGTGGCTAGACTACCTGGAGAACCCTTAAAATACTCTGGAGAGAGGAATATCAAAGAGCTGCCTCCAGTGTTGGAAAACGCATTTCTGTGTTGGTAAAGGAAGTAAGGTAAGCTGTCTGGCTACCTGACTACCTGGAGAGCCTTAAAATACTGTGGAGGGAGGAATATCAACGCGCTGTCTCCAGTGTTGGAAAACGCATTTCTGTGTTGGTAAAGGAAGTAAGGTAAGCTGTCTGGCTACCTGATTTCCTGGAGAGTCCTTAAAATACTGTGGAGAGAGGAATATCAAAGAACTGCCTCTAGTGTTGGATAACGTATTTCTGTGCTGGTTATCGAAGGTGACTATCGTCTTGCAACACTATCTTAAAGCAAGCATAATAATCACCCTGTTAAGCGTGCTACTCCCTGGTCCCACTGTGCGTTGGTTACACTCGGATAATCAGCCACTCCTGGCCCCAACCCTGGGACACACATTTAGTTCATTATGGGGCTGTTTACGTACCTGCGCGTACCTCAATTGGCATAAATCAGGACTCGTTTTATGGCCAAAGTGTCGCCCCGATTTCTAATGCAATTTGCCATAGGCCAGAACTTGCGTTTAGTTATCTGTCTCTCTCTCTCTCTTTCTCTTTATCTATCTCTTTCTCACCCTCTCATTAGTTCGAGTCACCCACCCAGACCTCTGTCGGCAATTTTTCTTCATTAATGCGTAGTTACGCAATTTCCGCAAAAACTTTTCTAACATTGCGTTAATTTTGGCCAATTCAGTAGTAGCCCACGCTGGTTAACAACAGTCGCAATTGCAGCCATCATTTCCCCCACATCGTTTTGTGCCTTTATAGTTCCACTTGGAGTTCCACAGTTGCTGACCGAGCTTCTCCTCTCCTCTCCTCTCAACCACCCTCATTCCATTCATTCGCCTGCTCTCATTGTCGTCGTCATGTCGTTTTGTGGTTTGGGCTCAGCCTATTTCGAGTCTTTTGCCAAATTAGTTCCGCCCCTCGATTTATATTGTCATTTCGTGCGTTTCGATTGTGTAAAGCAATTCCATAGCCCTCCTGCCTGCCCCTCTCCCCGTGACATTCCCTCACTAGTTTTGTCTATTTGACTAGACTACATTTATCCCCCCCCACTTTCCAGAGGCCCACAAGCTCTACGGTTCTTGCAGTCATTTCATCAATTCTCGAAGAGAAGTTACGGCATTGCGGCGTGTTTTTGCCCATATGCCTTGCGGTAAATACATGCATACATACATACATACACACATACATACACACATACATACATACATACATACATACACATGTGCATGTACTTATGTATGTCAATTGTGTGTGTTCGATTCTGTGTTGTAAGCCACATAAATTAGGCCAGTCATTTTCCGTTAATAGTAGCAGCAGCTGCAGCTGTAGCCGCATTTATCGACTCAAGTTGGCAGGGCACAAGAAAACTATCGCAATTTATCGAAATTGCCAACACTTTTGCTGGCTCCTCGATTATTGTTATCGACGCGCTGAGGCAACGTGCGATTTGCACGCAACGAGAATTTTCAGTCTGCCATCAGCTCTGCTGCGGCTCGGCAGATGATAGACTCATTTTTTTTTTTTTTTTTTAAATGGAAAAATTAGTTTTGCGCTGATTTTTCACATAGTTATGAGTGTGAAATAATTTTATTCAATTTTGTGATGACATAAAACAAATTTATTATGTGTTCCATCACAATATATTATGATATTAAAGGCAAAAAAGATGGATCGAAAATGTACGAACGTCGCCAAAGGTTTGTTTTGTTTTTACTTTGGATTTTCATGATATTCAAAGGGTAATTTTTGATTTTTGACAAAGTTATGAGAACTGCAATATGCCGGAATTCTGTATTTTATCAGTTACATTAACCTGAATTTTTTGGATTTCAATTTTTATTTCCATATTTCATTGAGCATTTTTCACGACAATGTTGATGTGATTCTTTTTTTTTCCCTTGAAGTTTTTAAATTTAAGGGTTTCTGGTATCTTTTTTCGAAATTTTATTTGCTGGCATATTAACAAAAACGCCGACATTTAGGATTCTTCACGAGAATGTTGATGTGATCTTTTTCTTTTAAGTAGTTTGTGGCCGATGGTTTCTTAATGTTGAAAATTATATTTATGGTAAATGCCTAAGAATGTCTATTCCCCAGCCTAAATAAAAAAATATATATATTCTTAATTCGTTTATAACGAATATTACGAAAGTTCTGATAATTTGTGTGGCATTTGTGAAAGAAAATTGAGAAATTCACTGAGTTACTGCCCTGTTCGTCACTTCGAAGTGTACCAAGTATTATAAAATTATAATAAAAATATTAATTAAAACATCAAATTACTTATTAACTCGGTTAAACTGCTTTGCTGCGGCAACAAAAATAGAATGGAGTCTTTTTCGTGGTGGTTATTGTGTTTCTGGAGGAAGTAAAATTCAGCTAATAACCAGGAAAATGATTCTCTTTACGCCCATATTTTGGAATTCTTGCCTTAAGATGTCTCCAGGTATTCAATATTCAATATTTTGAGTGTGGGCTTCTGTTTCTGGATCCAACAAAATATAGAGAGTAGTGTTGGAAAGAAGTAATAAAAGGCCGCCGCAATCAAAAAGTTTTTGAAAAAAAAATTACGCGAATTTTTTTTTTGCAAAAATTTTTTGCTAGAAAATTACCGAAAAATACTTATTTGTTCTTTCAAATCTACATCGTCCTTCTCAAAAGAATGCCTCCAGACCCCAATGTACTTGTGACAACGTTTTCTGCTAGTATGTATATTTAAAGGAATATCTATTAATAAATAATTTGAAAAATTTTGAAAATTAAGGGAACTCGCTTATTAAATTAATACTTGTATTTAGTGGTATGGTAATACTTATCGATGAAGCATCGAATTTACAAGATTGGCGCAAATTTGAGGGTTGAATAAAAAATGAATACAAAATTAGCCATTTTGATTATAGTTCTCCCAACATAAAGAATATTTTTTCCATGCTTCTTCAAATTTTTCATCTGAAAATAATAGTCTCTCTGGAGATGGACTGATCTAAGCTAAACGCTTAAGTAGATGATCTAAATCTTTCCAATAATCGGTGATGAATGATTTTCACTGCTGACATGACTAATTTTTTATCTCCTCCGTTATACATTAAGAAGCGTATATAAGTGTTAATGCCAAATAAGAAGGTGGTTTTTTAATTTACAGAAAGCAAAGTCCTAGAAACTATTGAAGGATTCCTTGATTGTTTCCCTACTCCAATTTGAGGCGATTCATTGGAATTGTTTTCTTCACTTTGTTCTTCAGTATCCACAAATCTTTCATCATCTCTCATTGATGGTAAACCACCGCGTATTGATGACATGTTAGATGATAATTTCTGAATGTTGGATATTAATTATATGATAATAAGACTGATAAGTCAGTCTATACTATTGCGAAAGCAATACGTTGGCCCCCTACTTGTATACATGCCAAGGCTGTAGCAGTAGTAGTATTATTATTATTTGTAGTATTTTTATTTTGGAACCTTTGTACTATATAAAATATATATGTATGTATCTATGCCTGTATGCCTGCTTAATATATATTGTATTTTATGTATATTGTCTGACTGTCTGAGATCCGTTCGTTACCTTTTATGATTCTCAATTTCGAAACGATCGATAATAATTGTGTGTATATGAATATTAGTTTAAATGGAATCGAACAATTTGTGGTTGTTATGCTGCGACAATTGGTCTAATCCGAATAATGGATTTCCAGGGCTGTCTATCAGTCTATTCTGTGAGTGTGTCGTAACTCCAGAGGGGGAGAGGAAGGGACTAAGCACATGAAAAGTATAGGCTCGTTTACGAGAAAGGCGAGGATGAGGAGGCGAGACGGGGCAGCCGTGTCCTGGGGGGGTTGCTGCCTGTCAGGCTCAATTTTGGGTAAAGCCACTTGGCCATTGTTTGAGTTTTGACATAAGCAAAAATCTGCTTTGTATACTCTCCAAATCCATGAATGTGCCTGCTTCTGTGGGTGTGTGTGTGTGCGTGTGTGTGTGTGTGTGTGAGACGGGTCTCTTTTCTAATGTGTGAAGCCCTTGGCTGTTGGATTTCATCTTTGTTGTTGCTGCTGCTGCTGTTGGCCTGCACTTGGCTACGCTTTGACAACGTCAATTGCAGCTCCATTCAGCCCTCAGGATGTGGGTCTGGCAGAGGGCGTGGGTGACAGCGCTGAGGCGGGGTGACAGGGCAGGGCAGAGTGTACTATATGCCGAGCTATGTATAGAGCTATCAGGCTCTAATTAAAATTGATTACTGTAATTTGTATTGATTGCAGTGCGACACGCACAATGAGCACGCATAGTTTACACTGCCCATCATAATTTTGCCAAGTCTGAGTTTCTCTCTCTCTCTATCTCTTTCCCGCAGGTCAACGCAGTTTGACCCCGCACTCGACGCGGTTTAATGAATAGTTGATGTGGCCCGTGTTTGTGAGCAACACCTTCGGCCAGACACTAATTAAGTGCACGCAATTTGGGGGCCTGCGGTTGCTGCCATTGCTGACGACCAGCCGGCTATGCCAGAGGCCTTTGGCGGCGACCTCAAGTATGCAATGACTTATTTATCGACATTGATTGCTCTTGTCATCTGCAGTAATTGACACTTTTCGCAGTCGACTCTCCTCGAGAAGCTAATGCCCTTTGAAGTGGTTGCAGTATATACTGTTCTTAAGTATTTCTCTAAAGTTTAATTCAAATAATTATCACACATACTAAAATCCGAAATCATTGAGAACCTGCTACATCAAAAAATATATAATATATGATGATAATATATGATCTTATGCGAAAGCAAGCATGGGAAATAGAAGAGGAGAGCTTAGCTCAGATAAAGCCAAGTTTAATTCGCATCTAAACGAATCACATAAAGTCGTCATAAAGAGGGAGAGAGAGAGAGCGAGAGGGAGAGAGCAGGAGGGCAGAAGAGCAGGAAAGCAGGAGAGGAAGTTCTCCTTGGGATTGCCCAAAATCCAAGCTTTATATGCGCGTTTTACAAGCGCTGCGGGAGTACTGAGAGTGTCGTCCCTCCATGGCAGTTAGGGAGAAGGCAGAGAGAGAGAGAGAGAGCTGGATGAGGCGGGCACAGGGGGATCAGAGAGAGAGAGAGTGAGTGAGAGAGAGAGAGTCTGTTCGCGTCAAGTGCATCGGAATGTGTGGCAGCTGCAATTGTGCGGCAATAAATTATTGTGCAACACGCAGACGGTGGCGATGTCCTCGCTGTGACTGTGACGCTGACTGAGTGGCACAGGGCGGGGGCGGGTAGGGAGCAGGGAGTAGGGAGCAGGGAGACAGCATAATGAATGCTATGAAAATTTTTTAACAATTTTTTAAGTTAAAAATTACGACAACGCTGACAATTTGCCATAAAAAGCGACGCTCAGCCGGAGTCGAGGCTGTGCCTGCAGGCAAGGATTGAGCATGGTGGGAGAGGGAGGAGAAGGGAGGGGTAGGGAGTCTGAGCCCCTTTGCTGAGTCTGCTGATTCGTTTGCGGAGTACAAAATGGTCTCAGCAGGAGGAGGAGCGGGAGCACGAGCAGGGAATCACGATTCGTTCGAGAGAGAGAGAACTCTGCTGACGGTTGACTTTTGCCTTTGCTTTTGCTTTTGTTACACCCATTTGATGTACCTTCAATTTGCATGTGTGTGTGTGCGGGTGTGCGGGTGTGTGTGTGTCTGCTGGCACTGCAATATTTTACTTTGCCAAATATATGTAGAGGGGGAGGGATAGAGTTGTGGGGCCTGCTGGGCCTGTGCTGCGTTCCGTTTGGGGCTCATTTGTCAAATGTCACGGCTTGATGATGCAATTCTTGTTGTTGTTGTTGTTGCTGCTGCTGCTGCAACTTTGTCGTCATTTAGTTGGGGCATGCAGATTTATGGCCTCGTTGCAGCAGTTATTTACGCGTATTTATTTAATACTGCAGCTGTACCCCTCTTTCTTTCTCCCTCTCTGTCTCTCTCTTACATTCCATTTATGGCTTATTTACGCGCATCCCTAAAAACGGAAACTCTGTCAACTGACACTCGCCACTCGAGCTGACAGCTGCTCTCCCCCTCCTACTTCCCTTCTCCAGCCTGCTCCTCCTCCCTGCTTACCTGCTGCCCCCCCGCCCGTCTCGAGGACTGCAGAGCAAACAGATCGCATTTCTAACAAGGGTTAGTTACCAAAGAATAACACTTGAAGATGTGCTACTGCCCCCCATCTCCCTGCATCTCTCTTTTTCTCCAGCCTCAATTCCCGCCTCCAGCTCCGTCTCGAGTTGTGTCTTCAAACAACCCTCTGCGCAGTGTCAACCTACTATGTATGGGGTTGTCTCTAGCCCTCTGCTTCCCCTTCTCCTTCACCTTCCTCCTCTCTTATCAATACAATTTATGCGTTTTTAAAGACTTTTGCCTCAGCTTCTTTTCTTTCCTTTTGCTTTGGTCACGGCACTGTTTATGTTTCTCTACTTCCAGGTGGAACTATTCATGCCCTCTCCAAGTGGGTAGGTTGACTGGGATGTGAAATACATATTGGAGACAAATTTAAATCCGCTCGAACTCTGCGTAAGTCTACACATTACAGAGATCTTACATAATAAAGTCTAAAATCTTTAAAAATATTATGAAAAGAGCATCAAACTCGTATTGAATATACCAAATTGCTTATCGATATTTCGATTTTTGTAGATACAAAATTTGTCATAGGTCTTAAGTATTCGAATATTTATAAAAAAATATATTTAACTTAGAAAACTCGTTGAAGCTATAAATAAATAAATAAATAGTCAGAATTTAAGGAAGATATCTTCTTTTTATGTTATCGATCGGCACTACTATCGATTAAAATATCAGAAAATAGAGAAGGCTTTCTCATCAATCAGTTAGGGTATTCCCTAGTTGCCTTGCCCACGATGAAGAGCATCCATCATATGGTTCTGCATCTCTTCGGTTAACGCTCGCCTGCATTTTGGGCTGTGAGGCCCTAAGAAAATATTATTCTTTAATTTCTGCACTGTTGCATTTTCGCCGCATTTCCATTTTGGTTGTGCCTGTGAGTGTGTGTGCCTCGTTTTTTGTAGTTTTTCCCTTTTCACCGTCGGCTGGCAAAGGCAAAAGGCAAAAGGCATAAATATACAATGCACTTTCTATTTTTTGTGCTCGCTTTTGCTTCTCTCTCTCTCTGCATGCAGGATGTACTGCCTGCCACCCTGTGAGTTACCGCTGCCCATTCCTCCGCTTGCCCCTTGAGCTACCCCTCTCCCTCTCTCTGCTGCTTGCCAAACTTTCGATTGCTTCTTTTATGCGAATTCGTGGCACAAGTTTCGGGCGCCTTTGCCATAACTTTCGAATTGCTGCATAAACTTTTGCTCTCGACTATCATGTAAGAATCTTTTATATACCCATTTCTATATCCTTTTTTTCGTTTTCTTTTTTGGCTTGTAGAAGGAGGGGCAGTGGGCGTGGCACGGCTCAAGCTGTTTAATTGTCAGGCAAATTTTGTGGTTCATTGAATTCGGTTGGCAAAAGTTTTTCCGCTTTTCCAGCACGAAAAGAAAAGCACAATGTTTCGATTGAGATAAATTGCGGTAGAATTTTCCGCAAAAAGTTCGCTAAGAAAAGTTGGGGAATTTATGAACGATTATATCATATGCGAGTATACATATATTTTTAATAAAGATGCGATTTTAATTTCAACTTCTTTTTTTTTTGGCAGTGGAAAAAGTGCCTAAGGATTTTACAAAATGAAAAAAAAGCAAGTTGGCAATTTTTCGGGAAAAATGCTCAGGCTTTCGATGAGATTTGGCGACTTTTTAAAGCAAATTTCATGCAATTTCTTCCCATCGAAAGTAGTTGAAAAGTGAACTCCGGAATGCGCTCTCTCTCTCGGAGTGTAATGCCATCGGGCTTTGGCGCACAAAAGAAGCCTTGTCTGGCGGGACGTGCAAATATTTTGCCAGTCTGCACGGCATTAATCATATTAAGCGCGATTTCTTCTGCGACGGCACACAGTGCGTATGATTATTACCACTATTATTAATATTATCATGTGCCCGACGTTGTCACGCCCCCATCTCCTTCTCCTCCTCCTTCTACTCTTCTTCTCCACGTCGCTGCCATCGTCATTGCAATTATTTACAAAATCAGAGCACGTGCGCGCTGTGCTTTTATGCGCTAACATGTGTGTGTGTGAGTGTGTGTGCGTGAGTGTGTGTGGCACACACTAAAATGCCCTGAGCCGCCTCCCTTATTACAGCACACACACACACACAGAAAGAAAGAGAGGGAGAGCGAGAGAGTCACAAACAAAGCGCACTCGTTGACAGCTTCAAGTCGCCTTTGCGTGTTTTCCTGCTCTACAAAATGTCATGCGATATGGCAGCACTAAAATATGGTTCTAATGGGATTTTTCGCTAGAGATAAACGTGTTATTTAGAACTGAATTGGTTTAATTAGTGTGGACAATTGTGGAAGATTATCTAGAGAGATTTCCATTATTTTTTAATTTGCAATAAATATGTAGTATAAGAGACTTCTGCATATCGCATGATATATTTTCCCTCTTTCTTCTCTTAACCTTCTACAATTGCCTGCATTAATTTCTCTTTATATGGCAAACATTTATTTAGATTTCCCCTAACTCTTTTTGCTCCGTTTTTTTTAAATTGTTGCCCAAAAAGTTAAAAAAAAGAGAGCTCGACCTCTGCTCATTCAGTTGGCTGTGCTTAACGATGCGACATTAGAGAAATTTAATACTTACAGTTTTAACAGTAATTTCCCAGTGCGCCCATCCCGAAGAAGGCATCGCTTTTAAGCTCATGGCAGACATAAACAGCAAAAGTTTTGCCTTTTCCATTTTTGTTGTTGTTAATCCACACGTTTGCTAATGAAATATCCATTTGCCCCACGTTGTCTGTCAGTCAATTCATATGCGTGAATTGCAGGGGGGTTAGTACTGAAGGTAAGGGAGGGGGGGGAGTGGCATTCTCGAGAAGCTTATGTCTTGTCTGCCGAGCTGAGTTGCAACTTTTGCGGCAGCGTTTTTAATTTAAATTGACAACACGAAGCAGTTAAGTACTTGCAGCGACATTTTAATAGCTTGTAAGCCCCGCGAGTGCTCTGAAATGTGGGGCGTGGCAGCAGGGGGGGGAGTATAGGGAAGACTGGTAAAAAAGACGCCAGAGCAAAAGTCTAAAGGAAATAAATACAACGGACTCTTATTTACATATTCCCAAACGTAAATACGCGCCATTTTTATTTGCCCGACTGAGTTTTTTTTTCCTTACTGTTTTTTGTATTTGGGCACTCAACGAAATCCAGCGAATACTGCCGGAATCCCCGCCTGAATCCCGACTCATTCATTTTCCTCCTTTTTCACTCCCAGCAGCTTTTCATTTTATATTTTTTTTTTAAAGAAAATTTGCATAAAGTGAAAACAAGCATTTTAATTTCACTCGACGCAGTTGGAAAATGAGAAGTACGATTGCATATACGAGTTGGTAGTAAACGTTAGCATTTACCGACCTCTCCCCCTCAGCCCCCTCTTACACTTGTCCCGGTGTGACCGGTAACTCCCCTGAGCAGTAAAAACTTTTACGGCGACGAATCCATTTCGAAATAGGAAATGTACTTACAGTTTCAACGAGTTCTGAATGCCCTTAAAGAAGGCAGGTAATAAGTAGGAAATCGAAAGGGAATCTTATATATTTTAGTTACAAAACTCTCTAGATTATATAGGTAAATAGGCAAAAAACTATAAAACAGTTCTCAGCATTTTCAAAGACTTTTCCCCGCTGTAATGTTCCAGATTCATTTCTCTGTCTATAAAAGAGAATGTAGCTTTGTCTAACAAAAATATTTCCCGAAATATTCGTATTACACTAAGATATAATCTTCTGCAAAGCATTACCCACTCCGTTAGCTAATCAAACTAATTTCCGTTAGGGTATGTGTAGAGGGGGAAGCAAAAATAAGTGGGGATTGCGTCAGCAGTCGTAATTGTTGGGGACCTGGAAAAAAGCGCAATGCCCACAGACAAAACAAACCAATTTAAATTAGACTACCCGCTGGGGGTGGAAGCTACCCTTGTTGGGGGAGTGAAGGAGGGAGAAGAGAGAGAGAGAGAGAGAGAGAGAGGAGGGGACTGGCTAATATTTGGTAAAAGTGTTGAAACTTTTGGCGAGTTCCAACTTTTGACATTCGCATTGCACTAAATGTAAATGCCAGCGTGGGAGCAGGAAAAACTCCATGATAAATGTGCATTTTGTTGCTACAAGGGGGAGGGTAGGTCGGTGAAGGGCGGGGGGAAGGGTGCGTAGTCGACCACGTAGTCTATGAGGTGCCATTATGAAAACAATTTCGACAGATAACCACAGCCAGAAAGAACCTGAATCCGAGCAACTCTTGCTCATTTCGACCGTTTCGGGTATTATTTGAGACGGGACACCACATGCCACGCTGGCAGTTTAATATAATTTAAAACTAACCTAAACACATACCGAAACTCACTGGATGTGTGTGTGTGTGTAAGAGAGAGACAGAGAGAGAGAGACCCTGTCAGGGTTTATTTGTGTGCGCTTGTCAAGTAGCCCGGCGTCTGCCTTTTGACGCTCGGCCCATAAATTACGTAGCACTTGGAGCATCTTCACAATTTGGTTAGTCATTTGCCTGGGCCCGGGGCCCAAACAAAACTATTAAGTGGGCATAAAACTCTTAGGATATGTGTGGGGAGTCTGACGGAATCAGAGAGCAGGGGACATAGAAAGAGAGAGATAGAGAGACACAGCAGAAAACCCTAAACTGAAGTGCTCCATTTCGAGAAGCCGACAGTTCTGCGGCCTGCTGTTCATTTTGGATACACCAATCTCTACCCTCTTCCAGGCCCCAAACAAGGGAAAGATCCGAAAACAAGCTAAACAAACATTAAAGAGAACAGTGAGCCCATAATGAGAGGCGCTTGATACATATGTTTAATTAAACAACAAGTTAAATGTATTCAGTAAACTGCTGGCATAGGAAAATGGCTAAAAGAGAAAGGATTTTTCAATTTAAATTTAAACAGAGATTGCCTATAAATCGTTTGCTAATATTCAATAGCATTATACCCTGCAGACAGTTTTTTTATGTTGTGGAATTTATTGGAAAAATCAGAAAATAAATCGGTGAAAGTTTTTTAATATTTTTTTCATTATAGCAACTAATTTATACCCTGTACGAAAATATTTTCCATATATTAATCTTTATAAAGAGTTACAAGTGAAGGGATAAGTAAGATTACCTTAATGATATATAAAAAGAACAAATTCCTCTCAGTTTGCAGCTGAGCACAGGTTTTTAGCTTCCGGCGAATATGTAAACATTCCCAGGGTATTACACAGGTCGACTACTGCCTGCCTGCACTAAGCTAATTACGTATCGCGTATAAATGACAATTTTGCAGTTTATTGGCAACTAATTTGGCATTGATTTCAATAAATTTGCATTTAATTGCTCGACTCGGGTAATTTCATTTTATTTTTTATTTTTTTTTGTTTTTGTTTTTATACGTGATTTTATTTTTTATTTTGACACAATTTATTGGTTTAATTGGGCCAGCAAAATGAGCGCAAGCGAACGTGTCCTTGTTGTCGTTTTTGTGCTCGATGCTATAGAGGGTTTTGTTGCTCTGGTTTTGTCTCTGTCTCTTTCTCTGTCTCTGTCTCTGGTTCTGCATACGGGATGAGGTACACGACGTGTGCAGTCTTAATTGGACTCTGTTAAGTGTTGAGGGGGAGATGGCAGGTTGCGGGGCATGTGGGGCTGGGAGGGGGGAAAACGAGCTGTCAAATAAATAAAATAAAATCCAACTTGGTGCTTGCTAGACATGTATTTGCTTTAAAGAAACGAGCAATAAGGTGAGCGGCGTCCGGGCAATGGGGGAAGGGGGGGGATGGAAAAACTTTGTGGCAGCTCTCTCAGAAGTTTTGGCCAAAGACATTTTCAAGTGCAAAGTTTTCGCTAGGCAAGTGAAAATCTCCTGGGGCCCAGGAAGCCACCGGTTGAATTGTTTGTACTGTTCATATAAGACAAGGCCAGTCAGGCAGGGGGAAGGGGGCGGGAGTAGCGGATCAGGAGGCCAATAGCAAGTGCAACCCCTGACTCCGGGGCAAGGTATTTAGCCAGGGGTGGCATGGCTCTCCGAAGAGGGTGTGTGCGAAGAGAGAGAGAGAGAGTCTACGAAAAGTCAATCACAATTCCCAGTGCAATCACAAGACGCGTATTAATATTTAAAGAGGTCATCGAATTGGTTTCAGCCAAATGCCGAGACAATTCGCCTGCTCCCTGCTTCCAGTTCCCTGCTCCCTGCCACATGCCACATCCTCTGTGCCTGCTGCCTGCTGCAAGCTGGAGACAGATAAGACGGCAACAACATGAAATTGCTAGCAATTTGTGGCCTGCAATATTTTCCACTTATTTGGCGATTTGTTGCAGCAAAGTGGCTCAGTATCTGCTCTTCTCTCCTCGCTGAGTGTCCCCCCTTCCCCCTCTTCCCTTGCTGCTGCTGCTCTCTCTTCCTCCCCCTTTGCCATCGCGTCCTCTGATTTTATGTCTGGCAATTTGCCGGCATTTTTATGATTTGCAGCATTGTCTCAGCTGCTGCTTTTGGGGGTCGTCGCAAATCGTTGCATTTTTAATGCCACATTGAAATCACATTTGCATCGGGCCCCATCGCTATTTATGCTTTTCCGTTTTTCCGCTTTTCCACCCCTCTGTCTGCGCTGAAAGCGAAAACTCTCACTTTTTGCCACATTCCTCCACTTGCGGCCATTCAATTTGCTCCTTCTGCAATCAATCACAGGCAAAGTTCAAGAGTTTCTGGGGGGAAAACCTTTGCATTTGTTTTTCCTGCACAAAGGAAACTCATTTCATTGTGTGGATGTGTGCGTGTGTTACTCTTGAATTTACATTGAATTATGAAAGAGAGAGAGAGAGAGAGAGTTTTCAACTAAAATCATTTCTCGTTCATCTTTGTTTACCAACTGAGAAATTATTTCTATCGAGTGAATTGGGATAATGGCTTCAAGTAGCTCTTCAGAAGTATCTGGATAGTATGTACTTAAAACACTTCTAAACTTGATTTTCAAATTAAAGCATAAAATATCTTAAACTCAAACTTAATAAAAACTTTAGCTAGGGGTGTGTCTTATAAAATGTATTATTAAATATCATTTAATGCTGGAATTTCATTTAGAAATTATTTTATAATAATATAATAATATTTTAAAAGCCTTATTCATTTATAAAACAATCTTGAGCTTAAACTAAGAGCAAACATAATTTTAAAATACAAATTTGAGAGATTTGGGCATAGTTCAGACTGTTGGAAGTCTAGAGAGATCTTTAAAGTCGTACCGATCTTGAAAATGAGGAAGTAACCTAATTTTTTAAATGCCAAATAAATCTAGAAATCAAACTATTTACAAAATGGTATTCCTTAACGAATTTCGAAGAAGTTATGATCCAAAAATTAGTTTATTTAAGAGATAAAATAGTGAAAATGTGTGTGTTTATAATTATGATTCTCTATTTATTAAGTACTTCTTTTTTGGGAAGTCCACAACTTGTGCCATTAAAACTTATAAGAGTTTTTTGGAATTTCGGTTTATATTCTCAAGTAGTTTCCTCTTCGTATTTTGTACATCAACACGGAAACCTTGGCAACTCTGGCAATAATTTGTTAACCCCGGACTGCGCTTAATTTGAATGGCAACTTTTAATTCGGCAAAACTCGAATGAATAAAGCAAAAATTATGCCAAAGAAGGCAGGAAGAGAGGAGAGGAGAGATAAACGGGAAGGAGAATGAAAGAGAGTGGGAAGAAGAGAGCAGAGGAAATGAAAACAAACCGTAGCGTAGCGTAGCGAAAAGCAAACGAATTAACACTTTTGCGCTGCTTTTGCTGAGCATTCCATGGAATCAGCTCGCTGTGAAGAGGCACAACCCAGAATTCCCCCCTCTCCACACCCCTTCCCGCTGCTTTGATGGCCCGCAGAGCAAGTTTGCTGCGAATCCGGAACTTCCGTGCAGTGCTCAAGTTCTGCGCCGCCGGCTGTGCGCCCAAAGAATGCCCAAGTGCAGTAGAGCCCGCAGGAGGCGTGGCAAAATGAATTTGTATTGTTTTTGTTTATGTGTGTGCGAGAGGGGGAGGTGTGTGTGCTGGGTGTGTGTGCCGCTTTGTTGTGCTGGCGCGCCAAAGAGCAAACACAGTGAGCGCAAAAACCGCAGCCACTAAATGCATTAAAAGCCAGCTCCGGCTCCGGCTCCAGCTACGGAGGCGTTGAAAATTGCGGCAGCAGGAGTCGGGAGGGATGGAGCGTGGGCGGGGGCGGTGCTATGTGCTCTCGCTGCGGTTATATTGTAACGGCTTTTGTGCCGCGCCAGCCAAGTTGCCCAAGTTTGGCATTGTTTTCCTGCACGGATATCCTTAATGAGTGAAAACTGGGCTAAGTCAAGGCGCTGCCCGGGCGGCGGCCATCATAATTATCCCAGAAGCAGAGGCTGCATAACCTGCTCCCCATCCCGAACTCCCCCATCTCCTCCCCCTCCTGCGACTGCGACTGACAGCCGCACACTCGACACTCCACGGCGCCGCCCGTTGGGGCACTTGAGCTGGCAGAGTTGCCATCCCACTCCGCCAGGCGCTTATCTGACCACATGCGCACATAAATCTTGCCGCATAAGGTGGAGGTGGCAACTCTGCACGGGGCTACGCTTGTGTAATTATCATTGTGATCACTTTTCAACAGTGCGAAAAACTTTTGTATTAAAAGAAAAACTTATGACAGACAACGCACACGCAACGGCAAGACGCCTCCCTGCCATCCGCCTCCGACTCCCCGCTACAAGACTGCTCCAAGCTGGACAAGCACACACACACACACACACACACTCGCACACGTTGCCAGTGGCCATTGTCAAGTATCATTTATCATTCAGTCAACGTCCTTCGATTGCAGTTTATCATCCAACCCCCTGCTGCCAGCTTCCCCGCCCCCTTCCCTGCTCCCCTCTTCAAGCAACTGCTTTACTGGGTCGTATTCCGTAATTTTTCTCTATCTTGTCGCTTTTCATCCCCTCCCCCCGCCCTCCGCTTCCTCCCCCGCTTGCCGAAGGAAAGCAAAAGCAGCGAGCTGGGAGCTGAAAAGCGAATGGAAAATCAGTTCCTGACCTCAGGTTGTTATTTTTCTTGCCAGCGTTTTAAAGCCGTTGCGGGGGCGATAAAAGCAGAGCAGCAGCAAAGAGAGAGACAGGGAGGGAGTGAGAGAGAGGGGAGGGGTGGCCCGAGAATAGAGCTTGGTAAAATAGCAATTAACGTGGATTTGAAGTCTCTACCTTGCAATAATCGGAAATAATTGAAGAAAACAAAAAAAAAAAGCAGGAAGAGAAAGCGAACGAGAAGAAGACGCAGCAAAGGAAACCCCAAGCAGTGTTGCATATAGTCGTCCATGGGGCTCTTCGAAGGATGTTTATACGTGCAATTTGTAACGTTTTAATTGTTGTTTATGTAGCTACTGCTGCAGGCCGACGAACTGGGGGAGGGGACGAAAACTGATTAACTAGTTGAACGACAGGCAGGCAGGGCAGGGGTAGGGAGGGTTGGACAGGAAGGGTCGTGGATCGATTGTTGTGCCCCAAGATTGCAACCACAACGAGAGGGGGAACAAGAGTCTCATTTTGATTGTAGCCGGCATAATGTAAATTGCATTAGTTCTCAATTAACTGGGCCAATGATATGGCATGTGATTGAACTGCAACGTATCAGTCAATGAATAGCCCAAAGGGGACGGGGCAGTACCAAGCATACTATTCAGTAATAGCTGGATTATTAACTGAAGCTACTAAAATGCTGCTTAAAAGTTTCTTAAGGTTTCTTAATAGTAAAAAATAGATATATATTTTATTTTTGAAAACTTTAAAGAGAAGAAATAAATAGTAATAGAAATATGAATAGTAAATTTAATAATGATAATGTTAATTATTTATTTATTTCTATTTTTTAAAGTGAGTCTAGAAAATTTCCTATATTAATCTTAACTTTTTCAGCAAAATGTTCAGGTATTTATCGTATCGCAAGTACGCACAGAGCATTGGCATCTAACGGCTTTTGACATATTTGAATTTCCACTCGTTACTTTTACTCAACACGATTTCTCGCTCTCTCTCTTCGGGCGCTCAGCAACTCTGTCAGCGTGAGTGGCGGAATGTGGCAACTCCGAAAATGGCGACGCACAGTGCGCAAACTCAACTTTTTAGCCGGCAGAATTCAGCAACAAATGTTGTTTATGCTTGGCACTGGATAATAAACAAAACGTGGCAGTATAAGCGTAAATTATAAGAGGAATTTATTGAGCATATTATATAAAGAGAATAAAAGAGTAGAAGAAAGAAAGTTAAATAAATTATTATAAACAAAATATATATATATTTAAAATATTGCTAATAATTCCCCAGCTGCAGTAATAAATCTTGTTGCAGCATTACTGTGGCAATGATTGAGCAGTAAGCAGGGTAGTGCAAGAGGGGGGAAGTTCCTTCAGAAACAGCTGATTTGTGTTGGAATCCCGCTCGCACTCCGAATTTCAACGCACACGAAGCGCAGCCGAAGCCGAAGTCAGTGCGCGAAACTCACCACACGCCGTGGTGTACTTCGCTGCGCCTCGGCTCCTGCTACGGCTACGCTGGCTCTGCCTTTGACTCCGGCTCTGGCTGTGGCAAACGCTTTGACGTTCAGTTGAGTTTTGGTTACTGCCGCCAACGGTTAACGGTTTTCCAGTGTTGCCGCGCGCGTTTTTTACTGGTGTCTGCCACTCGTGCCACACGCAGCACACTTCGTGTGGCAACATAAACAAACAAAAGCACAATTGCAATAAATCTAAAGAAGAGAGAGAGAGAAAAAAAGAAAGAACTCAGTTCGGTTTCGCTTATCGGGCTGATCGTGCGCACCGTGGCAACTCTAAGTGCAACTGCCACCTGGTGGCAAGCCTGCTGCTTCAGCGTCGCGGAAACGTAAAGGCAAACGGAAGCGGAAGTGTTTAGGCAAAGTGGCCACGTTTTCTCGAAAGACTGTGTTTGCCACAGACACACACACACACGCACACACAGAGAGACTGCAACATGTGTGCATCAGTGTGTGTGTCGACTAAGGGTGTCCCTCTCCTCGCATGTGTGTGTGAGTGTGTGTGTGTATTATGCTGCCACTGAGCGCATTGTAAAGCCGGGTCCAGCTACATAAAACTAGCAAAACGCAATACGAATACTGCAAGTGCTCACTGTGTGTGTGAGCCACTGTGTGTGTGTGCCAGTGTGTGTGTGCGCCAGTGTGTGTGGAAAGCAAATAAATGCTCTTGCAACGCTTTTTTAGCCATTTTATCTCAAGTCGAAATACTGTAAAAAATTGTAAAATGGATTTACGTTTCGTATTCATCGTTTTCCTGCTGAAGTGGACGCATGCACAAGGTGAGTCTATAAAAAACACACACACACATGCCCCTTACACCTGTGTGTGTGTGTGTGTGTGTGTGTAGGTGTGTGTTTGCTTGGGCATTCTGTTTGTGCAGCTGCTGCTGCTGCTGAAGTGCAGTTTCTCTCGCATTTGTTCAAGTGGCGACACCGCACGCGCTGCAAATATACCATAGAAAATGCCTCAGAATGCAGAATGTAATATGTGTATTTATTATGCACATGTGTGTGTGTTTGTATGTGTGTGAGTGTGGGTGTTTGCGTGTGTGTGCGGCACAGTAATGAGGCGCATTTAGCTGAGGCAGCAGAGCGGCTGACCTAAAGTACATACAGCCTGCATGTGTTGCATGCTGCGAAAGTTTTTTCGAACACAGAGAAAGAGAGCGAGCCAAGGAAACTTTTGAATACCCTCTTAAGGGGGGACAGAAGGGGGTACCCTTTGCTATTATTGAAGTCGCTTGCAAATGCAAAATATGAATGCCACAAGGTGTTGTCGAGCACTTCAGCTATGTGTTTGAGTGTATTCGCTCAATGCAGTTGGAAAATGCATTTGAAAAACAAATTTAAAATATACTTGAGATACAAATACTCAGGGAATATGCAATCCAGTTAGAGCTACAGCTAGAATACTTGAGATACTGCCATGAATATTTACTGAAAGTATCCAGTATCTCGTAATACTATTTTAATTATCTCTCATTTACTTTCATTCCCCAAGATGAAAGCGTACTTCATAAATTGTTAATCTCCGCTGCACAAACACACACACAGACATACACAGAGAGACTAAGCTGGCTAATATATTGATTAACTGGCTGAGGCAGTCACGATGGAATATCTTCTATCTTCTAGTTAAGTTTCACTTAACTCTCATTTACTTTCGCTCAAACAAACTTATTTGTTTGGCTTTTCATACGAAAACTTTTCGCCAGCCACAAAACAATTTCCGCACTGAGTTTCCTGCGCTCGCACGCTCCCTCTCTTTCCCTCTCTCTACCTCCTACATTTTCCCTAGTCGCTGCCTAACAACCCAAACAAATTAGGCACACAAGAAACAAAAAACGAAAGAGAGATATAGAAAGAGAGAGATAGAGAGAGGGAAGAGAGCAACCAGCCGCAGTTCGACCCCGAGGGCAAAGCAAATTATGAATGAAGTCTTGTAGCTACTCGCCTCGTGTCTCTGTCTCTCCCTCTCCCCCTCCCTCTCTCTTCCCCTCCCTTTCCCACTTGGTATTTATTTTATTTTTTTGGACTTGTGCATAAAATATGCGCATTTAATAAGCCCCTAAAAATATGAATGTTTTGCCAAAAAAACAATGACAGCAGCAGCAGCAGCAGCAGCAGCAAACGGAAACGAGAGCACATAAAACCGAAAGCGTTTTACCGTAGAGAGATATATCTCTCATATCGTATTGTATATAAAACATATACACGCTTATCCGCTTTGTATTTCATTTTATTTGAGAGCTCTCTTCCTGCCATTGCTCAATTTGCGTGTCTGTGTGCGTGTGTGTGTGTTCGCGTTTTTCTCCTTTTTCCCTTTGTGTGCCTTTTCTGCATTTTCTTTTTGTGTTCTTTGGGTTAAGGGCGCTTTTATTATCGCGTAGTTTGATGCATGTAAACGAATTCAATTGAATAATATCCTGTCATTTCGGCGGTCTCTCTCTCTTTCCCCCTTTTGTTCTCTTTCTCTCTCTCTCGGCTCGTTTGGCATGTCAAAATTGTTATCAGTGGTAGCGAAAAATTCGCCATGAAGCATGAAGTAAATAAATAAATCCGCTGTAGGAGAGAAGACAACGCGCCCTCGAAAGTATGCAATAAATTTTTGTTGGCCTGCAATGCACAATTTATTGGCATTTTAGTGGCAGCAGCAGGGATTGCCTGTGTGTGCGTGTGTGTGTCCGTGTGTGTGTCCGTGTGTGTGTGTGTGCAACATCAAATAAAATAAATTAAATACTTTTTGCCAACTTTCGCACATCAAGTTGTTGACTACGCTTTCGCATATTCATCCCGACTTGGTAGCGGATTATTATAATCCCGCGGCAGATGCAGTAAGAGCAAGAGCTGAGGTGCAGCAACTAGTTGGAATATTAATACTATACAATGCAGCAGGATTTTCTATTTAATTCCACAATTATCAGCTGCTAAATATGTATAATATATATTTAAGTTAGCCTGCAAGGCTTGCACTGAGCTCGTACAATTATTAAATATTTCCCGAATATACAGCGTATTTAAGCCTCAACTTGTTAGCTTTATTCCCTCTGCTGCGCCTTTTCTTTGGCTTAATTTATAAATTATTCATTTGGCTTGAGCCATTGGGCCAATTATCATTTTCATTGCATACTGAACTCGGCCAAGAGCTGAGTTTGGCTTGAGTTTGGCACAGTTTTGTACGGTTCTCCCTATGGCTTATTGTTCTTCCTTTATAGGCAGCCCCGAAAAACTAGGCTAAGCAAAAGCAGTGCAAACAAGGTGACGCACACACACACACACACACACAAGGAGACGTTGGCCCCCCGAAATTAATTTCTGTATGTGGCCTCTGTGTGTGTGTGTGTGTGTGGGCGTGCCTATGTGTGCGTGCGCCTATATTTATATCTCGTGTTTCTGTTGCCGTCTTGTGCCTTGCGGCCAAAAGCGTCGGGCATAAATTTATTTGGCAAAAACTTTCGCAGACCGGAATATTAATGAGTATTTAACCTAAATTGTTGCCTTTGATAAGTGGCATGAAATGTTGCCCGCCGGTATCAATGTGCCCCAGACAGCTATCTACCGTTGCCCCACTCCTTATCAGTCTCTCTGCCCCTCTCTGCCCTCTCTCTCACTCTCTTGCCCGGCATTTCCCCTACATGTTTACACGGGTTGCGTGTGTTCTGCCTTGCGTTAAATTACTTTAAAAAAGGGTTAAAATTATTTTATATGGCCAAAAGAGAAGCGAGTGGTAAAAAGGGTTTCTCTTTTGGGCCCGCAAATAATGGCAATGGTTATTTGGCTCATGCCTCTTTTCCGGCATTTCTTTGTTGTCTTTCTTCGACAATAAGTCGGGATCGCATTATACGCCCCCTTTGTGTGTGTTTCACCTAATTGAGACTAAAATGCGAATTTGGCCAAAAAAGGTAAGCGAGTTGCTTGGCAGTTTATTAAATGGGCAAATATGAAATTAATTAGGAATTTATTAAGGTTGAAGAACTGGCGAAAAAAATACAAAAGAAAATTGTTGGAAACTCAGAGAAATGTATGAATAACTTAAGGAAGAATTTTGAGCATGAAAATAAATAGAAATATTAGTATTTATTACCAACCGCAACACTCAGGCTATTTTATACTAATACCTGCAATCAGCTTAAGCTTGAATTGCTTAAGAAATTGATCTACTTTTATGCCATTCTTTAATCCAATTCAATCAAGCAAAACAGCTCAAGCAAATAGACCCCAAGACATATAAAACAGCCTCAAGTTCTGTCTCACAATAATTGATAATCTCAACAATTTTGCAATTGCATTGAAAACAAGTTCATTATGGACTCGAATACAGTTCAGTTGATTCGTTCTCCTAATTGAGTCTCGCATACAGTTAATATCGAAATTGAAACTCTTTGAGAAGCCTTCGGGCTGGTCAATTCCATCCAAATTAGAAGCAGACAGAGACAGAGCGAGAGAGCGAGAGAGAGAGACATGCGAAAATTTTAATTAATTTCGGCATCAATTGGATGCCTGTCATAATACAAATAGCATAAATGTGCACACACACATACACACACACAGGCTGAGAGAGACATCAAAACAAATGCACATACATACATAAATACACATGTCAGTAAACAAACAAATCATTAGGGATGGACACATTTATTTATTTATCTAACGTATCTTTTGTGTAGGTGCGTGTGTGTGTGTGTGTGTGTGTGAGCAAACAAAGGCCACATGCAGCTGGACACTTCCGTGTGTGTGTGTGTGTGTGTGTGTTGCCTCGATTGTTATGCGTCGCCTTTCAGCGCTTGAAATAATAGAAATATTTTGATTAAGTTAATTAAGCGATTTCTCGTTGCTCTCCTCCTTCCGCTTCCCCTTCCCCTTCTCCCACTTCCACACACACAAATACAGCAATAATAATAATAACAAAAACAACAACAACTACGACTACAACTACGAGTACGACAAGGCTTATCAACTTCAATTGGCGTCCCTGTTGCGCTAATCCAGGCACAGCTTGACATGATTACCCGCTGCGCCTTTGTGCCCACTGTGCTTGCCACATGAAAACATATTTTATGCCATTATGCGCAAAACTAGGCCAGAAAGAGGAGAGGCAGCAGAGGCAGCAACAACTGCGGCCTAATGAATTGCGCTAGTAAATTTTCTGTAGCAGCTGCCAAGGCGCAACGCGCAACGCGGCTATGAAAAGTTTAAAGTGCCTCGGAAAAAAGGCGTAAAGAGCAGAGATGATGAAATGAAAACAAAAACAAAAGAACAAACAAATTTACTAATTGCACTAGGCGAAGTTTTAATGCTCTTCCTCAGGTGGGGGAATTTGTAAAATTGTAGAAGTTTGCAATCGTTTGTTTATTACTTAACTAAAATCAAGAGAAATTTGCATGGAAAAATAAGTATTTTTTTATAGAGTGAGTTAAGCGTAATTAACTGCAATTCATTGCTGAACTCTCTGTTAATATTATCGTACATATTTTTATAGCCCTATCAAAATAAACTACTTCATACTTATTTATTTAAATTCGTACTTCATTTTCCTGCACATTTCCCTTCCTGCTGAAATTTATATAGCACAACCTTTGGCAGTCTCAACTGTATATCATATTTAATATGCCCATTGAAATTTGTGGCACAACTTGAAAACGGGCGAGACAAGAGAAGCAACAACAACAACGACAACAAGTCGGACATAAACAAGTGTTGAGCGTATTTTTTATGACAAGTTCTGCTTACTTCTTCTTGCTGTTTTGTGACCCTGGCGCCAGTGCAATCATAAAGCAGCAGAGTGACCGACGGACTTGAGGGTCCAGTTCCGTGTCTGGGCGGGCTAGTGTTGGAGTCCGTGTCCGTGTCCGGGTTAAGTATGCCAAGCAGCCTCGGCCTGAAGAGAAGCTGCCAGCATCATCGTCACCGACAGCTGTTCGAGGGGACGGCTGCCGTTCGCATTTCTCTCGCGCATTCTTCAATGTTTACCCTTTTGTCCCCGCCATTCCGCAACCCGCAGCCCGCAATCCCGGCAAGCGACCCGTCAACGCCCCCGCGCCAAGTGTCATTGACATTTTAATGTGCTAATGAAGATGAGGGCCAAAAGCAAAAGCACGCGCTAAAAGAAAACGAACAAAATATGCTAAAAATATTATGAAATTGTTATAAAAATAGTCGGGATGCTGTCGCCATCCACATAGCCTCCTCCTTCGTCACCGTCATGCTCCTCGTCATCGACGTCATCGTCTTCGCCTTTGACTCGCGCCACGAGCTCATTATAGAGTAGAGTGCGGTTTTTAATTTTTATACGCTCTTGAAGGCTGCTCTCAAGGACTTGCGGTGTTTATGAGTTGTTATGATTTTATTTTATAACATTTTGGTTTACCGTCTTGTTTCTCCTCTCCTCTTCGCAGCTTCTCCTTCTCCCTCTCTTTCATCGCGCTCGTCTCATGCTTGCAGTCAATTATGTCAAAGTTGTCAATTCAGAATAAAATTGCAGGGCTTTGCCATAAGCGGCTTTTCACTGCACCAGCAGCTGCGTACTCAGTGCAAAATAAAATAAAAACAAATATAGGTTATGATTTTCCAACGAGTGAGAAAGAAAATTGCACTGGGGCTGCAGCTGAGCAGAGAGCGTAAAGCAATCAAGAATGTAAATAAGTACTTGCAATTGAGTGTGTATCCTTAAAAAGTGAACTTCAAACGAAGAGGGATAATGCGATAAGTCGTAAATATTATGATATTACTGCAATTATTGCGTTTAACATCGCGTGCATACTCGTAAATAGCATTTCGATCATCGATAAATCGATACATTTAACATATGTCTGTTATTGCACGTTTTGGGTTGGCAACGCATTATGCAGGCTGACCCATGCTAATCAGCTTTTGAGAGGCAGCTTAACATAGCGCAGATTTTAACAGCAGGTGAAAAAAAGAAACATGGCGACGGTCGTTTGTTTACAGCGACAGAGAATGTAAATGAACAGAGAAGAAGAAGTGAGAGTTCACACGCTGCGATATAAAATATCGAGCTGATATTCAAAATTAATCGATTCGAAGCGATAAATCAGGTGCTTGTGGTTTAATTGCTTTTGATCAGCAAAGCAGAAACAGTCTTTAAACCAGTTTGTTTTCATAGAACACACAACTTAAATTTTCTTTCGTCTCAAATGCTTTTCCCAGCAGCTTTAAGCGCGCTCTTTAAACTCTACCCCCTTTTCCTTTTTCCGCATCCGCGAGCACAGTGGAACAACAAGAGGGGCACTTAAATTTTAAATGCCAAGGCGCCAGGCCATTTTGTTAACCCTTTTTGTGGGTGGCTGTCCCTGTCTCTCTGTGTGTGTGTGTGTGTGTGTGAGTGCGCATATTTTTATGACTCTGCGCCAACGAGCTATAATTTTTGCCAACTCATTGCCCTTGGAGACGGAGACGGAGACAGCGACGGGGAGGGAGAGCGGATGAACCGCAGCAGCTTAAGCTTGAATCTCAGTGAAGGCCGAAAAGTGACGCCTAAAAGCGCGCAACACTTTCCGCAGGCAACTGTGGCCATTTGTTGCTTTTGAGTTAACCGAAATTGGGTTCTAGTTTTGTGCTCTCCCTCAGCTGTTGCCCCAGAGCCCAGAGCCCAGTGAATAATTTATCAACGTCAGCAGGCGATGATGGACGCACAAATGTCCAGGCCAGCAGATTGTCAGGGTCGTCACACGGCCTGCCTGGCTTCCGATTCCTCTGCCCCTCTGCCTCTACCCCGGCTCCTGCCCCTGCTATCTTTGACAGCGAATCGATATGCCGGACTTGTTGGACAGCAGCCTGGCAAAGAATAGGCCATAAAACTTGAGCTTTTTAACAAGCAAATCAAATGAAAAGCAGCGCCCCAGTGAATGGGCACCGTAGGTCCTTAGGAGCGTGTGTGTCCTGCCAAAGGACACGCAAGCAGGGACCGCTGCTGCTGCTGCCCTTGGTGGTATCAATGGCAAAGCGTTTGCTTTGTGTGTGTTCTGCGACGACTTACCTTTTCTTTGGGCCTTTTGCCTCTGTTGTTGCCTTTGTGCCTGGGCACATTTTATATTTATTAAAAAAGCGACGGCAATTCGCAACGTTGAGAGCCTTAATAGGCATCCGGTCATAAAAACATGAATTGTGGCTCTTAGCAGCAAATCCAATTGGGCATAAATCGGCTTTGTCGTCAGAAAAACACATGAGCACACAAAGAGAGGGAGGGGGAGAGGGAGGGGGGAGAGACACACGTAGCACATAAAGAAGCTGCCTGAATTTAATGGCATTCTGTCCGACTTTGGGCCACATTTAGGCTCCGACTTTGGCTTTATTTTATGTACATTTAAGCACAATGCGCTTATTGACTTAATGACAAATGTTGTTGGCCATCAACAGGCTGGAGGGGAGCCCCTCGCATTGAGCCTGCAACTGAGCCCGCCTTCGGATTGGTAATTGGCAAAGTGCTTCAGCCTGCCTATTCCGGCGGAGTATTCCATAATGCAATGCACTGTAAATTGCATTGCGGCTGTCATTGCCAGCTGCTGCTGCTGTTGCTACTCCCGCTCCTGCTATTCCCCTCCAGCTGTCACTGGGAACAATTCAAGTTGAAGTCTCTGCTGCCCGCCTGCCTGCCTGCCTTTAGCTATTTTTTCAAGGATGTTTACAAATTTACAACACGAAAGTGAATTTTCTTTCAATTTTGTTGCGTTGCCTGCAGAGACTCCGCCAAGGAGTGCAGCAGCAGGAAGGAAATGGAGCTGAGACCTGTCGTGTCGTGTCGAGACAAGACGAGACGAGTTGAGGCGTTGAGGAGCTGAGCAGTTGAGTCGTGTCTCCATCTGCGTCCACGTCTCTGTCTACGTCTCTGTCTGCCTGCCTGCCTGCCTGGCAGCCAGGATGCGCGCCTAAGTAGTTTTTGTATAATTGCACTCGTCATTGTCGTCCTTGTCAGCAGGAGGCTCCTTCGACTGCGACTCGACTTGGCTCACTCATCTGCCCCAGGGCAACAACAGCAGCAGCGACAAGGGAAGCAAATGCAACAACAGCAGCAGCAGCAACAACTACAACAGCAATTAAGGAATGTTAACAAGCGCACTTTTCAACTCTGCTCGCGGCTGTTGCACTTCAAAGGTGTGTGCAAGCCTCCCTCTCTTTCACTCTCTCTCTCTATCTTAGGGGGCAGTTACCTCTCTCTTTCTCTCTCTCTCTCTCTCTCTGGTGCGGCTTGTGCCTGTGTGCCACGCCCTGTGCAAATCTCTCAGATTGTGTGTTAACTTATCTGCGGCTTGCGGCTGATTTGAATGGGAAAATGGAAGCGATTGTGTGTGTGTGTGTGTGTGTCTGGGGGAAGGGGAGGGTTTGCTTGTGTATATGTGTGAAAGATGTGTGTGTGAGATGTGGCATAGTTTATGAATGCTCTGTAAAAGGAAGAGGTTAAGGGAATGATATAAACATGCAGAAAATTATTAGAGCTGATAATCAAGAATAAACTAATAACTAAAAGCTGAATAGTTTTAGCAATATTGTTCAGTATAGTGAAACAACTATAATAATTAAGATAAAATATCTGTAAGTAATTAAACAAATTTAAGGTATATTTTAAATAATCATAAAATATTAAACTACGGGCATTTAGTTTTGAAAAAAAATAGAATTAAAGTAATTAGAAGAAGAAGTACCGCTGTGCCCTCTAAGCCTATGCCTTTTCTAGGGTATCACGTAGTTTAGCAACTCGCACAAAATCACAACACACACACACGCACACTTGAGCAACTCAAGCTGTGTCTTTGAGCTGCCTCTGCTAGTCGCGTCCTTAATTAAGAGTTGATTGACAAACAACTTTCGAGTTGCACACTTAAAAATCAATTTGTAGTGCTCCTCAGCGTTGTTGTTGTTGTATCTATTGTTGCTGTTGTTGTTGTTGTTGTTGCTGTCTTGTTGAGTGTAGGCTGAGGCTATGCATGCGTAATTAAACAAATCTGAAAATAATTGAAACTTTTCGACATAAATCCCAGACATAAACACGCCCCTGCCCCAAGATACACGTTTGCTTATTTGTGCTCGTATGTCAGCTAAACTATGCAAGTTTCTATTGTTGTTGTTGTTGTTGTTGAGCTTAAAAATTCCCATGTTGACAATTAAGTTAGCAACAACACGACAACAACAACAACAGCAACAACAGCAACAACAACTGCCCCGGCGAACGCGTCAACGACACGCAACCCTTACAAAGTGGGTGCAAGTGGTAGGAGGGGGGGCAGAAGAGGGCAGGGTGCAAGCGGACAGGACAGGACAGTAGCGTAGCTGGTGACAAGCGACGAAATTTAACCGTTGAAAACTGGTTCGGGTTGCCGCTTTAGCCGGTTACAACAACCCTAATTTACTTTTAATAACTTCATAGGCGAAGCTCCAAAGAGGGGGAGGAGCAGGAGGAGAAGGAGGAGAAGGAGGAGAAGGAGGAGAAGGAGGAGAAGGAGGAGTAGGAGGAGGAGTTGGGTTGACTGGTGAAGCCCTAAAAAAGTGTCCTTTTTCACATGAACTAAGCAGATAAAGCGTTAATTTCGATTTTGCTTAACGAGGGTTAAATGCGTCTGCCTTGAGTTGGTTCAGTCACCCTGCGTATACGCGATATCGATAACGATAATTACACATGCAGAGAGAGAGAGAGAGGGGAGAGAGAGCGCCGTGAGCGTTCAGGTGAGAAATTCAATTTGACATTGCGAACATGCCTAAGTGCGAGTGAGTGTGTGTGTGTGCGTGTGTGTCTGTCCTGAATCAGGACTCTTGTTTGAACTGGCCAAAAAACCAATTGAGGAGGGGCAGAAGCTGCTGGAGAAGCAGCGGCATCAAGTGCTGCGGCTGCATGACTGAGTGACTTTCTGTCATGCCGCACGATTTGTGCACACAAAAGCAAGATGGAAAGTGATGCACAAGATGTACCCCCAAAGAGGGGTGGGAGGCACCCGAAGCTGTTGCCAGAGCGGGGGGCGGCATATGACAAGCTCAAGTGTGTCGCTGTCGCTGTCGCATGTCCTGAAGAGCAAAGCGAGCAAATCAAAAGGGACAAGCCGAGAGACATATAGAGAATGCCAAGGCATAGAAACAATTCTTTGCAGTTCTCCCATTCTCCCGCTCTCCCTCTCTCTCTCTCTCTCTCTGGCAGTGCCGCTCCGATTGTGATGCCATGTGACGTCTGACGCCAGCTCCGGCTACGCAGAGAGACAGAGAGGCAGAGAGATCCTGACGTGGCTGCTTTTGACAGTCGTTTTGCAAACATGTCGAAGCCATTAAGACAATCATGCGTTTTGCCCGTTTTTTCTCTCTCTCTCTCTCTCCCTCTCTGGGCACATCAAGTGTGTGTTATGTGTGTAGCTTGTTTTTTTTTCTCTTTTTTTTTTGGAGTTAACTTTTGTGTAGAATTTTGCATGCTCCATTCCCGCACCGAGAGTTCGCTCGCTCATTCCTTCATTTCATTTCCATTCCTTCCTTCATTTCGTTTTGTTTTGCCTTTGTAGACTGTTTTGTTTTTGAAAAATGGCTGTCGCATCACTTCTATTGTATTTTTGAGTGTCTCTCTCGCTCTCTCTCTGTCTCTCTCTCTATCTCACGTCTATCTCTCTTCATATGCGTGTGTGTTGGGTGTTTGTCACAAAGATTTATGCGTTGCAATTTACACACACTCACAAAAAACACAGAGAGAGAGAGGAAGAGAGAGAAAGAGAGACAGAGAGAGAGAGAGAGAGAGAGAGAGGGGCGCACAAAGCGCACAAAAAACACAAAGTAAAACGTTTGTTTTACGCTTACATCGAGTGGAAAACGGAAAAGCCTCCTCTGTTCGGGGCTGGTATTGTGGAAATGGCGGCGCTTAAGTGCTTAACTCGGAGCTGACCAAACGAGAGTTTCGTTTTAGTATGCATTGTATTGTTTAGCGAGAGAGAGAGAGAGAGAGGGAGTAGTAGAGAGGGAGTCGTAAATCAACTTGATGAACTTTGGCACTGTTCAGGCTCTTCAGGGATTATACATTTTTTAATAAAAAAACTTAGTTATAGCATATTTCTGTACATTTTATATGGTTTACAGTGTATGTTAAGGGGCTGTAAGCACTAGCAGGCATTTAACAGAGTCCAACTGTTGCTGTAAAATTAAGGCTACAATCAAACGAACAGTAAAATACCCTTCGCGCAAATTTCTTAAAAATAGTAAGGGGGACCCTTACCAAGGTGGCAAAATATTGAAAAATTTTCAACTCTCTAAATTGCTATATGTTTTCATGAAAGATCACTTAGGGAGGCATAAACAAAATATCATTCCCCGTAAAAATCGGTTGATTTTTAACAATGTTACGATGGGTGAAATGTGTGGCTTGAGAGCTTATCGAGGGTTTTACATGTCTAATTTTTGGGCAAAAATTAAGTATCTTCAAAAACAGTTTTAAACACTTGTTTTGTACTAATTTTGACCTCCGCAATCGATTAAAAACAAAAACGGGCAATTAAAAATTTTTCGAAAAAAAAATTTCTGAAAAATAGTAAGGGGGGACCCTTACCAAAATGGCAAGATTTTGAAAAAATTGCAACCATCTAAATTGCTAAATGTTTTAATAAAAGCTCATTAGGGATGTCAAGACATAAATAAAATGTCATTCCCCGTGAAAATCGGTTGATTTTTAACAAAGTTACAAAGTGTGGTTTGAGGGCCTGTCGAGGGTTTCACATGTCTAATTTTTGGTAGACTTAGGCTTGATTTCTGGGCAAAAATTAAGTTTCTTCAAAAACAGTTTTAAACACTTGTTTTGTACTAATTTTGACCTCCACAATCGATTTAAAATAAAAGCGGGTGATTAAAAATTTTTCGAAAAAAAATTTTTTGAAAAATTGTAAGGGGGGACCCTTACCAAAATGGCAAGATATCGAAAAATTTTTAACTCTCATAATTGCTATATGTTTTACTGAAAGATCAATAAGGATGTCAAGACATAAAGATAATGTCATTCCCCATAAAGATCGGTTGATTTTTAACAAAGTTACGATGGGTGAAATGTGTGGTTCGAGGGCCTGTCGAGGGTTGCACATGTCTAATTTTTGGTAGACTTAAGCTTGATTTTTGGGCAAAAATTAAGTATCTTCAAAAACAGTTTTAAACACTTGTTTTGTACTAATTTTGACCTCCACAATCGATTAAAAATAAAAGCGGGCGATTAAAAATTTTTCGAAAAAAAAATTTCTGAAAAATAGTAAGGGGGGACCCTTACCAAAGTGGCAAAATTTCGACATTTTTTCAACCATCTAAATTCCTATATGTTTAAATGAAAGATCACTAAGGATGTCAAGACATAAATAAAATGTCATTCCCCGTGAAAATCGGTTGATTTTTAACAAAGTTACAAAGTGTGGTTTGAGGGCCTGTCGAGGATCTCACATGTCTAATATTTGGTAGACTTAGGCATGATTTTTGGGCAAAAATTAAGTATCGTCAAAAACAGTTTTAAACACATGTGTAGTACTAATTTTGACCTCCACAATCGATTTAAAATAAAAGCGGACGATTAAAAATTTTTTGGAAAAAATAATTTCTGAAAAATAGTAAGGGCGGACCCTTACCAAATTGACAAAATTTCGAAAAATTTTCAACTCTCTAAACTGCTATATGTTTTCATGAAAGATCATTCAGGGAATCAAGACATAAAGAAAAAGTGTTTCCCCGTAAAAATCGGTTATTTTTTAACAAAGTTACGATATGTGATTTGGGGCCCGTCGAGGGTCTCACATGTCTAATTTTTGGTAGACATAGGCATTGATTTTTGGGCGAAAATTAAGTATCGTCAAAAACTGTTTTAAACACTTGTTTATTACAAATTTTGACCTCCACAATCGATTAAAAATAAAAGCGGACGATTAAAAATTTTTCGAAAAAATTATTTCTGAAAAATAGTAAGGGGGGACCCTTACTAAAATTGCAAGATTTTTAAAAATGTTCAAGTCTCTTAATAGCTATATGTTTTAATAAAAAATCACTAAGAATGTCAAGATATAAATAAAATGTCATTTCCCATGAAGATCGTGATTTTTTAGCCAAGTTATGATGGGTGAAAAGTGTGTGAAAAAGTCTCACATGTCTTATTTTTAGTCTACTTTGACATGCTTTTTGGGTAAGAGCAGAGCGAGAGGAAAGTCCAAGATGGCGAATTGAATTACAATAGGTTTTGCACATTTCTTTCTTCTGTATTCATTATGAATATTTATTTCCTGCCTCTCCCTCCCGCGACCACAATATCCCATTTGAATTGCATCATAAAATTTCAAATTGCAATTCAATGAATTTTTAATCAAAATTCCAAAAATTAATTCAAATATGCTTATGGAAATCATAACGACTTGAAGCGCACATGAAAGAAAACTAAATTGACTATATTTAACGACGAGTGTAAACACGCCCCCCGATCAGGGGTAACCACCCTGCTGACAAGGCAAACCTATTGCAGCATAAAAAGTTCTGGGACCATAAAAAGCAACAACCACGATGGGAGAAGAGTGAAAACAACTATAAAGTGTGCCCTAATGAAGGGGGGAGTGGGGATGGCAGATGAGTGGGTGAAGCACAAGCTAAAAAGTGAAGCAAAAACAACAGGAAAATGAAGGAAAGAAAGAAAGAAAGAGAGAGAGAGAGAGAGAGTGAGAGAGAGAGAGAGAAAGAGAGGAGAAAGCGAATGACTATAACGACAGATTGAACCCTTCGCTTTTAATGCAATTAAGTTTAATTGAAAATTTTCACTCCAAATTATGAGCCGAACGTGTTGTTATGGAGCTCTCGATGGGACGATGGGATGGCACAGATAGGACACAGATGGAGACACCCCCGCAATCAGGCAGATGGAAATTAACATGCACACCCAACGCACACACACCCAACACACACACACACACACACACAGAGCTCGAGTGGGAAACAAACGTACCCATTGTAGCGTGTCCTTTGGTGCTTTGCACGTACAGTGAAACAGGGGGAGAAAGGGGGAATGGGCGGGAGGAAGGTGGGTGATGCGGTCCGCCTGCACAGGCACAACCCGCCAGGATGAGTGAAAGCAATCAAGCGTCCAAATCACTAGCCGAAAAACCGAAGGCATCTGAAAGTTTGCTTTGATGCGCAGTGTAGCTGAAGCAGCAGCAGGAGGAGTAGAAGGCTCTGCTGGAGTAGAGCTGGACGAGCACGGCGGCCAGGCAGGTCCAGGACTTTATTACAAAACAAACAAGCAGACATAGAGAGAGAGAGAGAGGGAGAGAGAGACAGCTGCCTGCTCCTGCTCCTGCTCGCTTGAAGCATTTAACTTATCTTTTATCTTGATTGCTGTTGACGATGACAAGGATAATGATGATGATGGCGTCGACGTCGACGTCAGAGTCCTGTGATTCACTCGAGCACACCACCTGCCCAACCTGCCCTTCTGGCTGCTGGGTATAACCGAGGATAACTGTTTATACAGGCGAAATGCCGCTTGATTTTAATTAGCATTTGACACAGCAGCTTAACACGAACCAAATTCTGTGATCTCTTCCTGCAGCAGCAGGAGGAGAGAAGCAGGAGCAGAGGTAGAAGCAGCTGCAGGTGGAGCCGCTGCTTAATGAGCCATCGCACGTAGTGGAATTTCAAATGTCCCCATGCGCAAATAAAAATATCCTGTGGCTGTGTGACAGCAACTCTACACACGGCCAGCTGTAACATTTCACGCCTCGGCAACTCTGCTGCAAATAGAGAAAGAAAGAGAGAGAGAGAGAGAGAGAGAGTGGAATGTGTAGGAAAAGTTATGCAGCGCAAGGTCGCACGCTGCATGCTCTAAGAAAATGGAGAAAAAAAGCTTCTAGCTTCTTAAATGATTTTAAGCGTTTTAAGGAAACATGGACAATTCTAGAGTTTACTTTAAAGCAGTGCAATACATATGAGTAAAGCTACAAAATTTGATAGCTCTGTCTTTGATAGTCTCTGAGATTTAGGAGTTCATACAGACAGACAGGCAGGCAGGTCGACAGGCTCACAGAAAGTTAGACAGGCAGATATGTCTATATGGTCACGTTTGATTAAGAGTTTTTCTTTCTAAAACCAAAGCGTATCATCGTATTAATTTCGAGATATCTCTGAGTTCTGCTTGTAGTTTTCTTCTTTGCAGTTCATTGCAAGTTTCGGCACAATGTTGCAATGCTCTGTGGGGTAGACAGGCAGCAGCGAGACTAGGATAACTCACACACACTCACACACACACACACCCACACCCACACACCCATACACACTCACACTCCCACACCTTAACCCACACACACTCAGACAGCTGCGACTATCCCGCTGTATTTGTGGATTGTGTCGTTCGATGCGCTGTGCTGGAAAATGCGATGTGAAAAGTTTGCATTTGGCATGTATGTAAGTTTTCCCTCCCCTCCCTCTCTCTCTCTCCCTCTCTCTGCCCTGCACTAAGCTGGCGTCAAGGCTGCAAGTTTTTGGCCAGAGCCAAGTGCAATTGCATCTACTTAGTTGTATCTGCATGCACCTATTGGACACATGTTTTCCCAGTAGGAGCAGGTGGAGGAGGAGAAGAGGGAGAGCAGGGAGTGTGACTGCCTGTGGTTGCAGGTGCAGCAGGGCGACTGACTGACTGACTGACTGACTGAGTGAGAGAGGGAGAGAGAGAGAGAGAGCGAGCTGCAGCTGCTGTGGCTGTCTAAAAGTATTTGCACATTTGGCAGAGTGTGGGAGGCAAGTGAGCGATTGTATATGTGTGTGTGTGTAGTTTGTGGCATTGTATTGCATTTAGAGTGCAAGAGGAGTGAGAGGAGTGTGTGTGTGTGTGTGCACTTTGAAGTGTGTCAATGCAAATGTGTGTGTGTGTGTGTGTCTCGTGTGTGTTTTGAATTATTTATATTATTTGCACTTTATATGCAACCGGAGCCCGTAACCCGTAGCCCGTAACCCATAGCCCGTAGCCGGCACCCGTAGTCCTAGACAGACACTTTTCCTTGCAGTTTTTCCCGGGGCTCTCTCTGCCAATGCATCGCTCGCTTGCCTCCACCGCTGCCTCTGCTTTTGCATTTATTGCATTTCGCATTTAACCACAAAAATCTTGACTCTTGACATGTTTACACGATGCACATGACAGTGTCAGCAACAGGGGGTGGGTGGTGTGAACTTGTTTTTCTTCTCTTTTTTCTCCCTCTCTCTCTCTCTCTCTCTACCCAAACACAATTAGGGAAAGTGTCGAAAAAAACACCCTGTTATGGGGTACACCCACTCGAGAAAAAAAAGCAATTCATTTGCAAAAGTTCTGAGTCATTGTCACATCCCCTCTCCCAAACGTTGCCACGCCTCCCTGCTGCGACAACCCTTGCCAGCAAAGAAAGAAAGAAACAACAAAATTGGTTTGTTTTAAACGTCTGAATTTACAGTTACTTTCTCCCTCTTCTCCCCCTGCCACTGCTGCTGCCAGTGTTGCTCAGCGTTGTTATGATTCATAACTAAACAAAAGTTTTCCCCAACATCCCCGGAAACAATTTGCTGCACACGAAGCATTTACCAAAAACTTTAATTCGACTCATTTCTCTGCCAACTATGGGGAGTTTCCACAACCAATTTCGGGCGAAAATTGAACAGTTCACTCGAAACGAAAACGAAACAGGAACAAGAGACGAGGCGACAATGAATTTATCGGCTTGTTTGGTGGTTGAAACTAGCTTTAAATGGGCTAAAAAAAAGACAGGCGAAAACTTGGTAAAAATATAGAGAAGGTTAATATGCTATAGGGGCTTGAGATCAGATTAAAATAAGTAGGTAAAAAATTGACTTTACTCTCAGTTGTTGTGGCTTTAAGTAGTGAAGTAGTTCAGTTAGATAATACACATAAGAAAGCGAGTATTTTTCTAGTTCTCTTTTATTCGCCTTGGCATCCTCTGGCACACATATCTCAGGCAGAGGCCTCCCTGCGTCCACTAGATAAATTTGCTTAGCAGCAGCTGCACATAAATTCTAGTGAAAATTTAATTATCGCACTGGACGTGCCTCTACATACACTCGTAACACAGTTTCGACTGGGGGATAATACTAGTAGAGGGGTAGGGGGTACGAAAGTATATGCTACTAAAACAATTAGCAGTGTCCTAATTAAAACAACAGTCGAAGGAGGCAGAGGCAGCAGCAGGGCTGCCTGTGATTGATGATGATGTAAGAGCCAAAGAGGCGACGAGGCCAGGAGGCGCCTTAAAGTATGCAACACATGAGGCCAAAGAGAGAGAAGTTGAAGCATGGCGACGCGCTCTCAGTCGTGTTTTCATTGCTTTTTTCGGACGCCGCCGCCGGCAGCAAACAATGCAGCAACAAGAGCAGCCATGCAAATGTGTAACACACACACACACACACACACACACTGACACACGCACACAAAGAAAATGTTTAAGGAAATTGCTGCAAATATTTTGCTTGTTAAGTGAAACCCAGTTTGGAAAACGCCTTTTTGCCTCAGCAGCAAACTGCACTCTGCAATGTGCTCCCCCCTCCTCCGCCTCGAGGCGAGCAGAGAAGGAAAGGCACGTCTTGGTCTTGGTCTATGTCTTGGCTTTGGCTTCGTTTTCTTGCTGCTTCTCTGGGTTATTTCCTAGTCCTTTTAGAGTCCTGGCAGTTTTGCATTTTGCATAAGCGCTTCGAAATGCCTTTGTCGTTTTAGCAATTTATGCAAATTTCGTGCATTTTCCATGTTGTTACATTCTTTGTATGCATGGCCAGCACTAACACAACAGCACACACACACACACGCATACCATATATATATATGTGTGTGTGTGTGTGGTATATGGGCTACACTGGCATGCAATTAAAACTAAATTAGTAGGCCTCTGAGGGCTGTGGCCTGCGGACTGCCAAAGTCTTTCGTGGCCAGCCTCGCGGTGGTACAGAGAGGGCGAGAGAGACAGAGAGAGAGAGAGAGAGAGAGAGAGGGAGAGAGAGGGCAGACACATGCAGTTCTCAGTTTTGCAGTTTTCTAATTGAATTATTTAGTTCCCCAAGTCGTTTAATTAAATGCACACGCAAACTTTCGGAAAAATAACTCACAGACAAAAACAACAACAGAAAATGCTGCCAAATCAAGCGTCCTTGCTGAGTTTGAACGACTTTTTTGGGCACCTCTTCAAGGCTGAGTATCCTTACTCTATATTTTAACTTGAAAAAAAAACTATTGGTTTTTACTGCATAAAGTTTTCCTTTTAAATATTTTATTTTGCCCCAAAAAGTATGCTATACAAATTTTAAATTGCAATTAAAGTCACTCAGAATGAGTATTATTTATTTTTGCCGCTTAGATACCCTGCTCTGTGTTGTTAAGATACTATATTTTTATTTTTTATATTTTATACAGACTTTGCACTTCATTCGTCTTTAAAATATTGCAAGTTCCAACGATTCCTCTAAGCATTACTCACAGTTAACTCTCTCTCCTGCTGCCACCCCCCACTGAGATGTCATTTGTGAAAACAACCTTTTTTTTAGGTGTTGAACATTACCGCAGGGCACAACCACAACGTCGAGCGACCACACCAGCTCCCCCAGCTGCCAGCCCACGCCAAAGAACACTCCTTGGCGTTGCGTCGCCTGGTCAGCAAAGATATGTAAACACCAACAAGAATAAAGACCAAACAGAAAACAAAAAATGAAAACAACAAAAAAAAAAAAAAAACAAACAAAAAAAACCGCTACGGTCCACTGCGGTGCTGCAGCTGCCCACGCACACCTCTCCCTCTCCCACTCCCTACTCTTCCTCCTCCTCCTCCTCCAGGCGTGCCGCCCACATGCGACATTTAACCCTCAAACAGTGCGCATTGAACATTTCTGGCCGAACTTCAGTTTCGACTTGTTTTTTTTTTGTCGCCTTTTGTTTTGTTTGCGTGTTGATTTTTGGCCCCGGCCATAACTGCCCCTCTTGCTGTGCCTGCGCCTGTCCTTGCCTCTGTCCCTTTCCCTGCCTCTGCTCCTGCTCGTGACTCTGCACCGCCTTCATCGACTTCAGTATTTATATATCGTTTTTTTTTCGTGCTGCCTTTATTTTTATTTTCTGAAATAACATTGACATGCGTCTTGTTGCCTCCTCAGCTGAGGCAGGGGCGTAGTAGAAGGGGGGTGGGCAAGTCGAGAACATGCAACATGTCTGCGATTCCGTTTTTCACCCGAATTTCTATTCGATTTGCAGCTCTGACTCTGTGCAGCGTCTGCTGCACGACATGCAACTTGTGCCCCGAGCTGTAAACTTGTTGTTATTGCGACTGTTATTGTTATTACTGTTGTTGTTGCTGTTGTTGTTGTTGCTGTTGCTGATTGCAGGCAACACGACAACAGCAGCAGCAGCAGCAGCAACTGCTGCGTTTCGCCTTATTTAATAACGTTTCAATATTCCAACATTTCTGACATATCAATTTTCAAACGGCGTGCGAGCTTACACTTCCCCCTCCCGCTCTATATAGCATATATACAGATATATATATATATATGCTGCAGCTCGATTCACACATGAATCCGCATAGATTTGTGCGGCGATATGAATAAAGTTTTGCGTTGTCGCCCAAGTTTGTTGCCATGTTTTGTTAGGGTTGCTTGGCCTGCTGTGTGTGTGCGGGTGTGCGTGTGTGTGTGTGTGTGTGACAGCAAATTGTTTATATATGACATGAAAATTGAAATTTATGTCCTTGCTGCTGACAGATTGCTTGCACACACACACACAGAGAAGGAAAGAAAATAAAGATTGCGGTTAAGCAAAAGTGTTGCATACTTACAGGGATTAAGTTAAAGTCAGTGTGGAAGGAAGAGAGAGAGAGAGAGAGTTAAGCTCTCTTTGGGATAAACAGCACATTCTCATGACTCAAACTTTTCACACACTTTTCCAGCAGGTGGAAAACTGTTGATTTGCCATGGATATTCCTATAAATCTTGTGCTGTTTTCCTTCTTTACAAAGCAACTTCAAGTTCTTCCTGCATTGTACCTACATAATCTTAAGTTATACCAACTGCATTCCTTACTTAAGCAGCCTACGAAATATTTAAGGCAGTTGCAGCCCCCATATCATTGCTATCTCTGCACAGGGAAATACCTTTCTCTTCGCATTCTCTTCGCATTTTAATGCGACTGCAACGCAAACTATGCTAATCCTTTGCTTATCTCGGTTATCTCTGTGACCTGTGCCCCGCTCTACTCTCCCCTCTCTTCGCGGGGTAATTCAGCAGTTTCGCTTTATGCAGCAACAAAAAACTACTTAACTGCTAAGCTGCCTTGCGGTCCTCTCTCTCTCTTCCTCTCTCTCTCTGCTGCATATGCAAATTCGCGCAAATTAATTCCGAACTGAACCTTTGAACCGGCTAGAACCCGCCTCCCTCTCTGCCTCCCCCCTGCACTGCGACAGTTGAATTGCAGCTGCAACTTCATTTGCAACGTCAACGGGAATGCGCAATAACATTGTTTTCATTTGCCAGAGATCCCTTTTAACATTTGCCAAACCGCTGACGACTCGCGACAGCGACGCGACTGACGCAGCGGAAAAGGAAGTGAACCAACCCCAACCCGTCTCCTCGTTGATCCCTGACCTCCCCTACCTACCCGTGTAATTTGTATAAAAAGCGCTTAACCTCATCATTGCTCACTCTCCTACGTCTTCTCTCTGTCTCTCCCGCAGGTTCGCATCCGCCACGAATAGTGGAACATCCCATAGATACAACGGTGCCACGTCACGAGCCCGCAACGCTTAATTGCAAGGCGGAGGGTTCGCCCACGCCCACCATTCAGTGGTATAAGGATGGCGTCCCACTCAAGATACTGCCGGGCTCGCATCGCATAACCCTGCCCGCTGGCGGACTCTTCTTCCTCAAGGTAAGTACGGGAAGTAAATACGAGATGGGAGCAGAACTTGTGCAGAACTCAAAGGGATCTTATGGAGATCTTTGAGATCACTTGGCAGTAACTCAAAGACTTTGAGGGTATTTAAGATGAATAATATTTTAAATTTATTTATCACTTATCTCGTATATCACTTATAAATAATATTTAAATTCATTTATTTAAAATTTCTTTTTTTTGAGCTTAAGTTTCCCTTTAAAAATCATACTATATAGGGTTTTAATTTTAAAAAGTTTAGATTAATATTATAAAAATGTCAAATTTATTAAAATTTACTAAACTTCAAAGAAAAAGAAAACTTGAAATATTATACAAATATATATATATATACCCAAGGTCTGTTTACACACCTTGAGGGCATGGATCGCATTGGGTCCCCAAAAATATTCAACTTCACAATCAATTATGCGATCTATTTCTCATGGCAAGCTTGGTCTGCTTTGCACAACTATGTATCTATAGTAGAAGACAAAATGCTGCTGCTTTTGTTTTTCTCTCTTTCCCTCCCCCCCTACATCTCCTACTACCTCAACTGCTGCTCTATTCACACTCGGGATAGTCATTGTATCCTCCTCTGCCAGGATAACGAAATGAGCCTGCGGCGTATTTACATTATTTTCGCTCGCCGTTTTTTTTTTTTAAATATCTTTTGCTGCTTTCACTCTGCATGCATAATTATTATTTTGCCGCTGTCTCTGCGCTTTCATTCATAATAAGCGAAGAGAGGGAGAGAGAGAGAGAGGGAGACAGAGAGGGAGAGAGAGAGGGAAAGCAGTAGCGAGTTCTGTTTAAAAATGTTCATTTTGCCAGGCCATCTGTTGAGTGATGAACAAACTAATTGCTTTTATTTTTTCAACCTCCCCACGCCACGCCCCCTTTATCTGCTACGCTTTTCTCTTGGTTTCTCTCCAGGTTTTTTTTTATGTATCTTCAGCGAGAGCTGCAAAAATATTTTTGCAAGCATTTCGTCGGGGCGGCCAACAACTTCATTAACGCAAGGTAAACAAACATTAAGAGGGATGTAGCAGGATGAGAGGAGTGCCAGGAGAGCGGAGGAGAGAGGCAGGGCCAGGGGCAGGGGCAGGTGGGAGCAATGGAAGCCAAAAGGAGGCAGCCAGACAAATAAAGACAAACGGAAGTTGGCAGGCAGCGCAGCAAAAGTCAGCAGTCTGATGAGCTTTACAGAGACAGGCAGGCAGAGTGAGAGAGACAGGAAGAGTAACAGAGGGTACTCTGTAGATGTATGTGTGTGTATGTGTGTGTGTGTGTGTGTGTGTGTGTGTGTGTGTGTAGTGGCTGTAGCAGTCGCTGTGGCAGCACTTGGACTGAGCACTCAGCAATTTACGACGCAAAAAGCCAACGGCGCGCGTTGATTATGCTGATGATGCAGTTGGCGAGAGAGACAGAGAGAGTGAGAGAGAGAGAGAGAGAGAGACATTTGCCATGCCACAAGCAGTCTCTGTAGTCTGTGCCCCTTCCCCTCCCCCCTTGCTTTCAACTCATCTGGAGCCTGCCACTTTTCACACTCGATCTGCTCACCAGCTCCTCCAAGCTCGACAGTCTCTCTCTATCTCTCTCTCTCTCTCTCTCTCTCTCTCTCTCTCTGCTTATGTATTTGCCTTTGCCTCTCCCATTCCCCATTGCATTCGCATTTGTATTCGCATTTGGCCATGTTTGTATTCGTGCACGTTGTGAGTGTATTTGTTTATCACTTAAGTGCAAAAAAGGATTCAGGATGCCGGCAGAGCAATCAGGCTCGTGCTTCAACTCGAGCTTCAGACGCAGCAGCAGCAGCAGCAGCAAATGTTGCCATTATTCCGGCGGCATCTAACGAGTTTTAAATGAATTAATTCCAAAGCTAACGCAGGAGACATCATCTACACACTCTTTTGCCCTCCTTCACCCCTCCTCCTATGCAGTCTTTTTTGCCACAATGAAATTTGTTTCTTCTCTCAAGGTATGCCACACTCTTCCCATAAAACTTGTTGACTGTTTTCATTTTCCTGTGCGTCGTCAGGTGAAAATCCAATCCCAAATGCGGTATTTATGAGGTTCTATTTGGCATAACTAAAGTTTAAACTATAGAGCAATTAGTGTGAAGGATTAGACTTCTAAAACATTTAAAATGTGTTTGAGATAAGCTGAAAATAGTTTAAGATGCCTAAAGATTTATAAAAAGTGCAAATGGAAATTAAATAATATTATTATATAGTTTGTTTCAGTTAATCGACTCAATAATTTGTTCTCTTTCTAAATTCTCAGAAAATATAGTTGTATATATTATTTTACTTTACGATTTCTCTATTTCACTTTATTTTTTTTCTATTTTCTACTTTATTTCATTGCCTTCGCTCTGTCTCTACATTCCTTCTCATTTCACTGACCCTCGGCAATTGCACACTCCATGATTACGCCATTGCTTTTACCAGCAAATCCGCCATTTTGGGTCACAGAACTGTAACTGTAAATATGGCGGACCCTCGCGCAACTAATCCGCATAAATTTCGCAGCAAGTTTCATTTGAAAATTGAAGCAAAAATGTCTTTTGCATTTGCTGCTCTCGCGACATTTTTCTATGTCACTTGCATAATTTACATTCTAATTCCGCCAGCTTTGCGCTGTGCAACTCTGCTTCTTCCCTCTCCCTCCCTCCCCCTCTCCCTCTCTCTCTCTCTCTGTCTCCCTAGTTGAAGACAATTCATCTTACTTATAATGCGAGTGCGAGCTACTTGGCTGGGGCATTATAATAACGAGGGGCGCCACAGCAGGAAAACGATAGCCCCGAAAAGTATGCAACACTATCAAATTTCCTCTTATGAGGGAGAGGGGGAGGGAGATGTAGAGGGGCGCTAGAGAAACAAAGCAGCAATGTGGCAACTTTAAGGCGGCGCAAACTTTGCTCGGTGCCAGCTCGCTTCGCTTCTTTAAGTAACAATGAGAGACAGGCGAATGATGGCAGAAAGCGGAGAGGGAGAATGTGCAATAAAATACGGAAAGGCACAAGCGTATACAATGTGCAAGTGTGTGTGTGAGCCGAAAAAAACACTGAAGTATAGTGAAAAGTGACAGTGGAGAAGGAGAAGGCAACGGGCAGCGGGCAGACAGACAATAATTTACGTAACTGCACGAAAAAGGACGAACGAGCAGGGCAGACAAATGCTGTAAAAGAGAGAAGAAGAGAACGAGAGATGGCCAGCAGGGTGGAGGGGGGGTAGTGAACGGGGCGGGGTATCCACATGATTTGTAGCAACTATGCGCGTGTCTTTGTGTGCGCCACTTTGGTTTTGCCTTCCGCACATCATCAACAGTTGAAGAGGCAACACGAGCAGCAGCAGCAGCTTGTACAGTCTCCCTCTCCCTCTCACCCGCACTCGTTGCGTCTCCCTCTCGCTGGGTATTTGTACATCTGTCTGGCTCTCAAGTGTCTGCATGTAATGCGTTCGTTGCCTCTAAATGTTTATTTAAATGCCTCAGCCACATTCGGCTGCTGCTGCTGCTGCTGCTGCCACGTTTTGTGGCACGCTTTAAGCGGGCAATCAAGAAATTTTACTGCCATATAAATCAGCCAACTAACCAGGGCAGGTAGCCAGCCGACTCACGCTTGTTAATTAACAACGCGAGTATCAGTTGCAGTCGCGCCCGCCTGCTGTGGCACTTGCCACTTGCCACAAGCGCAACATAACTTCCAGCAGCGTAGCACATTTTAATGAGTTTACAAAACGCTTGACACATTCGCAGCCTCATAAAGAGCGAGAGCGAAAAGATCAAGTTGAAAGCATTTACGGGCAAGTGCTGGGCGCACGCTGCGTATGCGTAATGTGCGTTAACATGTGCTTTATGAGCTGCTGTCGCCGATGTTGCTGCTGCTGTCGCTGCTGCTGCCTTTTATGCCGCTGCTTATTAACTGCGTGTGTAAGAAAATGCTGGTGCGTGGCATTAAATGTGGAAATAAGGCTGGAAGACACAGAGAAAGAGGCAAGAAAACTGAGAAAGAACAGAACTAAATAAATGCTATTTGTAACATAAATGAGAACAGTGTAATTCAGTTTAACTCTGTTAATGTTATGCACATGTTATGTTCATACTTAAGTATGTTAAATCAATTTGGCTTAACATCATGTTAATGAACAGGCGATTTATCGATTTATTTATGCGCTTGTCATTTATCGGCTTGTTACATATATTTTAATTAAATACTGCTGCGTTAATATTTAATTTAGTATTTTAGCATTATATTATGCCTACAATTTATAACATTATTATTTTTTATTACGCGCAATTCAAAATCCGCTTAGAATTTAATTTTTAATTTAATCTGAAATATTTATATAGTGTAATTTTCCTGCATGCTTTCCACTTGCTGTACTCTTTAACCTGTTGCTTTCTCTACTGTAGCATATAGACATTCCACCCTCCCACCTAACCACCCCTCCATCCTTACTGTCTACAGTTTCCGGCTAAAAATGTAGCCAATTTGGCTGACTGGCTCGTTTTCAAGCTCAATTAAAAACATTTTCACGCTAAATTTTGCTTAGTTCAAATTTAAACTGTAATAATAAAACAGCACATACTTGCAGCCCCACTCTCACTCTATCTCAGTCTTTCTATAGATCTCTCTCTTTCTCTCCTTGTGCCACACACAATTACAGAATGTAACAACATGAAAACGAAATGGCTCCCAAATGAAATGTTGTAAATTTATGGGTATTTTAAATTAAAACGGAAGCGTGTTTTCAACGCGCGACTACACACAGATACACCCAGCACACACACACACGCACACTAAGACAGTCAATATATTTTATAGCCGCAGCGAGCTGCGTTCCTCCTCCCCTTCCCTTTTCCGCCCGTCGCGTTGCTTTCCCCCAACTGAATTGAAGACGCACGTAGCACACGGCAAAGCTGCCGCTCGTTCCTGCTGTTGTTGCTGTTGTTGCTGTTGTTGCTGTTGTTGCTGTTGCTGCTGTTGTTGCTGTTGCTGCTGTTGTTGTTGGTGTCAAATCAGTTTCAATGTTTGCTGGCAGCACGCACAAAAAGCAGCAGCAGCAGCAGCCATGGGAGCAGAGCTTCGCAACAATTCGCAGCAATTCGCGTGGCTCAAGTCATTAAAGACATAAATAAATTTATGTGACTTTCGGCGCAGTTTCTCTTCCTTATCCGCCGCAGCTTCTCCTGTTCTTCCTGTTTCGTGTCTCTGCTGCGCCAAATTAAATTTCACAAAAAATACAAAAAGAAAGAGTCAGCAACAACAACAATAAGTGGGGGGAATGAGAACATATAGATTACATTGTCTGGCTTAGTGGGCAGAGCGCGCATTATATTTTTATTTGTTCGCATTTTGTTCGCAATTTTTATTTCATTTTTGTCTGCGTTGTCATTGCAACCGGATTTAATATTTGTCGCTCTCTCTCCCACTCTCCCTCCTTCATCTTCCATTTCTTGCTCTATCTTCTATTGGAATTGTAAGGCAACTGCCGAGCTTGCAGCTAATGAGCTTAGCTTTGCTTTGCCTTGCGTTGCACAAGCTAACAAGCCTGTCGTCCCTCGCGGCGTATGCGTAATATTGTAAATACCCGCAAGGTAAATGGGTCAAAGTGAAGGAGTGCCAAGCGAAAGAGGGAGGCAGAGAATATTGAAGAATTGAGCGAAATGGAAGAGAGCAGAGCAGAGCAAAAAAAAATTAAGTTGTCTGCAGCAAAGGATACAGTTAGAGGACTTTAAGCAGATTAGCAAAGAGTAAAAGAGAAGCTGATTTATAGCAGAGCTAAGCGCAGAGCTACTGAAGCAGCTTGGAGAGATGAGTTACATAAGTGAATACTAATAAAAGATAGAGGAAGCAAAAGCTGGAAAAAGTTCACTTTCGTTAGATATTTACCCATAGATTATTTCAACATCATCTGCATGATTGTTTTCTTGTTAGTATCGATGTTTTATCGAGTTTCCTACCAGCTCTAGTGCAAGTGCAACATAATTATCGATATACTAAGCCTGTACAGCCTGTACGAATTTAAGTTCCTGCCCTGCACAAATAACTCTCATTATATTCGCCCATATAATTTATTTTCCCTTCGTGACTCTCTGAGAATGATTTCGCTGGAAATAATTTCTTATAAAAGCAAACAGAGGCCAAGATGACTCTCTGTGGGCGGGGCAAACTTATGATGGGAATAATAAAGTAGTTGAACAAAGACATACAAAGCAAGCCAGCGGGTTTGTGTGTGTGTGTGGTGCGTGTGTGTGTGTGTGTTCATTTGAGATGCCTCTGTATGAAGTTTGCCCGAAGAAAGCGCTTTGCCTTTGAGTTTGCCAGCATGACAATTGAGCTGCCTGCAGCGCACTCGCTTATTTGTTTTATAAAGCACACCCGCGGCACAACACACACACACACACTCAGAGAGAGAAAGAGAGAGAGAAAGAGAGAGAGACACACATGAGCAAGATTAAATGAAAGAATAATACAGCTGAAGAACCCTTTTGTCATCTTCACTTAGCGCAACACTTAATTTCACTTGGATGAGGCGCACAAGTTGTGTAAATTGTGCGAACTTTGTTGCCGCTGCCGCTGACGAGGAGCAGATAAATATGAGACACACACAGATACACACTCACACACACACACACACAGAGTTACTCACTCACACTCGCGCATGCCCCGCACATTTTGACATTTAATTTTAAGCTCATGTTGGGGAATTTCTTTTGTACGCCAAAAACAAATAAACAAACTGAGCGACGAAAACAGTGAGTGAAACAAGAAAGGGAGGAGAGCATAGAGAGAAAGAGAGAGAGAGAGAGAGAGGGAGGGAGGGGGGTGTATGAAAGGGAGGTGAAGTAACTATAAAGTTGCTCGAGAGACATTTTATGATTTGAGCACTTGAAGGCAGCAGACGCGCAGCAGACAACAGATTGCCGACTGTTTATTATGGCCAAAAAGACAAGGCAGGCAGAGCGAGAGAGAAAGAGACAGACATATAGCGAGAGAGAGAGGAAGAGAGTGCGGAAAAGAGACTGCAAATCAACGTCTTGCAGTTGTAAAAGCACTTTTTGCAGCCATTTGTAAAATTACAATAAGAAGAAAGCCAGAGCTGAAGCTGATGCTGAAGCTGTAGCAATTTGCCCAGGGTTGTCGAGTTGTGCGAGCATACTCTGCGGAAGAGTTAACTGATATTTGACGGGCTATAAACTGAGGGCAAATATCATTATTGGTTTTCAGATTGTCACTTTAAAAGTGCATACGATGAGATTTATTGCCAAGTAAGAGTTGATCTATGAAATTTGATGGGAAAAGTTCAGCAGAATCACAGATATATGTCGTAAAATTCGCTTGTGCAATCAGTATACCATATCATATGCACTTTTATGGCTACGATGTGTGTAGTTATATTTAACTAGGAAATTTAATGAGGCTAGCTTGAGGAACTGCAGAGATATGTGCATAAGAAACGTTTAAATAATTAAAAAATGCATAATCAGTTCAATATATTAAATAATAATCAATAAATATAAATTGTAAATATATTATAATCAAGCTAATATACCCATTTGCATACCAGGTAGGGTATCGGGAAGGAAAAATAATCTTTTACGCATTTCAATTAAAATTTGCTCACATTTGGCTCGCACTCCTTGGGTTTTCGAATGGCTGCTCTTCTCCTTATTCTTCTCTTTTTCCTTCTTCTTCTTCTTCTTCTTTATCTTCTTCTTATTCATGTTTTTCTTCTTCATCTCTTGCAGGTTGTCAATTCGCGGCGGGAAACAGATGCCGGCGTCTACTGGTGCGAGGCAAAGAACGAGCTGGGCGTGGCAAGGAGTCGCAATGCGACGCTGCAAGTGGCGGGTAAGTCGTTGAAAAAGAGCAGCACAGAACAGAACTCTGCCCTGCCCCCTCTCCCCACCCCTCTTACATGCCACATGCCCCGAGCAGGCTGCCACATCCTTGTCAAGCCAGAGTCGCGCTGGCTACGCACGCGTTTGCGTTTTTAATATTCTAAATTGATGTTGATTTTTGCCAGAGTTGTTGTTGGGTCTCCTCGATATGCCTGCGGGGCAGCTCTGCTCTTTTTTTTTTATATTTCATGCCAGGCCTTCCGACCCACTCAGGGGGGTGTGGCACCGCCCACTTAACTAACTAGCTGAGCTGCGTTTACAAGTTTTCCGCATGAACGCACCCACTTGTCTTGTCAGAGGTCTCTCCCTCTCCCTCTCTCTCTCTCTCTCGGCTGCTATTAACCCGTTTTAGTTGCCCGCTCTCTCTCTCACTCTAACACTCCTCCTTCTCACTCTCCTTTTAAGCTCTTCTATTTTTACATTTTACCATTTCTTTTTTGACTTTTGAAGCTTCTTTTTTTTAGCTGGTTAGTTGGTTTTCGGGTTGAGCGAACGGATTGAGTTGAGTTGAGTTGAGTTTCCCTTTTTTTTCGAGAGGTGGAGTGTGTGTGATTTATGAGAGCGGACAGCAGGACAGCAAGAGGAAGGGGAAGTAGTGCAGACTACGTATGCGGTACGAGCTTGGGTTAGGTCCATGAGTTGACAAGTGTTTGGGCTACGACAATATTTTAGGCAATGATCCACTTAAGGGCAGCCTGACAAAATTTACAAATTTATTTTTAGAAGGTAGAAAAGGAGAAATTCTAAAATTAAATGTAGTTTGCTTATGCAGTAGTCTATTATTTATTTTATGTATAAAACCATTTGAGCTGCACTTAAACTCAATTTGTGCAGCACATAACCTCAATTAGTGCTGCAGATAACCTCAATTGCGGCTGCACTTAACCTAAAATTGCGCTGCACCTAACCTAAAATTGCGCTGCACCTAACCTTAAATTATGCTGCACATAACCTTAAATTATGCTGCACATAACCTACAAAAAGACATTGCATATTATCTTATATTTCCCATAATATGCAACACATTTTGGGTAATCACTATCGGGATCATTTCTGAAACATTTATCTGCATTTTGGCCCTCACATTGCGCCGCTTTTGTAGGCCAACAACGAAATTTGTGGCCTCCATTTGAACTCCCAATTGCCCTTTTGGCACCGCAGACCGCCACTTTGTCTTCTCTCGGCTAATATTTCTTTTATTTGCCCGGCTCCTGCTCCTTCCCATTCCTTCCCCTTCCCGTGCTTTTCCATTTCCCTACCGCAACCGAGAATACTCTCTCCTCTGGGGGGAAAATCGATATTGTTTCCTGACGTTGCTAGTTCCTTTTTTTTTGTTGCTCCTGCTGCTTCCTCTTCTTTCCTTGTATTTTTATTTATTCCTCTCTCTCTCTTACTGTGTTTAGCCACGGCTCAGCCCGTTCGGTTTGCTTTTCTGCGGTATCCTTGGGGAATATTTTTCAATATTTGCATGTAAATCACGAAAAGCACGTCAAATTTGTTTGCTTGGTTAAAACGTCGTTATTACGACGAGTTCCACGCGGGGCGGTTGGATGTGAATGTGGAGTACGACATTGATTGGGTTAGGCAATAAAGCAGGAGAGCTATGGCCAACTAGGGGGATCCCCTGCCCACACTCTGCTTTGTCAATAATAAACATAAGTTGTTCATATTTGCCGTTGTCAGCGTAGTCGGCATTACGCATACGCAATGTGTGCCAGGGGTATCTGGGGTGACTCTCATCCAGTCGAACTGCGCTCTTTAACATTAATCTTCCGCATAGTGCACACGGGCCATATAAATATTGCCTCCTACGGTCATTTATTAACTCATTATCAGCTCCCTCTGGCAGTTTGCACCTTTTCAGCGCGTTTTTCCACCTGACTGAGTCGAACCCGAGCACGAGCCCGATCCAGGCCTCAACCCAGAGGAACCGCCTCGGCCACAACTTTCGTTTCGGCCAATGCCACTGAACCTGACACTGATTATGACTTTGATTAATTTATTGATGGTTGGCGTGCTTCCTGCTGTGCCTCGGCACGCTCTCCAGGGCGGGCAGGGAGACGGAAGGAATTGTTGCTATTTCGGGCACATTAAAAGTTTTTGCCGAGCACAGGCTGGCTGGATGGGGGGCACCGGCGATGGTGACGAGGCTCTGGCGAATTCGCTTTCGTGCTCACTTTCCCCATGCGTTGCTGGTAAATAATTTGATTTATGTTGATTTATAGACATCACTTTAAATTTAATAAAAGTCATGCTCGCAACAATTTTGCATACTTTTCGGCGCGCGTTGAGCAACTCGGGGAACAACTAAAGCAACTAAAAGGAAAATGCGCTTATTCACTTTGCAGATTAAAATAAAAAATAAATATATATATATTATATATGTATGTATTTTCGCATTTTCTAAAGAGTGCAAAAAGTGAAATTTAATTTACGTAAAAGCTGCCCCCGCTCGAGATTTATTTTCCATATACTCTGTATATATGTATATAGGGAAGTTGAATGCGAAGCAAAGCTCGCTTTTCATGGCAAAAAATGTACTTTGCTCCGCTTTTCAAGTGCTTGAAAGTTACTTGATTTATTATACTACTCCCTCGCTGCATCTGCCTGTGTGTGTGTGGGACAAATATTCGCCAGGCAAATTTATAACTGAGCAAATCGAGCCAGAGGCGACGTCAGAGCCAGCAGCAGCCACCACGTCGGGGTAAGGTGTGCAAATTACAGGTTTGCAATTTGACCACAATCTGTGGCAAGGGGGGGGAGACGCCGTGGGATGGAAAAAAGCGAATAGCATGCAAAATAAATGCAGACAGCTGAGTTAGTGCTTAAATCTGCGGTTGGCAAAGCAAAATGTTGATAATGGCGTGATTTACTATGCGCAGGGTTAAGAAAAGCTTTAGAAATGCTACGCTGCTGCACGAGAGAAGTTTTTGAATGCAGAATTGGTATTAAGCAGCATGGCAACTGAAAAAAAACACACAAAAAGAAACACGTAGCGCATGAATAAATGAGAATATTCCATTTTCGATTTACCAGAAACTACGTGCAAAAGAAAATCGCAAGTTCCATGCGAATTAAAATTTAATGATCTCTTCAGAGAGAGAGAAAAATGCAAATAACAGACCAAACTTAACATTTCAGTTTCATACTATCGGTATCGATAAGAGCCGAATAACAGCGTGCTGCGATAAATCACTGTAACTGCTCACAGTGCCAATTGAGCAGTTTGCTCACTGTCAATTTAAAGTTGTTGCCTTCCGTCAACGTGCATTCAGCTCAAGCGGGAGAGAAAAGTTAAAATTTTGTAGATTTTCATAAAGTCTCTTAAAACTATCAGAGTAACTATGGATAAACCAATTGTCTGGGCGCGCGTCGTCAAGGTACTTGGCCGCACCGGCTCCCAGGGGCAGTGCACACAAGTGAAGGTGGAATTTCTGAGCGAGCAGAATCGCCAGATCATACGCAATGTAAAGGGACCCGTTCGTGAGGGGGATACTCTGACTTTGCTGGAAGCTGAGCGAGAAGCTCGTCGTCTGCGCTAGCAGAGGCAGAGGAGACTGTGCCGAGATGCAAACGCAGCAAATTGCACGAGAGCTGCAAAAAATAAATGAACACGAGATGATTCTTGCAATATAAAATGCTCTTTTTATTTAAGAAGGGCAACATAATCTATATTGTAAGGGAATCATTTTAAAAGGAAAAGTTGTGGCAGCCATTAAAGTCGTGTCTGCCTCGTGCTGCCACAATTCATCGCTGCTCATTTGTACTCAACACGCAATAAGTACTCATTTGTTATCGAAAAATGAACACGAGATGATTCTTGTAATATAAAATGCTCTTTTTATTTAAGAAGGGCAACATAATCTTTGTTGTGAGGGAATCATTTTAAAAGAAAAAGTTGCGGCAGCAGATTTATTAAATTCGTGTCTGCCTCGTGCTGCCATAATTCATCGCTGCACATTTGTACTCAACACGCAATAAGAACTCATTTGTTATCGATATTCAAAACAATCGATATTTCGGTTAGTTCTTCAGCAACGCGTTCAATTGGATAATTTGAGTTGATTTTTTCGAGCATTTCTTTCCACTTGATTTATTTAAGTGCTGCCAGCATTCAATATACACTCAGCATATCAAATAGAATTATATTAACTAAAAAGCTGTGTGCTCGTGGTGTTGCCAGACTTTTTACAAATGAGCGTCAGTCGTTTTTTACGTGCAAGACAGCGAGCGAGCGAGTGTGTGTGTGTGTGTGTGTGTGCGCGTGGGTATGGCGTATAAAAATCACATTTATGCCATTTACCAACAATTTATCTTTGCTGTCAGGCCGCAAACACCCGCAAAATACTCGCACACACCCGAAGCAGCATACCCACACACACACACACACACACACACACACACACCCAAGGGTCCACATAGCCGCAGGTTAAGGCAGGACAGGGACAGGCATTTATCATGCAAAACCAAGATAATTTATAACCGCCAACAACAGCGGGAGGAATCAAATGGACAGAGGGCATCACACAGACACACACACACACACAACCCGCACACCCACACTCACACACACAGACTCTGTCTCATCGCTCTGTTTTCTCTTTCCCTTTTGCAGTGCTTCGCGATGAGTTTCGCCTGGAGCCACAAAACACACGCATCGCACAGGGTGACACGGCGCTGCTGGAGTGCGCCCCACCGCGCGGCATACCGGAACCGACGGTAACATGGAAGAAGGGCGGCCAGAAATTGGATTTAGAGGGCTCGAAGCGTGTACGCATCGTTGATGGCGGCAATTTGGCCATACAGGATGCACGTCAGAGTGACGAGGGTCAATACCAATGCATTGCCAAGAATCCTGTCGGTGTGCGTGAATCCTCCCTCGCCACCCTTAAAGTACACGGTAAGCTAGTCGGCACCCAACGGCGCTGCCCGCCCGGCTACCGCCCACATCAGCTTTCACCTCAAATCAATGTGTCATGTTCAATTTGCTGGAATGTGACTTGGGTCCTATGTGGCCACATTGGATTGCAGCTAAACGCCGCTAAGCGTCTCATTATCTTTATTGCAGTAAAACCCTACATCATACGCGGCCCACATGATCAAACAGTCTTGGAAGGTGCCTCCGTCACGTTTCCCTGCCGCGTCGGCGGTGATCCCATGCCAGATGTGCTCTGGCTGCGCACAGCCTCAGGTGGCAACATGCCGCTAGGTAAGTCGCAAAGAGACGGCAAACAACGATGCACATTCATCTGGAAAATGATTTTCCCTTTCCAGACCGCGTTAGTGTGCTGGAAGATCGAAGCCTGCGCCTGGAGCGCGTCACAATTGCCGACGAGGGAGAATACAGCTGCGAGGCGGACAATGTGGTGGGTGCCATCACAGCCATGGGCACGCTGACAGTTTTCGGTGAGTGATTGCATTCTCCATTTGGCTTCCCAACACTTGCCTAAAGTGGAGCAACTGGAGTGCTCTATGCTCTGTGCTCCTCCATCTTCAGCTCCACTTTAGGCTGCTCTCATTGAGCCACGTACTTAGCGCTAGTCCGGCACAGTTAGCTAATTAGTTTACCCCCTAATCCCTTCCACACAATCGCACACTGTAGCGCCCCCGAAATTCATACAACGCCCCGCGAGCAAGTCTGTCGAACTGGGCGCAGACACCTCGTTCGAGTGCCGTGCCTCGGGCAACCCCAAGCCGACAATCTTCTGGACCATCAAGAACAACAGCACACTGATATTTCCGGGTGCACCGCCGCTGGATCGCTTCCACAGCCTGAACACTGAGGAGGGTCATTCGATACTGACGCTGACACGTTTCCAGCGCACCGACAAGGAGCTGGTGATTGTGTGCAATGCAATGAACGAGGTCGGCAGCATCACGGCGGGAGTGCAGCTGACTTTGGATTCACAAGAGGATCGTCCACCGCCGATTATCATTGCGGGGCCAGTGAATCAGACGCTGCCCATCAAGTCGCTGGCCACGCTGCAGTGCAAAGCTATCGGGTTGCCCAATCCGACCATCTCGTGGTATCGCGACGGCATTCCTGTGCATCCAAGTGCCAAGTTAAATATAACCACCGCAGGGGATTTGATCATCTCCGACCTGGACAGACAACAGGATCAGGGTCTTTACACCTGCGTGGCCAGCTCACGTGCTGGGAAATCCACCTGGAGTGGATTTCTGCGCATTGAACTGCCCACCAATCCGAACATCAAGTTCTATCGTGCACCAGAGCCAAGTAAATGCCCCACAGCGCCGGGACAGCCCACCGTGCTGAATGCCTCTGCCACGGCGATGACCATTGTTTGGCCCACCAGTGACAAGCTGGGCACCTCGCCCTTCCTGGGCTACAGCGTCGAGATGTATTGCACGAATAAGAGCAAAACCTGGATACCGATTGCCAGCAGGCTTAGCGAACCCATTGTCACTGTGGACAGTCTAGAAGCTGGCGCTGCATATATGTTCATTGTGCGTGCCGAGAACGCGTTGGGATTCTCGCCACCATCGCCCATCTCGGAACCCATCACGGCGGGCAAACTGGTGGGAGTGCGTGATGGCAGTGAGGGATCATCGGGGTCGGCAAGCTCGCAGCTGCTGCTCAACGATGTGGAGACACTGCTGCAATCGAATAACATCGTTGAGCTGCTCGAGGCCAATGCCAGCGATTCGACAAGTGTGCGACTTGCGTGGGACATCGATAGTGGGCAGTACATCGAGGGCTTCTATTTGTATGCACGCGAGCTGCGCTCGGCGGAATACAAGATGCTGACACTGCTGAACAAGGGTCAGGGACTCAGCTCGTGCACTGTGCCCGGCCTGGCGAAGGCTTCTACGTATGAGTTTTTTCTTGTGCCATTTTACAAGAGCATCGTAGGCAAACCATCGAATTCGAGGCATGCTCGCACCCTGGAAGATGGTAAGAACGAATAGTCCCCGAGCTAGGCTTAGTCCAGCTTCTGGCTAATCAGCAAGAAGCCCCCAGCTGATATTCCTCTTACCATGCTACTGTCTCCTGTTCTCCCAAAAAAAAAAACTGCTAATCCGTATCTTATTTGTTCTCTTCCTGCTCTGCTGCTTGTTTGTTTCGTCCCACAGTGCCCGAGGCAGCACCGTATGGCATGGAAGCCATCCAATTCAATCGCACCTCTGTCTTCTTGAAATGGCTTCCCCCGCAACCGAATCGCACGCGCAATGGTACGTACCAAACAAATCCCTAAGTTGCCGTAGGCGTCTGGCTAAGGGTATACCGACTATACGATTCAGTTTGGGAAAGGAAATGGCATGAAGTAGGGAGTGTTTTTACAGTGAAACTGAGGAATATGTTAGCATATTGAATATGTTTTTTTTTTGTATTATTTATTTTATTTCCTTTTGATCTTGAAAACATTTTAAATTGAAATTAGAAAATTATTATATTTGTTGTTATATGCGGTATTCAGTTTAAAATCACTTGAACTCTTTATTTTCTATTTAAATACCTCCACTTTATCAATCTAGATTATCAGAATACAGTTTTATTATGCCGACCCTAAGCTCATTTCCTTTCCTATATTGCTTAGTCCTAGCTAGGGCATTTGCCAGTTCGGTTGACCGAGTAAGCAACTATTTTCCTGCTGCGCTTGTTAACATTTAATTTCATTTTGCTCTCTCCCATTCACACGCTGCGTGTGCCATACCCGCAGGCATCCTCACCAGCTACAATGTGCTCGTCAAGGGCCTCGATGTGCACAATACGACGCGTATATTCAAAAATATGACCATTGATGCGGCGACGCCGACGCTGCTGCTGGCAAACCTCACAACGGGCGTCACCTACTACATTGCCGTTGCGGCGGCCACCCGCGTGGGCGTTGGTCCCTTCAGCAAGCCGGCAGTGCTGCGCATCGATGCGCGTACCCAATCACTGGACACCGGCTACACGCGGTGAGTACGCGCAGGGGGCATGGCAAAGGGAATAGAAGTGAAGGTTGACTAGGACGTGGACGTAGACGTGGACGGTTTATTGTGTCATTGTCGAGCTCATTTGACTGCTGCCACTGGGACAAAGCGACGCAAGAGCAGTGGATGGAGGAGACGCTGGAGGAAGAGCGGTGCCACATTCGCATCAATCCATTAACGGCAAACGACAATGGGCGCCTCCGCACTAAGGATGAGGATGAGGACATGGACAGCCATTAAACTAAGCCTCGCCTAGGCACGTACTTCCTGGCAGTATCAATGCTCATTCCGCTTCTTTTCCTCTCTCTCTCGCCCTCTCTTTCTTTCTCTTTCTTTCTCTTTCCATTCTTTCTATTTGCATTGTTCAGCTATCCCATCAGTCGTGATATTGCCGATGACTTTTTAACGCAGACCTGGTTTATCGTCCTGCTGGGCTCCATCATCGCCATAATTGTGTTTCTATTGGGCGCATTGGTTCTATTCAAGCGCTATCAATTTATCAAGCAGACCTCGCTGGGCAGTCTACACGGTGAGTTTATATACCCCATCCCAGTCCCATCTCCCTTGCCCATCCCCAAGGTCGTCAATTTAAATATCTTTTTCTCTTGCCACATTTGCTGTAGATTAAGTTTTGGTGGCATCGGCTTAGCTCGACTGGGTTTAGGAGACTGCTGCCCAGTGCCCGTCTTTATGTGTCTGGGCAGAGGCTTTGCAACCGTTGGTAATTGCTTTGTATTGGATATTTATGGGGCTGCTGCGCAATTGAGCATGACCAGGCTTAGAGGCGAGTGTGAGTTTCTGTAATGCCATAAGGCGGGGAATTTAGTTAGCTTACAGATCAGCTTAGCTAGAGGTAATAGGGTGATATATAGTGATAAGTAGTGTACAGAATAAGTAGAGTTATTTGGATGAATATGATCTTACTTGCCTAGGTATTTTCCAGTTGCAATTGAATTGCAGTTTAAAGCCAGCGTGCATATCGCTGTAAAGTTAATGTTAACTCAATTTAGTAATGTAAACTCAATTTGATAATGTTAACTCAGTTTGGCAATGTTAACTCAATTTGGTTATGTTAAAGTTATGTTATTTCAACATCTAAAAGTTATCGATAAAGCGATATTGCTCTGCTTCTATGAGCAGCAGCACTTTCACTCTCCTTCCACATAATGGACTACTACTTTATGTTTAGTTTTCCCTCCTTGGATCCACTATGAGGGGATCTAAAGCTCTTCATTATCTGACTAGCAGCAAGCACTGGCCTGGCAAACTCGTCTCCTGTTTGATAAGATAATTTGCTCTGCAGCAGTGGAACGCGGGCAAAGTAGAGCTCATATAAACTATGATTTATGACTCGTCCTGTTTATGGCCAGGCTCAATTAGGCTGACGTTTTGTTAGCCACAAAACTGCGCAGCACGCACTCGCAACATTAGCGATGCGGGTGGGGGCAATAAGCTGCGTGGGGCAGGGCAGTGTGGGCGAGACAGTCGACGACGAGTTCGAAGGTTAAGCTGGCGATAAAAAGATAAACTTAACGGGGGGCAGTATGAAAGAGGGGGCTGGGGGAGCAGGAACTGGCAGAAACGACAAATGGGCACGTGAAAATCACATCAATTGTCTAGTGAAACTCTAAAAATAAATGGCAACTGGCAAAATGTGAACCAATTGAATATAAAATGTTGTTTTCCCTCTTCCTACCCCCTTGTACCTCTTGCTCCTACCGAGCTACCTCGTTGCCTTTTTAGGGCTTCAGGAGTCGAAGCTTTGTAATTGGCGCTGCTAACGAGGATTACGGCCCACTTGGCCAGGCAGGCTGGCAGACTGAATCTATTCCATGTGCACGATATTCGATATACTACGATGCTTTTGGTTTTTATTTCAGGCAATCACGCAATCGGCACCGTGCGAAAGTTTCCAACGCTGCCGATGAATGGCGGCGGCGGCGGAGGTGGAGGCGGAGGAGGAGGAGCTGGCAGCAACTCATGCGGTACCAATGGCGGCAACTCTGGCACTGGGCTATGGATCGATCCCAGTGGCGGTGTTTGGCGACAGGCTGCCAATGCCGCAGCGTGTACGACAAAGGAGCAACTTCCGGGCTACGCACAGGCCACGGCACAGCGGGGACAATCAAACACAGGAGGAGGACAGCAGCAGCAACAGCAGCAGCCGCTGCCTGATTATGAGAGGTAAGCATGACTAGGCCGATTGCAAAGGGTTGCCAAGTTGGAGGGGGGGCTGATGGGAAAGGCAAAGGAGGGGAATGGGCACCGTTGCCCTCCCTTGTTTATCAGTCGCGCGCACAGGAAGTTGGCTTAATATCCTGTCTACGCTTCGCTGCCAGTTTAATTACGAAAAATTGCGAGAGCAGCCGAAAAACCACGCCAAATGCTTAAATGTTTTACTACTGCCTGAGGGGGGAGGGGATGATGATGGCGGGGTAAGGGGGGAGGGCAAAGAAAATACGAGTGCCCGGGCCCAGCACTATTTACGATACGCTCGTAAAAACTGCGGAGCTGCAGCCGCATCCACTTCAATAAGCCAGGCCCCAACCCCATAACCGGAAGGCAGCAGCCACCACGCACCACTCTGCAGACACGCAGCCATCCTCCCACCCATCTCCCACTACCTCATCCCCCTCCCACTACCCCACTCCCACTCCCACAACAACAACAAACGCCATTAAATTGTTACACTTGAACGGGTTTTACTTTGGGCCATGGCGATTGCCGCAACCTGGTACTGGCCCTGGCTTTATTGGGGTTCCCTTTGCCAACGTCGTGCTTTACTGCGGGCATTTCTGTTTGTTCCCACCCTGCACCAGCTCCCACCACCCTGCAGTCCTTAATTCATTTCCATATACGCACATGAATTCCATATTTCTCCCCCGTTGGATATTTTTAAATATTTGTCTGTTTGGCTTGCGGTATGTGCGGGCGTGGGTTGTGATTCTGTTGACACTACATGGAGAGTGGGAGAGGGGAAGCTTTCTGGTATTTCCATTTCTTTGTGGTGCCACACGTACCACACGGCCTGAGTGATGTAAAGAGCAAGTGCTGCTCTTTGAAAATTTGCTATAAATTGGGAAAACTCCAAGAAACCTCAAGAAGAAAAATCTTTTTTCCTAACTGCAATATTATATTTCCTCAACTGGCATAGATCTTCATAATATTATCGCCGCTGCGCATTCAAAATTCGCTTTTAGTTTATGAATTAGTTACTCTGTGAGTTTCTTTCTTTTCTTCTTTCAGTATCTCAAAGTTTTCCTCGCCTTTTAAATCATACTAGTTTCTTTTATCTGACCAAGTTTCCATTTCTCTCTCTCTCTTTCTGCACAAGTTCATTCTGCCTTCACATTAAAAAATAAATATTTTCCTCAGCATTTTCTCATTCATTCAATCCATATCTCTCTCTAGCTTTAATCCAACTTTGTGCAAGTTCTGCAACAGTTTGCCCCGCCCCCAGCCTCCTTGTTCCCTCCTTCCCTCTTCGCTTGTTCTTTTGTTTTTACTTCTTACTTAAAAAAAAAGAAGAAACAAAAAACATTTCTACCGTGTTTTTCATGTTTTTCTTCGACTGTTTTCCCTCTCTCTGTGTGTGTGTTTGTGTTTTCTTTCTCTTTCTTTCTGCCGAAGTTTTCTTTAAAGCTTAATGTACCGTTGCGGCAACAATAACCGAAAGGAAAACAAGGCGCAATAAAAAGACGCAACTGCTGGCGACATATTGTGCTCAGCTCGGCTCGGCTCGGCTTGGCTTGGCTTTTTGCTGGCGTATTGCGCCCCTTCCTCCTCCTCCCCTGGTGCCAGCACCAGGCCTGATCCACGTCCCCCTCCCTTCCTGCTCTATCGGGGGGTTTGCCTGCTCGTAGAGTTCTCCTCAAGTTGTGCGTATTTATTTGCGGCATTTTACGCATTTATTTGTTTTGACTTTATTACAATATCCCCGCGACTGTCTTTCCTCTGCCTCTCTTCCATCTCCTCCCCCTCACCCAGTCACACCCTCACGCCACTGCAATTTGAGTATTTCCTATACTCCTCTCTCTCTCTCTAGCTCTCTCCCGCTCAACCACATTCCTCTAATGCTGTTGCCACTTCCGTTACGCGATTTTCATTATTTCCGTTTCAATTTTTCCGTTGTGTACTTTGGCAACTTTCTGCTTGTTCGCGCTGTTCTTTTTCCCTCCCTCTTTCTCTGTTTTTGTTGTGCATTTTAACAACGTTGTAAAGTCGTAAAAAAAGAAAAAGAAGAACGTAATAACGTAACGTAAGCAAGCACACACCTTTCTTCCTTCCGCTCCCCCTCTCTCTGTTCCGACTACGCCTCTGCTTGCAACGCGTGCCACGACGCTGGCGTCATTTAAATTTCCAATTAAAATATTTAATTTCTTTTCGGGTTGTCTGATTCTCAGCATCTTGTAGCGCCAACCCCTCCCACAGATCCCTTCTTCTTCTCCCCTCCTTTACTGTATTTGGTTTATTAGTACTACGAACGTCATTTTCACCGCTAAATTAACAATTAAAAATTGATAGCCCCGCGGGAGCATATGCAAATGCTGCCTGACTGCGGCAGGGAGAGAGGGGGGAGCAGAAGACGAATTTACTTCCAAACTGAACAGGGGAGGGACCTGCAAAAGCCACTTGAATGAATTCCCTCGTCGCAGTCACGTTTAATTGCTGGAAAATTTCAAATTCCGTTGCATAATTTTAGGCCTCTTTAATGGCTGCCACGGCCTGTGTGTGTAGGTGTGTGTGTGTGTGTGTGTGTGCTTAGGTATTTCGCATATGCCTTAAGATGGCGTGAAAAAAGGGCTAACAGCCTTAAAGATTTTATTACTACTTGGCCAAATCGCTTTTGAATACATTTTAATAGGTTGAGTAACCCTCATAAGCTTAACAAAAGGTTTATTCGGCATTAAACCCGCCATTTCCGTTGCCATAAAAAGCTTAGATTAAGCATGTAATTATTGGAATTTTTTGAGAAGAAGCTTAGATGATTTTCTGTTGTTTTTAAAAAAAATTCTCAATATGATCCACTTTTATACTAAAACTCGGTTGTTTTCTGTTTCAATTCTAGTTTTAATTTTTTAATCTTGTTGTTTTGTGCTCTGAACGCCAGATGGCGCCAGTCAATGAACCTTGTCTCTCTCCCTCTCTCTCTCCCCTGTCTACCTATTTCATGTTATCTACTTCTTGCTGTAATTAAACCGTATTCACATACAGTTTTCGCATTTCCCTCAGCTTTTCCTGAGCATAACTTTTCCATAAGCCGTTGCCCAATTTGTTCGCCTAATGCCAGGCAAACAAACCAATCCCATTGCTGCTCTAACTCAATTTGATTTGGGGGGAAAATGCGAAAATTCATTGGGAAAGTGCGATAGATAAGCATTATCTCATTAGCTAATTAGTGCACGAGAAATTTGCGCAATAAAAAAACTTTTTGCATACAAAATTTTCTGCAACTACACAGAGCAGGCAGCAGGCAGGGGGAGGGGAGAGGGATTGGCTGAGGGTGTGGGAGGGTATAAAAGTTCTCGTACAGTATTTTTGCTTTTTTGGTTGTTTCGTGTCGACTAATTAGAAAGTTTAAATGCACGACACGCCCCGACTTAATGGGCAAATGTATTGGCAATTCCGGGCAAATCCATACGGAAAACTCGTGTTATTCCCCCCCCCCAATACAGTGAAACATTTTTAATGAACTGCAGCAAACAAATTTCCGGGCTAACCCATGCCACGCCCCTGTTGAGTAGGGAGGGGGGAGGGTTGTCTGCTAACAAAAGCAATTTCCTACGATTGATTTATGAAATGAATTTGTGCCCAGACATACGCTTTATGCTTTTTAACCTCCAGTTAATGCTCTGTCTATATCTCACTCTCCCTCTATCTCGCTCTTTCGCACTCGTTGCAGACTCTCGCCCATGAACATGCCGGACTATGCGGAAGTTGCATGTTCAACATTCAAAAGCCCCCACAATGGCGTTGCACAAACTTCCGGCGGAGCGGCCACGTCTGGACACCCCTCATCATTATACGATAGCTGCGGCGCCTATGCCACAACCAATGTGGTCGCCAATGTGAAGCTCTATCAGAATCGTTATGGGACAAAGCCAACTCCCACGGCCAGCTCTGGGGGAGGCAACAACAACAATGGCTCGATGATAGCCAGCCATAATGATTATCAATCGGCGGGCATGTATTCGGCACCGGCGAGTGCGCATTATGGTTGCCTGGAGCCAATGAATCCCCTGATGACCACATCGACAGCCTCCACAGCCATTGTGGGCAACGGTTCGCCGGCCAAGCTGAAAAAGATCAACATCACCGAGAACAAGCTGGAGCATCTGCAGAATCTGAGCAACAAGAATGGCGATGTCGGCGGCGGCGTCAAACTGGAGCGCACGAATCCCTTCAATCAGCAGCAGCAACTGCTGCTCGCCAGCAACGCACTCAAGCAGGGATTGGGCGCCTATGCGAACACCACACTGGCCGCTCAGATGGCCAGCGGCGGCGGAGCGGGTACACTGCGTCGCCAGCGACAGCCCAAAACGTTGTTCAAGAGCGAAACGAATATACTGGGCAAATCAATGATGGGAACAGGATCACGTGCTCCGTCTGCTGCTGCTGCTACTGTTGCCAACAATATATCGGCCAATGGCAATTTGGATTTCCTTACGGGTGGACCACCTGCTGGGGATAACATCGATGCAGACTTCTCGGCACTGTGCAACTCCACGAATCAATTGCTCAACGATTGGGCTTCCAGTGCATCGATAGCGGCGGGAGATTATCATTTTGGCAGCAAGCAGCCCAGCAAGCAGCATCTCTATGTGAAGGCCAAGGATGGCACCTGGTCCGCGGTTAGCTCGGATGCATATCAGAGCTACAAGCAGCAGCAGCAGCAGCTGCAGCCGCAGCAACAGTTCTCGGCCACAGGCAGCTCAGGTGACCACAGCAAGTCCATCTTGAATCCTGCACATAGTTCGAGTAGTTTGGCTGCCGATAGCAACAAATTCCTGAGTAGTTTCGGTGCCAGCGCCAATGTGTAGAGGGCATCCCCAGTTTGGAGTTGTGTATTTGCTCAGTAGGCTAAGTGCATGAGGATGGGGAGGGGTGCGAGCTGAGGCAGTACAGTGAAGCCTGCACAAGACGAACGATTAGTAAACTCAATTTAAGAAAAGCAACTCAAGATGTTCGTTGTGCCAGGACAGGCAGAGCAAAGGATTCGACGAGGTTCTTAACTATGAAAGGGTTAGTGAGTGTGACAACTGTGAAACGGTAGCTCAGAAACTAACAGTTAGCTGAAAGTAAGGTTAGATGGGAGACAGAACAGCGATAATGCTGATAAGAGAGAGAAAGAGATGCTCAAGATATGTAACCTACAATCTACTCTAGAAGGCATAAGAATTATTGTACGAGTTATATTGCACATAATACAGATCTAAGCAACTGTCAGTCAATGTTTCCAACTTACCTGTAAATCCCATAGTACTTTTTAGCCGACCCGCTCGTAATACCCTCGCTCAATCTTTAGCCTAGACCTTCACCTGTATTGCAAGTTCTAGAATAAAACCCACCCCGGAAAAATAAAGAAACCAAAAAAACCAACTACAACGAAAGGTATAAGAAAAATGACATATTGGCTTGTAAATAGATTTGAAACCTTATAAAGCATATGGAATATGACATAGATCTCTCCCTAAGAAACACACTCACAGGGAGTGGAAGAATTCCCCAATTAGCACCGATCTAGATAAAAAAAAAAACATAAGTAAAGTATAAAAGTAATATTTAGTGAGAATTCTGCAGAGTTTGAGCCAAAAAAAAAAGAAATCCCTAGCGTACCCTAACGAAAGAACTCACCAATCTCCACTCAATTTAGAATTGTAAAATCATCCAGCAGCAGCACTTAAACAATAATTAAAGATTCATTAGCTAACGGTGCAATGTGTAATAATCCCCCAGATAAGCTAACTAAATGCTAATAATAAGGCTGTTAAATGTAAAATATCATAAATAATAAATAATCCGAAAATAAAAGCGAAACAAAAAAAGAAAAAAAAAACAAACACGTACATATATCGTATATAGTATATATCTATATGGAGAATTGTGTAATTAAAATCTTTAATAGTAATTTAAAATGGCAAATTAGTTTTAGTTCGTGTAGCTAAAAGAAAAACATGAAAAAAACTCATTGAAAATGTGAGAGAGAACGAAAGAGAGGGGGAGAGCAATCAATTGATTGTGCATTGATGAATAATGTGAAGTGAATGCTAAAAATAAATACTAACTAACTACATACTAACTAAGTTAATGCGTATACTAACTGGTCTCATGTGCGGCATGTGCTTTGTTTCTGTGTTATTCTATCTGCAGCTGCAGCCATCGTTTGGAGGCGGCGCCACAGCTGCGCCTACACGCTGCTCGACAATGCCATGGATTTTGTCATCTGAATTCCAGTGCCCCTTCTCGACCCTCCCAACGCCACTGTGGCTCGTGGCCAGCCAGGTAAACCGATGCCTCCTCAGCTAACCAAGCGGCACGCGTAGCCCAGTTGCACTTTACCTTGCAAATCCACTGCAATTCTCACTAGCGCAGTTCATAGAGTAATCCACAGTCCCGCTGGCATGTCTAGAAAAATAGAACATATCCGCATAGCGTTCCTCCCGCTCTCCTCTCTCTCTCTCTCTCTCTGCCTTTCCCCGCCTCCATTTAGGCTGGCAAATTAATTATGCGCTTTGCATTGCGTTCCCCCGCCCCACTCCGCTCCAGCTGCAGCAGCATCATTAAACCGAAATGAGATATTGTTTATAGAGAGCCAGTTCTTTACTCCTCCCCCCTCCGCCCCCCCTCCCTCAGGCAACTACAGCCGTCTGTGGCAACTGTAAACATCGCAATTGGAATTTCAGGATAATCAAATGATTTCCCTTCCTGCATCGTTTGTGTTGTGTGTTCCTGTGTGTTTTTGTTTTTGTTTTCGCATTTGGTTGTAAAACAATTTTACAAATTGTTATTGACAATTTATGTCTGTTGTTTTCTCTTCTGTTTTTTTCTCTCTCCCTCCCCCGTTTTCCCTTCGACTGCCTTTGCGAATTGTGCACACAAATGAAAACCGATGCGAACAAATGAAGCGCAATAATATTGAAACATTTTTGCTTAATCATTTATTGGCATTATTAGGTGCATTCTACAGATGCATCTGTGTAATATTTGTATATATGAGTTGCTTAATGCGATGGGCGGAAGCGATTTGATAGAATACTAAACTATGATGTTTATCTGTCTGTATGAACGCCCAGATCTCAGAGACTAGTAGAGCTTGAGCCAGCAAATTCGGGGACAGCAATCGTAGATATTAAAGTGACTACATGCTTTTCTTAAAATTCGCCCACGCCCCCTATCCGCCCATGTAAATCGCTTACAAGTGTACTGCAAGCCTTATACGTTTAAAAATAGCAGACTTTTTGTTTGTTATTATTTCTAAAACTAAATATGTTAAATTTACTATATGTTAATCTAATATTTATTTATTTTTTCATTCTTAGTTTTTTGCTTTTATAGCTTAAGTTCCCGGTATATGTCTGGAGTCTCCCCACAACACATTTGGGTAATCTTCAATGCGCTGCCATTTGAATACTTTAAGCCGTAGTCGACAGGCAGAGCAGCAGCTGCAGTACCCACTGGTGGGTGCTGTCTAATGTAACTGAACCACCCACGCCATTAGCTACAATAGCCTCACACACACACACACACACACACACACACACACACACACGCTCGCAAACACTACAAATAGCAGAAGCTCTCTGGCCTGTCCGACTGCCTGCCTAACTGCCACTGGTCAGCCCGATAAATAAACCCAAATTTATCATGTACACGAACAGGGTGCATTCACAGAGCGAGACGAGCAGCAGAGCAGGAGGAGGGGGAGGAGGAGCAGGAGGAGGTGCCATGTTCCATTCCAGGCACAACCATATATCGTGGATATAATAGCAATGCCAGCAGCGGTCATAATTTTTGGCACAAAATTGTCGATAGGCGTTGAAGCGTTCAATTGAATGTCCTGCTCCTTGTTCGTCCTCAGCTGAATCCGAGGAGCGTAGCAGACCTTAGACATGCCTGGCCCAGACCGGGCTGGGCTCCTTAACGTCTCGGCCAAACACTATTGTATAATCAAAACTAATGGTCTATAAAGAATCAATTCTCAATTTGTTTGGCCCCAGCTGTTGCGACAGGAGCACAGCACGATGGAGGAGTGAGCAGGGGCGGAGGATTTACATGGGGGCAGGGGATTGGGATTGAAGACTGTTTTTGCAATTCGCGATCGAACGTCGGCGAGTGCAGACGTGTTTCTTTCAAGCTACGAATAGAAAGTTCTAAAAACTACAACAGTATAGTGAAAGTTAAACACAAAGTGTAAAGTGCAGTTTGCACAACTAACAATTATTGACTATAGTAATTATTTACTTAAATAAATAATTATTCCATATTGTTCTGGTAATTGTTATATGTGGACTTAGAACAATGAATCAAAACGACATACGTTCTCAGCGACAATGTGAACAAGACGAGCGCCGGCTCTCTTTACAACGCAACAATGCATACTTTTCTTTCGTCTCACCGCAAATCGGTGATCGAGCACCCTCACCTTCAACTAACTCGAAACTTTTGCCCTCAGAGAACGACAGACCGCGTTCTTGCTCTCCCTCTCTGCCTGCTTCGGCTCACAAGTCGTGGAGCGAAGAGACCGCCTCTCTTACCCCGCTCCTCTCGCAGCGCCAAACGACCATTCCGGGTAACTGTAACACTGCAATAACGAGTGCAGTGACCTCACTGGCAACTGTCACTGCTACCACAACAACAACTTCGTCAGCGGCCCAACTAATTATCGCTGTGCCAGCTGTAAATAATTCAGCAGCACTGACCGTTTGCAACAACAATAATGCACGCAAAGAAGAATCAAAACAAAAGCAGAAGTCGATTTCGACTGTGCAGACTGGCATGGATCGCTACATCCAAATCAAGAGAAAACACAGCCCTCAAAACAATAAGGCGGGTAATCAACCCAAAATCAATCGAACCAACAACGGCAATGAAAACTCTGCAGTAAATAATTCAAACCGATATGCTATCTTGGCTGATTCTGCGACCGAACAACCCAACGAAAAAACGGTAGGGGAACCAAAAAAGACCAGGCCTCCACCAATTTTCATACGAGAACAAAGTACAAATGCACTTGTAAATAAACTCGTTGCTTTGATTGGTGACAGCAAATTCCACATTATCCCACTTAAAAAAGGAAATATTCATGAAATAAAACTACAGATCCAAACAGAAGCAGACCACCGTATAGTGACTAAATACCTAAATGATGCTGGTAAAAACTACTACACATACCAATTAAAAAGTTGCAAAGGGCTACAGGTAGTACTTAAGGGCATTGAAGCAACAGTGACACCAGCTGAGATAGTTGAGGCTCTGAAGGTCAAAAACTTTTCTGCAAAAACAGCTATTAATATTTTAAACAAAGACAAAGTTCCGCAGCCACTATTCAAAATAGAACTCGAACCAGAGCTCCAGGCACTAAAGAAAAACGAAGTGCACCCAATATACAATTTACAGTACTTGCTACATCGGAGGATCACCGTGGAGGAGCCGCACAAACGTATCAATCCAGTTCAATGTACTAATTGCCAAGAATACGGCCACACCAAGGCATACTGCACCCTTAAGTCCGTATGTGTTGTCTGTAGCGAACCTCATACTACCACTAACTGCCCCAAAAACAAGGACGATAAGTCTGTGAAGAAATGCAGTAACTGCGGGGAAAAACATACTGCAAACTACAGAGGCTGTGTGGTGTACAAAGAATTGAAGAGCCGCCTAAACAAACGTATTGCCACAGCACATACATACAACAAAGTCAATTTCTACTCTCCGCAACCGATTTTTCAACCACCCCTAACTGTCCCAAGCACTACTCCAACAATTTCTTTCGCTAGCGCCCTAAAATCCGGACTAGAAGTGCCCGCCCCACCGACAAGAACTGCTCATTCCGAACATACACCGACAAACATCCAACAAACACAACAAAGTGGCATCGAAGCTATGATGCTATCCCTACAGCAAAGCATGAAAGACTTTATGACGTTCATGCAAAATACTTTGCAAGAGCTCATGAAAAACCAAAATATCCTGATTCAACTTCTTGTATCTTCAAAATCCCCATAATGGCTTCCCTACGGATATCTCTGTGGAACGCAAATGGCGTTTCACGGCATACACAAGAGCTCACACAGTTCATTTACGAAAAAAACATCGACGTAATGCTACTATCAGAAACGCACCTCACAAATAAAAACAATTTTCATATACCAGGATACTTGTTCTATGGTACAAATCATCCAGATGGTAAAGCTCATGGAGGCACTGGAATACTCATCAGAAATCGCATAAAACACCACCACTTAAACAATTTTGACAAAAACTACTTACAATCTACGTCCATAGCCTTACAACTCAACAATGGTTCAACGACTCTAGCCGCAGTCTACTGCCCACCGCGCTTTCCAATCTCTGAGGATCAATTCATGGAATTCTTTAACACACTAGGTGACAGGTTCATTGCAGCGGGTGACTATAACGCCAAGCACACCCATTGGGGATCTCGACTTGTGACGCCAAAGGGTAAGCAATTGTACAATGCGCTTACGAAGCCAGAAAACAAGCTAGACTATGTATCCCCGGGTAAGCCTACATACTGGCCAGCAGACCCAAGAAAAATCCCAGACCTGATCGATTTTGCAATTACTAAACATGTCCCCCGCAACATGGTCAACGCCGAAGCACTAGCAGATTTATCATCAGATCACTCACCTGTTTTTCTAAATATGCTAACTCGCCCCCACTTCGTCGACCCACCGTATAGACTCACAAATTTTAGAACAAACTGGCCAAGGTATCAAAAGTATGTCTGTTCACACATAGAACTAACGACGGCATTATCTACAAAGGAGGATATAGACAAGTCAACGGAAACTCTTGGAAATATTTTAGTTTCGGCTGCAAAGGCTTCAACCCCGCCAGTGACGTATGCAAAACCAAACTACATCAAAACTAATCGCGAAATCGAGCGGCTGGTATTAGATAAACGACGCCTACGAAGGGATTGGCAGTCTAATAGATCACCAACTACAAAGCACATGCTTAAAATAGCCACACGCAGGCTTACCAATACTCTTAAACAAGAGGAAAAAAACAGCCAACGTTCATATATCGAGCAACTCTCTCCCACCAGCACTAAGTACCCTCTGTGGAGAGCTCACAGAAACCTAAAGACTCCAATAGCGCCAATTATGCCACTACGAAGTCCCTCTGGCACCTGGTTTCGAAGTGATGAGGAAAGAGCCAGTGCTTTCGCTGACCATTTACAAAATGTATTCCGACCAAATCCCTCTACCAACACATTTATTCTCCCTCCTTTAATAGCAGCCAACCTAGATCCTCAAGAACCCATTGAATTCCGACCATGTGAATTAGCAAAGGTTATCAAAGAGCAAATGAACCCAAGAAAATCGCCTGGCTACGACCTAATAACTCCAAGAATGCTCATTGAACTCCCAAAGTGTGCTATTCTTCACATCTGCTTGTTGTTCAACGCAATCGCCAAGCTTGGATACTTCCCTCAAAAATGGAAAAAGTCGACCATAGTAATGATTCCAAAGCCAGGAAAAGATAAAACGCAGCCATCATCATATAGACCGATAAGCTTACTAACATGTCTCTCAAAGCTGTTTGAAAAAATGCTACTCCTACGGATTAGCCCTCATCTTAGAATAAACAACACACTTCCAACACATCAATTTGGCTTCAGAGAAAAACATGGAACCATCGAACAGGTCAATCGAATCACGTCAGAAATTCGTACTGCTTTTGAACATCGAGAATACTGCACAGCCATTTTTCTAGACGTCGCGCAGGCATTTGACAGAGTGTGGCTCGATGGACTTTTGTTTAAAATAATCAAGCTGTTGCCCCAAAACACACATAAGCTACTGAAGTCATACCTATATAACAGAGTGTTTGCAATAAGATGCGATACAAGCACCTCACGCGATTGCGCAATCGAAGCTGGAGTGCCGCAAGGCAGTGTACTGGGTCCAATCTTATACACCCTGTATACGGCGGATTTCCCCACAGACTACAATCTAACAACCTCCACGTTCGCTGATGATACCGCGATACTCAGTCGCTCCAAATGCCCAACAAAAGCCACGGCACTCCTATCCCGACACTTAACATCTGTAGAACGATGGCTTGCCGACTGGAGAATTTCAATAAATGTTCAAAAATGCAAGCAGGTTACCTTTACCTTAAACAAACAAACATGCCCACCACTGGTCTTGAATAACATATGCATTCCACAAACCGACGAGGTAACATATCTGGGTGTTCATCTGGACAGGCGGCTCACTTGGCGCAAACATATAGAAGCCAAATCGATACATCTTAAACTTAAAGCAAGGAACCTCCACTGGCTCATAAATGCTCGCTCTCCACTTAGTCTGGAGTTCAAAGCTCTTCTATACAACTCCGTCTTAAAACCTATCTGGACTTATGGCTCCGAGCTGTGGGGCAACGCATCCAGAAGTAACATAGACATTATTCAGCGAGCACAGTCAAGAATTCTGAGAACTATCACTGGAGCGCCGTGGTACCTTCGGAACGAAGACATACACAGAGACCTAAAAATCAAATTAGTAATCGAAGTAATAGCTGAGAAAAAAATGAAATATAAAGAAAAGCTGACCACCCATACAAATCCCCTCGCAAGAAAACTAATCCGAGTATGCAGTCAAAGCCGGCTGCACCGCAACGACCTCCCAGCCCAGCAATAAACTTATTAGGGCATTAATGAAAAAACTATCACTAAGTGAAAGTTAATTAAGTTAGATTAAGATTTGAACACTTATTGTTAGTCTCTTAACACAAAGGGAAGATTCAATAAATAATAAAAAAGCAAAAAAAAAAAAAAAAAAAAAAAAAAGACTGTTTTTGCAAATAAAATTTAAATGTATATTGTAAATAATTCAATGAAAACACACACAGTTTGGTTTACTGCAACATATGCAAAGTGGGAAACAAGAAATGGAAGGCGGATTGGGTTGGTACTGCTGATTAGGAACATTCCCTGCAGTATTTGTCTAGTCACATATGCAATTAGCTGACTGGAATTTGTATCGTAAAAATAGAATTTTTTTATTATTATTATTCCTCATTGTGTTTAGGCAGTCGAGTGTGCCATGTGACTAAGGGAAATGGGAAAGGGGAAAAGGGAAATGGGCAATGCACAAGTTGAGCAACTGCTGGGTAAAGTTTTTTTTTGGGGGGAGGAAGGAAAGCACTGATTCAGCAAATTGTCATAAACTTTAATCAGCAGCTTGGCATCGCTCGAGGGGGGAAGGGGGAGAAAGAAAGAGCGGCAGTAGGAGCCTGGGCAAAAAAAGGCTCGTAAATATGAGACGCATTCAGAAACTCGCCCAAACAGACCCCGACACACTCACACACACACACTCACACACACACACTCACACACACAGACGAGTACCCGCAGAGAGCACATCCAAAGTTTTATGCGCATTTGAGTGACCATAAAAATGGCCAGTTGTGCTGAGTCCTCGCATCCTGACTAGTGCGAAGGAAGGATGTCTTTGGACTCTGCCTGTGCCTGTGCCTGTGCCCAGCGATGCCTGTTGATAACGAAATTGTGCAGCGCAATTTGATGAGATTAGCCCACTGTGCGACATGCGATACCAGTACGTCGCTGTGTACTCAGTACGTGGGGCTAGTCCCATAGTCAAATGTCATTATAATTCGATGCGGCAGACGAGCTTCTCTACGACAAATTGATTAAGGCCAGCAGCAGCAACAACAACAACCCAAAAATGGGCCAAAATATTTTACTGTCGTCGGCAACTATCGTTATCTTATAATATAATATACTATAAGCCATAACTATTAAAGCGTCTTTGAAGCAGACAAAAGGAATGCTGAGATAAGCTTAAGATTTGTACTTGGGTTACTTACCAAAATAACAAATGTGGGTTCTATTGTAATGTATTGAGGGACAGAGATAGTCTAAGCTACCTAGAGATACGAAAAATTCAATACATCTTCATTATTTTTTTAGATTCGCCTTTGAAACTTTTTTAAAATACATTTCTATACTTATTTTTACTTTCTTTATCAATTTGAGCCAAATCTGAAGATGTTTTTTTTTTCGAAAATATTTTGAAATTTTTGCAAGGGGTAAGTGAAAAATTTCACCTCTTTAATATTTTGTATTTTGATGTCAGCTGCAACTAAATATCAAAACGTTAATAAAACGCCATGCCGGAACTAAGTAGACTGATTATTAAGAAAGTTATAGATAGTTAAAGTCAAGAAAAAACATATGTATGCTTACGTGCTCATCTTCATATACACGTTTATTCATCAATTTTATTTAATTAAATTGTAAAAAAAAACTTTGTAAACTTCCCTGAAACGTGTGTGAAGAACAATGGAACATGCGGTGCCTTGTTTAATGTCTGTTTTCATTCGAAAAGACCTTTTATTGCTGCTGCTCTTTAATTCCACTTTGTTTTTCTATTCCCACTCTACCTCCCCCCCTGCCGGCTGCAAAACTGCGAAGAATTAAAATTGCTTTGGCTAAATGGCTGCATAAAACGTTAGGAAGCAAAAAAAAAAAAATGCGATGCTGTGAAAGCAATTTAATTTAAACTCCCCGACGGCCGAAACAAAAATGTAAATGCTGCGCAGACAGAGCCAGAGATATGTTGTGTTGGAATTTCAGAACAGGAAGGACAAAAACATCGAGAGAATGAACAAAAATGAACAAAATCTAGTGAAGCAATTTTCAATGCGAAAGCAAACATTTTAATTTGAGCATTATGTTATTTTTGATTTTTTGACTATAAGCAAATTGAAATTGACTAAAGCCCTCGGCGGGATGAAGGCCCTGCAGACGAGGCCAGACTAATACATATGCAAGCTCATCAACCTGATACACACATACACACACACACACACATACACTCATACACTAATTGAAGGCCCTGAAACTTTGGCCCTCGCTTTAAATGGGCCCCGGCTAAACTTACTTCTGCCGAGTTGGTCAAAAAGTTTAATTTGCGCTGTGGGTTTCTGCTTGTTTTCGTGAGTAATTAGTAAAATGCATTAAAGTAAATGAGCGAACAGGGAGAGAGAGAGAGAGAGTGAAGGTTGCACCAGGGCTTTAAGCCTGGTTTATTAAAGGCAGCATAATTAAGTGTCGCTGCGAACAAGTTAATTTTATGCGTTATTAATACATATTCAACGAAATGTACTCGCCGCAGCGCAGTCGAAAATTGCACGCGTTTCGTTTAGTTACTGTAATGTTAACAGACATAAAACTTAACAGCCTATTAACAGACAGACAATGCTGCCGCTGCCGCTGCTGCTGCTGCTGCTGCTGCTAGCGACGCTCTCTCACACACAAAACATGGCGTCCGCGGCGGATGAGAGAGAGAGTGAGCGAGAGAGCGTCTTGAGTGAGTGGGCGAGTGAGGGAGTGAGAGCGGCTCGCAGCGCGGACAATTGACGCTGCCCGCCGCGGCGTCGACTGCGCTTCGCTGCTTTCTTAGACACTTAAACAGGCCATAAAATACATTTTGAGCGCGACGTCTGCGTCGCTGCTTTTGTCGCTGCTTTGTCGCTGCTTTTGTTGTTGGCGTTCTCTCGCCTCGAGCCGTTGTAATTTTCTTGAATGTGTCGGCCGCGTCGGCTGCCTAATTGCAAAATATGGCGACAATTTCAAAGAAGTTGAGCACATTGACGCCTGACGCGAGCGACGACGTCGCTGCGAGGATAATACAATTTCAACTGGTATTTTGGGTGCTATTATAAATACTCGTTAGAGTAGGGGGGGAGGGGCAGGGGCAGGGGCGTGGACGGGCAACTGGCCTAGCACTTGACATTGCCCAAGCTCGTTAGGTGTAATGAATACCTGCAGAGCGAAACACAGACAGACTGAGAGAGAGAGAGGGAGAGAGAGAGCGCAACTATTAAGCGTAGCACAAAAGAGCGTAGCTTAAGCACAAAACTAAAGGGGAGAGAGAGCGCTGAGAGGGACGTCTTCTCGCTCTCTCTCTCTCTCGGATTTTATGAAACGTTTTATTACACTAATTTGTAGCCTGGCAATGGTCGCCAGTTTCGGTTACATCGAATGGCAGCAACTGTAAATGGCAATTTGCCAGAGCAAGAGAGGGAGAGAGGGAGAGAGTAAGAGAGTGAGCGAGAGAGACGCACTCACACAGACACACTTCAGTCAAGTCTCTATTAAGCAGACAATGCCCAGTTGGGATGTGACTTCTAAAACCGTCTCCTAATACATATGGAAAAGGTATTCGCATGAAAATTGTTTAACTGTGGCCCCTTTTCTCTTTCTCCCTCTCTCTTTCTCTTCCTTCCTCTCTCTGTCTGTCTCTCTGTCTGGCCCTGCTGTCGTGTGGGGCTTTTCGCCTTACTTTAGGGGGGTTTGGGGGTTTTATTAAAATGACGTTGCCCGCAATTGTCGTGCCTGGACAGCGTCAAGTGGGCAACGGCATTTACTCTCGACTCTCGACTCTCGCCTCTCTACGCATTGCATATACCGCAAACGCTTCTTCCGTGGATCGTTAGTGTCCTCTGCAGTTCCCTGTTGCAGTCCGGTCCCGGCTGGTTGGTTAAGTCCCTTCTTGGTTGGGTTCCAAGTTTTAACGACTTTGTTTCCGTTACGTCTAATTTAATGAAATTCGTTTCGTTACGTTTCGTTTTGCCTTTGCTTTCTGTCTCTCTCTGCCTCTCTCTCTCTATAGTTCTCTCTCTTTCTCTGTTTCTGTTTCGGTTTTGTGTTTTTGCACTCTGCCAACTTCTCTGCAATAGAGAATTTTGCGAAAAACGGCATTCTAATGACTTGGGCGTTGTTGCAACAGCTCTCCCCTTCCCGCCCCTTCTTCCTGCCCCTCTCCCACGTCACCCTGTTGTTGCTGCCTGTCTGGCCTGGTCATTGGCTCGCCTGGGGAACACCCTGTGCGCATTGCAGGGGGGCGTTTTCTGAGTTGGGTCTGTAATATTTTGTTTGCCTTTTGATTTAATGATGGTCTGCGGTTCCTCTCGTTGTTATTGTGCGGTCTGCACTTGGCCCCCCCGATATAAAGACATTGATTATAATGATATAGTAGTGCCCGGACTCGCTTCCTCCTGCATGCGTGCACCCTGTGAATTCATTATAAATGCACACAGGGCGTTACGAGTGCGTGTGCGAGTGTTTGGAGAGTGTTGAAAGTGTTCGGCAATTAGAAAAGGTTGCAAATTATGCGTATTTAAGGCATAAGCTGCTCAGATTTCTCAGAGCTGGACTGAGACTATACTATAGTATAGCTGACTATATAGTGTTTGCCTTATAAGCAAGCGAATTTCCTTAGCAACTGATAACAAAACCATAACTAACCGAAACAAACTTGAGATACAACTTTTGGCTGCCTGAGTTATGCAATCTTCATATTTCGCGCCCCAGCTGCCCCTTTCCATCCCCTCGAAAATGCAGCCACAAAATATGCAACAAATTTTGGTAGTGGGAGGGAGAGGGGTGTAAGAGGCAGAGGCAGAGTTGCCACCCCCCGGCATAAGTTGGAACTATTTGCAAGAAATACGAGCAAAGAAGCGCGTTGCGAATAAACAAACTGATTTGCATTTATGGAAATGCTATTTTAGTACACAGTCCCCCCCTGCGCCCCGCCCCTGGCATTGGCCACCGCACCCTTGCGGGCAGACAACACGTAACGGTAATGGTGTAAAAATGCAAAAGGATATATGGAATGTCTGTCTGACTCGGCTGGGGGTATTCCATATGCGGCACACACAGAGAGAGATAGAGAGAGAGAGGGAGATAGCGATAGAGTCGAACTGCTGCCGGGCACAAAATCAAATAGAAATGTCGACTGCGTGTGTGTGTGTGTGTGCAAGCCAAAAGTAAATATTTATGTTTTATGTTAATGAGAATATGTCTGACTTTTTGCCATTTGAATATTGGCAAACGGTCGCTGCAGCAGAGTTTGCCATGCAGGCAGGCGGAGGCATGACAAATGCGTCGGAGCGTCGCGTCGGTTGCGTGGTGCGGTAAGCACTGCCCGTTTCTCTCAGTGCAAACAGCGACTGCAACTGCAACTGCAGCAGCAGCAGTCTTGCCTGTGGTTTTCGCGGATCAGGCGATCCTGCAAAGGCCTGTAGAGCGAGAGAGAAGGGGAGAGAGAGGCGAGAGAGCGAGTGCAGTTCACTTTATGCAGCTGACTTTCGCTTGCTAACACAGTTGTTTTTGCCGCCTGCTGCTGTTCGGCGGTTTGTTGGCCAATAATTGACAATTTAATTTGCCAAAGTGCTGCAAAAAATCTGCACAATTGCAAAAATGACGCAATGACGTGCGGAATACCCTAACTGGGTTAAGCACTTTGTAAGAGCGTAAGGGTTAAATGGCGCTGTAAAGTGCTTTACACGTTAGCTCGCGCTCTGTTAAACTAATTTATCTTAACAGAGCTATGTTAGTTTTCTGTAGCATACTTTTCAGCGCGAGCGTGAAATGAAGTAACAAATGAAGTAAATATAGTAATATATTAAATTAAACATAATTTTATTTATTTAAAGTCTATTAATATTTGGAAGCATTTAGTTATATTTTCTATATATTTTTTAAATTTCAATATGTTATTCTCAACAGTGTCTGCAACTTGCCTGCCCTAGATATACTTACTCTGAATTTATTTGTAAAATTCCAAAAAAAAAACCAAATGAATTTCGCGACAATATTTATGTACAGCAACAGTAACAATAACCATAAAAATATGGCCATGTCGCAATCGATTCGCATCAAGATTTGCCATCTTTTATGACAATTTGAACTCTGCACACTGCAAAAACGAAAAAAAAACCTACGGAAAATAATAAAAAATAATAAATATAAATATAGCTTTTTATTGGCATTTACCCTGTTTTTTTTTTTTTTCAATGAGAGCACTGCGAATTAAACCTTTTTGTGCGGGTTTCTGGATTTGTCTCTTGTTGCATGTTTAATTAGTTTGTTGTTTATGGCCTCGTTGTTGTTTGTGCTCTTGTTGCTTTTTATAAACATTGTTGTGGCTGTTATTTGGTTTATTTATTTACTGGTTTTTTCTGTTGTCGCTTGTTAATTTATTAACGCTGCATGATACGCCGCTTAAGCTGACGTTTAATTAATTCTATTAATTTTTTAATTATGCAAACGTAGTGGGGGAAGAAGCCGACGAGAGTTGCAAATTAACGCACGCATTTTTTTTTTCATTGAGAGTTTTAATAAAATGAAATAAATGGAAAAAAAAATAGTGAGAGTCAAAGGATATTATATATTTATAAATGTGCTAGTTTAATGTGTAATTAAATAAGGCTGACAAATGTAGCAATGATACAGATATAGTCCAGTATAAATACACATATTATAGCTTTATTAACCCAAGTTTAACTCTCTATAGAGCCCGCTTTAGACCTCTTGCAATCGGCTCAAACTGCCTATACTCTATAAGCTGGTTTTGTTGCCCTCCTCCCCCTGCTGACCACGTTTAACTCTGGCAATTGCACTCAAAGAACCAGAGAGGTTAATGCTCCCCATCGGACAGTTGTCGTGCCGTGCATTATGTCTCTCTCATCCAATGCAACCAATGTCGACATCATCATTATCAGCATGTCCAACATCATCATGAAGGAAGGGTGTGTGTGTGTGTGTGTGAGGGTGTGTGCGGGTGTGTGTGAGTGTGTGTGCCGGCATATGACAAAGTTTAAGTGCTGGTAAATCCAGCATAGATTTCATGCTGGCAGCCTGCAAACATGGCCACATATTGTGCGAGACAAGCAACAACAGCAATGGCAACGGCAGCAACAACAGCAACAACAACAGCTACGACAATGGCAGGAACAAACAGCAGAGGTGTTGGTAATGTGCTGCAAACATCAACAGCAGCAGCAGCAGCAGCAGCAACAACAACAACAATTGTGCAACAATAGTATCGCATTTCAATGTTTTTAGTGCGGCATAAAAACAAAAGCAAAAGCCGCAGTCAAACAGCGAACTACCAACAACAACAACGAGAGAGAGAGAAAGAGCGAGAGTGAGAGAGAGAGAGAGAGTGCGAGCTGAACAAACACTAACAACCTTACTTGCCGCACAGACTGCAAAAGTTTTTATGCCACAACCCGAGATACTTGCCACCTTGTACCCCGCCCCGCCCCCCGTCCCCCGCCTGCACTCCTCAAACTCAGCTTCGCCTGCCATTGCACGTAATTTTGTTGTGTCGCGACGCAAATATGTTGCCCATGAAAGCCCACCGCACCACCGCCACCCTCGCAGCAGAGTCCACTTCCCTCACTTACCTCCCCTCCCCCCTCTGCCTGCTGTCTACACTCCCTTAGCATACTAAGCTTCTACCTTGGCATTATGCAAGGCGCCATCGCCGGCGCACTTGTCACTTTAACCTTGCACGGCCTGTCAGCGCAAGCAGTCCCAGCTCCATCTCGACCCCCTACTCCCGGGCAGTCCACACTCGACTCGACTTCTGCACCACACACAACCCACCCAGGGCCTCCGCCCCCGCTCGCCTACAGTGAAAATTTTGCGCAAAAGCGGCATGGAAAATGAAAAGAAAAGCCATAAAACCAAAGACGACGCGCAAAGCTGGAATAAAAAAAAAACGTAATGCAAGGAATTTAACAGACGTTAAGCATAACGCACCATAGAATACCCTAACTAGGAAGGCAGGAGGAAACAGTTCAAAAAGTTATAAATCTTTTAGGCAGAATTCCTTAGAAACTGTTAGTTTACGATTTAATTTTAATTTTCTGTTTTAAGTTAAATAAAAATATTGTAAACAAATTCCTTAATTTATGATATGGATAAGTTAATTTATATAATTTATTTATTGTAGTCTCTTTTATTATAATTACACAGTATTTTATTTTGTTTAATTAATTTTTTCCACATAATACTTCCTTTTCTCTTCTTGTTCAGTTAAGTAAAAAGATTGTAAACTAATGCCTAAATATATTCCCAAATAAATACAATAAATACCTATCTATGGTATAATATTAATTTATTTGTTGTAGTCTCCATTATTTAAATTACACATTATTTTATTTTATTGAATTAATTTTTACCACAAATACTTTCATTTCTCTTCATTTACTTTTCTCACTTCCGCTTCCTGCCACTGCTTTTCCTATTTGCTTTCACTCTTTATGTAATTTTTCTCGCATGTTTTCTCTCACTGTTACCAACCTGCTCAGCTAGCCCATATACCCGCTTCTGCCAACACGGAAAGCGAAACGAGCGTAAATATGCCTGTCATCATTTTGACATCAACGTCGACGTTGACTGCGCCGCTGACGTCGTCGTGGCATTGGAGCCCCGTCAGCTATAGCTGGATCTGTGGCTCGGGTAGTTGAGCGGGCCATTACCATAACTATAATGCATATTTCAGCATCGGCATCGCCGACGACGACAACGACGGCTGCAAAGACCCCGCGTCATCATCATCAGCAGCAGCAACGATGACGACAATGTCGCCATCACAGCCCGTCGTCATGTGGAAAATCCCGGTATCACTTTCGCTTATGCCTTGTTGACAATCTCGGTTTCAATGTGTGCCCAGTACGCCACGCCCCCTTCCCCATCCCGCCACCTACCCATCCACCATCCATCCCACTGTACTTAGTTATCGGAGGAAGCATGCCTGGGCATATTTATGCCTTGTTTGCAGTCGCATTTGTTGTCGCCTCCGATGTCGCTGGGCATAATGAGAGGCAGAGGGTTTTAGCATAAAAGTTTATTGAACTAGAACTAGAAACACGGTAAATACGCATAGATCGGACCACAGCTATGGGTTGTGCTCGCTTTATGGATAAATCGAAGGGAATTTCAACAGCGAAAACTACTTTACGGAAGGTAGCGGGAGAGAGAGAGAGAGAGCGTGCGATACCTAGAGGTGTTCCCTGAGGTATCCTGGGTCTGATGTGAAGCTAAGATATTTTAAAATTTTATAGAGAAACTCGCTAAACGAGTCTTATGTGACGCTTGAGATAAAAGAGACGAGAGAGAGAGAGAGAGAGGAATGGGAATTTTAGAAAGCTTATAAGGGTGTTTACTTATAAACATATTCAAATATTTTTAAAAAAGTCTTAAGCTGTTGCTGTCATCATATTTAAAAGCATCTTTAGACATGTTATACAAGTCCTAAGGGGTTTAACTTTCTTTAACATTTTCCATCTGCTTTCTTTGCCTTTTAATAATAATATCTTTTTAGAAATTCGATGAAGTCCCACAGTTTCTTAAGATCTTTAAATATTCATAAAAATATTTATACATATTTTCAAATATAACTATCAAACTTCTTCTATCTGTTATCATATTTCCGAAATATCTTTATGCCCCTGAAATATGATTTGAGAAACATATTAATCAGTATCCTCTTTCTCATATGCAAAGTTTGTCACCAGAGAGGCCCCTCAGAAGGGATCCCTCAAGTTCATTGATGAAGTTATCAAACGATATAGGCTAGACACGTGGGACTCTCTGGACTCGTTGACTTGGTTAGCTAGTGTAGTGCAGCGGTGTCTAACGGTTTAGGAGTCCCAAATCAAACATGCAGGTTTCGCCATTTGCCACAAACTCCTATATACCCCTATCCACCCCTGCAGCTCCTCCCCCTTCCTCCCTTGCCGATAGTCCATTTGCCAATTTTGGGCAATTTCAACAACTGCGTTCGCTCTTGGTCGTGGTCGCTCGTGTGGCTCGTGCTCGTAATCCACGTGGATTATGTCAAAATTGGTATATCATAAAAACGTCGCGTACGTGAGCTGAAAAATGATGAGACAGACAGAGAGGGAGAGGGAGATGGAGAGTGGGCAAGAGAGACCGATTCGAACCCGAAACCGAAGCCATTAAGTTCGCCATGCCTTGTGCCTTCTGCTCTCGGGGGGAAGGGATCTGGGCCCCAGGACCCACTCAAACCTTTTGGAGCAAGTGATTAATTTGTATGCGCTCGACGCTGACTTCTGCGGTCTGCGGGACAAAGGCCAAAAGTGTTTGGCATGTAACGGAAATGCGCGCCCGGGGACAGTCCGTCTTGGTGTCCATCAGACGCGACTGCTGCACGACGGCAACACATTGTCCGCGCAAGTGTTGGAAAATGCTTTGAATATGCAGTGCCATAGGTGAAGGGGGGAGAGAGAGAGCAGGAGAGAACAAAAACTTTTGCCTTTGGCTTACGGAATCCTTTGCAAGTTACCCCTCTTCCCCTGCCTTGCTCCACCTCGATAGGAACCCATGTCATATAAAGCTGCGCGCTGGCTTAGGGCCAACAACTTGTAAAGCGGCGCAAAAACTTCAAATTCGTTTCTTCTTCTTCCTCTCCTCCTTCTTCTTCAATCTCTTTCCGTTATTTTTTGCTACTTTAGAATGGCAACTTGTAAGAAGGAAAATAAAATTCATGACGCGACAATTGGTTAAAGAAAATCACACCCTGTCGTCCAGTTCGTGTCAAGATTTCATTAAACTTTCCCCGAGCAAAGACAGCTAAGCCTGCCCAATCTGCAAAAGGGATAAGCCAGAAACGTGGAAAAACTTGGCTCATTAATTGAGTCGCTCTATTAGGCAGAGCAGACGAGAGAAGAAGAAAGAGAAGTAGAGTGAGAGGCAGAACGAGAAAACAGTTTGCATAAATATAAATACGGCGTAATAAAAGCAGGCAAAAGAATCCACTGTAAATACCCTACCCTTTCACAAGTTAAGATTATATCAGCTTGAAAATCCTTGCGATTTGCAGTTACAAATTGTAGATAAATTTAAAGAATTTCTCGAAAATAAATTTACCTTTTCTGTTTCGCAGAAATTCGATTATATTCATATCGAGACTGAAAGATGTCAATCTCAATACAGCGAACCCTTCAGCACTTAGGATATTCCCCCAGCGAGGGTATTTCGAGTCAGACGAGTTTCCTAAAAGGAAAAACTGTTTCCTATTTCAATTTCTTATATCAATGAACCCTACGAAGGGTGCAGGCACCCCAACTTCAAGCTGGAAACGTAGCTATAGCTGGGGATGTAACTGTAACTGTAACTGTGACTGTGGCTGTAACTGTGACTGTGGCTGTAACTGTGTCTGTATCCTTTTCTTTTTATTGTATTACCGCGAGTGTTATGCTAATTTCCGTAACCGGGAATGCCGCCCTGAGTCTGTGGTTCTTACGTTCTCCTTACAGAGTCTCCTTCGTTGTCGTCCTCGTCCTCGTCGTCGCATCTTGCGCAGAGTCCTCAGCCCGGAAATGAAATTTAACTGAATTTGCATTGGAATTCGATTAAATCGTTTATGCAAACATTTCGTTTCATTTCATTTGCGGGCTTTTCGCTTTCTCGGCTCGCTAACTGTAAACAGCGCCATGTGAATGTGCGAATCCTTTTCAGTACTTCCCTCTCCCTCCCCCTCCCCTCCACTCCCTCATCCTCCTCGACGCCAATTTGTGGCCATGTCTCGACTGCCGCACCTCAACCCTCCACACTCTGCCCCCTCCCGTCTCGCTCATTTTGCGCCATTTGATTTGCCTCGACGTCGTCGCCGTCGTCGTTGGTTTTCCGCTTTTCCTTTGCCAAGCGGAAAAATTACATTGAAAAGCCTCAAGAGTTGATTTCGGCGCTCATCTAATTTGCATAATTCTCATATGTTTGAGCTTGTTTGTGCTTGTTTGTGCCTGCACGCCGCACTCTGTTCCCAGCTACATTTAATTTCGCGCAATTGTATCTACATATCTATAAGATACATTTTTGTATTTATGAATTAATTTCCTTATGAGCCTTGTAAATGCATCAAGGTAATCGAGTATACGGCTGGTACCATGCCACGCCCACTCTCCCGCCTCCACACACGGGCAGCGCATTAGCATAAGAATATGAAATGTTATGGATGCTCAAGGATGATGGAAGAGCTTGCTAAGAAGGCGAAGAATGCAAAGAAGGATGGAGCAAAACTTGAGAAGCAGATAAATAAGAAGTGAATAAATGGAAAAGGGATCAATGAGTGCGAGATGAATGAGAAAGGGCACAATGAGTGCGAGATGAATGAGCTGGAGTTGAATGAGAACTAACTTGATGGATTTGTGCCCAACAAATCCTAAACAATTTGTCAATATCTTAAATGAGTGTGATACGAATGGTTATTGATTTAGCATTTTTAATCTGAATATATTTGCTTCTATATATGATAGTAGAAATCCAATTTATTCAAAGAAATGCAACTCTTTTAAATTTCCCTCTTAGCAAGATTTGCATCTTTCTTCAGTTTTACAGCATTGCATTATCCCGCTGATTACCCTCGTAAAAGGGTAAGCAACGTTCTCTCCCTTTCATTCTCTCTTTCTCTCTCTCTCTCTCTCTCCTTTTATCACCACTGTCGGAGCTTCTTAAAGCCCGGGCAGCTTGGCACAGTTTTATCTAAGCCCCAAATGGCATTCGAATGCAAACCGCACGAGATGCACGAGTCGAGTCGAGGATGCAAGGATGCAGTTGCCGAAGGATGAAGCGGCTAAAAGCTGCTCTGGCAATAACCCGCTGCGGTCATACTTTGTCTCTGCTGTCCTCTCCCTCCCCCCTCTCTCTCTCTTTCTCTCTTTCTGGCACTCGCTCACTTTATCTCTCCAATTTGGTGCAATGAGCTACCAAAAATGGAGCAGAGAGTCAAGGGAAATGCCTGCTTTATTGCGGTCTCTGGAACAGTTCATAAATAATGTGAGTGAGTGTGTGAGCGAGTGCATTTGCCCCACTCATGCACTCGTCGAGTGCCGTGCCGTGCCGTATTCATATGTTAGGTATGCAAAAACCTATTTATATCCGCATAACTCTGTTTGCGGCTTGCCATATGAGAAAGAAAATCGAAATCGTATTACAATTGCATTCGCTTCTCTTACGAGTCTGGTCTGTCTTTCTGTTTGTTTGGCTTATGGTTTACTTTTTGCTCTCATCTTTCATCTGCCATCTCTCATCTCCCATCTCTCATTGCATATTGCATGCCACAAAGTGTGTTTGCGTTGCCACAAATGTCTCATGAAAGCTCTGCAAATGCAATAAAAGTCTTGTTGCAGGCATATTTCAGTTTTTTCGCCTCTGGAAATTGAAATGAATTAAATATTAAAGTGAAATCCACAAAACTCTATTAACACCAGCTGCGAAAAGGAAGTGCGAGTGCAACGACTGCTTAATACCCTGTAAGAGAGTAATCCCATTTCTAAGTCCGAGTTTCACTTTCCCAGGGAATACGCTTTTATTAGAGCCTGGCAGGCAAACGTGGCGCCAAAAAGTTTTCGCTCACTAATAATAAATAATAAAAAATTGCAATCACAAGACAAAACAAAACTTGTCCATTAGGAAACATTAGCAACAACGCAATTTTCACGCCCAAAAACTTTTTCGTAAATTTCACAACAAATTTAACTTTAATTTGGTAATTTGGCTCGCGCTCGCGGCGCAAATGAATGACGACTGACTGAACGAGCAAACGAACGAATGAATGAATGAATATTCAATTTGTATTCGCAAATTTGCCGTTACTTCTGACGGCCGGCGGCGGGCAGAGCTGTTTAAAGTTAAGGAAACTCAATAAAAACGAACAGCATTCAATTTCCTCATAAAAACTTTTACTTCGCACTGAATTTCGGGAAATTGAAATGATTTAAAGCTTGGATTGATTGCATTAAGTGAAGATTTGTAGTTTCTTGAGGGAAATTCATTGAAGATATTTATTTATTCTAATTATTTCTTTAGAGAACTTCATGAAATTGGCAGAATACTTGGATAATATCTTTAAAATAATATAAACATAAACATATTGCATTTAATTTATGTATTTTATGTTGTATTTAATATTTGCTGATTTATATCATTTATCTCACTTTAGCTTACATTTCGCAGTTTTTATTTTTTTTTGGGAATTTTAAGCCCATCGATTCGGCAATATGCGTCCGTTTTATGGACTGACCTCCGAGCTCCCAAACTTGGCAATCTTCGACGTTTGCCATGCCGTATTTGGCATCCATATTTTACGTGCTACTACTGTGAACTCGTACCATACCCTAAAAATGAACCAATTCGGTGGGTAAAAAAAATAGAAATATATTTCGAAAATAAAAAGGGAATCCGCTGGAAAATTTGCCGGCAGTTGCGCCCGCTGCGATGCGAAAGCGAAACGTGGTGCACATAAATTCGGCCCAATACCCCCTTAGTTCCTGATCCTCTCTGGCTTCCTGCCCCTACCTCCCTCCCGCTCTGACCCGCCCTCGCTCATTTGCACAGAGGATTAAAGGGTCTCTCGTCGGGGCTCGGCCCGTTCGCCGCCATTTGTTATGCCTTTGCGTAGGGCTTTGCTTTCCAATTTCTCTCGTTTTCGCTTTCTTTTTTTTTGCGCTCCATTTTTCAGACTAGTCGCCGTTGTAGTGCCCTTTGTTGTTGTTGTTGCTGTTGTTGTTGTTGCTTGCAAAAGTGATTAATGCAAAAGTCGCCGGCCCTGTCGATGGGCAACCAAACAAATTTGCCAGAGCACGAATAGAAAAGCGGCGCGCCGCAACGCCGGCATTTTTATTGAATTGCCAGCTTCGGAATGCGCCGCCAGCCACTCCATTTGCTATGCTCAGCTACCTGAGCCGAGTGAATTTCCCAGACAGCGACGGGGGCAGCCAGAGGTGTACAGGGAGGGGGAGGGAAGGGAGAGCTACTGTGACTACAGTTGCGCGGATTAAAGCACAAAATGCCGCAAAAGCCGCTTTGACTGGCAAAGAGTATCGAATGTGGCAGCGCGTTAAAGTTGCACTAGCAAAGGGGTAGGAAGAACGAATATCGCATACCCTACCTCAAGTTTCATGGTATAGCTAGCAGAGACGTTAAACAAAAGATATATGATTTTAAAAATGTGTATAAGAATTAAAGACACACCTGACAGCGTGCAGCAAGCTCAGCCACGCTTATACCCTATGAAATTGCCATAAAACGCTTTTCAATAAATACACGACGAGCTGGAGACAATAAAATGTCAAGGAAATCAGACTCAGTCAGCCCACCCCAACGGGGACTGACAGTCTCACTTTGGGGAGATGGAAAGGGAAAGGGGGATGGAGGAGGGCAACTGCCAGCCAGATTTCTATCAAGCCATCAAATCGGCAATGAGTTCAGAGTGCCGCCGCTGCTGCTGCTGCTGCCGGCTTAGTCAAAAGTCAAAGGAACGCCCAAGTGTCAGTGACACCGACGAGACTGAGAGAAGAGAGAGAGAGAAGTCACCACCCCGCCAATCCCAAACAGGGTAAGTATTGCCCATCCCTTTGGGGAACCCACTCGTTCGCTCTGCATTATTGATGGTAATTTTAAAACGTGCCCTAAAAAAATTTTACACATTTGCAGGATTTACAATTTTGTGTGCTTTGTTTTGCTTTGCGTTCGATTGACGCTTATCTTAATGGACCAAACATATGGCAATACGAGAGAGAGAGAGACCCTGTATACTCCTCTCCTGCTCTACCCTGCTCCTGTCCTACCACGGGAACAAACGTGTTGATAATTTAAATAAGCTACTTTGAGCGTTGATGTCTGACATTGCGCATACGCAGCGTGTGCTGCGCCTGTCGTCGCTGCGATAAGCCTTGGTAAATGTTTTGTCGATTTTGTATTAATTTTCGTGCCTAAATCCCGTCGAGATTTCAACACTGCAGAGAGGCTTCATTAAAAAAATATTTAGCATGAAAATGGGAATTTTCGCGTGTTTCGAATTGATTTGGGGAGGCGTGTACCGTAGTATATGGATGCCATAAATGCTTGAGAGCTGACAATGTGGAAAATGAAGCTTGAAGTATTTTCAATTATTTTTGCTGAGATTTCGATTGGATTAGAAATTCGGTAGATTTTAACTGTTCTAATTTAGGAATATTTTTATATATTTTCTTTTCTATAGAAACATAAATTCGTGTTTTTTTTAGACCTATATATTTTTAGACATTTGTTTTGTAGAGGCAGCTGCGGCACGTTTCATTATCAAATTAAAATGCCAGCCCACTTATTACCAGATGCCAGGCGAGTCCCAGAGCCAGGATTCTGCTCCAGCAGGACACTGAAGTGAAAGAAGAAGGAGGAGAAGACGGAAGAAAGGCAAACAAACACACAGGCCGAAGTCGATGCCAACAAAAGAGCAAAAATCAAATCAATTTTAATTTAGAAAACAAGCAAAAACGCGTAGCAAAAATGCCAAAGCAAGCGAAAACTTGCCCGAACAGACGGACGATACAACAAGGCAGGGTGGAGAGGGGAGGGGTAACAGCAGCAGCAACAGCAGCAGGAGCTGGAGCAACCCTTCGCATGTCTTTGCCAGGAAAAGAATGAAGAGCCAACCCCAAAAAGGGGCCAACGTTTTGCCCTCTGCACTCCCGTTTTAAGGCAAACCGTGTGCTTAGCATATGCGCATAAATCTCGGCCTGGCCAGGAGGAGGGAAGTGCAAGGGGAAAGGGTAGGAGAGGGAGGAGGGGCTGGCTTGCCACCCCAAATGCAAACTGGGGCGATTCGCCGGGTCTTCAAGACGACAGCACAATCTAATAAAATGGCTAAACGCTTCAATGACAATTCGAGCATGTAAAGCGGGGAGAGCGAGAGAGTTGGCAGGGGCAGGAGACGGAGAGGGAGACCGAGACGGAGCTGGAGCTGGAGCTGGAGCTGTGGCATGGGGCAGACAGAGAAAAGAACGGTAAATACATGTTGCATGCGGCGCTTAGCCGTGTCGTACACGAGCACACGAGCGCAATCAGACGCAGCCCCGCCCAAGTTCCATGTAAGAAAGTAGGCAATAATCGTAAGTGAAACGTAGCTGGAAAGGGACAGGGGAGAAAATGGAGGACATTGAGCAGGGGCTGCCGGTCACCAGCTGCTTAACTGACCTCCCCTGCTCCATCCTGCCCTGCCCTGTCTTGCCCTGTCCTGCCCTGCCCTCTCCCCGTATTGAAATGCGCTTTAAGTTGTGGCGATGTGTAATTGAATTAAATGGATTTCAATATGCGGGCGCATGTTTCTCCATAGGAAAGGGAGTTCTTCGATTCGTGGAGGGGAGAGAACTGATTCCTAGAACAATGTACATGCATAAGCAGCTGGCGAGATCAAAGAAATAGTTATAGCAACTTGGGCTTATTATCAGCGTAGATTGGCAAGCTTATAAGGGAAGAATTGTGTACTATAGATTGCAAGATTCGTAGAGAAAGCAAAACAAGCTCTTAAATTGGAATTATTTGAAGTTGAAACTGCTGAGTGTGCTAGATTAATGCGAGATGTTTGAAGAAGCTTAGTTTATGAACAAAGTAGCTTGAGACTATATCGGATGAAATCTTTGGAAAACTGCTAAACAGAAGTAGAACTTGCGGAAAAGGATTTGTATTAGACTTAATCGCGGTAGTGCTGGATGAAAGAGAGCAGACTCTAGACTAGATTGTTTTACAAAAATATATCACACGATTTATGTGGAAGTTGTATGAGAGTAAGGGTCCCCCCTGTTCATTTGTCAGAACATTTTTTTTTTTCAAAATTTAAAATGGGCTGCTTTTACTTTAAATCGATTGTGGAGGTCAAAATTAGTATAAAACAAATGTTTAAAATTGTTTTAGAAGATACTTAATTTTTGTCCAAAAATCATGTCAAGGTCGACTAAAAATTTGACATGTATGACCCTCGACGGGACCAGTAACCTCACTTTCTCCACTTCATAACTTTCTTAAAAATCAAACGATTTTCATCGGGTAAAGCATTTTATTCATGGTTTTAGTTCCAGAATAGAATGGCTTAATAGTTTTTCATTTTTAAACAAATCAAAAAAAAAAATAATTTTTTGTGATTTCGGTAAGGGTCCCCCCTGTTCATTTTTCAGAAAATTTTTTTTTTTCAAAATTTAAAATCGCCTGCTTTAACTTTTTATCGATTGCGAAGGTCATAATTAGTAAAAGATAAGTGTTTAAAATTGTTTTAGAAGATACATAATTTTTGGCCAAAATCACGCCAAAGTCGACTAAAAATTTTACATGTAAGACCCTCGACGGGACCAGTATCCTCACTCTCCTTACTTCATAACTTTCTTAAAAATCAATCGATTTTCATCGGGTAAAACATGTTATTCGTGGTTTAAGTTCTAGAATCCAATGGCTTAATAGTTTGTCAAATTTAAAACATCTAAAAAAAATTTTTTTTTGTGATTTTGGTAAGGGTCCCCCCTGTTCATTTTTCAGAACAAATTTTTTTTCAAATTTAAATTCGGCTGCTTTTACTTTAAATCGATTGTGGGGGTCAAAATTAGAATAAAACAAGTGTTTCAAATTGTTTTAGAAGATGCATAATTTTTGGCCAAAAATCATGTCAAAGTCGACTAAAAATTTGACATGTAAGACACTCGACAGGACCAGTATCCTCACTTTTCTTAATTCATAACTTTCTTAAAAATCACACGATTTTCATCGGGTAAAGCATTTTATTAATGGTTTTAGTTCTAGAATACAATGGCTTAATAGTTTGTCAAATTTAAAACATCTAAAAAAAATTTTTTTTTGATTTTGGTAAGGGTCCCCCCTGTTAATTTTTCAGACAAATTTTTTTTTCAAAATTTTAAATCGTATGCTTTTACTTTTAATCGATGGTGGAGGTCAAAATTAGTATAAAACAAGTGTTAAAAATTGTTTTAGAGGATACTTAATTTTTGGCCAAAAATCATGTCAAAGTTGACTAAAAATTTAATATGTAAGACCCTCGACAGGACCAGTATCCTCACTTTTCTCAGTTCATAACTTTCTAAAAAATCACACGATTTTCTTCGGGTGAACCATTTTATTCAAGATTTTAGTGCTAGAATACAATGGCTTGACCAATTTTGTAATTAAAGAAAAATTGAAAACATTTTTAATTTTTGTAATTTTGGTAGAGGACCCTAATACTAAATTGGAATTGAAATTCATAGGAACATAGAAGAAGTAGACAACAATCGTACAAGAACTACTTATAACTCTATCTCTATATGGTACATTCTAATTTGATATATAGTATATCATACTATAACTATGCTACACTTTCATCAACCTTTGACTGTACTAAACTTTTTGGACTTGATTTGCTTTTGATGGCGCCGTCGGTTCAAGTGGCTTGTTAACCCCTATTTATGCGTCGCGGCGAAGCAGGTAGCGAAACTTTGCCAACTTTTAGTGGGCGACCAAGCCCAGATACTGACAGAGAGAGAGAGAGAGAGAGAGAGAAAGAGTGAGAGAAAGAGGGGGAGAGTGCGGGGACAACTTTAAGACTCATTCGGGTAAAGTTTTGGCAACATGCAAACTTCAATCAACACCAGCAAATATCAAGCCCAAGCTCGAAGACAAACTTAACTGACCAACTTGACCAACTGTCCCGCATTGTGTAATTTTTCAAGTGGCGAGCGGAGCTAAATAAAGCCAAGAGGAGGGTTAAGGTGGTGTATGTGGGGCAGGGGGAGGGGAAGAAAACTTTCGGTTGACTTCTTAACGTTCTTTTTATTCGGTCTGCGTCTTTTGCTCGTTCATTGTTTTATTTACCTGGCTCTGCCGGTGTCTCTCAGTGTCCAGGTGTGTGTCTAGGTGTGTGTGTGTGTGTGTGTGCCTAGGTGTGTGTGTGCTTATTTATATCGCATGATTGAATCTTGGCCAACAGCAACTTTTTCTATTAACTTTAATGCCCACAGAGAGGGCTAAAGAGACAGACAGAGACAGAGAGAGAGCGAGTGGGACCAGCAGGAGTCACAACTATGTGGCCAGAACTGTAGAACTCTTTGGTTTCTGTTTGGGGTTTCGTCTGGTTTTCTCTACGATGGCGGCGGCTTCACCTGTGAAATGGTCGCCTCTCGCTTTAGCTCGTAAATGAACTTGATTTTTATCGTTTGTCTGCCTCTCCCTCTCTCCCTTTACCTCTAGTTGCCCCCCCTACCCGCTTCCAATGTGTATTGATTTCTAGCGGCTTCCACTTGACTGCCTCAAGTGCTTCCTCTTAGTTGTTCAGTTTCTTCTACTCCTCCCTCTGCTTCTTCCTCCTCTTCTCTTCCGCTTCTCAAGTGATTTCTTGTCCCTGCGTTACATTGTTTTTATGCCACGATTTCTGGTTCGTCTCCCTGCGCTAATGAAAAAGTTCAAAAGTCAATGTTTTTTTGACTTTTCATTGGGGTATTTCCCCCTAGCTTTCCTCTACCTTCCCTTCTATACTTCTTCGGTTTCTCAGTTTTCTTGCAAGTTTTCCCTAGTCCGTTTTTTATTGCATTCTCAGAGTGGAGCGATTTCCCGTTATTGATGACTTTGCAACTCGCCTCGCAGATATCTTTGAAGTCGGTTAATTAATCGTCGCAAACCGAATCATTTCTATACCATAAACTGTGACCTCAGGGTTATGGCAAGTGGGTTCTGTGTTAGAGGGAATTTTTAGTTAATCGGAAGACTTTTGGCAACCAAGATCATAAGAAATTCGTTTTAATTTGCATATAGAATATAAATAGCATAAAATATCGTTATTTTATCGATTTGTACAGATTTTTTTGGCTTGTATCACGCATAACTTTGTCGGAAATCATGAGATCTTGATTGGGGCGCATTTTTCGGTGATGGTTTTGTCCCTGAATTGATTCTGCATTTAAATTTGATCGATTTGCGAAGTTCGATATTTTTCAATTTTTTCCATGGAACCCCTTACAAAAATTTCAAAAAATTTTAAAAAATGTAATGTACATTTTCTACTGCGGTTCGATTCGGATTATCAAAACTTGCATAAAAATCAATGCCGAACTGCATTCTAACCAAAATTATGTAAAATATCGTTATTTTAGTGATTTTTCAAAAATATCGTTATTTTAGTAATTTTTCTGGGTTGTATCTTTACATTAATGACTTGAAATTTATACTGCAACTCTCTGAAGTAGTTTAAGAGTTTTTGGATGTAAAACTTCATGTTGAATTCTTTTTTGCCACGTCAAGTAATAAATCTCTATTAAAAATCTTTGCTCTTTTGCCTTACATCCCTTATATATCTTATCTGCGCAATTAACTCAGCCCGAGAATACCTTTTGTAATCCTTGCGTCCCATTTAAAATCGCTTTTCAACAAATTTGGCAGCACAACGTATAATTTTCTCATTAAGCGCAATTACAAACACACATGTAAGTAGCTGACTGTCAACGTGTGTGTGTGTGTATGTGTGTGTGCGAGTGTGTGCGAGTGTGTGCTGCGGTGCTCTGCTTGTGTCTGCAATTGTAAAATATTGGCATTGTACGACATGCTCATTAATTATGCTGCATATCGCAGTTTATCAACACAATCGTTTACTTGACAACATATTTCCCTGCACCCTGCACCCTGCCCTTCCATCCTGCCCCCGCCACTCCCTGCTACCTTCTCTGGGAGCTTAAGGACCCTCGCTCTTCAGTTGGCCATGCTTGCATTTAATTTATAACCCGAAAAGCCCAAAGTTATACATTTTAACAGGATATGAATAAAGTTGAAGACAACAAAGGCAAATAAAGCAGGCAGCAGGCAGATAGAGGCAGAAGGAGGGTGAGAGAGAGAGACAGAGATAGAAGTGGGAGAGAGTCAGGCAGAGGAAGAGAGAGATTCATTATCTAGCACAACATTTATAAGTGTATGGCAACTGTCTGTGGCCTGGATGAGTACTATGTGACTTCCTCTGACACTCGCTCTGTCTCTGCCTCTTCCCCTCTCTCTCTCTCGATCTCTCTCTCTCTCTGTCTCTGTCTGTCAGTGCCAGCTCGATGCGTATGCGTATTTAATGAGCAGACGTGCGTGCAAATTCGGCTAAGCTCAGCTGAGGCAGCCCAAGACCAACTGCAGAGCCCGAACAAGCACTGAAAGCGTGCGCGTGCTTAGCTGCTTACCAAGAGGGGGAGAGTGAGAGGGAGAGAGAGGGAGGAAGAGAGAGAGAGTGTCTGCACAGTGGCAGCAAAGCGATTAATTAGTAAACTACGTAGGTAATTAACCAACATTTAAAGCTAAATGCAAGCTAAATTCAGCTTGAAAAGCAGCTACTTTAGCCAAAATTATATTCTTAGAGCATTTTCAACACATTTGCCCCACAGTGCCAGGCAAGTGTGTAGCATGTGTGTGTGTGTGGGTGCAAATACGTGAAATGTGCAAATACGTGAAATGCCAAAATTAAACCAAAACTTTTCATGCTTCATCGCAGCGCAACAACAGCTACAAAATAAGCAGAAGTAGCAGCTGCAGAGAGAGGGAGAAAAAGAAAGAGAGAATGAGGGGGAGAGAGAGACAGAGAGGGAGAGGGGCAACAACAATGTTGAAGATGGAGGAAAACGTGCACTTGGCCACTTTTGGTGACTACGTGCAAAAGTTTTTCATTTCCGCTTTGGCAAACATTAAAGCTGCCAGAACGAATTTACAACGAGCTGCAGCAGGCGAGCAGAGGCAGCACAAGATACAGATACAGATACAGTAGCTACACACACACACACACACACACACACACACAGAGAGAGAGAGAGAGATACTTTCGCAGTCGGCGCAGGCAGAGCTGAAGCTCAGCTCAAGTGAGATAATCAAACGTCGAAAACGGAAATGAGCAACTGCAAATAAATCAAATGCAAAAGCCAAGCTAAAACAAAGCACAGCTACAGCGGAAAAGCGTAACCAGAGAGAGAGAAAGAGAGAGACAGAGAGAGAGAGAGATGGGGAGGGAAAAGCATAGAAAATGCCAATTAAAAAACTTGATAAACAGCTCAAATCGCAACACACAACACCTAAATTCTTTAATTTGGCCAATTGATAACCCCTTCTTATTATGATAGAAGAGCCGAAAGGAAACTCTTAACTCGCATAGAAAAACAACTTTTTCTTATTTTCTTACTTCGGCTTAATTAAGCGCTTTTTCTCAAGAGTTTTTCTCTTTATTTTCCCAGCAGACTTCTTCGTATTCTGTGACCAATCAGCGCAAACCCAAAGGTAGCTGCAGTTCATCCTCTTGTGTGGGAGATGTCTTATGTTTCCTTTCGCATGAATGAGTTGGTACATTAAATTAAAAATCTGAAAAAATACCAAAGAATTTTAATAATTTCAATAAAGTTTTCTATATTGCAAGACAATAATTAAAATATATAATTTATTTTTTCTTTTGTAAGAAATGGTTTTAAATATACCCCAAGATGTTTCTTCTACATTTTAATAATTTTGTATTAATCCATGCACATGTTATATTAAAAATCCCTTATTTTTTTAAATCGCATCTCAAGAGCATTACCAATTTTAATTAATTTCCTTACATGCTTTTCAAATCTCCAAGGGACAACCTGTTGGGAAAATCGCAGTTGGCACTTAATCAGCGCCTGGTTGCGAGCTAATCCCTAATCCCAAAGCAAACTTTGCCACTTGGCTCCAGCTGAAAATTAGCGCCGGCGACCCTGGCAATTAAAGCGTCTTAGGACGCCCCAAAACAAAAGCCGCGACGCGGCCGCCTGTAAACAGTTGCCTATAGCCAGATCCCGCTCCCCGCTGCCCGTTCCCCATTGCCATTGGCCATAACTCTAAGCCAATAGTCAACACGGCGAAATAAAACAAAAACAAGTCCCAGACCAAACACTTGACTCGGTCTGGCCATGCAGGCTGGCAGGACAGGAGGAGTAGAAAAGGCTGGGATGGGGTGCGGGGGTGTCAGGCGGCTTTCCATTCACGCCTGAAAATTTTCAACAATAGCAAAACGAGGCAAACGAAGCGACGAAGCCACTTTAAGCTCCGCAAATCCATAAAGCAAACAAAATGGTTTTCAAATAGAAACCGCGTCGTGGCAGGAGTGTGGCTGGAGGGGAGTAGGGGGAAGCGGGGAGCGAGTCGTGCCCGTTGGCAGGCAGCAGGAAGCTGGAGCAAGTGCCGCGTACGTTGTGACGTTGCCATTGTTACCGCCATCGATAATACTGAGCCATATTTCTGCCCAGATCTGAGACGAGTCTGAAGCCTCGACTGCGGCTCCTGCTCCGGCTTCAGCTGCCAACGGGTGTCAACATTGCCGGCGGCAGAGTGGAGCAGACTGGAGCAGACTGCAGACTTTGGTTTCGGTCCCCGCCGGCAAGTTTGTTTTTTTTTTTTTCTCTCCCAGCTCTGACAGCTCTGGTAGAAAATTGAAAATTTTCCCTACTAATCGCAATCGATACGCCCAGCCGAATGTCACTCAGCAGAGCAGGGGGATGGGGGGAAGAGGGGAATCGAATGGGGAGACGGGGCAGATTTGTTTGAACTGCGATTGGGCAAACAAATAAATTGAAGAATGCTCAAAATTAAATAAATATTTGGCATTTTCAGCTGCAAATAAATTACAATAATGAATGACTCAAGGAGGGGGGGAGGTCAGAGTGGAAGAGGGGGAGGTGGAGTGGAAAGTCGCCTCTATTGGCGAGTGAGAAAGATAAATTACACTTGATTTGACAAATTAAGTTGCCTTTTCAGTCAGCTCTGGCCATAAAACCCGCAAGAATAATCACAAGGAATGCGGAAGAGAAATCGTTGAAATTTCATAGATTATTTTTGCACTTTAAGGCGAGAAAATTCAAATGGAAATTTGAGGAAATTCTAGGGAAGTTTAAAATATTTGAGGGTATTTCTTATAGCACCGACGGGAAGCTATACAAATTAAGCATAGAAGGGTTAAAGGTTTCTTCGTGCTCACTCAAAAAGAAAGATACTCTCTCTCTCTCTTTCAACTTGCCACCTTCCTTTCTCTCTCTCCCTCTCTGCAGCTCACTCTTTCACTCACCTTACAACACTTTAAAGATACGATGATTTTTCAATTAAGGCTCAGTGGAACAAGCAGCGCACTGGAGCACCTCTTTGAAGAGAGAGAGAGCGAGAGAGAGAGAGGGTTAAGGGGGACCAAATGAACGAAGTGAGCAGCCAATAACCCGGGCAGGCAGCAGCAACCTGGGGTGCCACATGCGTCCATTTATTGCTTCGTGCCACATTGGATATGCCCCCATTCGGATTCGTGTTCGACTCCTTCAACAAGAACAACACTTCGATGTGCGCATAATTCACAGCTGAGTGAATTTTAAGTGGTTATTGCAAAAGTTCGCAGAAGCGAAAGTGTTGCCTGCCCCCTACGAGCTGCCAACCGACCTCGACCCCAGCCCCACCTCATCTCTTACTCGGGCCACGAGCCTCGAGCCTGGCACAGTGCTGGCATATTGAAGCGCAGTTTTTATTGAGTTATACATGGATCGAGGGGTGTAGGGAGGCGGGAGCTGGGGGGCAGGCTAGGGGGTTAGCATGTCAGGCGGCAACTGCAGCGAGGACTACGAGTACGACATCGTTGACTAGGCCAGAAATTAGGTTAAGCATTATAAATAATTTGATTAGCCCTAATTGGCGTGAACTTGCAACGAGGCAGCGCCACAGCCAGAGACGGAGAAGGAGAAGGAGACGAAGACAGAGACGGAGACGCAGACGGAGCACAGGCAAAGGTCGAAGGCGTCGAGGCGTCGAAGGCTTTTTATGATTGACAGGGTGTGGGCGGAGCAGCTGGCAGACGGAAATGATTATTATATAATTGAAATTGATAGGCAAGTCGAGGGGGATGACGGAAGGGAGCTTGCCTGTCTGCCTGCCTGACTAGCTCGGGGAGGGGACACCCCAACTTGCGTCGTTCGCTTCAATTATTCATTAAAAAATCCCATTTAATTCCAATTAAAGATGCAAAAGCAGCTGCTCATCTAACGATAAACCGACAAGAAGCGACCCCAAAGCGAGGGGGGAACAGCCTCTGCTGTCGTCTATTTGACCAGCGACTACGTGTCCGGGCGTGGAACGTGCTCAAGTCCTGATTTAAAGCTGCGCACAGTGAATCATTGGAATCTTAGACCACGACTGCAGCATACTCTGCTTATCTGCTTAGTCGGTACACAGATGAAATTAGCCAAGTTACTCTTAGCGTAGCCGATACACAAACCATTTGTCAGCCCTAGTGTGTCACTTTAAAGCAGTAAGCATCCATATCGCCCGTGCCTGCCGACCGGTGTGGTCCCGAGCGTTGAGAATCCGTGCTCCTAAGATCTCTCATGCGCTCTCTCAGGGCCATATCCGGTTGTGGGTTCGAGTCCCACCTTGGGCATGGTTGTGTCACTCCCGACTCCCCTGTGATTGTCTTGACCTTTACCCCCCCGATAATAAAACAAATGGTATAAAAATGTAAAGATGATGATAAAAATGTGTAAATAGTTGCAGGAAAATTTATAAGACACACCCCCTTCTCCCCCTCTCGGAATATTGTATGGGGGTGAATTATATAATATAATATATATGATGTATGATGCGTGATGTTGTATATATGTAAATAGAGCTCTCTCCCACAACAACTAGTCGTAGTCCATAAGCTAAAAAACTCCTCATAAGACGACCCAGGATCAACTTACCAATCCAATCTTGCAGTATTAACCATAACCAAAGAGCAAAAAGAAGAGGAAAGAAAGCCCAGCCAAGGCATATATATAAAAAAAAAAATATATCATAATGATATGATGATCATGATATGATAATACACAATAATAATAATAATAATTAATACACAAGAAGGATAATTTAATGTAGCACCGATATAAGGAAACAAGGAAGAAAGAAGGAAAGAGAGAAGAGTTTGAGTTTGGTGGACCTCCTCCTAGAAATAATTACGCGCTGGTGGGGTGGCATGCGGAAGAGAATTGAAAAGCTGGCGGTGGTTCTCGAGTTCGATACTTAAAGAAAAGAAAGAAGGAAGACAAAACACAAAACAAATAAAGGCAGAAAGAAAACATAAGTTTGCGGCAAAAAAAAAAAATATTGTAACAAATTTGAGGAAAAAATAAACTTTCTTTTTTAATTTTTTCGCGCCATTCCGATTGTGTGGTGAAATTTTTCTAAATTTTTCAAATGTGCTGCTTGATTTGATTACAGCGAATAATCCATTAGTTTTAATTTTTTACCAATGATAAATTATTTTCAAATCCACAAATACTTGCACACACTCATTAGGTTCAACAGGCCGCACACTAATGCAATTAGCCGGGAAACCAATGGAAAAACAAGCTAGCAAGCTCGACTAGCATACACCCTGCATGTGTGTAGCCTGTTATGTGTGTTCTCGTACCCCCCCCCAACTGGGCTCACTGCCCTGTACAGGGTATCGCGGCAATCAGACTAAGTCCAGGCCTGCAATTAAGCGTTATATCAGCTTTAAAATGCACCCGCAAATCCTCTCGTCAAAAATCAAATGAACTGATAAACGAATTCAATTCAATGCTCATCGGGGCGTGGCCCGCCCCCAGGACTAGCCTAAGTATGGAGGATGAGCCACTCCCCCGACGGTGCAGCAAATTCAAAGTGAAATTTGCACAATCCGATGGTCGAATGCGAAATGCAAATTGTTGCCCGGCGCCAATTACAGAAAGAGGCGTGTGGAAATTGGGGAAAAGTGCACAGCAGCAGCGGGAGGGGCAGCGGCAAGAGTAGGGGAGTAAGTGTGGAAATATGCAGCAGCAGGCATAGGAGAATTGAAAATGAAAATTGTTAAATTGCTAAAACGGGTTATGCGCCGTAAGAAATCCGTAAACTCAACTCGGGATCGAGCCGGACTCCACTAACAATGGGTAAACATTTTTGCAATGATAACTAAATAAACTGACAAGCGACAACTGGCACTGTTTGAGATCGGAATCGGAGCAGGAGTCGGAGTCGGAGTTGGAGTCGTCACTGGCAGCGAAATCGGGCTGACAGAACAAATAAACTGCAGGGCCCAAAATCAAGCTGACAACAAATCCCAATGACAAAATCAAGCAATTGCAATCGATACTCAGACAGGTCTCTCACACACACACAGACACACACACACAGACGCACCAAGCTACCCAGTAAATGGTCATGTTTCGGTCTGTTGCCAGTGTTGCGGAGATCTCAGTCAGGTGAGTGTGAGTGGAGAGGAGTGAAGTGTGTGGAGGAACCTAAAACTCGTACACAGACAACGCGACATGTTGCTGCTGTGTTCGTTGCTTGCTCTGTCGAAATGTCAATGCAATTGTCAGTTGTAGTTGCTGCTGCTGCTGTTGCTGTTGTTGTTGTTGCTGCTGTTGTTGTTGGTGTTGCTGCCACTCTTGTTGTTTGCCATATGCATCATCAATTTAGTGTGTCCAGCTGGAGCTGAGACTGAGGCAGCCTCCCGCCCAGCAGCTGCGTCTCTTATTGATGAGTCGCAGCAGCACACAAACCCCTAACACCCTAAACTGAAATGCAATAAGCGGCACAATAGTTATGGCTAGAAAGAGAGAGAGAGAGAGAGAGGGAGAAAGAGAAAGAGAGAGAGGCAGACAACTGCGTCTGTGCAACAGAGAACTTTGATAGTCAACGTGCCTTAATAGACTCAGGCATTAATTGAGAGAGCAACAAGGAAACTGCAGCAATTGCAAGAGATCTGCAGATTATTAAAGATGCTAACCCGGCAATGAGTTCCCAATAGACTGTTTTCCCCTTATTTTCCCGCTATTTAAGCCTGCCGGTTGAGTCTAGTCGCATTATTATCGTGCCCAGGCCAGAAATTTGAAATTCGCCATATACGCACAATGAAACTGATTTACCAAATACGCGCCAGCCATGGTAACCATGGAGTACACCTCCTCCTCCTCCCACTCGCAGCTGGTACCCAGCGCCGCCCAGCGAGCGTGCTCCAAATGCCGCCGACATAATCCGCTTAAAATCATAAAAAGCTCTTGTGGAAGAGAAAATTTTTGAAAAAAAAAAGAAATCGCACTCCAAACTCATTACAACAAAAGGTGCTTCATCAGGGGCGGCAACAACAACAACAACAACAACAGCAGCAGCCAAAAGGAGGCCCCACTTAAGTCGGCATTGGTGGCCATAATCAACGCAGCCGCCGTCGAACACCTTCATGAGAGGGAGGAGTGGCGGATGAGGTGGAGTGAGCAGGGAGGGGCAGCATTTCATTTGCAGCGCACTCGTAAAAAGTGAAAAGAACAATGGCGTGGCAAGTACCAACTGGGAATCCCGGTCTGCCCCGAGTGCGGGGGGAGGAGGAGCAGGGAGGGGAAGGGAAGGGAAGGGTCTCTGCGCCTGTCAGCCGTCACCAGCGCCTCACAATGCCAGGGCACTTAAGCCATTGCTTTTTGATGCTGCCCCACGAGTGTCTCCCTCTATGAGGGAGTGTGCGTGTGTGTGTGTGTGTGTGTGTGTGTGTGTCCTGTTCCAGTTTCCGGTGTGTGTCACAAGATTTTTCTCATTTTGCAGCGGGGAGTTCAGCGTGTCAGGGCGAACCCATTTGCCTGTCTCTCCCTTTCTAGCTCCCATTCGCCTTGCTGCCTGTCTGTCTGTCTGCCTGCCCGCCTGTCTGTCTATGCTGCCGGGTCTGGCCCTGCTGCTGGTCATGTAGACAGCTAGCAATAATTCTGATACCGCCTGTGCAGGTAGCTACACAGCACAGCACACTGCTCCCCTGCTCCTCATCCTCCTCCTGTGCCGCTCTGCGCCACTGCACTCAACATTGTCCTCAGCTTCGGGGCCTGACAATGATGGCGTTGACGTCATCGGCATTGGAGCCGCTGCCGCTGCTGCTGCTGCTGCTCCTGCCGTTTGTCATTCATTTACTGCCACCTTCAGCTCACCCACTCCTGCTCCCCTCCTGCCCGCCCTTCCTGGCTATAGCTAGCCCATTATTTATGCTTTTTAGGCAGCTCCAGGTACACACTGGAGATTGTTTGCCTTCGCCTGCACTTGTCTTCACCCCTGGCATGCCTCTGCCCAGGGATTATGTGTACTCACTGGCATGCTGCCAGGATTGGCAAACACATCTTCAATTTGCACTTGTCGTACATTTTAATTGTTATTGTTTTGCGTGACGAGCCGAGGCCGAGAGGCTGCACTCGATAATGGACAACTCGCTTTAATTCGCTTGACCCGAATTAACAGGGCTCAATCACACCCACACACACATACACTGCAGTCGTACTTGTAGTTGTCCAACTGATTTATTGTCTTGCCAATTGCAATTACAAGCCGCTTAATAGCCTCATTTTGCTTGTAATTCCCAAGTGTTTTGTTCGCCAGTCAAGTTAAGTCATGTTGCAAACCGTGTACAGAATGCACTACACTTAGTCGAGACACGCACCAATTAATGAAGCGAGCAGATTGATTGCGAAAAGTGTTGCCTACTTTTAAGCGCCTAGTAAAGCAGTTTATAATATAAAGCTATAAAAACATATCAAATTATTAATATATTTAAATATAATTGCTTTAAACTTTTCCCATTATATCAGTTATACACTAACATACTTATCGCCCTGCCAAGATTTAGCTTTGCTTTTGCTGTAAAACTGTCAGATTCATTTGCATCGAAGGTTTCCCCATTTGAATCACTTTATCAACGTCAGCTTGCACAACCCTTTTGGCTTGACACACTCAACTGAAAGCAGTGTCAACTCTGCTTGGTTGGGGTGTTAAGAGTGGGCGTGGCGCCAAAACGCCCTGCAGTGACCAAAATTACAAATAGCGGTTATTATGAAGCCATAATTTATGCAAATACGTTTGTGGGCGTACGGTCGGAAGCGTATAGACGGGGGGGAGGGGGAGGGCAGCTGGAGGCGTCAGGGTTGCGTCAGTTACTTGACGCACAACCAGCTCTAATTGTTTGATTAATGGTTTGGTAAAAACTGAGAGCTGTGGCACGTGCTCTGGCTGTGTACTGAAACGAGACACACAAGGTACTACATAATAGTCGAATTGCAACCCTCTCGCAGCGCTACACAACACTGGGCGCATATCGTGTTACAGTAAACTTTGGCTCTCAAAGCGGGGTCTCTTTGTGCATGGTTCAGTTTGCTAAGGAGTTGTAATTAAACTGCAGCCAAACAGCTTGGAAAACTAGGTATATTTGCTTTATATTCCAGAATCTAAATACGAAACTCTTTTTAGGCAATAAAGCGAGGAAAACAAAAGCAAAAAGACTTTCAACATGCAAATCTTTCACTTTAATAAGGTAATGAACGTTTAAGCTCTCATTTTATTATTCTGTTACCCTTCTCTCTCATAGTCGGGATTCTTCCACTTTCGGATGCATTTCACAGACCTGACCTACGCTTTTTGTCGAGCCGTGCAAATAATGTTTCAATTGCAGAGCTTGCACACAGAATTTTCCCCGCAGGGCACAGACAGAGCCGAACTATCCAACTATATCTGTGAAAACAACTCACGTATCTCGCGCGTACATATGATATGCAGAGACAGAGGTAGAGAGAGAGAAAGGGAGAGGGAGGGAGAGGAAACTAGATATATCTATGTGCCAGCTGATGCATATCTCATGTACTGTGCCGTCGGCTGCTTTATGCATAACCCGGCCAAGGTTTCCTCCCCCCAGCTCCCTCTCCTCCTTCTCCTGCCACCTGCACCCTTAACTCCAGTTTGGTGAGTTTCGCAAGTTGTTTGCTGTTTTTCATGTTTTTCATGTTTATGCGAAAAACTTTGCCAAGCTTCGCGTCGCGCCTTGAGGCATATTTCGTTCTATGTCTTCCGCTGGGAGCACAGAGAGAGAGAGAGAGAGAGAGAGAGGATGGCAGAGGGAGCTGCAGCTGGAGCCAGACCCGTTGGGAGCTGTGCCAGCAGAGTTCTTGGCGGGATTGCATTGTTTGCCTTTTGGCTTCAGCCGTCGCCGCCGTTGCCGCCGCCGCGACGCTGTTTGCATTCTGGTTTATGCTTCTAGTTTTTTATGCAATTTTTATTTTCTATGCTGCGCTGCTCTGCCGACGCTGCTGCCTCTGCTACTGCCTCTGCAGCTGCCTCTGCCGTTGCATCCGTTGGCCATATTAAAAGATTTACATAGTTAAGCTCTTCAAATTGCAGCCAAATGGCGTCATATTTTGCTATTATGGCATAAGCCGAGTGCCCAGTCGGGCTAATAGTCGCATATATCTGGCCAGGATCTGCTTGGTCAGTTGCTAACAAATCACCACGAATGCTGCCATAAAGTGTGTGCTATAAAAAATGAATTTTAACTTTAACTATAAAAGTGAAGAAAAACGACTAGAATAGGAAGATCCTACGACCTATGCTGGAATTTAGATTAAAGATAATTGGCATACTATTCTTTCAAAGGTAGAGATATATTAGAGGCATGTTAAAGCGTTTTCTTTATAAAAAGAGCAAGCATGATGGTATTCTAAATATATACTTAGATCACTGCACTATATACAATTCTTGCCTACAAATTTGATGAATGTAGCTCTTATAGTCTCTGAGATCTCAGCAATATTAAGATAAAAGTATATCTATAATAGAGATCTGTGCTGATAGAGATACAATATTGTTATACACTGTAGTTATGCTGAAAGTTCCTAAAGGAAAGCTTCTCTTTTATCTTTTATAGGAGCCTTCTTGCCTGTTGCCTGTTGCATTCACTTTTACAACTTTATTATTTTATTGTCTCTCGTTATGGCGAAATTCGACTATAGAGCTGCCGATACAACCCTAACCACCCCGAGGAGTTGAGTTGAGTTGAGGCGGCACTCAGCTCCTCTTGGGCAATGGGCTGCTTCTCCTCCAAAAGAGGGACGGATATCGTCAAAAGACAGACCAAGGAGTTGCGAAAGTTTTCAGTTCATATTCTTTATTCTTTCTTTATGCTCCATTCGATACGGTCAAAGGGCGTGGCAGGCGAGGCAGGCGGGGCAGGCGTGCGCAGGCAACAAAGATAAGATAAGATAAAGTTCGGCACACAAAAAGTGTATGCAGAAAATTGAAAACCCAATTGAAAGTTATTGAAATTGCACAATAATTTCTTCAATTGCATGCGCTATTGAATTTCTGTCATAAGTTTGCTTCTCTGTCCTGCTCAAGCATCCTTTGCCCTTGCCAGACGAAGAATGAGGAAGACGGGAAGAGTGGGAGAAAGCCTGGAGAGATTTCATAGTGCTTTGTTGTATTGTGTGTAATTATGGGCAATGGGAGAATGCTGTAAACTTTTCGGACCATTCACCATTCATAGCGGGTAATTAATGATAATGGAAACTGATGATGGCGTTGGTATTCAAAAGCGAGAGAGAAGGAGAGAGAGAGAGAGAGGGAAACCGAATAAGAAGAGCTTCTATTATGCCCGCTGCAGGAGGAGATATTACACTTGGCTGCGTTTCTGCTTTCGATATTGAAGTGGATATTTTCTTAAGGCAGGTGAGGAGTATCGTGAAATTCACGGCCTAATAAATCCAATATGTTCGGCAGCTGCTTAAATTAAATGTTTATGCAATAAAGTAAAAAAATATCTTAATAAAATACATGAACAAAAGCGTTGAATAAGTTTAAGCAGAAACAAAAGCGCTTTAATAAGCATTATCCCCGAGGGAGATAGATGGGATTGGATGGGATGGTCGGTTTAAATACGAGACACACAAAAATACTGAATGGCCGCACTCAATCGCGTTCATTTTCATTCATATTCGAAAACACGCATCGCTGTTATTGACATTTTATGCATGACATTCTTTCACTTGCGGCTTGCTATTGAAACCCCGCCTCGTTCCGGTTATCCCCCCTTAACCTCCCCTGGCCCCCAGGCTGGGGACCCCGTTGACATACCCATGTCAAGAGCAAAAGAGCAGCGGACCACAAAAAATTGGGCGGGCTGCAAATGACGCGAGTTGTCAACGTGAATTAAAATAATTGATTTATTTTAACGCAAGTTAAGCGAATAAACGAATGAGGGAACGAGGGGAAACAGAGCGAAACAGCGAGAAAAGTGCAAAGCGAAAAAAGTGAAAAGGGCCGCACTTGAAGCTTGTCAGCGGCAGAAGGAGGCAGACAGAGAGAGAGAGAGAGACAGGAAGAGTTGAAAAAACACTGCTTTCCTTCTAATTTAAAGATACTCATGGCATATGAAAATAAATAGAATAAGAAAACAAGTTAGAAAGCTACAGCCCTGCCTTAACTGCTATATACTCTGCTATGTCGATTTATTCCATCTGGCAACTTAAGTCTCTAAGATCTGCTTCTTTTTATGCCCATAAATTATTTGTTTTTAATACAGAGTTAGCTGCTTCTGCTTATTGCACACTTTTTAGATTGCCTCAGCCTTAAAATACCCTACTGCCTTATATGTAGCTGTTACAATTAAACGCTTCAATAATTATGCAATTAAAAGCAAATATATTTAACTTGCCTCGGGTTTGTCAGCAAATCAAAAAGAATTGCCCGATTGTGCCTCCTTCTATCTGTCTATCTGTCCGTCTGCCTGTCTGCCTGTCTGTCCCTCTGTCTGTCCGTCTGTCCGTCTGTCTGTCCGTCTGCTGCCTTATCTTTTGTGCAATGTTGTGTAAATTGTCAAAATTATTAATTGCGGTCATTACGCTGCTTCTGCTGCTGCTGCTCAGCCCGCGGGCAAATGCTCTACCCATCTTGGTGAGGGGCGGCGACCTCAACCCTCTGACTGCGTTTTAATTAGCCAATAAATGGCGCTGTGAAAATTACGCCACAATGAGAATTAATGCCGCTTGTTAACCGTAAGCGATTTGTTATCGTTACAGCCCGAAGAAAAAATTGGAAATTCTGCCTCAAGTTGTTAGGCTGGCTAAAACTTTGGTTCCCTTTCTCGGTATCTTTTGGGTTAATCGCTTTCTTGCCTGCTCTTACCCCACTGTCAGCCCTCCTTTTATTAGCCAACATTAATATTTTTATAGTATTGACCCCGCGCTCTCTTCCTCAGCTCGTTAATAAAGACATAACGCTAGCCCGTGGCCCTTATTGAAGCGCCTTCATTATGTCGAGTGTCCGATAACGCCCACGGCGCATGGAACTTCAAATTGTCAATTGAAACGCATAAAATAAATAAATAACATAAAAAACAAAAAAAAAACAAAATAAACGGAAAGCTTTGACAGCTCTTAAAAAGTCACAAACAAATACGAAGAGAAAAGGAATTAAAACAAATACAGTAGAATAATGTGGCATTTTTCGAAGGAAAACGAATAAAAAGAAATGAATAAAAGACACAAACCAAGAAAAGATTTTGGCACGCTGCTGATAAGATGCCCCCAATGCGTATTTTAAAGTCATGTTTATAAGTCTTGTTGCTTAGCGATGTGACAGAATGTCGAAATCTTTAAGCTGCACCGCCAGCTAAACTGTTTGTTTATTTTTTTTTACGAGTTCTCATGAAAAATAATATAATAACAAGTCAACTTGAAGGTTTTTAAAATGGTTCTTTGAATAACAATAATAAAATATATTATTAAAGCATTTTTTTAAGAAGCTTAATCAGCAATTGCTATATTATTAAATTTGCCAATATAGTGAAAAAAATAATATCCAAATTACGTACATAAATACTATATATGTATTTCATTTTTTTTCAAGTCCCTAGAGGTTGAGTTATCGCGCTACCCTGTAGGTACTTTGTTTTATTGCCCGTTCTTAATGCGTCTGTGCGATGTGTGACGCAGGCAAAAAAAAAAAAACAGTTATCGCCAGCTAACGCGACACGTCACATTGCCTCAAACAGCAACAACAACAATAACAAAAGAAACAACAACAACAACAAAAGAAACAACAACAACAACAGTTAATCAAAATAAACAAATCGGTAAATGTTGCCGAGTTTCAGCTTGAGAGTTGCGAGTTTCAGTTGCAGCTTGGAGGGAAGACGATGACAATAAAGAAAATCCCATTCAGCTGGAAAACTTCGGATAAGGTGCCGAGAAGCACGCACACACACACATAGAGAGAGAGAAAAGGAGAGGCAGAGAGAGAGAGAGGAAACTGTGTAAAATATATGTGTGAGTGGCGCTTTAAAGGAAATTTCAAACGGAAATTATCCCAGCATGGAGAGGGAACAGCACAGCAGGGGAGGGACTCCCCCTTCATATTATAATGTATGAACTCATATATATCAGACCCTGTGAATGGCAAACCAATTCAAGTTAGACGCAGAAAGGGTTCTGCGTTTGCCGCTCGTGCTTTATACGATTTGCATATATAAATAAACTTTATCAAAAACATATTCATAGCGCCCGCATATTTGCAAAATGAAGAGGCAGCGGGAGGCAGGGGGCAGTCGGGAGGGAGGGCGGAGGGTGGCTGAGCGAGAGCAACAAAACGATTTTCCACTTGACATGTGCTCAAGTGGCTGCCACTCGGAGTTGCGTTTGCAACTGTTGTTGCTGCCGCTGCTGCTGCTGCTGCCGCTGCTGCTGCTGTTGCTGCTGCACGAGGCCAACAGCGCGGAGGATACTCAATCTGTTTTTTCCATTTAAACAATTTTCAAAACTTGTTTATAACTCAATTTTGTAAAATAAAACGAAATAACACTTAAATAAATAAACACAAAGCGCACACACAGCAAAAGCTGAAGCAGGAACAGAGAGGGAGAGGGAGAGAGAGAGCGAGCTCATGAAAATGAACAATTTCCCCATTTTTGGATTGTGTTGCCGCTTCACACGCATGTAATACACAACAGCAGCAGCAACAACAGCAACAGTAACGATAACAACAATTGCTTTTGTTGTTTTGCAGCTCTTAACAGGCACGCGAAGAATCCTCCAAACGAAATGGATATATCAAGCGCTTTAGTCCTGGAGCGCCAAAGGATACGCGACCAGTGAAATTGCCAAATGCCATTTGTGAGTGTGTGTATCTGAGTGTGTGTGTGTGTACGTGTGTGTGTGTGTACGTGTGTGTGTACGTGTGTGTGTGTGTGTGCTTGAGTGCCCTGGATTGCTGGAGGTAATACACGTTCGCAGCAGCTAAAATTTCAGTCAAGTCTGCTGAAAAGTTTACAGCAATTTGTACTTGATTTTGAAAAAAAGTAAAGAAATTCAAATCCCGAAATAGAAAGTGGATAGCAAAGTAAACATGATGAGGCTAAAAGGCTTGAGGTATACTATACTAGTATATACTATACTATAGACTATATATACGTATATATATCGCTTACTAACACTGACTAGTTAGAATATCTATAACTGAAATACAATTATTATGTGTATATCTTAGAATATAAACAAAGAACTTAGAGCTTTCATTAGCTTGTCTTAGCTACTTTAAGTCTGCCGACTTTCAGAAATCTAGCTCGTAAGCAAACTATGGAAAACTACGAATTTCTTCCCCCTTTACGTTCACAGAAAAGCACTAAAAACCGTTGCAAGCTCTAAGCACAAAACGTGCACTGATAAGCTGCAGCTCAGCTCAGGCAATCGCTAATTAGCCCGGCTAACATTCACCCCTCCCCCCCCCCCCCTGGTACCTGCTGCAACATCTTATCAGACGATGCCTTTGTTTTTCAGCAAGTTCTCCAGTTGAGTACCGCAATTTATGCATTTTCTATGGCATTAACGCTGAAAAGCATCGCAAATGAAATGCCACTCAAATATTCTTTGGAACGTAGCGATGCTTGTTGGCTTTGGGTTTGGGTTTGGGTTGGACTCGGTTCGGTTGGGTTTGGTCTTGGCTGGTTAGCTGGGTTACCTGGTTAGCTGGCTGGCTGGCTGGCTGGCTGTGCACAGCCAAAGGTCATGCAAATTAGTGCAACAACAGTAACAAAATCAGCAGCTACAACAACAATGCAAAAGTTTGCTGAATAGAAGAAACTGCTAGGACTCTGGAGGGGACGGGGGGCGGCTGCGCGGCACCAGCACGTTCGTAATCTTGGGCAAAACTTGTAAAAGTAACTAGATAATGCAGCAAGTAGCTCGGCCAAGTAGTTGGCATGAGGTTAGACCGAAAAGAAACCCCTGGGATGCTAATAAAATGTGACAGACAAGGGGTGCCACAGCGAAGGCGAGTGTAGGCGCCAGAGTTGGGCTTCCTTGCCGGCTGCCCGACTCCCGCCACGCCTCGCCTCGCCCTGTGGTATTTGACATAGATTGTTCTCGAGATAGAACAGAACAGCCAAGACTCCAAAGGGAAACAGTCAATATCTGCATCTAGATAAGCTGAAACTTTAGTACATACAATTTAAATACATTTAAACTGAAGTGAGTCGAGAGATATATTTATTTCCAACATAAATCAAGGTTTATAAAGTAAGTTCTCTGCGTTTTTTATGAATATTATTTGCCTAAAAAATCGCATATATTTTATTTATTTTAGTTCTTTACAGATCACTGTTATGCAAAGCTTAAATAATAAATAACACATAAAACTGTAAAGCGCAGCTCCGCTTTCTGTTAACTTTACAGTGCTTGCTGACAGCGCTCTGTTAACTCAACCAACTCATGTTATTAGGCTCATATTCCTTTAAATTGACACTCTGTTAATATTTAAACAGCTTAAAACAATAACAAATTAATTGTTTATTGCTTCCCATACATTTTTAAACATCTCCCGTAACGCTTCCTCTATTATTTATTCCCCACTCAAGGTAAATAAATATTCAGCCTACTAATTGCTTCACCTGCGAACAAGCCGAATAAGTCAAGCAGACAAATTGTCGGCTTCATTTGGGCAAAAGAAAATTGCCAACTAATTTGCTGTATATTGATAAGTAGGAAAATTTGTGGCACATGTCACACACACTCTCACTCAAGCACAGCCCACCTTGCCAAGTTGGAAACGTTAAAATAATTAATAAGCAAATTAATATATAATGAGGCCAAATAATGAGCCAATATTTGTGCAAATATTGAGAAAATGGCAAACGCACTGCTCGAATTACGACATCAAGTTCCAGACGCACACATGTGTGTGAGGTTGGATGTCTGAGTGTGTGTTTGTGTGTGTGTGTGTGCCCATTCAAATGCCATCATTATCGTGCTCATCATCGTTTACATGGCAAGTGCCTGGAATGCCAGAGCGTCTGCTGTTGCCGATGTTGCTGCTGCTTCATTATCCTTATTACTCCTTTCGTGCTCCGGCTCCGACTACAGCCTGCTGCCGTTCCCGCTCCGTCTACTGAGCTGCTGCGTTATTGTTTCCATTTTGATTTATGTCCGCCCGCTGCCTCATCCGCCTCATCCAGCCCGCTCGCTCCTCTACAATTTTAACGTTGTTAACCAAATTGCATAAATTAAGTGCGTTCGTTTGCTTGAGTGGCGCTGGCTTGGCACAGCTCACTCGGCTAGCTCCTGACTCTTGTGCCCATCCACAGTTCCCCTCCCTATCCCCTCTTCCCTCACCCATTTCCCTCGTATCCTTCGCATCCTTCAGGCTTCTCGACTGCATTTGTGTTGCTAATGTGCGCACATTAGACGCACATGTTGCCACAACTTGAATCATCTCTCGAGCTGGAGCTCCACAGCAACAACAACAACTACAACTACAGTGGCAACAACAACTGTTGTCGGCAGACTGGATCGCATTTTCAGTACTTCCCCAGGAGGGGATAAATGTAAAAAAAAAAACGTTGAATAGTTTCGCAAATTATGCACATTCCCATTTTCTCTTTCTTTTTTTTTAATAATTTCCATGCAAATGCGAGAGAATTCTGCGTGTAATTAAGTTAGGGCGAAGCAAATTAAATGAAATTATTATGATTGTGTTTGGCATGAAACTTAGTCAAGGTCTGCGAGGGCTAAGAGGCATCAAGTCAAGTCAACTCAGTCTGTTGGGAGCTGCTCAGAGGAAGAAAAAAATAAGATTAGATTAATCATAACTTCAAACTCATGCAATGTCACGTGCTGAAATTTCCTCAATTTATTACTGATATACAAAAATTTAAAAAAAAAATACTTTCAGGTCGAGCTCAATCCGAAACTGAACACGATTTGCCTCAGCCAAACTCATTTAGCTTTTGTATAAATCTAAATTCATTCTAATCGACGACAAAAAAATCAATTGTGTCAATAGAAAATCACTTTGTACTCTCTCTTCACTCTCCGATAATCGAGACAATTAGAGCAACTGTATGATAAATTGTTTAAACAAATTTACTGCTGGCATATCATGTCGCTGCTGGCCAGGTCTATAGCAATTGCTGCCACTGCTGCTGCCTCGAATTACCCAAATTGCTCTCGAGCCGCTTTAAATATGTTTGCAAATATTTGCACGAGCTGCGCAAATTATTGCAAATTGCTGTCTCAATTTTCTTAATTATATTTGCGATGACAATTCGGAGTCGAGCGACGATTAGTTGTAAACAATATCGATTTTGAGGGCTATAAAAGGCGGCGTTGTGTCCAGTTGCTTGTAAAGCGACGCCATGAACTTCCACTATGCTCTCTTGCTGTGCGTGTTGTGCCACGCCGGGGCGCAGCAGGACGAGCTGATGGTGCGGCGCATTATGAAGGATTTGGCCGTGGTACCAGACGTGCTCGCCGAGCCGCCCAAGGAGTTGCTAAAGGTGCGCGGAAAGTGTACCAAGTTGTCACTCAACTCTCCTTCTCTCTCTCTCTCGCTCTCTCTCTAGGTACGCTTTGATAATGATCTGGATATCGAGCAGGGTAAATCGTACACGCCCACCGAGCTGAAGTTCCCGCCCCAGCTGGAGTGGAATGCGGATCCATCGACCTACTACACGGTCGTCATGCTCAGTCCCGATGCACCAAGTCGCGAGAATCCCATGTATCGTTCCTGGTTGCACTGGCTAGTGGTCAATGTGCCCGGCATGGATGTGGCCAAGGGACAAGTGATCGCCGACTACTTTGGACCCATTCCTCCGAATGGGAGTGGTCTCTGTCGTTATGTGCTTCTGGTCTATGAGCAGTCGGATAAATTGAATTTTGAGGAGAAGAAAATAGATCTGAAGAATGCCGAAGATCATAGCAATTTCGATGTGGAGAAGTTCGCCGCGAAATACGATATGAAGGATCCGCTGGCTGGAAATGTATTTCTGGCCAAGTGGGATGAGTTCGTCAAGGAACTAATGAAGATGCTGTACGATGTGGAGGAGTGAGTTGTGTGTAGGCACATAGATATTCCTGAATTTTGTTACATTTTGGTGTTGGGTTCCTAAATAATCAATGAGAATCGCTGAGAGAGGCGTAGAATTTGTTTTTCTTTCACTTTTGGAATTGACTTATTAAATTTCTTTGCGAGCAATCTATCCCATCATCTCAGCATCCCATTAACAGCTCAGAGTTTCTCAATTTTCAGCTTGTCAAAGAAAAACTTGGAGTGAATAAGATGAAATTCAGTCGCCTAATCGAAATTTAACTAACTTTTACTTACCGAGGTGTATTTCTCCCCCATCGCAAACCTATCTGCCACGTTGATTGACTCGCTAGATTTCCAACAACCAGGACAACAACAACAACAGCAACAACAACTGTGCAGCTATCGCTTTGCACTTGCAGAAAAGTCACTTAAACTTTGCAATCATGATAAGACGTAATGCTAGATTTCCATTTATATTTCCTCTAAAGCTCCCCTCGCTATCTCCCCCACTCTCTTCCTTTTGTCACTCTCCCCTTGGCATTGCGAAACAAGTGTTAAAGGTGCAGCGCCACAGCAAGTCTGTGTAATGCGAGTCAAGTGTTGCCAAGTCAACTTGCCAAGGCGCAGGATGGTGGCAAGGGACTCAGGCAGCAGGACAAGCTGGAAGATTGGAAGGGGGAGGGGGACCTGAAGACCCACTTGAATAGTAACTAAACGCAGGGCACAAAGCGTTTTGCGGCAAACGGCAAATAACCTTAAGGTTAAGATTACAAGGTAATTTGATTCAATTCCACAGATAGGCGTGCCAAAGCGACAACAAACAGGCTGGGAGAAGCCTTCGGCCCTCTCCTCTCTCTCTTTCTCACACTCTCTCTTCTCTCTCTCATCTGGGCCAATTTCAATGGCAATGGCAATTTCCCAGTTCTAGAGATGACAATGTCGAGATAGCAATTGTTGCAGCATTGCCGCCAGCAAACCCAAAAAGTTCATCGCATTTTTTTATATTTCCCTCCCCTCCCCAGCTGCCGCCTTTGTTTATCAGTTTCTGTATAAATTTGCCTTTATTTTGACATATTTAGTGGCGTCTTACGCCAGTGCGATAAGGCAGGATGGCAAAGGCGACTCATGTGATGCTTACCAGCTGCCGGTCTATTAAAACACAATGTAAACACATAAGAAAGTGAATGAGGGGGGTGGGTTGTAAGGAATCGGAGAAAACAGTAAGTGTATTAATATATTTTATTTTTTAAATGATCTTTACATAAAGTTTCTATGCAGAGCATTTAAAATATATACTATTATTTATATTTATTTTATTTATTTATTTATTTTATTTTATTTATATTTTATATTAAATTATTTCTTTTTAAATGTACAAATTTAAAGTGCTAGTCACGGGCAACCCTAACCCTAACCCTAACCTCACATTAAGCCTTAACTGACTAATTTCACGCTGGCCTGGTCACACTCTGCGCATATCCACAGTGCACACGTAGCACGGGGCGTATGAGTAATCTGCTCAAGTCCAAACGCAAATCCCACAGCGACAGCGCACAAGCTGCAGCAGTTGTTGCTCCCGTTGTAGTTGTAGCTGGGATCTCCCTTCCCACTGTGCCACATTTTGTGCGAAAGTTGAGCAAGTTTCTTCTTATTATTTATCCCATGTGACAAATTTGCTGCAGCAGATTTTTGCCTCGCATAATAAATTATGCGTTGCTCGGCAAGAAAAATACAGAAAAGAAACATTTAGCACGAGCAAGTCGCAGCGGAGATACCCTTTCCGAAGAGTATTGTTATAACTGTAATCGATTTTTGTTAGTTAACAGCGCTGTTAACTACGTGCTGCCTGTTAAGCCATTGCTTAGCATTACTGTAAGCAGTTTGCACTCTGTTAACTATCGCTGCAATCGATTATCTTCTTTTAACAGTTCTGTTAGCAGTTTACAGCGGGACAGCGCATTGGTCTGTCGCATTCCGCCATTACACACAGTGGGTGCGTAACAGTTTTCGTGACAAAATGAAAATACTCTCTCTTCTCAAAAAAGAAAAGTTTCCTCTTTGGCGTTGCTTTTGCAAAGTTTTTTGCACGTTTTAATTTAATAATCGGCGCAGAGTCGTTAAGTTGCCGCAAAAGTTTCGGATCTCTTTCTGTCCCCCCAAGGGGGCTGTTGCTGATAGCAGTTGCTGCTGCATTTACATTTACCTAATAGCCCAGACTCTTGCCCTGCCTCTCCTTTCCTGACCTGCTTTGGCCTGGCAGATGAGTAGGCTTTTAATTGTCCAAGCTGCAGTTAAGTAGGCTAAGTGCAGCTGAGGCAAGGAGGAGGGAACTGAAGAGAGCACCGACTGCATTTGAATAAATAAAGAGACAGCACACTTGTTGCCCCTGCATTATTTATGGCCGGCATCAAGGCGAGCGACACTTGGGGCCGTTCAATATGCGAGAGACTTGCACTCGCATATTGAATAACATTTCGAATGCATGCCTGACAAGCCAAGCAAATGACAGCCGAGTCTAGCTGGACTCTGGACTAGCATCTGCCTGTAGTACGCCCCCACACACACACACACACACGCTCAGTGTGTGTGCTGGCTTTGCTGACGTTGTCGTTTCTGTCACACAGTTAAAATGTGATAAATTCCATTAAGTGACAGACGCACACACACATACGAACACATGAGTTGAAATCCATTTTGTGGGCTCAAATCAAAATGTACCAGAAGGCAGTCACACACACTCGCTGCCACACACACCCACACACTCGCACACCCGCACAAATTCTAAACATCAACTTGAAAGTTCATGTTCCACATTGAAAGCCAAACTGCCACGAACAGACATTTGTACGCATAGCATATTGAAATTGTAATTTGATTTCTGCCTTTTGCCACCAGCAGCAGCAGCAGCGGCAACAACAACTGGAATAACTCTTCAACTGTCCAACTCTCTATCTGCCACTCTCTCTCATTCTCTCTCTCTCTCTCTCTGTCTCTCTCTCAGTCTCTCTGTTTCTGTCAGCTTGGCATGGCCCAAAGGGTTTTCCACGTTCGCGTTCGAATGCATGTGCAGGCAGCCAGCCAGGGGCAGCTCGATCGAAAGCTTTAAGAGCGAATAGAGTTGTGTATAACATTCAGATATATATATAGTATTATATATTATGTATAGAGATCTTGATAAATAAATTGCTTATTAAATTATTACACTTCTCATTTAACAAGCGTATTCGAATTGCATATGGATATTCATAATTGCGAAGAGTTCTTAATAAATTTGTTGTTAAATAAATTGCACATATTCCATGCTGAGTTTATCTACTCTCTCTCTCTCTCCTTTGACCCTTCCCCCCTTTTCCAACCGACTCTAACCGACAACAGACAAAGCCTCGCGGCGCACTTAAATCATTATTTAATTTTAATTTTAAATGCACTTCTTTTTTCCTCCTCTTTTGATGAACGCGCGAGACAAAGCGCTGGGCAAATAAATAAAATAAAATGGCAAACTCATTACAAGGCAAGTGGCAGGCAAAGGAGGATGTAGAAGGGGGCAGTGAGGCACGACTGGACGCGCCAAGTGGCAACGTCACGGCAACAAGTCGGCAACGGGATCGACGTGCAGCAGCAGCAGCAGCAACAATGCACGGCAGAAGCACAAAAAAGGAAAAAAAAAATGGCCAACAATGCACGCCGCTCAAAAGGCACAATGGTGGCTCAACACACGACTGACTGCACTCCCCCGCTTTCCCCCTGCTCCTGCCCCTCTTACCTGCTTCCTGTTGCTGCTGCAGCTGCTGCTCTGCTGCTGGCTCAGCTGCATTGTTCGCTCGCAGTGGCCAAATGCCAGCGGCAATGGCGGCGTGGCGTCGTCTCCATTGGGGCATTGATGCCAGGTGACAGACGGGAAAAACTGCCAGCCAAGTGGGTGTGCGTGTGTGAGTGGGTGTGTGTGTGTGGGTGTGTGTATGGCTGTGTGTGTGTGGCTGTGTGTGCATAAAATTTTCAGACCGCAACAAGGCTTGTTTTCAAGCTAATTGCACGCTATTTACATTTTAAATTGAAATACTTAAAGGCGGCTAAAAGGCTTTTTTTGCGCTGCCACTGCCAATTTGGTATTCCCTTTGGCAAAGTTTAAGCTACGCTTTTTAGCCAATTAGTACGAATTCCTAAAGCTAAACTACATTATTAAAATATCAGAAAGTTTCTGGATCTTAGACAGAGTTTAAACTCTTGTTAGGACTGACTAAACTGCCGCGCTTTCAGTCCCAACGAAGTGAGTTCCTATTGAGTTGGTATTTTCCCTTTCTCTCCCACTCTCTCTCCCGCTCTCTCCCTCTAATCACTGACAGCTGGCAGCCGCTTTCTTTTTTAGCTTGTTTTCTCCAGCCATTTATCATGCACGGCCAAAAAATATGCCCCTGTCAGAATGATCTATGCGGCTAATCGCACGCATAACTGCAAAATAGAATGAAAAGGCATAGCCGAAGAGCGTAACGGTTAAACATATATCGCCAGCATATGGCAAACATATTTATAGATATTGAAAAAAAAAGAGAGAAAAGAAAAACCAGAGAAAACCTCCACCCGAATGGAAAGTGTAAAAAATGTGCAAACATTAAAAAGATTTAAGTAAATTTGTCTTGTTGCGTGCGCCATCAATAACACAGCCAGCATATTTGACTTCCTGCCGTTGCAGACCCTCACCCACCCCTTGCCTCACTCCTCCCCCCTTTGTGTACTACCCACTGTTGGGGGGTGGTATTTGGGGGGTAACTAGGGGAAACGCATAAATCCAAAAGTCAATGCAAGCCTTTTTCGAAAACGTTTGCTCTGCCGCTGCCTCTGCCTCTGCTTCTACTCCCATTCCCCCTCCCCCTATGCTCCCGCCCCCTTTGCTTGGCCACGCCCACTCACTGTGCACACTCTTGCCAGCTATCTGGCTAATGTTTGCTCTTGGCATAGCATTACAAACATTAGCTTTGGGAGCCCATGCAAATATGGCGGCAACTTTGGCAGCTTTCCTCAAAGTGCCCGAATAAGTATGCTACAGTTTTGTGTGTGTGTCTGCAGCGCGCTGCCTCGAGGGGAAGCCTGCCTAATTTGCGTGCTTCCTTCGCTTACACTTTCTTTCGGTCATGTAATTTTAAAATCGATAAGCAACAGAGTTGCGCCCCTACTCTCCCCTCTCTCCACTCCCCTCATATTTTTGCATGAAAATCACGAACTTGTTGTCAAAAATGTGGGGGGGGGTGTGGGAGGTACTACCTTGTTGGGATAAAATGGCGGCAGTGGCTACTGTGAACATTGCCGCAAAAGGCGGTTGCTGGGGCGTGGCACACACAGCTGTGTGTGTGTGTGTGTGTGTGGGCGTTTTGTTGCGGTAAAAACAATTTCCAAAGTTGTCAATAAAAAGAAACTGCTTGTTGAGCAGCAGAAAGGGACGGTGGAGGCGGGAAGGAGGTACCTCCTGTCAAATTGTTATGCACGGTTACTGCCAGCCATTTTCTTTGCCTCGCTTGTCAAATGCAGCCCGCAACAACAACAACAACATCGACAACACCGCCAACAATCCAATAACAAAGGATTGACATATTTCAAGTGAGCCACAAATGACGAGAACGCATTTCGTATGCATGAGAATCGAGGTCTTGCTCTCGTCTCCAGACTTTTTGATTATGCACGAATCGCCGTGTATGTCATGTTGGTGTCTGTGTGTGTGGTGTGCACACACACCACAATTTATAGGTCACATTTGTGGCTGCCAAAACCGCCGCTTTTTGTTTACAATAAAACAAAATATATAAAGCGTATTTCATTTATGTGGCTTAGCTAGGCCAGATAACTCTCTGGCTGCAACGCATACTCCCTATGGCAAGTGTAAATTAAGACTATATATTATATAAGCAAAAGGAAGAGATTCCTCTGCTATTTTCCTTCGTGAAATCCGTCAAATTTCACACTGCTTTTTTAAGCGCTTTGGCAGCTTTCGATTTGCTGCTCGTTAGGCTGGTTAAGACGACGCATCGCCGCTTTTAAATGGTGTGACAAAGTCAAAAGAGTGGCTCCCCCTCCCTCAGCACAGTGGGTAAAAAATGGCTGCTTTGATGGCACAAATACACTTCCCTCCTCTCAGTCTCTCGCCTTCACTCTCTCCCTCTTCGCCAACATATTTGCGACTTAATCAACAAAAGTACTAATTGCATAGAAGACGCGCTGACATTGATGTCTGCCTGTGCGGGCACTGCCTGCCTGCATACTCCCCTTCCCTCTGCTGCTGCTCCTGCTGGCTGGTGGCACTTGCCACTTCCATTTGCAGTTCCACAGTCACTTCTACTTCCAATTTCATTTGCGCTTATGTGCAATGGCATTACCTTTACCTTTGCCTTTACTCGCTTACCTCGCCCCCTGCTGACGCTAAGCTCTCTCTCTCTCACTTGGTAAAGGGGAAGAGAGAGAGGCGGAGCCAGGCGCACCCACTGTCACTGGGCCCCAGGGGCAGCCAGTGTGGGCGCACAACTTCATTAACGCAAAGTAAACACACACGCATGCAGTTGCCGCTGCCAGCAAAGTGTTTGATGTTGTTGTTGCTCTCGTTGCTGTTGCCAGTTTAAAGTTACATTTTCGACATTTTCGGGGGATGGGGGGGGGGCGGTAGGTGGCAGCAAAAGTGCAGACGAGCTCGCCATGTTTGCCATACACTTAGAGAGACAGAGAGGGAAAGAGAGAGCGAGGGAGAGGGGGAGGGCGACAGTAACAGCGAGCGACGCTTTAAAGCATGGAAATTAAATTGCGCATACGCCGTGTGGCGCGACAAAGATCTTTGGCATCTTTTAAACACATGCAAATTAACATGATTTAAATAATTAAATATAATTTGATGTGCTTTTGCGGCTTTGCCGTTGCCATTGTTGATGCGCGACCCCATTGTTGTTGCTGCTGCTGCTGCTACGTTTATGAGCCTGTGCGAGAGTCCATTAACAAAACATAACGATGTGTCATGTGACTCATAACGAGCACAAAAAAGCCGTGCAAACACTCACACACGCACACACATGCAGGCACGCACACACACAGAGCGTCAGGCAGACCGCAAATGCGGCACTTGCTATGCTCCTTTTTTTTCGCCGTTTTTCATATTTATGAGTTGCCGACTTGCTCTCTCTCTCTCTCTCTTTCTCTCTCTCTCTCTCTCTGTCTCTCTGTGTGTGCGTGTGTAAATGTGACTGTGTGTGTGTGCGACTGTGTCTTCTAACAAGCCTAACGAACTGCCAAATTACGCGAAATAGCATTAAAAATTTAAATTTTGTTCGTGCTTCGTCAAAGGCGCCCGAAAGTAGGCAACGAAAATACGCACAAATGGCGGCCATTGCTCGCGTTGTTGTTGTCTTTGTTGCTCTCGCTTTGCAGCAAATAAATCACTTTGCAAAGTGCTGGTAAATAATGCTCGTAACGAAGCAATAATACACACAAGGCTTAAGGGGAACTTACATTTACATTTAGATCGACAAAGTGTTGGGAAATTGCGATACTAAGCGCGGCTTAATAACGAGACTGTTATGAGCATGTATTATGATCTTTTATTGCTGCTAAAAGCGTATGATAATATACTGAAAATGTATAACAGTTTCCTGCTTTACTGGCTGCCTCTTTCATCTCTTTTATTACCTAGATTTATTTAGAAAATACTGTCAATTTCATATGCATGTCTCTGCAATAAATCAAAAGTCCTCGCAAAGAATGCAATTAAACGAAATATTAAATTGTATTTGTCAACTAATTGATAAACAAATGCAAGTTGTGCAAAATCTGTGACATGTTTCTGACAATTGAAAATTGAAAATCGCTTTAAACGAATTGCCTCTGCCACATATGAGGCGAGTCAATTGTGAAATGAAAAATAGCTCCATAACCGCATGTTAAATCATTGTCGTCCCCTTTCTGTTCTCTTTTCCTCTCTCTCTCTCTCTCTTTCCCATTCTCTTTCGTATTCTTGGGGCGTAAGCAGCACACAATTGCACAATATTTCCGGCAAGGTAATAAATAAATTGCATACGTAATTAAAATCGACGACTGTGCAGGCCTGCGACTGGCCCTGGCTCTGGGTCTGGGCCTGGGCTCGGGTCTACATGGCAATTGTTATAGCAATTATAGTAACAACAAAAAGCTCAACAATGGCCGAAGGAAGCACAGGCAAAAGAAGAGGGATATAGAGGAGAGAGAGGAAGTCGAAGACGAGCAGAAGACGAACAAAAGTTTTCTGACTTGACTTGTGCTTCCTTTTAACGTCAACCAGTTGCCAGTTGGCCGTTGTTGCTGCTGCTGCTGTTGGCAGCTCTTTGTTTTTTCTACCTTACTACAAGTTGCATGTGGCCAGGCCAGGGCAGGGTAGGGGGGGAGGGGGTGGGTAAGGGTTCAGCAAGTGAGCACTGTTAACTTGTCTGTTTGTTTTTAATTTTACTCGCTTGTTGTATATCGTGGCTTGTCTTTCGGCTCCGCCTCGCTTGTTGAGCCATTTGCATGACAAAAGCTCAACAGCAGCTGCCCACTGTGCCAGTGTGTGTGTGTGTGTGTGTCTGTGTGTGTGTGAAGTGTCTTTTGGTCTATGGAACACCTTGCGATTGTTGAGCAGTTGCCCTGGACTCCATTGTTTGCCACAAGTCACGCAATTCGTGTTTGAAACAAGGAACCTTTCGTGCTCATAACTAGCCCATGCATAACTTCATTTTTCACAACTTAACAAACAACAAAGGGTACCCCTTTATGTTAATTCAGTTGCGGCATTGTATGATAATTAGCTTGCAGCATGATTAGAGCGAGAGGGAAGGGACGGAAGGGAGGGGAAGACTGTCAAATAGCACGAAATGGGGTTGGCTGTAAAGAATTAATCTTGTTTGCTTTTGATACATTAAGCTACAAAACGTATTACGATTTGTGATCAAAGGAAACCTCACAAGGGCAATATACAGTTATTTTAATTACAAAACCCCTGCCCCTCTCACCCCCCATCCGCACATAAGCTGTAAACACAGGCATATTAATCAATTCAAACACACACTGTAAGCCGCTGGCAGAGGGAGTTAACAGTAAGAGCAGCGTGTCAAAAAGGCGGACTGAGAGTTGCAGCCTCTGTTAAATAACATAATGCCTGTTGCAGAGAGATTAAACAGTGAGAGCAGTGCGTCAAAATGGCGGACAGAGTGACTGCAAATGCAAGTCTCTGTTGAGTGACATAACAGCGAGCTGCAGATCAGCAGCATGTTAGATAACAGAGCAGAGAGGCTGAAAATGCAAGTCTCTGTTGAGTAACATAACAGCGAGCTGCAGATCAGCAGCATGTTATATAACAGAGCAGAGTAGGCTAAGCTTGCGGACAGAGATGCTGCAGATGCAAGGCTCTGTAAAGTAACATAACAGAGAACTGCAGATCAGCAGCTTTGCTTACATTAACGAATAACACATAACGAGTACATGCAGCGTTAACAGCGCTGTCTGCCTTAACTTTGGTTTACATGAAACTGTTAACTGTACAGTGAATTTCAATTAAAGTGTTCAGCACGCAAAACATGACTTCCTTCTGTAGTTGTTTGCATTACACGTTGCAACACGCACGCACACAACCCTTTTGCGCCGTTTGACAGGCTTACACGGAAAGGCGACAGCGAAACTCTTGATGGCCGCTTAAAGCCAAGAAATTATGAAAGGCATAAATGTTGTCGCCGCTGTTGTGGTTGTTGCTGCTGAGGCTGAGGCTGAGGCTGCTGTTGCCGTCGTGCGAGCCATTAAAAAATCAAAACAAGTTAACAGTTACCAACTAGTAGTCGCAGGCGAGCCGGAAACCGGAAGTGAGAACAGGGCGCTGCCGCAAGTTTGCGGTGGCGACCGCGTGCGGCGTGTGCAGGAAGTGAACAACGCAGCAACAGCAACAACAACAGCAACAACAACAACGACAAAAACATGGCTAGCACCGCCGGCGCCAGCGGAGACGTCAGCCAAGCAGCCCACGTTGTTCCACTTGTCGCATTGTTGTTGCTGTGGTTCTTGCATCAAAGCCATGTTCCCGCGATAAAGTTGGCAGCACGTTAACAAGCTCCAGCTGTATGTGAGTCTGCATGTGTGTGTGTCTCCTCTCTCTCTCTCTCTGTGTGTGTGTGTGACATTTGTGTGCCATGTAGTCCAATGTCAAACTGCTGGCCGACCTGTTTTGTTGCCTTGGACCTTCACAAACGAGGGTCATTTGCTGTTGTCCCCCCCCCCCCTGTCCATGCCCTGCAGCCCTCTGGCAGCAAATAATCGACAACATTTTTGGCAACAATTTAGTACAGCAACTTGGCCCATTTCATGGAGTCGCTCACTTAACGCTGCAGCCCGCTGGCTGCAACAACTAACTCTATCGCGCTCTCTGCCTTTCATTATACCTCTCTTTCTCTCTCTATCTGTCTCTCTCTCTCTCTCTCTCGCTGCTATTTTGGCATTATAATGCCATTAACTTTGTCAGAATTTAGCGCTGCAAATTTTCGCAGCGACAATTTATGCATAATGAGCACAGACTCGCACACTAGCTCCGACTCACACACACAGACACACAAATACACACATATAGACACACACACGTACATGCAGTTGGCCAAGCAGCAAACGCATAACCCAATAGACATTTTCAGAGATCAAATGAATGCGAGTTGTTCAAGCTGCACTTAAATAAAACATTTATGATAGAAAAAATTAAATAAATAATATATTTTATTATTTTTTTGAATAAATATTTAATTGATGTGTACTTAAATCTGTCTTCATTTATATCACTTATTTGCAACTTAGTATATAACACTACTAATGGTAAGAATCGATCAATTATTTGTCGGGGCTAAACTGAACTAAACTAGAAATCGAAGCGAAGACTTAAGGGGGATTTTAAATTAAATGCAAAAATTGTTAATTAATTAAGCAAGCATACTTGTAATAATATAGTTGGGTATTTAATTATATTATTATAATCTTGTTCAAGATCTGTACAGCAAGTGTTTGCTGTGTTACCTGACTGACAAAATGAGAATTGTTTATGACAGCAGCGTCCGCTGGGTAACTAACTCTCTGGCAGTGCAACTGGCTGGCTGCTGCCTCTCTGCTGCAGGTTCTGGATGTGGCACAGTCGCTGTTGCTGCCACTGCCACTGCGACTGCGACTGAGGACAGCAAGTGGCAGAAGGAGTATTTTGAAGTCATAGACGTCAACTACTCATAAGCTAGCCGGCCATAATACCACTAAATATCTGCCAGAGTGTGGGTGTCTGTGCGTGAGAGAGTGTGAGTGCAAGTGTGTGTGTGTGTGTGTGCTTTGTCTAGGGTTGCCATGGCAGGTGAAATTTCTTGGAAACGCCGCACAGCAGCAACCTCAATTGGGGGGAGGCAAAGACGAGAGAGGCAGCAAGCTTAGTTGGGTGGCAACTGCAACTACGTGTGTGTGTGTGTGTGTTGGTACTATATATGGCTGTGTATATTTACACTGTGCTGCTCTTGACTTTACGCTCGTCAGCGAAAAATTTTATTATTTACATGGGTTTTTGGGTTTCTCTCACCATCTCTTTCTACTCGCTATCCCTCTCTCTGTCACACTCGGGCAAAATTTATGACACCGCACACAGAATTTTGCATATTTGCACTGAGCAAATTAATTTCGCTTGCGATATTTGCGCTTTGCGGTAGGTAACGCCCCTTTTTGGGGGCGGGGCTGGGCTGTTCTGGTAAGAACAACCAGTGAATATTCATACAAGCGTCTGGTTAATTAAAAATTTCGTCAAATTGTTTGTATTTTACTGTGGGAACTTTTCGTATAATAATAATGCCTGTTGCTGTGTCGACAAATGCAGCGCACGTTGAAAACTTTTCATTGGCAACCCTCCTAACGCAAATAGTTGCAGGTATGTTAGGTAGTATTGCCAAGCTCTCTACCATACATCAAAAGCGGTTCTGCAAAGTCAGCTAGAAGGCTGAAGGTTTATCCAGTAGTTCATCTACAAAAATACTATATATATATTTATGCTGATACATCAGTTTTGGCAAGGAACCATTTTATCGTTATATCTCATGCTTTCTACACTTTTAAAAGGTTTCAAATTTACTATAATTCCCTTTTAATTTAAATATTCATGCTAAACTTCATAATCCCACGTTTATATTCTGTGCAAAGTTTCAGGATTGTGAGTCCATTTAGCAGCTCGAGCGAGGAGTCTGCAACAGTTTCGCAAATTGTGCCATTTAAATGTTGTTTAAGGAGCACTCGACGACACTGACACAAACAGAACAAAACAAACATAAATCTAGTGCAAAAATTTTTATAAATATGCATTTATAAAACCAGAAAAAGTCACGTTTCGAATTTGAAATTAACAATTGAGTTTTGCGAGAGCTTTTCAAAAAATGGGGAAAAAAAATAGAGGAGACTATGGCTGGCCAAGAGTGTCAAAAGGTCAACTCGCACTTCAATCTGGAGGAATTCTGGTGAAGAGCAAATGGAATTTTAACTTGGTCTAGCGATGACAGCGTGACACTAGCTGCAAAACGGAAGAAGCTGCCTGCATAATGATCAGTTTCGTGACACGAGTCGCGCACTTATTTCTCTCTCTCTCTTTCTATCTATTTTAAAAGCTAGAAAGCTCTCTACGTGCATGTGTGTGTGTGTGTGTGTGTGTGTTGGCTTTTGGCATGGGCAAACTTTGACATTTGCATTTGTCACAGTCAGTGGCAAAAGTTTTCAGCTTAAATTCCTGCATGCATTTCAACACGCAATTGGCATGTGACAGTCAAAATGTTTGCGCAAGATGACACACACACATGTGTAGAAAGAGACAGAGAGAGAGAGAGAGAGAGTCAGATAAAGTTAGAGAGCCGTGGACAACAATGAATGGGAAGAAGGAATACGAATCGAATGTTTGATATATCAATTTGAAAAGTTTGACTTAGTTTTCCCTTTTGCAGCGTTGGAGCATTTCGATTAAAGTTTTCCATGCGGCAGATTAAAAACTTTTGTTCCCGAGGCTTAACTTTTTGTGTGCCAAAACATTTTGCATTCCCCTTAGCATTACTTGGCAACATCCCACATTCCATCTGCATCCAAAATGCATCTGGCTTTCATTTTTGCCATTCTCTGCATTTTTTCTCCCTCTCGTATGCCAAGTGTGCCAGGGGCGTGAGAAAACAACAACAGGAACTACAAAAGAAATAAGCCACATGATGTGGATAGATTTAAATAGAATTTGATGTCAAGGGGAATGCGATTGAATTATTTTTTTGGGTACCTTCAATTCTCCGCTAATCACATAGCCAACTGCGACTTGTGAAGCATGTCCAATCCAAGCGGACTTTACGCTCAATTAGAGTCGCTCTGTGGGGTTATACAACCGCATTAGGTTTATTATTATTATGTTCCACGACCATATCGCATCGTACTCCTCGCCTGTGACAATTGTTGACTGCGGCCCTCGTTGCGTGTGTTCCGTAAATTAGCGTTTCATTAAAAAACAGGCGAAATTTGTTCGCAATGTTGTCCGGTCCGGTCGTATCGAACAGGGCTGGGTTCGTGTTTCCCCTGGTCCGAAGGAGTCCTGGCAGGGGGAGAGGGTTGGAGTCCTAGCACGAAAAAAGCAGGTCGTAAATTAGTTGCATTACTTGATTAGAGAGCTGCACATTGCTGTTATTAAAATTCAATTTCCTTCACGTGTATACACGGAGCTGGAGCCGGATCCGGGGTTCGTTTACGGCGCCTCGCATGTCTAATCGAACTTAACAACCTTTCCATTTGCATTTCTGATGTGATAAATGTGTCCGGCCGAGAGAGAAACTCGTGAAGTTCATCGTAAGTGCAAATTCCGGCGGGCAATTTGTCATGCGATTTTCAGTTGGCGTGGTAATTTATTTAAATCCAGTAAAGCTTCCGGTACCTAATCTAATGTCTGTTATTTTATATAATATTTTACCGGCGATGTTCACATTTTATTTAGGTTGCCAGATTGTTTTTTTTGTCGCCATGTTTTTTAATAATGTTTTACCGGCGATGTTTACATTTTCTCAGGGTTGCCAGATTGTTATTTTTGTCGCCATGTTGTCCTCTGACAGTGTTGTCCTATCATCACGAATATCGATAGTTATTAATTGATAACAATACGAAGTCTCAATAACAATGTATTCAATACGCTTTCCAACACTTCAATGTTATCGATAACCACGAAAATTCTCGATAAATGTCATTCACACTACTTGTCACCGCATGCAGCGAAAAACTTTTCGTAGATTGATGTTGAGATTTGATTCGGTAGAGTTTAGTCCGAGAAATCGACTTATCACTCAATTCCAAAAAAACAAAACATTTTAAAATTAAAATAATAACCGTGTGACAAGCAAATTCTTTTCACATTTCTGATTTGAAGATCTAAACAGCAAGGTAATCTTACTATTAGACCAACTGAAAGGCCTTAACGCTTTTGAATACTTGCAGAACTTGTAATCGATTAGAAAAAGCTTTAGGATGTCGGATCGTAAGGCAGTTATCAAGAACGCGGACATGAGCGAGGAGATGCAGCAGGACTCGGTCGATTGTGCCACCCAGGCCCTGGAGAAGTACAACATCGAGAAGGACATTGCGGCCTATATCAAGAAGGAGTTCGACAAGAAGTATAATCCCACCTGGCATTGCATTGTGGGCCGCAACTTCGGATCGTATGTGACACACGAGACTCGTCACTTCATCTACTTCTATTTGGGGCAGGTGGCGGTGTTGCTCTTCAAGAGCGGCTAGTCTAACCTCAACCTAACATCGGGTATTCGAGGGGATCATCTCATAGAAAATAGAGAGAACATTGATAAGGAAATATGGAACATTCGTGAAGAGCACAAAATAAAACACTTTCTGTTTCATTACATTTACGTTTGCTAATTTAAGTAATTTACTCCAAAATTCAAAACCATTAAACCAACTGCATTCAAATATGTTCCAAGGTTTTGTTTTTGTTTTCGAAAATTGCGACGCATACATAAATATATTGCAAAAGTCGATGTGTTTCAGTGTTTCCATACTTTGTGCAGAGTCTGATGGCATTATCCAACACTGTTGCTCATTTTTCATAGGAAATTAATGAATCAAGTTTTCTGGGCTGTCCAGAATTTATCCATGACTGTTCAGTCAAAAGCATTTTTATCTCTAAACGCTGCAAACTGGTGAAGTCAAAATTATATGAATTAAGTGTTTCGGTGTGTATTTTAATTGTAGAAACGACCTTAAGGTGGGTGATATACACGCTTGTTAAGTTAACCCTACTGATTATCCCTTTACACAAATATCCTCCCAGTTTACGCAGTGAGATATCTCAAACAGCGTCAAGATGTCGGACCGCAAGGCAGTTATCAAGAATGCGGACATGAGCGAGGAGATGCAGCAGGACTCGGTCGATTGTGCCACTCAGGCCCTGGAGAAGTACAACATCGAGAAGGACATTGCGGCCTACATTAAGAAGGAATTTGACAAGAAGTATAATCCCACCTGGCATTGCATTGTGGGCCGCAACTTCGGCTCATATGTCACACACGAGACGCGTCACTTCATCTACTTCTATTTGGGGCAGGTGGCAGTGTTGCTCTTCAAGAGCGGATAATACGTCACACTACCCCACTATCGTGCACACACACACACACAGACACACAGCTACCCTTACATAACCCACCCACCCAATACACCATAGAAAGAACTACACAACATAATGGCGCTTGCATTTCCAATCACATATAACATACAAGTTTTGATTTTGAATTACATTTTTAGTACATGTTCCGATTAAAATATCCATTCACCATTATTGAATGTCTAGAAGAAAAGATCCATCTAATTGGTTTATGAATAATATGCTAGTTTATATTGTAGGTTTTTTGAACTATCTACATATGTTATACATTATATATATACTATATTTCTCATGAATTTCATAATATTTGAACATATTTTGGATTTTATGTGCTTACATAACAATGACTCATATATATTTCAAAAGCCACAAATTTTGATAACAAATTTTTGCTCCAACATGCATATATACATATGTATATACATATATACTCTTGATAAGGTCGACAAAAAATTTGCTAAGCTTGTAAACGAAGAAGGGGCTTCAGTTGTGTTTTGATTATAATAGAGTTCGGTTTATATAATTGAAACATGTTCGACAAAATTGCTTTATGTTTGATATTATTCGCGTTTGTACGTTTCGGGATATCTGAGGGATATAATGCTGATGATCCCAATGAACTCGACCGACTTATTAAGGAAACGGATGAGCAAATAAAAGAAAGCGAAATGACAATGAAGAAATTTCGCAAGACAATAGTCGATGCCAGTAGGTCTAAAATTCATGCAACTTTGAAAAAAGAAGACATGTTAGGGGATGCCAAGAATATTGCTAATGCTGTCCTGAATCGGTACAACGACCCTACGGATATATCCAAAAACATCAGAATGCAGTTCAAGAAAAAATATCCTATATTCAATTGGCATTGCGTTGTGGGTCACAATCTGGGCTTTGACTTCGCTAACCGTGAGAATAATCATATCCGATTCGAAGTGAGGGGTTTCGAAATAGTGCTCTTCTCATTTAACCGATGCAATACTAATTAATGTTTTATTGTGTAAAAGAAAATAAATATAAAAATAAAGCTTTAAATCATCCGTTTTTAAGTATATAAGATTTGCCTGAATTTCGGTTGATAAAAAAAAAACAGTTCCGAAGAAAAAATAATCATATGTAGGTCACAGCTTAAATAATCTACAAGAATAATATGTATGTGTGTGCATAATTATGTTGATAATTTTGTATTACTCAATGTTGTATATTATATATGAATAAACACTTAATGTGTATACTTATATTTCAAGATACGAAAATGTTGATAGGAATATCCGCTAAGCAGTTGAATAATTTCCCAAAAAACGCCTCAGTTCAATTTTGACATAGCTCAAGCTCGATACGATTTAAAAGGTTTTAAAATATGTTCCATAAGGGCGCTATATGTATTATATTGCTCGCGTTCATAACGATTGGACATTTATCTGAATTATCTGCGGGTTATACGAAGGACAATTTACCCGATGATCCAGACGAATTAGACAGACTTATCAAGGAGACGGATGAGAAAATAAAAGAAGGCGAAAAAAATATTAAACAAATGCTACGGCACACAATCCATGTAAATAATACGATTATTGTACATTACAAGAATCATGAATTGAAAAGGTATGCCAAGAATATCACCCTGGAAGCCAGAAGCAGGTACAACGACAATGCGAATATATCAACTTACATCAAGGAGAAATTCAGGCACAAATTTTTTCTGCACGAATGGCATTGTCTTGTGGGTCAGGATCTGGGTTACGATTTCTCCAATAATGAGAATAATCATATCCAATTGAAAGTGGAAGATTTGCAGATAGTAGTGTTCCTACTAAACCAATGTAACATGGAACTGCGAAATTAATTAAAAAATAAATAAAATGTAATGTGTCAGTTATTCACTATTAAAAAGAATAATATTCCCTTTTGTTCATGCCAAAAATTCGATTGATAAGGGAAACAATACGAGGGCGCTTAATCGGAAACAAGAATGTACTGAAGCAGAAATGTAGAAACTGGCTTATCATATGGTATTTACAAAAATAATTTAAGGGATAGATATGTTCATTCAAATAGAGAAAAGAGTAGGATAGTCCCAAAAGCATGCAGGGTATTTTCAGGTCGTTCACACACTAGCTGTTGCTTACATATTTTTGCAGCTGCTGCTGCTGTAACCGCACATCGATCAAGTCCTTTTGGGGGTTAATCTTTGTGTATCGCGCTGCATCATAAGGTAAACATTGCCCCACTGTGCGTGTGTCTGTCTGTCTCACTGTGTGAGTTTACACCTGACAGTGGCAAATAAAAATGGCTTAATTAAGTTAATTAAAATATTTTTGCTGGCGGCCACGCGGCACGCGGTTCGCATTTATGTGCTTTTATTATCTCGGCGATTGGCAATTCTCGGACAGCAGCTGGAGCCGTAGTCGGAGCTGCTGCCTGCCGGATGGGCCGTAATTATGCCAGTGCACGTACTGGGCTGCCGTGCCGTGGACCAATGACAATACTATTAATAAAGTTGCCAGACTCGGAATATTTTCTTTGCGCCTCAGTTTTGGGTTTGCACGGAAACGTTTGCCGTGGGCCAAAAAGGACAGAACAGAACTGAACAGATGCGAAATGATGTTGGCCATATCCTTTGAGCCGCTTTCACAGTTCGACGACTTTTGGCCTTGCCGCATTGTTGCATGGACAGATAGACAGACAGACAGAGAGACTGACAGGCAGACGGGCAGCTGCAGTGATGAATTCAATTGGATCGGAATGTCCGACTCTGGCTCGACTCGACTCTGGCTCGACTCGGCTCGGCTCTCGGGCACAGACAGATTCTCATGCATATTTCATGTTGCGTTTAAACACAGAGACGAACTGCTGCCACGCTTAACAAAATCCTTTGCGTCAATAAAAATTGTAAGTGCCACGCACGCACGCACGCAGGTTGCACGCTGGAGGGGCACGCTGGAGGGGCACGCAGGGCGGGAGGGGGCCCAAAAAGGGGCAGCGTACTCGCAATCAGGTTTATGTGTGCGAGCTTCGAGCTTTATTAATATTTTTACGTTGTCAATTTATGGTAATTTTTTATGTTCCTAACATTAAAACACAAAAGGCCGTACTTCACTCCCCCCCTCCTCACCAGATCCCTTGCCCCTGACACACACCGTGACTGCATCCCAAGCCAATCAAATCCGATTCAAGCTGCCAGGTGATTTCGTCATTTCGTCATTTGTTTTTACTTGCTCTACCCACAACTCTGTCTGTCCAACCATCCGTCCTTCCGTCCAATTCAGTTCCGCTTCTGACCCCCGACTAAGCGGCTTATCAGTCCGCTCCAGAGTGTGGTGACTTCGCCAGCAGCAGCAGCAGCAGCAGCAGCAGCAGCTGTTCCATGGCATTCGGAGTCGCCGCGCCATGTTGAGTCGGCGCACTGCGCAATCTCTGTCTCTCTCTCTCTCTGGGATGAGTGCCAACGGATCCAGCGAGTACTCACTCGTTTGTTAAAGCAAACGTTTTGAATATATCTTAAGCGATTTGAAAACTTGTGCAGATTTCGAGGAGAACTATTTATAAAGCAAAGATAAATGAAGATATACCTGATTTTTTCCATTTATAATCACAATATAGTTTCTTGAAGACACGCATCATTAAAAGCTTTGAGTAGAAATAGAACTCGGTATATATTTTAAAAACTCTAGAAAACCATCAACAATAAGTTCTATATGTATAAATAAATCATAAATTATATACATAAAGGAAAATTACGATCTGAAATTAGAATATTTAAAAAAAATCTAAATAAATTCAAATGAAATAAAAAAGAAAACCTTAAAAATTGTTTTTAAAATTATTCAAATTGTTTTTTAATTATTATTCAATTATTCTTCTAGTAAGTTTTAATCTAAAATTCTCTTAGACCCCCTAAATACTTCCATGTGATGATACACCCACTTATAGCGGAACTAACCCCCTTCCCTAGTTATAATCAACTAACAATTGCAAAGTATTCAGCAAATGATTTATACCATATCTCTGTTTGTTCCCACGCTGAGAGTGTGATTAAATCGAGTCGGGTAAATGACGCCGCTCTTCACTTCCCCTTCCGATGATCGATTTCCGTATGCAATTCGAGCAGTTGCCACACGCTACGCCCTGCATGCCCCCAAAAGGCCATGGGGCATGGGGCCAAAAGAGGAAACCAAAACTTTTCGGTCGCTTTGAACTGTGGCGGGGTCAAACAAACTGCCAACTTTTATAAATTACAGTCGGAGGCAGCACTGACCTCGATATTAAATTACACAACATGACTTGAATAAACACACACACACACACTCGCACACACACACTCGCACAGTGGGTGTGTGTAAAAAGAGAACAATTGCAAGTGCCACAGATACGAGCGTAATTGCATTTTACTTTGTTACATTGGCCCGCAGCGAGGGGAGGGGGAAGGGGAGGGGCAGCAGCAGAGGCAAAGTCAACTAACCAACATACACATACATACATACATATATATATGAAAACTTTTTGTTATTATTATTATGTTTGTTGTTAATTTGTAACTGTAAAAAGCCAACAAAGCCGCGTGGGCAACGTGCATGGGCGAAGGGCGAAGGGCAGTGGGGGCAATGCGAGCCACGTTGCGACTAGTTTTATCAGTCAGTGGCACAAAGCGTGTGGCAAGCAGCTGCAGCAAAAAAAACTTAATGAAACATAAACAAGACAAACACACACACACACACATACACACACAGCCAGGCCGAGGGCAGAAAGCCAACGTGGAGTAATAAAAACCGCACTGACTAAAATTGTCAACAATAGCCAAAAAAAAAAGCAAGAAAAAAAGTATCTAGCAGCTGTGGGAGAGAGATGGAAATTCTCATTTGTTGCGCAATTTAACAAATAACCCAGAGCAGAGACATATTCACGGTAAGTCGAGAGTCTCAAGCCGATGAGGAGATACACTACGCATAACTTAAATAGTTCTAGGTGAAGTGATCGTCTGATAAAGTTGAATCTGCAAGTTAAAACTGCCTATAATACCTAGCTACGTTATGGCAATATTAGGATATCTCCCCCAGCTTAGTTAGAGTAATTCCCAGTGTTATTGTGCAATTTCCATACAAAGTCTTGCACTAGATAATCGCACACATAAACAATAATAATCGCATGACAGACCCCAAGGCAGGCGACAGGCAGGAAGATTCTTGGAACGTTTCCTTCGGCTGAGCCGAAAACTTGCATCGCTTTTGGCGTGATGAATGAAGCTAAGAGTTGCCCCCGCTCCCCCACTCGTAGCATCCTCCTCTATTTCCTCCCTTCTGTAGCCACAAACCCATCAGAGAGCGTCAAGCAAAATAGTCTGGAGACTGGGCGTCAATTTTTCATTCTGTATCCTCAGCCATAAGAGGCTGTCTCTCTCTCTCTCTCTCTCTCTCTGTCTGTCTTTCTGTCTTGTGTGAATTTGGGAATATCTCTGCATCTGCCTCTCTTTCTCTCGCTCTCTCTCTCTCTCTCTCTGCTGTCGCTGACCATTGTCAGTGTCTCCTTTTGAGAGCACTTGTCTTGACTTGGACTCGGTCTCGGTTTTGGTTCCAGTCTGTCAGCTTTGGTTTCTCCAGCTCGCTTTAAAGCATTGTCCTCCAGTTCTCTTGTTAGTTTTTGGATTATCTACGACATACCTCATAGACATTGCGATGAGAGTCTGATGAACTACATGGAAGGAAAATATGTAATATAGAATTACGAGGGTCGTTTGATAAGTCCGTGACTTTTTGTATTTGCCGCGCACCTGCTCTAAATACAACACTGCTCCTGTCAGCAGTTATCGATTAACAGCTGACTGTAACATTTTGAGAAAGCTGCGTTTTTTGGTTTGCGTTTTATAGGCATTGAAAGCAGACGATCTCGTGAATTTTAACGAAAATGGAAAAAAGTGAATTTCGTGTGCTAATTAAGCATTATTTTTTGCGTAAAAAATCCATCACCGAAACCAAGGAAAGACTTGATAAATATTATGGGGACTCTGCACCATCAATTTCAATGGTTAAGAAATGGTTTACTGAGTTCCGTTGTGGTCGTACCAGTACAAGTGATGCCGAACGTTCAGGTCGCCCAAAAGAGGTCGTCATGCCAGAAATCGTCGACAAAATCCATGGAATGATATTGGATGATCGGAGAATGAAAGTGCGTGAGGTAGCTGAGGCTGTAGGCATCTCAACTGAACGGGTACATCACATTTTACATGAATATTTGGACATGAAAAAGCTTTCCGCGCGATGGGTGCCGCGATTGCTCACACACGACCATAAGCGCAACCGTGTGACCATTTCAAAGGAGTGTTTGGCGATGTTCAACCGCAATCCAAACGAATTTTTGCGCCGTTTCGTTACCGTAGACGAAACATGGATCCACCACACCACACCAGAGACCAAAGAACAATCAAGACAGTGGGTTTCTCCGGGTGAACGTGCACCAAAGAAGGCCAAGGTGGGTCTGTCGGCCAACAAGGTCATGGCCACAGTTTTTTGGGATGCACAAGGTATCATTCACATCGATTACCTTGAAAAGGGTAAAACGATCACCGGCGAATATTATTCAGAGCTTTTGGACAGATTCGATATTGATTTGAAGCAGAAACGACCGCATTTGGCGAAAAAAAAGTGCTGTTCCATCAGGACAATGCACGGGTGCACACGTGTGTAGTCAGCATGGCAAAATTTCATAAATTGGGCTACGAACTGCTACCCCATCCAGCATATTCTCCAGATTTAGCCCCCTGTGACTATTTTTTGTTTCCAAACATGAAGAAATGGCTCGGCGGTAAGAGATTCGGGTCAAATGAAGAGGTCATCACAGAAACAAACGACTATTTTGAGGGCCTTGAGAAAACCTATTATTTGGAAGGAATACAAAAATTGGAAAAACGCTGGACTAAATGTATAGAGCTAAAAGGAGATTATGTTGAGAAATAAAACGCTTCTTTGACGAAAAAAATATATTTTATTCAAAAAGTCACGGACTTATCAAACGACCCTCGTATCTAAAGTTGCAGCATACTTAAAATAAGTTAAGCCAGCAAGTACGCTTTGTTTTCGTGTTTCTCATATATATTACAGGGTATTTTCATGGTACATCTCCCACTCGTACACTCCATCTACCCCGAGGTGGGTTTTTCTCTATTTTTGTAACGTTTTCGTTTGTTTTATTGTTGCTTTTGATAAATTGTGCGCCTTTCGTTCTGACACATGTCAGCGCGTTTGTCTGCCCATTGTGAAAATAATAATATAGAGGCTTTGTTTTATTTTTACGGCTTGTGCCGGATTCTGGAGTCGACAAAACCAAAAGGTTATCGCACTTTTTGTAAATTAAGAGACTAGGAATTTTGAAATATTATATGTATATCAAGGATTTTAATCAGTTAGAGCGAAGGGAGAACACATTAAGTGGAAGTAGAGATGTGATAAAAATAAAACTAAAATTTAAACAGAATTTATGTAATTTGTAGAGAAATCTTGAATCTGAAAATATTATAAAATAGTAAAAGCAATATATATAATATAAAAAAAAGAGAAAGGAAAAACGAATTCAATTCAAGCTGAGCTGCAACTCATCCTTAGCAGAGTTCACAGATCGTAGAGGTCAGCAAAGGATCAGCTGGCTGTCTGGCTTAAACAAGCGTTGTGGTTGTTGCTGCTGCTGCTGTTGCTGTTGTTGCTGCCGCTGCTGTTGTTGCTGTTGTTGCTGCTGCTGCTGCAGTCAGCTGTCGCTTCGGTGTGTGTCACTTGCCTTGACAGAGCTGTGGGTGCACTTGGCCGGCACCAAGGAGCAGGACAGCAGATGCTGTACGTGAGATGGAAGATTGGAGACAGTCGGACATGGGTCTCACATGTGCTGTCAGTCAGTCAGTCAGCTGCTGCTGCTGCTGCCGTCGGTCGTCTCCGTCTCCATGTCCCACCTCCCTTTTTGTCTGTCAGTGTCACTTTATGCGCCTGACAGCGTCAACAATTTTATTTACTTAATTTGGCTTTAGTTTGTCATTTATTTACTTGTTGTGCGCCGCAAACAGGCGCAGTGTGTGTACTTGCGCCGCACTTGCTGTCTCGCTTGCACACATCCATATTGACTGACCTCACTCTCTGTCTCTCTCTCTTTCGCTCTCTCTTTCTGCTGTGGGTGTAAGTTGCCTAATGTCTGTTGTTGTCACTTTGATGCTTGACGTTGCTCTAGTTGTTGTTGCTGCTGTTGTTGTTGTTGTTGTTGTTGCTGTTGCTGTTGTTGTTGTTGTTGTTGCTGCTGCTGCCACGTGCGCCCTTATTTACTCTAACGTGGGGTAGTTGCGACGTGGCAGTGTGTTGTTTGCATGTCGATAAATCGATAGACTCAACTTCACTTTTACTGCTGCTCATGCGATGCAATTTAAATGTGCGCTGATAAGTATGCTACAGGTTTTTCCATACTACTTTCTCGCTGCATTTGAAGTGTGCGCTGAAATGTATGCTACAGTTTTTTTATTACTAATTTCTCACTGCAAACAAGAATAAATCAAACTTAGAACTCTACAGGGTATTTTGCTTTTTGTCATGCCCTTTTGCTGCCTCTTATACTTTATTTCATTTTATTTGTGTCACACTTTGCCCGCCCGCACTTTATTGCACATCGCTCGCAGTGTTGTTGCTGCTGTTGTTGCCTTTATTATTGTTGTTGCTGTTGCCCAAAACGTGCTTGTGCATTTTTTATGAAAATTTAGAGCCTGCTTCGTTTTTGTTGTTGCTACACTTGCGCGCACTTTAATTAAATATTTATTTCAATCATTTTGGGGCAAATGGAAATGCGTTCAGGTAATCTGCAAGCGAATCACAGCTTAAGCAGCAGGCAGGGAAATAGAGAGAGACAGAGAGGGGGCAAGGAAGGCAGGCAAGAAGAGAAATAGAGTAGGAGAGATAGAGAGAAAGAGAGGCAAGCTGCACTAACATTTGTCATTACACATTAATAGCGCGTCATTAATCTTTTCGTGAGCCGTTGGCCAGCTGAATGCTGAATGCTGCTACCAAGGACCGAGTACCGTTAATTAATGTATGCCATTTAGCCGGAAAATTGCAGGGGTGCACAGACTCCAACACCCATACACTCACACACATACACTCACACTCACTCACACACACGTGCCGACTCCATGTGTGCAGGCCCATCATAATGAGCGCCAATTTAGTCTCGCTGTGTATGTGGCAGTGTGTGTGTGTGTGTGTGTGTGTGTCTGTATGTGTGTGCTGTTGTCGCCACCGCAAACAAGCAAAGGCCAAAGCCACAGGCCCCCATACTCTATGCCCTCTCGGCTGAACTCTCGCCATCTACCTCCATCCCTCTCTGTCACGCTCTCTACCCGTCTCACTCTCGCTGCCAGCCCAGCAGGTATGCTTGATTAATGCTTTATAAAAGGACACACACACATATACAAATACACACACACACACACACACCGAGATTCAAACAAAACAAGGATGTCGCTGTCTGAATGCTGAGCCCGCAGCTGTCGCCCCGCTGCCCCGTCACGCCTCCACCCACCTTCAACCTACGACCCCACCCCCCTCCCGGCTGGACCCTTGCATTTTAACATTAATTTAGTGGAATGCTGCCAAGGACTATGAAAGCTTTTCAGCGTCGTCGTCGTCGACACATGTTAATCCTGTCGCTGCCGTTACCACAAGCACTCACATTCATATTCACATTCACATTCGCATTCGCATTTACATTCATTTGAAATCGCCCCCAACTCAAAAGTTGCTTAATCGCTTTTTCGATACATTGCGATTTGAGCATAATATCGCAAAGGTTTAAAGAGAATTGCGGAAACGGAAGCAGAATCGTAATCCTATCGATTACTGCGATATTTTTCAATTTTTAAACATCGATGTTATCGAATTTTTAAGCAAAAACTCCTAATCTCTTCTCATATCATTAATATTAGCTCACGCTCCTAATGAATTTGTTATCGATTTCCATTTCGTTTCATTCTCTTTGGAAAATTCATTGAAATTTTTTGTTGTTTATAAATTATAAAAAAAAGAAAAAAATAAAAAAAAGGCCAGAATAAATTGTTTCCCATGTGCGACTCAGATGATTCAAGCGAGGAGGATGGCTGCGTCTGCTGTCCACCGCCTTGTTGCGGTCTATGCTGCTGCGATCCCTGCACTTCGTACTGCATATTCGACCTGGAGACAGCGATCTTTGGTGAGTTGCTCTGTGGAGCAGCTAACTAACTCTCCCACATGATTTCCTCTCATCCGCCCAGATACGCGTCATATCTATGAACGCGCCTGCTATGACGTTGTCGCCAGCTACGGTCGCAAGCTGCCAAAGAATGTGCTCCTCCAGTGCGGTCCCATGGAGACGGCCGAAATGGCCAATCATATATGCCGCAAGTGCCAGATACCCGTTCCCTGGAAGCAATTCCTGTGGCAGCTGAACACGCACACCTGCGAACTGGTGGGCAATCCGCCACTGATGCCGGGCGTGGAGCGACTCGTTTGTCACTTGGCCAAGTATTGCGTCGGCCTGGCCTTGATCACGTCCTGCCCCAGATCGTCCTATGAGAAAAAGATACGTGGACGCGAGGACTTCTTCAATCTGTTCGAGCACGTCCTCTGCCACGATGAATACAATCGCCACAAGCCAGATCCGGACTGTTATCTGATCGCCATGTCCATGTTCTGCGATAAACCTCCGCCGGACTGTTGTCTCGCCTTCGATGGCACACCCAAGGGTGTCCAGGCTGCCCGAGATGCGCGACTGCAGGTGGTCATGTTGGCGGAACCCGATCTGCCATGCGTCTGGTCTGAGGAGGCTACGGAACGTCTCGAAACGCTGGAAACATTTGAGACCACAGCATATGGCTTGCCCTATTTGGAGCCCACTGAACCTCTGACGGAGGAGCAGAAAGAGGAGCTAAGGAAGCTACAGGAAATTCATGCGCCACCACCATTAGAGGAATTGCCGAGACGTTCAGTTGACGATGAAATAAACAGTGAAGCGGTGAAGAAGCCAAAGCGAAAGCGAAAGGCTAAAAGGAGCATTATAGATGGTGTCTATTCTCCGGTCGATGTCTGAGTTCCACCACATACCGATTCCAGTAGATCAATTTTAATTAAGATTCCTATGAATCTATTTTCATGTAGCTGGAGAACTAATAATAAGTGGAGCGAGGCTGTTTTAGGTCAACTCTAAGGCAAACAAAATTATACTATAAATAAAATAATATAATTTTTATTTTATTCATTGGCTTAAGCTAAAGAAAATTACATTTTCTATAAAGGATTTTCGGAATAATTTAATTTTTGTTCTGGACTTAGCATGCCAAAGAATTATTTTAATAATTGGCAGCATTTTGTGATTCGTAGATTTATTTTCTTCCGGATTTATTGTTGCGATTATCATTTAATTTATGCTCAACACCTTTACTGTTCTTGATTTTAGTTAAGCCAACTTATTTTTCAACCTATCCTATCTGCATCTGCTGAGAGTTTTCAACTTCCTTAAGATGATAATCCAAATCATCATTATAAACAGGATAAGTCAAACAATAAATTAAACTAAATTGCTCTGGCAAATGCCACATTTATCAACTCACTGTCTGTCTGTCTGTCTGTCTCTCTCTCTGTCTGTCTGTCTGTCTGTCTGTCTGTCTGTCTGTCTGTCTGTCTGTCTGTCTGTCTGTCTGTCTGCACAAAGCCAATTGTTGACAATTTAATTATTCAGCATATTATGCATACGCCGTGTGTGACCGGCCAAATGCCAGAGAGACGCGCGTCGCCCAAGACGTGTGGCTGCTGCTGCCATCAACTTTTGCTGCAACTTTTGCCCAACTTATAATTACTTAATGCTTCAGCCAGACTGTCGAGAGTACTACCCACCCTACTACCCCACCTATCCTAGTCAGTTCTCGACTCCCATCTATGAGCTCCGTCTGGGGCTCATAACCGCTGCTAGCCGGCGCGCATAAAAGTAGAGTGAATAAACCTTTTAACTCTTTAGACTGTAACTCTGCTTTTTATTTTATAATCATTATTTTGCACTGCACTCCCCCGCACTCGCTCCCCCTCTCTCCCTGCTGCCACTTCCTTCCGCTTTGCCTAATGAACGAACGCCACAGGAAACACTCAAGGGCAGCGAAATAAAGCCAGGCAGAGAGAGAGAGAGAGAGAGAGAGAAAGCATAAAACGAAAGTGTGCAAAAATAATCACACAATCGCAGCGGCTGCACCAAGTTTTTTTCTCCATCTTTTAACTTAATTAAAGTCCTACTAGGGAGTTAGGGAATTCTCTTTATAATTCGATATTTGCCTTAGAAAACTGAAGGAATATTCATTAAATAGATTTTTGATTTACACTCTTACAATTTTGGTTTAATTTGTTTGGTAATCATTAATAATACAGATCACACAGATCCATATAATAATTATTAACAATTGATTTTGTTACGACTAACCGAAGGTAAACTGTTCCTTGTAGTCGTAGGGAGGCAGGCCAAACTGCTCCGGCTGAAAGCATTCCATGGAGGGCAAGACTTGAGTGGCGCCGACAAGGAGCTCGGGTGAAACCAGAGGATCGGGTGTCATAACCACCTGCATGCCCGCTGCACGTCCAGACTGCATACCGGCTGGCGAATCCTCGAAGACCAGACAGCAATGCGGCTGGACGGGACGAGGGAAACGCGCTGCTGCCAGTAGATAGATATCCGGTGCGGGTTTCCCGTTCTTCAGCTCGCTATCATTGCCGCAGACAATGTGATTCATCACCGACAGAATATCACAATGCGATTTTGCCTTGTGCTGGAAGCTATCCTTGAACGAGGATGTGGCAATGGCCATGGGTATTCGCTCGTTGTGCAGATGCACCAGCAGCCGCTCCGCTCCAGGCATAAGGGGCACATTATCGAGCAGGTTCTGAGCTTCGCTGTCGTAGCGTTGCACTAACTCATCCTCATCCACTTGTAGATTGAACTCCTCTATCAAGGTGCGGGCCAACGCATTCGATGGTCTGCCCACAACGCGCTGCTTCAGCGCAGGGGTCAATGTGTAGCCGTAGGTGTTGAGCACATTCTGTGCTGCTTTGGTATAGAATTTTTCCGAATCTAAAAAAAAAAAATTGTTAACTCCATTAACCGTTATCATTTGCACATTAACTGATCCACATTACCCACTAGCGTGCCATCAAAGTCGAAGATGACATGCGAAACCTTCAGGAAGCATTCCTCAGCCGGCATTTTGATGACCTGCCTACCCTGCCTTCCTTACACACAGACGAACAAATACGAAATGTACATTTTTGTTAGGAACACACAACCTCAAGAGGTTCCAGAAGGAAAAGCCTGCTTTGTTGGGGATTCTTTACGATGTTTATTTTTGAGAATTTTCAATTTTTCTCGACTCGCATAACAATCACAGCTCATACTGGAAGAGAAGATCTCTCCGATCCCTTCAAGTTTATATAACCTTTCTTTTCCTTAAAAAAATAAGCTAAATATATCTTTTTAATTTATCTTAGAATTAGAAACTCTTTCAGCCCTCTCTTTTCGTGTGTACATCAAGAATAACTTATTAAATGATATCTGAAAATTTCAATACGATCGCATAATAAACATAGAAGAAATTCAAGAAATAATTTCTGGCTTGAGTCATGTTTATAAAATCTCTTAGAACTACAGATGATACAGTATAAAAATGCATTATTGTATTATAAACTTTGACTAACCAAACGTGAATTTTGGGACATACTCGTAGGGCGGCAGCCCAAAGAGCTCTGGCTGGAAGTCTGCCAGAGATTTAAGGACCATGGTCGCATTACGTCTACTGGCGTTGGGTACACGCGGATCGGGCGTCATTACCACCTGCATCCCGGCCGCACGTGCCGCCTTTACGCCCATCACGGAGTCCTCGAAGACTAGACAACTGCCGGGGGAGGGGGCTGGCTTGAAGCGCGATGCAGCTAGCAAAAAGATATCAGGTGCTGGTTTGCCATGGATCAACTCGGGATCATCGCAGCACACGATGTGACGGAAGGCGGGCAGCAGGCGCAAATGGGGCGTGGCCTTGAGATTGAAATACTTTTGATTCGACGATGTGGCAATGGCCATGGGTATGCGATGTTCGTGTAGATGCAGCAGCAGTTGTTGCACGCCGGGCTTCAGTTGAACATGCCCGATGAGGCGATATACCTCGTCTTCGAATTTCGAATTCAGTTCCGACGGCTCCACGGGCAGATCGAGCTCATCGATCAACAGTTCGCAGGCCATCTTTGTGGGCAGTCCCAGGCACTGCATCTCCAGGTCGTAGGTGAATTTCCTGTGGTACTTCTTGAGTATGTTGCCAATTGCATCGCTGTACTGCTTCTCCGTATCTGGAGAACCGTATAACACATGTATAGTAATTGTATAACAGATCTTGTCTCGCTATAGCAGCTTACCCAGCAAGGTGCCATCGTTGTCGAAGATGCAGTGCGTCACTCGTTTATATATCTTTTTGCCTTTCGCCGCTGGCATTCTCCCTAATCTTCTTTATATCTAAAATTTATTTTTTATCAAAATTCTGGAACATTTTCAGTCGGTTGACTGAGTTGAGGCCGAGAAACTTTTGAATGAGAGTGTGCTACGATAGAAGATTTATTTCTAGATCATATTGCATATATTAAATAGCTGTTATACTACTGTTATACAACTATTATAAAACTGTTATATAACTGTTATACAACTTTTATACAACTACCATACAAGTGTTATACGACTGTCATACAACTGTAATACAACTGTATTACAACTGTTATACAACTGCAATACAACTGTTATACAACTGTTATACGACTGTTATACAACCTTTTGCAAACGAAATATTCATATTCCCCCACAATCATGTCGCATATTTAATTGCACAATCTCGTAGCGCAATTTGGGCCACGCCTCTTGTGCTCTTTAGGGGCGCCACCTGCTGCTACCGTTGAGAGATCACGTTAATTTCATTATGCAGTCCCCTTAGAAATGTTGCCAAAGAAAATGCTTCACATGCATTTTAATTAAACTATTTTCGGCTTTCGGCGACGTGCAATTTAAAATACTTTGGCAACTTCCCTGGCTGACTTGCAGCAGCTGTGGCAGGCAGGCAGGCAGCAGCAGCAGGGGGCGGGTGCGGGTGCCACACGAGCAACATGTACGTAGGTGCCTGCTGCTGCTGTCAATTCGTCCCTCGTCTCGGGACAGTTGCCCTTTTTCCGAGCTCTGCTTAGCCTAATGCCATGCCCGAGCCTCGCAACGTGTTCGAGTTATCCCAGGGCGGAGTTGGGGCTGGTTTGCACTTGGTTTGCGCGTCTTCAACTTCAACTTGCCGCATGTTGTTGCAAAGTTGCGTAATTGATTAAGCAGTTGCCAGTTGGCGGTAACGCACACGCAGCGACAAACTTCGTCAGCGACGCAGCACGTGCTGCACGTTGACAGCTTGGCAAAAGGCTCCGTTGAAAAGGGGCAGATTCTGCTCATATGGTAGGTGGGAGGGGGAGGGGAGATACACTATCCGAGGCAGCATGCAAAGCACTTAAGGTTTTAGGATCTACTCTATCCCTTTATTGGTAGAGTGATCTCGGAAATTGAATATCATAATGGGAACTATGAAACTGAGGAGACTGCTTGGATAATAATTATTTCCATGGATAATATTTATTTCCATGTGCTATACCAAAGCGTTCTTTATGAAATTTTGACAATATATTATGTACTTAGAAAAGAGTCGATGTACCTATTCTTATTGCAATATATTGAAGAATAAGAAAATCACATAAAGTTTAGAAATTGCTGTTTCTTCTGCATACCTCCAAGAGCAGAATTAGGGATCGGGTTAGAGCCCGATTTTATTATTTTTTTTACTTTTCCTCTCCCATTGTTTTTTTCCTTTTGAAAACCGCAATAAAATCCCGAGTCTGTGAGTCAATAAAATGGCTTTAATTAATCGGAAGCGCTGCGTCAGCTGTTGCCACAAAAGACTGCGGCTAGAGAGAGGGGGCTGGACTGTAGGGGGGGGAGGTTTTTATGCACTCGACCATTTCGGGCCGAGCATTTATGGCCACAACGTTTTTTGGCCACAGAGTGAGCGGGGAGGAGGGCGAGGGCGGGCCTGGTGTTTTCGGCCACAGCCGACTGGCCGGGAACAATATGTTGTAAACGTTTAATTTGGCCGCGTCTCTCTCTAATCGCTGCCCTGGCAACGTGCAACGTGCAACGTGTGGCAGCACCCAACGGTCGCGACGCGACGGTCGCTTGTAATTGCGTTCATTGAATTGTTAACTGGATTCGTTGTCTACGTCCAGCACGCTGGCCGCAACCGCAACTTGCAGCGGCAGCGACGGAAGCAGAGCAGAGGCAGCAGCAGAGGCAGCAGCAGAGGCAGTGGCAGAGGCAGCGGCAGCAGGGCTAAAAGCCGTTGTTATCCTTGTGGTTGCTGTGGCCGTGTGTGTGTGTGAGCCTTGAGTTGATTTGGTTTGGCCGATTCCTATCCCCTCCCTCCCCCCAAGCCACCAATCCGCTGCCCCCAATCCCGGTCAATGCACATCAAACTTTTTGGCCGTCTGCATGCGGCATTTATTGGTATTGTTCCAATTAAAGTTCGACTAGCCCCATAAAGTATGCAAACACGACTTGGCTTCTGGCTGCCACAGGACATTAATGTGCTCAGCGGAAGGAGGAAGAGGAGGAACAGGCGGAGCAGGACTTGTTCTCCTCGAAAAAGGTAATAAAACCAGCAGCAGCATTGCCTGAGCTGATGATGCGTTGCACGAACTGCAAAGGGACAAGTTCATAATGAAGTAGAGGGGGGTGAAAAGAAGGAACTGCAAGTGGGTTAACTAGAGTAATAGAAACTTGACCTGGTCTTAGGGTCGATAAATCTCAAGGGAACAGCATTCGCAGTCGCCCCGAATGAGCACACAACCTGGAATGTAATTTGTCTATATTCTTTGATTATTATGATTATTTAAAATTTCGGATATTTCATCTATTGAAATCTCTTTATCTACTTAACACTCCATGTCAATATAATAACTTATTCCTTGTTAAGATATTTCCCACAACATATTTAAAAATTTTCGAAGTTTTTAAACCCTTTGTGGGTAAGGGTCCCCCCTTATCATTATTGAAACAAAACATTTTTCAAAATTTTTAAATTGCGAGTTTTAACTTTAAATCGATAGAGGAGGTCAAAATAAGTATTAAGCAAGTGATTAAAACCGTTTTGAACGATACTTAATTTTGGGCCAAAAATCATGTCGAAATGGTAAAAAAATTAAACATGTAACATCCTCAACTAACCTCATTTCTCATTAATCACAACTTTCTTAAAAATCGCTCGGATTTCATTCGGAATGACATTTTGTTTATGTTTCAACCGCCTTAGTTATTCTACATTGAAATATTCCAATAACATTTTTTCAAATTTTCGAAGTTTTTGGGAAAATTTTAGTAAGGGTCCCCCCTTATCATATCAACATGTGTTTAAAACCGTTTTGAACGATACTTAATTTTGGCCCAAAAATCGTGTCGAAATGGTCAAAAAATTAGACATGTAACATCCTCAACAGGCTTGGTACCCTCATTTTACACTGATCGTAACTGTCTTAAAAATCACTCGAATTTCATTCGGAATGACATTTTGTTTAGGTTTCAACCGCCTTAGTTATTCTACATTGAAATATTCCAATAAAATTTTTGAAAATTTTCAAAGTTTCTAAATAATTTTTAGTAAGGGTCCCCCCTTATAAATTTTCGAAAAACCAAATTTTCAAAATTTTTAAATTGCGAGTTTTCACTTTTAATCGATAGAGGAGGTCAAAATTAGTATTAACCAAGTGCTTTAAACCGTTTTAAACGATACTTAATTTTGGGCCAAAAATCATGTCTAAGTCGACCAAAAATTTGACATGTACCATCCTCAACAGGCCGACTAACCTCATTTCTCATTAATCATAACTTTCTTAAAAATCACTCGATTTTCGTTCGGAATGACATTTTATTTATGTTTCAACCGCCTTAGTTATTCTACATTGAAATATTCCAATAACATTTTTTCAAATTTTCGAAGTTTTTGGAAAAATTTTAGTAAGGGTCCCCCCTTATCATTTTTTGAAAAAAATTTTTTTCAAAATTTTTAAATTGAGAGTTTTCACTTTTAATCGATAGAGGAAGTCAAAATAAGTATTAAACAAGTGTTTAAAACTGTTTTGAACGATACTTAATTTTGGGCCAAAAATCATGTCGAAATGGTAAAAAAATTAAACATGTAACATCCTCAACAGGCCGGGTACCCTCATTTTACACTGATCGTAACTTTCTTAAGAATCACTCGATTTTTATTCGGAATGACATTTTGTTTATGTTTCGGCATCCCTAGTTATTCTACACTTTAATATTCCAATAACATTTTTAAAAATTTTCGAAATATTTAAAAATTTTGTAAGTAAGAAAAGATCTCCACCTATGAAAAAAGCACTATTATACTCAATCATCATACCAGGTTGCCTTTATAGGAGATCTTCTATTCCAATATATCACTCTATATCAATTAATTTATTACGATATAATTATTTTGATATTTCTTATGATTATAAAGATCTTATAAAGATAACCACAACCCATGTAGCTGCTTATTAATATTTCATAGACATAACGGCAACACACTTCATGAAGCATATCCTTCCCCCCTCCGCCTTATGGGTATCTGCCTAGGGCGAGTCACACATTCCCTCAGTGAATGAGGGTTTTTTTTGCACTCAATAAATATTGTCTGACCGCACACTATCTATCGCTCATCGAGGTCTCAAATGTCAGACAGGCTCACACACATGCCCAAGCAGGCAGGCAGACAGGCTGGCAGCCTCCTCGTCGAGTCATCACTGGCATCACATAGTGCAGAGACGACCCCACAGCTCGTGGGCGCCCCTGAGGCGCACTTGAGCGATTTCCCAACGGTGCCAGAGTCAGTTCCAACTCTCCTATCCAGGGCAAAAATGCAGGGGCTCCGCAACAAAGTACAAAAAGCATGGCACAAAGTCCAATTTGTTTGTAATGGCATTTACTTTGTTTACAAAATAAATTTTGTATGCATAGCGAGTAGTTTCCCCTCTTGCCACTCCCCCCTCCTCTGGCCCTTCTTGCTGGCTGCCTCAAGTGGCTGCAACTGTGGGTCCGACTGGGTCTGCCATGCACCAACTGAGTGCGCGAGCAGGAACAACGAACGGAACGAAACAGAACGAAACGAAACGAAATAAAATAGATGGATGCATATAGAAATTCTAAAATCGCTGTACCATAAAATTTCCCCAACGGGCGTTACCTCCCTTCCTCCCTCTCTTGCCCCCTCTGTCTCTCTCGGCAAGGACGATTCTCTTGCCTTTTCGCTGTTTAATTTTACAATTGTCCTTTTCGATAGAAAGTACAAGAGAAAGAGAAGGAGAAAGAGAAAGGGGGAACGGCCAAGGAAAAGGGATACGAAGCGAGCGAGTTGGTTAGGAAGTTATCTATTCCGGTCAGGACTGTTGTGGTTTGTGATTTATGTTTGTTTATGTTGTTCAACATTTGTTTTATTTACCACATGGACACAATAAAGAAAAATACAAATAGAAACCCAAGCGAATAAGCGGCTTATAGAGACAACGCCAGTAAGTGCTACCTGTGTAAAAAAATGTTAGTTTCGTTAAGCTTGTCACAGTTCCAGGTCGAAAGCTTAAAGTTTCCCCAATGGTTTATCCTTTTTCAACCAGCGATTTGCCTGATTAATATTACTTATTGATCACCTGAAATTAAGAATCCTGCTCATACAAGGAATATATTTAATTTTATTTCTTGACTTTGCAAGTAATATTATCCAAATTGCAGAAATCTTATTAGTATTCTTGAATTTGCATTCATTCCGGAACAGTTACTCATCGGAGTCCTCTTCATCTGACAGTCCCAAGGCGTTCGAAAGTTCAGGGCAATTTTTCTGCTTTACTCTACTAACATCTTTGAGAGAGAATCCCGCTTGGGAGGCAGCTATTTTTACCCTATTTAAAAGTGATTTGTGTGGAAACTGATCACGTGTCTGCAAACTAAGGACCTCTGTCAAAATATAATATGATATACCATTAGTATAATAGAGAATTCCCTTCATTGTGCAATCTGAACTCACGATGACTCTTCCCGGTTATATTATAGCAGGAAAAGCGCACCGCAAATGATTTGTAATCCGTGTCGAGAACCCAATTATTGACAGGAATGGTGTTATCTTAAAGAAATAATAATATAATGAACAATAATGTGATTTCAAGTACTACTCAGACATACCGTCCGATCCCAAAGGTCTCGTGCGGAATACGCCAGTACGATGATTATTGTATACAACGAATCGTTTTACAACCGGTGCCTTGTTGCTTGGATAATGCATCAGATATATATGTATATAATGGTTAAAACAATAGTTATATATAGTTTATACTTACACATTTCGCAGAGAATACGTTTTCATGTAGAACCCATTTTCACTGTCCAGAAATATCGAAGATGTTGTACAATCGTGAACCTGATTTTCAAACGGTGTCCGGTACTGGGTGTACCAGAGACCCTTGTAATTCTTTAACTTAAACTTTCGAGTAGAAACCACATTTGTGGGGCAAGGTCCTTCCACGAACTTGGTCTCAGACAACTTGACAGCTATACAGAATACAACGATGCTACGATATATACAGATACAAGTAAATCTCGGGGAATCTCTGAAATTATGTTTCCTTTTTTACGTACCACATCAATCCCTTCATCTTTGCTAATGATCTAAACAAAGCATGTAACATTAGAGAAACCAGATTTGTCACAGTTTAGGACAAAGTGGTGTATCTGTGACTAAGTCGATAAACTATATATGTATATATATTTTTACCCTGCGACCATAGAAAATAATCAAAAAGGGTATATTAACTTTAAGCAAGTGTATGTAACAGCCAGAAGAAAAATTGATAGACATCACAAAATATATATATATATACAGATCAAGTTTATTTTAGATTTTCGACGACACGTCTAGAGTTTTCTTTAAAACTATTACCGATCTTCTTCGGAGTCTTTCTCTTCTGACATATTCGAAATGTTCGTCACTTCAGGACAATCGTTCTGATTTACTTGACTAATAGTTTTTAAAGAAAATCCCGCAGTGGAGGCGAGTATACGGATCTTATTCAAAAGTACGGGATTCGGAAATTGTTGACGAGTCTGTAGGCTTAAGACCTCTGTAAAAATATTATATGATATTAGGATAAAAGTAAAATTGCATCATTGTTGAATCTTTACTCACGATCACTGTTTTCGTTTATATTATAGCAAGAAAAGCGCACCGAATATGTCCTGTAATCCGTGTCGATAATCCAATTAGTGGCGGGAATACGGTTATCTTGGATAAAATAGATAATGGATGGAACAGTAAGTACTGTGATTTCAAGTACTTCTCATACCATACATACCGTATGTTTCCAAAGGGGTTATGCGGAATGTGCCAGAACGTAGACTATTGTATACAACGAATCGTTGGACGTCCGGTGATCGATCTCTTGAATTGTGTATATAATATAATGATATGGTTATAAAAATAGTAATATAGCTTGTACTCACGAATTGCGCAACGAATACGCTTTCATGTAGTACCCATTTTCTGGATCATAGAACACCGAAGTAGCAGTGCAATCGTGCTTAATATCTTCAAACGGTGTCCGGTACTGGGTGTACCAAATTCCTTCGTAGTTTTTTAAATTGAAATTTGGAACAGTCCCAAAATTTGTGGGGCAACGTCCTTCCACTAATCTAGCCTCAGAAAGCCCTGCAGCCATACAGAAAACAACGATGCTTCAGAGATATATGTAAAATAAAAAAATTTCAAGCCTTCTCTGAAAATAGGTCAACGCGTTTACTTACCATGTCAATCCCTTCATCTTTGCAAATGATCCAAAAAAAAAAGAATGTAACATTAAAGAGAACAAATTGTTAAGAGCTTAAATAAAATCGTTTTATCTGTGACTAAGTCTATAAACTATGCCTATTATATTTATACCCTTGCAATGGGTGTATTCATTTTGCTACCTTAGAAGACTACTCAGATACTATATAGAATTTGTATTCTGACTCCTCTGCCACTTAATACATATTAATAGATATTTCAGGAATCCACATACCAAATTGTAAACCCATCGGGCAAAGAAAACGCAAGATATTCTAGAAAAGAAGCCAGAAGAATCCTGTTGACTCGTAGAATACATTACATTTGTTATCGGACTCATAAACAAGAGTTCTACTAAAATAATTCACTATGAATTTTATTTATTGTAGAATCCGAATAATCACTCGTCGGAGTCTTCTTCCGAGGACATATCCGTAGGGTTCGGTGGTTTAGGACAACCCTCATGAATTACTTCTTCGACAGTTCTTAGCGAGAATCCCGATTCGGAAGCGGCTGTTCTAACCTTATTCAAAATCGCATCAGTTGGAAATTGCTTACGAGTCTGTAGACTTAAGACCTCTGTCAAAATAGGATGTGATATTAGTATAGAATGAGATTAGTCTACTTAATCTCGACTTACGATGACTCATATCCGATTTATTAAAGCAGGAAAAGCGCACCGAATATGTCCTGTAATCCGTTGCGAGAACCCAATTAGTGAAGGGAGTACGGGTTTCTCGGATAAAACAGATAATAGAATGAACAATAATGAGCATTTAAATATACTCTCATACATACCGGACGATCCCAAAGGTCTCGTACGGAACATGCCATTTAAATGATTATTGTATACAGCGAAACGTTTCACGACCGGTGCTTGATTTCTTAAATTGTGTATATAATATTATAATATGGTTATAAAAATAGTTATAAGGCCGTACTTACGCATTGGCCAGCGTAAAAGTTTTCATATAGTATCCATTGGTTGAGTCATAAAAAATCGAAGTGCTTGTGCAATCGTGAACATGATCTTTAAACGGTGTACGGTACTGGGTGTACCAGAGTCCTTCGTAATCCTTTATTTTAAATTTTGGAACAGTTCCGACATTTGTGGGGCAAGGTCCATCCACGAACTTGCTCTCAGATAGCACGGCAACCATGCAGAACATAACGATGCTACGATATACATATAATATATATATATCTGCAACAATATTCAATATTTTTACGTACCACGTCAATCCCTTCATCTTTGCGAATGACCCACAGCAAGAATGTAACAATAGAAACAACAGATTTGAAACAGTTTAAGGTAAAGTGGTGTGTCTGTGACTAATTCAATATACCTCTCAGAGTATAATATATACATATGTATTCCTGCTCAGTATTGTTAGCCGAGTCGATAGATCTATGATCGTCTGTCTCAGCAACTATAAAATCCAGAGAGATCCATTTTTGCAGCAAGTTAATTTTTTATTTTAAATATCACGTCTAAAGTTGCATCAATATTATTCCTCATAGTCTTCGTCCTCGTCCTCGTCTTCGTCTTTTTCGGAGTCTTCGTCGTCGTCGGAGTCTTCTTCCGGTGACATATTCGAGGGGTTCGGCAATGTAGGACAAGCTTTTTGCTTCACTCGCAAAACAGTTTTTAGCGAGAATCCCGCTTTGGAGGCGGCAATTTGTACCTTGTTTAGAAGTGCATAGTTTGGAAACTGCTTACGAGTCTGCAGACTTAGGACCTCTGTCAAAATACAATATGGTATTGATTGATCCAAGAGTAAAACGTTCTATTTCTAAACCTTGACTTACGATGACTCGTGTCAGATAAATTATAACAGGAAAAGCGAACCGAAAATGTCTTGTAATCCGTGGCGAGAACCCAATTCGTGATGGGAATGCGGTTACCTCGGATAAACAGATAATAGAACGAACAATATTGTGATTTTATGTAAATAATTCCCATACCTACCGAACCCTTCCAAAGGTCTTGCGCGGAATATGCCAGTAAGATGATCATTATATACAACGAAACGTTTCACGACCGGCGGCTTATTGCTTGGATTAAGTACAAGTTTTGTTATTAATATGAATGGATAGTTCTATAGCTTCAGTACTTACATAATACGATGAGAAAAAGTTTTCATGTAGTAACCATTCTCATCGTCAAGGAACACCGAAGTAGCTGTACAATCGTGAACATGATCTTCAAATGGTGTCCTGTACTGGGTAAACCAGATACCTTTGTATTTATCTATTTTGAATTTCGGAGTAGAAACCACATTAGTGGGGCAATGCCCCTCCTTGAACTTGGCCTCAGATAATGCGGTTGTCATACAAAATATAAGGATGCTACAAACAAGGTTAAAAATCTCAAGATATCTCTGAATATATGTCTACGTTTTTACGTACCAAGTCAATCCCCTCATATTTACAAATGGATCAAAGAAAAAAAAAAAACTTAGAACTTAGAAAAAATTGATTTGTAACAGTTTATAGCAAAATAGTGGATCTGTGACTAATTTGATAGACTTTTAAATACATATACATATGTATATAATAATTTTGTATACCGTACAAGCATTAATTATATTGTAGTATAATATAGAATATACTTAATGATATATCAAGTTTATTGAATCTGTTGTCTAATGGTATCTCACTGTAAGATATGCCCAACTGTTGATTTCATTTTTCTTTTTATTTGTATAAATGTATACTTTATAATTTTGGTTTACGGAACTTTCGGGAAGGCGCAAACTCTTCAAGTATCTGTAGGACATGCTTCTTGTGGTATTCTAACAAACTTATTCACATCCAGGCCTGAAAACTTTGCCAACTTTTTAGCCGCGTATATAGTATCGACGGCTGGCATACGAGAGCGTGTATAGACAGCAGCCCATTCTGAAATTACAGAAAATTATAGTCTTGCATATTTTGGTAAACAGTAGGAACAACTAACGAAAGTTAATAACTTTGTCCGCTTCAAAGCACATGTAGTGAATGCTGAAATTCTCGTAGTCCGTGTCCAAAATGTACACCTCGACGCCATGTGGAAAGCCTAGAAGGAAAATTAAATAATTATCAGATTTTACATATAATTTTGCATATAATTTCCAAGCAAGCACCTTTATTTCTGGTATCTAAAAGATATTTGCCAGCCTGCGGCTCTACCTTGAGAATTTTCTCATTCAACTTTTTTACTGTACCGGAACTATGTGAAAGTTAGATAATATCTTAGGCAATCAAATACATATGTAGATCTCGAGCTTTTCAATCACAACTCACCGACGATCAATTGATTTGATTCTAATGAAATATTGCTTGTCTTCTCCCTCGAGAATATTAATGGACTTGCATTTGGGTACGTTTTTCATCAAGTCCGGAAACATGAGCACAGTGTACCATTTGCCTTGATAACGCGACATGTCCAAATCCGCAATAGATGTCATATTCGATGGGCATGGTCCGTTGCCGATCTCGAACGCCACAACTGGGGATAGCCATAATAATAAAATAGCTGCGCTGTGGGAGATTTTGAAATTAAATATCAAATATTGAAATTGTACTCAAAATACTAAATCCTACATGCCGACTGCAGGAAACATATTTTGAGCGCTTGACCGGTTCGGAAATCTCTATTCAAATGGCTGGAATCGGGCAAAATGCGATACTATGCGATTTGTTGCGGTTATTAACAGTTATCTTTGGTTAAACCATGCTAATATATCTTAGCTATGGTCTTTTCTTAATTTCAAATAATCTGTATCTATATACGAGCCCCAACCACTATTAATTCGAACTGCATGTGTTTCTTGCAGTGTGCAATGTTCAACACACGATATTTTCAATACTATTACAGAAAGCGTATGCAAGTAAATTTTTTCTAAAAGAGAATTTTATTCTCTTTACGATGACAAAAAAAATTTCTTGTATTTCCAACAACAACAAAAATATTATTTATTTATTCAAAAGGTAGTCTTAAGAGATAAGAAAAAAATGACCACTATTAATTCGAACGCTGCGTAATATAACAAATTAATTAATATTAGAATTGTGTAACGTCGCCTCTGGCCTGTATAACACATTTAACACGTTTTGGCATTGATTTTAATAAATTTTCGCAATGTTCGCGAGAAATCGAGTCCCACATCTCTTGCAACTTAACTTTAAGGTCTGAAATGCTCCTTTGTGGCTCATTTCGAAGCTTTCTTTTCATTAGCCACCAAATATTTTCTATGGGGCTTAGATCTGGACTATTTGATGGCCAATCTAAAACCTCCATTTGCTTATATTGCAACCAATTTTTGGTTGTTTTGGCTGTGTGCGATGATGCTCCGTCCTGCTGAAAGGTGAATTCACCACAATCTG